>JAMZEH010000068.1:2212500-2942500 GCA_024699665.1 Ostrea denselamellosa | reverse complement strand
AAATTTGTTACCTATACAATGGTCTTGTCAAGAAATGTGAAACTCATTCTGTAGAGTTATAGTAGACAAAATGAATAAACATGGCTCAAAATGCATGTATATATTTGAATCTTAACTGCATATTGCATTACATATTGCTACTATTAAGGGTCCCCTCCCCCATTGAAATTAAAATCAATTAGGATACATATCAAATTCTTATTCTACATTTATAGTGTAAGTCTGTCACAATAGTTACTTGACTGATTTCCATACATTAAGAAATTTAAAAGAACCACTTACATGTCACAACTGTCATGCAAATATATTCCATTCCAGAAAATTTGGAATAATCATCAGACATATCCATTACAGTAACAAAATACACAGACCAAGCTGAGAAACCGAAACTAAGCATTATCTGGTTCATGCATACCATCAACATGTCTGTATAGTGCAGTTGTACTTACAGCGACATCGCAGGCAGTGCTTGTAGAGGCCCCAGATGAAGTCGCCGCACTCATCACACCAGGTGGGGTTTGACAGCTGCTGAAGAACGAAATCGTGACCTTTAATCAGCAGCTCCACATGTCCAAAGTGTGCCATCTCAATATGGTCTCCGAACTCCACCCCTGTTGAACTGATGTCCACAGCATCGGGAACTTCCACACTTTTCCGCTTGGCTCCACCAAACGGAATCACTTCCATGAAGCTGGAGAAGACCCGGCCTAAGTATCCCCCGCGATTGAAGAATCCATCTCCCCCGCCATCATTCCTGTACCCCGGGTTGGGCACCCCTGGGGACTGCTGTCCCTGTCCTGAGACCGCCTGTTCCATCTCGTAATAAAACAAAGACTCTAAGAAGTCTCTGGCCATACAATTTCACATGTTGGCTTCCTGTCTCTGCTTCGTGATCTGTAATTATATCACACACTCTTACTGTTTAAATGTCTGAAGACTACAGCATGCCACCACATAATTCAATTTCCATCACATCTCTTTTTTAAGTTCAAAATAACTGTTCAGTCACACAGCAATAAATCCATCAATTTATCATTTCAAACACATTCACACTAAATAAATGTATCAGGTGAATTTTATACAATAACCAACAAATCAAACTCTCCCTAGTAACCCTACAAGGAGTTTACATAACTGCGTAACTTCATCTGTGTGTTTTTCATGAATTGTCACAGTAATCTATAAGTATCTATTCTGTCCCAATAAGACTGATAATCATACTATTATTACGCATAATGTGAACACAAATATGAAACACCACAACACACTGTCAACACACAAGTGCATGCCGGAGATCACATCCGTAGACACATCACAATGCACTATTACACCAAAGCTTTCCTTAACAGGAAATCTTGTCATTTAAAACCTCCACAACCCGATCAACATATGCCACCACCTCTGTACATAGACTGACATGCAGCAGGTGAAAATGAAGTTTGTTTATACAGAAAACAAGTTTACATAATATTTGTTTTAGAAATAAAGAAACTCCTTCTGTGGGTTAAATGTTTGAGCTCGAATGAGCACAACAGTCCTTCTGGATATAGGACTTGTATGACTGGACAAGAGTTTGGGAAAATGACTTGCCTAAATGGGATTTTAATTCAATTCAAACAAATAAGTGAATGAGATTGAGCATCAGACAGGGTTTATTTCAGCTCTCTCCCATAGTGAGACATTTACAGGACATTCAAAAATTACAGGTGGAAAACTTTGGATGTTGAGCCCTGAATGTACACTGTGATACATTTTCGATTTCATT
Organism: Ostrea denselamellosa; assembly: GCA_024699665.1. Taxonomy (NCBI): domain Eukaryota; kingdom Metazoa; phylum Mollusca; class Bivalvia; order Ostreida; family Ostreidae; genus Ostrea; species Ostrea denselamellosa. The sequence goes on along the minus strand of JAMZEH010000068.1, from coordinate 2,940,735 downwards.
AATGACTTTAATAATTCACAGAATAAACAACCACAGGCAGGTTACCATACAATCACAATACATTTAAATGATACCCCCCCCCTGATTTATATGCTACAGGTAAACAATCAATGATACCCCCCCCCCTGATTTATATGCTACAGGTAAACAATCAATGATACCCCCCCCCCTGATTTATATGCTACAGGTAAACAATCAATGATATTTCCCCTGATTTATATGTACAGGTAAACAATTAATTAATGACATTCCCTGATTTATACATACAGGTAAACAATGATATTTCCCCTGATTTATACACTACAGGTAAACAATTAAACAATTAATGATATTTTCCCTGATTTAAATGTTACAGGTGCACAATATTTCCCCTGACTTATATGCTACAGGTAAACAATTAATGATATTTCCCCCGATTTATATGCCACAGGTAAACAACGCTATTTCCCCTGATTTACATGTACAGGTAAACAATTAATTAATGACATTCCCCAATTTATACGTACAGGTAAACAATATTTCCCCTGATTTATACACTACGGGTAAACAATCAAATATTCCCCTGAATTCTACAGGAACAGGTAAACATTTCCATAATTTCTACACGTTCATACAATTCATTTCTTAAACCAAAACATTATAATGACAAAAGCATTTCCTTTCTCCTTCAGGTTATAAGAATAAGAACATGGAGCAATTTTAGACTCTGGTATATTATTAACTGGTACATGTACTTTATGAATATTGTTAAAATTGACTATCAGTGCATCTTATTCAACCGACAACAAGTATCTAATGAAAGGTTTATTATATAAAATAATCAGTATACAGATCTTGAGAATGTTTTGTTTTATTTACTTTCACTCTACTACAGCCCCACCCACACACACCCACCTCCCTTAACCATCAAGGACATTATGAAATTTTTTCAAAAATACTAATGACCGACTTTTAAGAGCCACGTAGAGTAACATATTCACACCTGATGATTACTTGCAGAATGTGAATATTGGCAAGCTTTTGTTGGCAGTCCTGATGTGTGGCACATGACTCCGGTCACACATTATATTGGTCCATACTTCCTCATCTGTATTACCAAGACTTCCCATGACAGACCATTAAACAGCTGAACTCTCTCAACCCATGTCCATATCTTAACCACAGCCCCAAGCTTGTGCAACAATTTCAACTGTAGTCCATATCTTAACCAGAAGCCCAAGCGCTTGCATGACTGCAATTACCAACAGAAAGTCTATATACACACACACAGATATATATATGCATTATTAAATGCATTGGAGTTATGTGGGGTCCCTTACTTCCTCACTGATGTTAATGGGGTCCACATTATGCCAACAAATAAAGGTAGATGTAACATCAAAATTATGATAGGTTAAAATGTGAAGTTTTGATTGGCTATTTTTATTGACTTATCTCCTATTATCCAAGTTCCTTCAATTTCCTCGATCTCTCTTACTCTTTCAAGTGTAACAAAATGCAACAGACTGAGGTTCATACCCAGGCACTCTGAATCTCTGGTCCAGTTCTCCATCAACTCAACTATCACCAGCAACTGAATCCATCTGACCACCACATTCCTCCCTAATAAAATGTCTTCACACCTTGAGGACCTCAACCCAAGATCTTTATCGTTGGACAGGTATTTTCACCTGTCAGTTCCAGGGGCTGATATACAGTACCAAATGTAACAGGAAGGAAAAAAATGCAACCAACCAGACAAGGTGCTCTATCAACAAAACTATCTGACCAACAGTGACAGAACTCGTGTGACCGCCACACAGGCAGTACACTCATTCTTACTTTCATTAACAATCTCGCCATCAAACTATCCCTGATTGTCTGTGCTCATATTTAAAAGAGCATCTTTTTCTACATGTATTTATTTTTTTGGTTTTGAAAATCCCATTGATAAACTGCCATGTACTTTTCTGCACATATTACCTTGGTCAGTTAAATCATTTTATGGAAAGTGAAAATACAATTATAAAATCTGACCAAAACATGGGAAAGTTCCATGGAAAATTTTGCTACACATATGGCTGACCAGTTTTCATAAAATTTTCCTTGCATTAAATAGTGAGTGGGCCTTATAGAGAAAACTACTCCAAAGAAATTGTGTTACAACAAAAGTGATGTTGAACAAACAGACAGACAACACAATTCTTATAGGGCTTCAACATTTTCAATGCATAGCCCCAATTAATAAGTATCTTCTCTTACAGTCAACATACAGAGCAACAAAACCCTAAACTTATCTGTGTCACAACACACATACAGAGCAACAAAACCCTAAACTTATCTGTGTCACAACACACATACAGAGCAACAAAACCCTGAACTTATCTGTGTCACAACACACATACAGAGCAACAAATCCTAAACTTATCTGTGTCACAACACACATACAGAGCAACAAAACCCTAAACTTATCTGTGTCACAACACATATCGAGAGCAACAAAACTTTTAATACAAGGCCCTAGTAACAAAATACAAATGTCTGGTATAAGCCACAGTGATGTTGCCAGGGTAACCTAAATGATACACCAATCTGAACAGAGAACAATTTCCATTCTTTTTTCTTTATTCCTTTTAATTCCTCCACAAAAAATCCCAATTCACCACAGCCCTACTTCTCAGAGAAAGGTCGTCCACAAGTATTAATCAGCATGAACAATTGCAAGGAATATCAGAAAAGTTGAGATTAAATGCCCACATAATCATTTTGTAATCAAACGCAATTCACCATGGTTACAATAACAAGTGTACTTTTAAAATTATTTTTTAAACTAAAATATGGGCGATGCTGATGTAGAGAGCATTCTAAATTAATACTCAATACAAGTGAATGCCAATAAAATGACGCACCACAAAACGGAAAGCAATATTTGAAATTAATGGCACCCCAAAAATAGATGTCACCTGGAGTCTAATAGACAAGACTTGCAGATAATAATAAGCTTGAAATGATAAGATACCAGTATATTTGAAATGATACATTTCTAAATGATGCTCAACTGCATTGTGCAATTATGGTCAGAAATACTGCTTAGTGTTTAAATTTTGATAATGTTTATGAATATTTTTATCGAACATTGCTAATATATGTATAATATAAATCAATTTATTTAAAAAATATATATATATTAGTACAGCATTCTTCAGATTGCCATTGGTATTAAAGGTCATAAGCATGTATATAGCAAAAAATCGGACAAATCCAGATATCCAGAGACTGAAGCATCTGGAGACTCCATGGAAAGCAAAAGGACTTTTTTACCCAAACTATGAGCTGAATTAGCATGTAAAAAGACACATCAAATAAGTCAAATGAAATTACTCTCAAGGTCTACTCTAACTGCCCATGTGCTACGTTAGAATAATTCTGCATAATTCATGAAAAACACTGAAATAGAAGAAAGTACTTTGTATATTTTCATTTATAAAAATGGACTTCTAAATTGAAATAACATTATTCAAAGTTTTGATTCATTTGTCAAACTAATGAAAAAAACCAAAAACCAAGCTGTAGTAGACATGTCTGTCTACATTGTTAAAACACGGGCAACCCACAAAAAGCTGATAATTATCTGCTGCTTTTTTTTTTGGGGGGGGGGGGGGGGGGGGGGGGGTGTCAAAATGCCCAACTCAGGTAGACTGTCAATCAAGTTGAACTCAATTGTTGAAAGTTAGATTGATAGGCAGCTGACCTTCAACCTCAGCACAGATAAATTTTGGAGGCGGTGACTGAAATTGGGCCTTTAAATAAAAGACTATTCAAATAATTATTTTTTTAAATTTCAATATCGGTACATTTTTTCTTCTCTTCAAAAGTAGCTTTAATATTGACTGATACATAACACTCAAGCTAAATGACAGTAACATATCAACTTTATCCATATTAACATTACAACTTTGAAAATCCAGATTTTGCACAACACAAGACGACTGAAGTGAAAACATTTCCAAAGGATTCAAAACCACTCTATAAAATCAAGGTTCAGTACGATCAGTAACCTCCACCAATTTTTTTTAAAGCAGACTTTACGCAATTTTTTATTCTATTTTCACTGGGAAGAGCTAGATTATCTGATCGTTATATTTTACTCCACATACAATTAACCTAACCTTGCTAAATGCAACACTGTGGTGTACGTTTATTTGAACTCGCCATTGCTCATATGTTTCAAGATAATCATTGTCAAGGATGCTGCAAACAAATTGGTATCCAACGTAGAATCAGAGAATAGTGTCTGTTTCTGTATTTTTTTTCTGCACAGAATGTTTATAAATAGTATCAAGTACTGATTCTCAAAGTACATTTCTAAGTCCTTGAAGCTCACTCAGGCTTCACACTCCAAACTGTGACATCATTGATACTTTTTCAAAAACTGTTCATGCACACAGAAACTTTACAAGTTTTGACCTAAGGTAGCTTGCACACTGCATTTACAACATACAAGTACTGTCCCGCAAGAAAAGTAATTAATTTCTTTCCCCAAACAATATGTCACATGGAGTGAATCTTAGTTACTTCATCTTCAATGTCATTTTCTTGAATAAAAAGTTATTTTAAACAATTGCTGGCAAGTTAACTGTCAGTTATCATCAACTGGGTTATGATGGATAACATCTCTTACTGACCAGTGCGTGTGTACCTAGCAAGGTATCAGGTAGGACATAAACAAAATCCAATCAAAAACCACTCACTTTCAAGTGTTTATTTTGGCAAACATCATTCACTCAGACAGATACCATAATAAATATCCATTATATATCTATTTTCAATAAGGAGTTGTCAGTTAGAAATCAAAACAGGGAATATGAAAATCCCAGTTTCCTAATGAAATATTTTTATATGCCACAAATATTTGAAAAACTGACAGTAATTTACTGAATATCAAACCTTGGATCTATACTGAATACAGATTTATATGACAAGGTTTGTGGAGTATTTCACATCAAATTGTACATGATCATGTTTTGGTGTGTGGTAGTCTGTCTGTGCGTAAGTCTGATGTCCTTTTTATACAATATTTGGTGTGATTTAAGTAGGAAATTTTTTTATACAAGACTTGGTAAGATTAAGATTGGTTTAAGTCAAAGTACATTTTTTTGTACAAGACTTGGTAGTTGGTATTTGTACAAAGACTGATGTCTGGTTTATGGTAGTATGCAAAATTTTCCTATCATTAAATCTTTTTTGAAAATTACAGTACTTTTTCATTATATTAAACTGCATCTATTTGCAAAATTTACAAGAAATCTGACCCGTAGACATTTTTTTTATATAGGTCAAAAATCCATTCTTGGATGCCCTCAGTTAAATCCATTAGTTTTCATCAAAGTACACATTTTAAAAAGAAAATTATGTAGAAAATGTAAATTTTATGAAAAATGTTTATCAACAAGAAGTAAATGAATAATAATAAAAAAAAAAAAAAAAAAACAATAAAATAGTAATCAAAGTCATAAATTAATTTTGGTAATTATATAATCACACCTGGGGACAGGTATGAAAGTCAAATTTGCAAGCTTTTTGTCGTACTTAGCATTGTACGAAAAAGGAATCTATAACTCAGTTTTAAAGAAAAATTAATACATGACATTTCAAGACATGGATTCATCAAGAAGTATATTACAAAAATTCAACCTAGGAATTTCATTTTAACAGGGATTTTTATACCCTCCACACTTTTAATCAATGAGAAGTTATCAGCAGACTGTTAAATTCTATGCCAGTGTTTTGTTATAAATGTTATTCCTTACTTTACTTTTCAAATCTAATTGAACCCAGTATTTATCAATTTATTTACACCCCCCACCTTTGTAAGTTCTTTTAAAATCAATCTGAAGAGAACAACCAGATTAAGGAAAAGTAAATGGTCCAACTCGTACACAACTTCTTTCTTTTTTCTAAGTTCTGAAATGAACTTTGAAGAGAAAATTCAAGAGTATTATATAGGTTTTCTCAAAATTAGTTTAAGGGTGACAGAAATACTGTATTTGCTATCAATTCTGATTAAAATCATTACTCCCATTTAAATATATATATATATATATATATATATATATATATATATATATATGGTTAAATAATTTTAACAGTAAAGCACAGGTCTGATGGTCTTGTAAATATGTAATATTTTCACTAAGGCCATCACGTGTGCACGTGTAACCGGTAACGTTTGGTCTTGGGGCTATAAACATTTACATTATATCTATACGATGTATACATAGCACAAATCTTGCCGTACTTAAATCACAGTATACATCAACTAAATAAACTTGAAATTGAAAATAACGAATCTAAATAAAACTGAAATAAAACGGTCAAACTATTTTTTTCTGTACTTAACAGTCAATTGATTCTATTTCGTAATTTGGAAGCATTTAAACAATTTTTTTGATTTATTTTAAAAAAATAATTGATTCATTAATAATAAGCATTTTTAACCAATTGATATTTATCATACATTCATCATAAAATGCATTAATTCATTACAATACAGTGCATGTAACTACTACATGTAGTATTTGAGCTGGTAAAAACTTTACATAAGACAGACGATGAAGGAGTTAAGAGACTCTGAATATATTTTCCAGTACGTTTTGTCTGTCTTTGTTTGGTGTTGTAGTGTTTCTATATAGTACACATGTAATACAGTTTGAATAAAATTTTACAGGTTATCTGGAATCTTTATATATCCGTACATTTTACTCTGTCTTTGTATATTTAGCTTGTCACATCCGGTCATTATCCCTGCACTGGCAACAGCAGGAAAACTATCCACTGAACAATTATTTAGGTTTTCGTATGTTTTATTCTGTCAAAATAATGTCTTATCATGCGATACTGAGAATATTCCTAAAATTTCATTTAAACAATAACATTTCCTTTACAACGCTTCATTTAAACACTTATGAAATTTCATAAATTTGACAGCGTTTATTTTCACAAACCTAACCTCAATTTCACTATAATTCGTCTTTAGGTCAGAGGATAATATCAAAGACTCCTCTAAAATCGAAGGGAAAGATGCAAAGTGTTCATAATTAAAACATTAACTTACCCCAAATCTGAATCACATTCACACAAATTATAGCACAGGAAAGACTTCCTCCCGTTTTTTATTAAAAGATATAAACTACACTATATTTTGTTTATACATTGTTTTCATTTTTTTTTTCAAACAGGAGCAAGTCTTTCCCTGTGATTATAGCAAGATGGTTGTTATCTTTTTACAGTTCCAGTTATATCATGACTGAAGACATTTTTTACTTACATTGAATGTCAAATCATAATCTCTACCGTCAATCTTTTCATGGCGAAAGCAGTTGCACAGGGGAGGTAACTGCAAGTTGATAAATAAAGAAAAAAAATTCATTACAATTGTCCGTCAAATAAAATTATATCCATTGTGTTGCATAAATTACGTCATAATCACTCTTAGCATTGATTATTGTTAAATATTTCTTGTTTCTAACAGAATATAAAAATGCAACAAAGAACACGCCAGCAAAATGACTCAAGACAACTTCCGTTCTAAACAAAACGTGTTTCTTGCAAAATATGTACATTTCATCATAAAAATATACTTTGTTTAATATTGTACATTTACGGCATCATACATAGCCATAAAAAAATGATTATCGATACAGATGTTTTGAAGTTTTCAGTAAAATTTTAAGAAGATTTTCGTACCTAAAAATTCCACTTCCTGTTCGCCATTTTATCCGAACGAAAAACGTAACTTCTTTCTCTAGAGAGTTCCACATACATAGGCCTGCTCTACGCGGTAAAATTCAAAACGGTATCTTTCTCGTTTTGTTTTGTTTTTATGTTTTACATCTGATTATTCTAAGCAATTTTGTTTTACGTTTGATATCAATGCGTTATTTATTCCCTTTTTAATTATTGGCACCTCGTTTGCATACATAAAACACAACTAGAAAATAGAAATCTAGGGTCATGATTTTAGTACCCCACCGCCAAAATAAATATTTAATTCATAATTTGATGGCATTTTATTCGTGTAAAATATAGCAATGTACCTAAATGTCAAACATTGACGCAAAGGTGTATTTGAGACATCGGTAAACTTCTCATTTTCAAAACAAGGCAAGAACCCTATTTGTGTTTATACATCACGTCACTTAATTATCAATTAACGGCTTCGGTGGAAGCCAGGAAAAAATGAAGAGAAAAAAACCACTTTACAACAAAATTGATTTATAAACCATTAAGTGTGTTGAAATTACGGAAGCGTTTATAGGGGGCCACGGTAGAGCTATCTCTTTCTTTCCCCATCTCTCTATCTCCATTAATCTTGGCTTTTCCACCTTCAATATTCAATTATCCAACTTTAAACTTAGAATTTACAACTTAACTCTTGAGATTTCCAACTTTAATCATGGCTTTTCCAAATTTAAAGTTAAATATTGTCATTTTTTGTCGACATCTCAATATATCGGCACATTATGACCTATTTATTTACACTGTGGGACCTATTAACTATAAATGATATTGAATAGATTGATTAAACATACTGAAAAAGCCACGGTAAATTTGTCGTACAGTGCCTGGCTACAATGCAAACATACTGACAAATAAATAGGCCCTGGTTACAGTGCAAACATACGGACAAATAAATAGGCCCTGGCTACAGTGCGGACATACGGACAAATAAATAGGCCCTGGTTACAGTGCAAACATACGGACAAATAAATAGGCCCTGGTTACAGTGCAAACATACGGACAAATAAATAGGCCCTGGTTACAGTGCAAACATACGGACAAATAAATAGGCCCTGGTTACATACGGACAAATAAATAGGCCCTGACTACAGTGCAAACATACCGACAAATAAATAGGCCCTGGTTACAGTGCAAACATACGGACAAATATAGGCCCTGGTTACATACGGACAAATAAATAGGCCCTGGTTACAGTGCAAACATACCGACAAATAAATAGGCCCTGGTTACAGTGCAAACATACGGACAAATAAATAGGCCCTGGTTACAATGCAAACATACTGACAAATAAATAGGCCCTGGCTACAGTGCAAACATACGGACAAATAAATAAGCCCTGGCTACAGTGCAAACATACCGACAAATAAATAGGCCCTGGTTACAGTGCAAACATACGGACAAATAAATAGGCCCTGGTTACAGTGCAAACATACGGACAAATAAATAGGCCCTGGTTACAGTGCAAACATACGGACAAATAAATAGGCCCTGGCTACAATTTGTGTTACTTCACCTACAGCTGGTGACGTCTCAATATGAGTGAAAAATTCTCGACGGGACGTAAACAAACAAACAAATGAAACAGGAATAAATATGATAGGGTTGAAGAATGTTTGTAGTGAAGTTTTTGTATCTATGTCAGCACGTGTTGACCTCACGTCACCCTGCATAATTTGTATTGTTATTAACCTGTTCTACGAGTTCATATTGTTTGTCCGAAACGAAAATTGACACGAACCCGAAAACAGTACTGTTGTGTGATTATTTATTTTTTTATTTTTTTTTTTATTTTATTTTTTTTTTTTTACATTTTTCCACTGAATTTTACACCGGTCTGTCAATCAATACACCCTGGATCCTACTGACAAACTTTTTAAAAATACATCATGAATGTTCTCACCTCCGCATTTGGTTTCAATTTTGGGAGGGAAAAGATACAATTTTCGGAGTCAGACTATATGTAAATGCAAAGTATATCCTGTGTAAAAACATATTCAGTCCACTTATTCATTCACTATCGATCTTTATTTCTACTGCATAAGACTGTCAATTTCAATTGATCAAAAGCCATGTCCATGCCTCTTATGAAATATTGTTCGCGTTTTCGTGGATGTTGCAAGATAACCTTCCAGGTCGAGAAAATGTTGTTTTGAAATATAAAAGCCGAGGCGCTATCCGATCCTTTTATATTTCAAAGAACTGAACATTTCGAGACCGAATTATCCTTCGAACGAGACCACAAAAACCGAGGTCCCGTGTTACTGCAGGTGTGGCACGATAAAGATCCCTCCCTGATGAAAAGCCGTAAGCGCCGAACATAGGCCTGAATTTTGCAGCCCTTCAACGACAATGCTGACGTCTCCATATGAGTGAAAATGAAAATTCTCGAGCGAGACGTTAAACAATATACAACCAACCAGCCAAAACATCTTCTGTCAACAGTCTTGATGAGTCGGGTGAGCAGTGCATTTCCTAGTGCACTACCGATTGCTGTAATTGAAATCGAATACGAAGATCCCCAGTAACAGTTTAGACTATGTAATATGAAGTAGAATAGTTTGGACTGGGCAATGTGCAGTAGAACAGATTAGACTGGGCAATGTGCAGTAGAACAGTTTGGACTGGGCAATGTGCAGTAGAACAGTTTAGACTGTGCAATATGAAGTAGAATAGTTTGGACTGGGCGATGTGCAGTACAACAGTTTGGACTGGGTAATGTGCTGCAGTAGAACAGTTTGGACTGGGCAATGTGTAGTAGAACAGTTTGGACTGGGCAATATCCAGTAGGACAGTTTGGATTGGGCAATGTGAAGTAGAATAATTTGGACTGGGTGATGTTCAGTAGAACAGTTTGGACTGGGCGATGTGCAGTAGAACAGTTTGGACTGGACAATATCCAGTAGAATAGTTTGGACTGGGCGATGTGCAGTACAACAGTTTGGACTGGGTAATGTGCTGCAGTAGAACAGTTTGGACTGGGCAATGTGTAGTAGAACAGTTTGGACTGGGCAATATCCAGTAGGACAGTTTGGATTGGGCAATGTGAAGTAGAATAATTTGGACTGGGTGATGTTCAGTAGAACAGTTTGGACTGGGCAATATCCAGTAGGACAGTTTTGATTGGGCAATGTGAAGTAGAATAATTTGGACTGGGCGATGTGCAGTAGAACAGTTTGGATTGGGCAATGTGCAGTAGAACAGATTGGACTGGGCAATGTGCAGTAGAACAGTTTGGACTGGGCAATGTGCAGTAGAACAGTTTGGATTGGGCAATGTGCAGTAGAACAGATTGGACTGGGCAATGTGCAGTAGAACAATTTGGACTGGGCAATGTGCAGTAGAACAGTTTGGGCTGGGCAATGTGCAGTAGAACAGTTTGGACTGGGCACTGTGCAGTAGAATAATTTGGACTGGGCAATATCCAGTAGAACAGTTTGGACTGGGCAATGTGCAGTAGAACAGATTGGACTGGGTAATGTGCAGTAGAACAGATTGGACTGGGCAATATCCAGTAGAACAGTTTTTTCTCCTTGTTATTTACTTTGTGTGCAATATTCATTTCTTTTAACTTGTTGCACCGGTCGCGGTAGCTCAGTGGTAGATTGTTCACTTCATAACCGGGAGGTCGTGAGTTCAAGCCCCGCTTGTGGCATGGCCCTGTCAAGCCCAAGACAGTGTTTGCTCCTTCGCCAAACGCTCGGCATTTAGAAGTGAGGATCACGAGTCTTTCAAATATGATCTTTAAAAACGGAGGTAAAACAAACAAACAAACAAACAAACAATATTTAACTAGTTTCAAATGATAAACACGATTTCTAGAAATGTATTGTGTCCATTGTATGATAAAGGACAGACAGAGTTCTACATACGTATGTCACTGATAAAACTACAATTCTATAACACATGACGTATATTTATATAGGATAGATAACAATAATGTCTCAAGCGTACATAAACTTATTCGTTTCCACATTTAACGAAATTTTCCTCAGAAAAAAAAAACCAAAAAACAAAAAAAAACCAAAAAAAACAATAAATTTCACATTTACAGCAGAAAAAAAATTAAATAATAAAATTCACATCCACAGCATTGTATCGTTCATGCAATGATCATAGGCAGAGATGTGAAGGGGATGTTCCTTTTGTTGAACACTTTATAATTGGTCATTTTGTGCCATTTTGGATCTGCTACCCCCTCCGTTTTGGGCGGAAAAGGTGAGATTTTGGATCGCACCCCCCCCCCCTTTGAAAATTGCTTAGATCCGCCCATGTGATGTACAAACTACGTATTGACATCATCATGGGTATAAATAACTCTGTCTAACTCCACAAACTGTCTGCATGTCATAGTGTCGCCTGTATGTGCTCACATGCAAGCAAGTTAAATTTTATATTCCGATTTTATTTATAACTTTAGAAAATTGAAATTGAATTTCTAACAAAAATATGTCGAAAGGGGATCCAATTTTCCCACTCCCTCGCTCCTCTTCCACAGTTTTTTCTCATATTTCTCCATTCCTTCTTCCAGCCCGTGGGGATCTGGGTTGTTAGAATAGGTCGCTTGTCGTAAGAGGCGAATAAATGGGACAGTCCTTCGGATGAGACCGCAAAAACTAAGGCCCCATGTCACAGCAGGTGTGCCACGATAAAGATCCCTCAACGACAATGCTGACGTCTCCACATGAGTGAAAGATTCTCGAGCGAGACATAAAACAATATATAATCAACCCTTCTTTCTTCCCTTTCGCCTTCCTCACTTTCTTCTGACCCTCTTATTCCTTCTTTTCTCCTTCCTATTTTTCTTCTTTCTTCCTATTCTTTCTTCTCATCCTTTCCCACATCCCCGGCCTCTTTTCCTCTCTCCCCCGGACATTATGGGGTGGGACTCTGTATTTCCCAGGACATTATGGGGTGGGGCTCTGTATTTCCCACGATATAATGGGGTGGGGCTTTGTATTTCCCAGAATATTATGGGGTGGGGGCTCTGTATTCCCAGGACATTATGGGGTGGGGCTAAGTATTTTCCAGGACATTATGGGGAGGGGGCTTGTCTTTCCTCGGAGAAATTCGAGCGCTTTACAGAGGCAAGTACACCTGTACTCAAATACAAATGTTATGTGTAAAGTTTGGGAGATATATATATATATATATATATATATATATATATATATATATATATATAAAGATTCTAAACTTAAATCAGAGGCCACTAAATAAAGAGGTTTATCCTCAACATTAAGCATGGTGTTTATATTATTTGAGACACATGATCAATTTCGTGTTTACAAATCGGTGTTATAACTTACTAGTGCCTTTCTCATTAATGTTATTGTAATATACGTTCTTTATAACCTATAAGTAGTATTGCGTATTGCTTTTGGAAATAAACAACAACTGCTTTTGTACAGTGAACCCCCCCCCCCCCCCCCTCCAATTAATCGAGGTTCTTATAAACTTTTACCGGTGTTCATATTAATGATAAGTGTCTTAATTGTATATAAAGCACAGAGCTTTGTTTGAACCCCCTCCCCCCCTCCCCCCCCCCCCCCCCCAATCTACATGTAAGCGCATATAAAGAGATGTCGCGTACCGCCCCCGCTTTTTAGAGTTTGAAAGTCCTATATTTCAATATCAGAAATTTCTAGAATTAAAATTCGAGCGTGGGTGTACGTGAAATTCGACAGAAGAAATATTTTTAAAAGGAATTTTAACTTTCGCAAGGTAAGTCATATTGGCGTAAAATACACAGTATGAAAAACCGAAATTAATGGGAAAAAATGATATTTAATAAAAATTCCTAGTTATCAGTATATACAATTAAGATATTACGTAATTTTTGATAACGTGCACGTGCATGATTGGATTGCTGGGACACAGGTAAGGACGGCCAGATGTACACACCCAGGTCACAGCAATCGTTGTTGTCAATACACTGCCTATTAATAGAAATTACCTAACGCAAAATGCCTTATTCTCGATATTGATTGGTCAAATGTGACCCCCATCAGGTTCACTAGTAAACATAGCTTTTTTATTCGTCTGTGACGTGACGTCAAAACGGGGAGTTCCCCCGAGTAAACGCAGACTTCCGGGTCAAGTCGCTTCTGATTCAATCCACCGCATTCCTCGATACGCATGGTTGTCTGTGTAAAAAAAAAAAGAAAGGAGAGATTCAAGTGTTTTCGTGCAGTTGTGATAAAATAATCTTGTCTATATTCAACATACGGACCGATTATTAAGCCTACGAAAGAGCCGTTACTGAATGGGGAGTATTTAGTGATTTGGGGGACTTTTTTATCGACGTGGGAGGGAGCACAGTCTCTAGACCCCCCTCATTTACTGCATCTGTTTCCGAGGTCAGTAACGATAATAATGAATAATATACTATCTACAATATACCCACGTGATCAATAATGCCTATCATGACTCATTAATTTTCATTTTAAAAATTGTACTATGTGTATGGTTGAGAGAAAAAGACTCAGAGAGAGAGAGAGAGAGTTTATATATATGTTGTCAACGCTGGTATGGGACGTTATGTGTACAGTGCTTGTTCTACCGAGAGAGAGAGAGAGAAATCCCGTGATGATTGCTGAACATGTATTGTTGATGTTAGTATTAACACTGATAAGACGGATCATTTTATGTCACTCAAAATCTACTCTGCAATTAGCAACATTTTTTTCTCAATGAAATCTGTTCCCGATATCGAAGAGTAATTGTTATGTTTATCATTAAAAGCTCCCCATTTCCGACCCCCCCCCCTTTTTTTTTTTTTTTAAAGTCTTTACCCTATGAAGCACCAGGGGGTCAGATTAACAAGTGTGTGTTCCAAACAAACTCAAACATAGAACCTATTCAAACTTCACTCAGTGTTTCCGGTGTTATGTCAGAGCTTTATAACCGCCGAGATACCCGCTTTACAATTTGACCCTTCAAGTGTGAAATAGCATCCACGTTTTCAAATATTTCAGACCGATCAATATGTTAGAGTTTTGGACTTTTCCCGCATACACTCGTAATGAATATTGAATTAAAGTATGACAATATGAAGATATACATTGGCAGGGCATATTTTAGTTAGGTCACTACAGCAAACATGCACTGATAGCAGGTCCCGAAATTTCAGCAGTAAAGAAAGATCAAAGGTATCGATTTTTTCATTAATTACAAAAAAAATCACGCGTCATTTCTGTTTAACGTAAACGGGAGCGTTATCTTTTTTCATAAATATACAGTATGTGTCCGGGTTCGCTTTTCGTCAGTTCCAGACACAACAAAACACAGTGGCGTATTTATAAAGTGTAAAGCTGTTTAATGTCATTTTCGGGCTGTATGTTACGTAAGCTTGGATGCGAGGTGGTGATCGCGGCTCCCTGTTTTTTATCTAGTTGATGGATGTTCCTGTACATGCAAAACTCCCACACGCGGAGTGGACTCGCTATTTCGAACAGAGGCCATTCGTAAATTAGGATAAATTGTAATTACCTGCATACACATGGAGAGATAGATAGAGAGAGAGCAAGTGTCGTATGATTAGAGTAAATTGTAATCACACACACACACACACAGAGAGCAAGTGTCGTATGATTAGAGTAAATTGTAATCACACACACACACATACACACACAGAGAGAGAGCAAGTGTCGTATGATTAGAGTAAATTGTAATCACACACACACACAGAGAGCAAGTGTCGTATGATTAGAGTAAATTGTAATCACACACACACACACACACACACACAGAGAGAGCAAGTGTCGTATGATTAAATTGCAATTACACGCAGAGAGAGAGAGAGAGAGAAACTGATTAAACGGCATATTTCTGGAATCAACAGTGGTTGTCCTATATCGGTGACTTGGATCAGTCTAGTGACCGACGGATGCTATAGTGTAAGTTATCTGTGTTCTGCCTATTTTATCAAAGATATATTGTAAAGGGGAAGAATTGAACAAGTTCACTTCATTGTACAGACGCCCGTTATTGTTAGCTTTGTACCCAGAAAACAGTGCAAGTCGTGTACATAGACCGGAAGGAGGGGGCATGGAGGTACACCCCCCTCCCTCTCTTTGTGGAAAACGTTATTTTGTGCTGTTTCAGGCAACACCCCGTCCCCTCTCCGGACAGTTAACGTGTCATATCTAAATCGTATCCCCACAGAGAATATTTTGTCTGTGGTGAAGACAGAAGACCTCACACGAATGTTCATCAAAAATATTACACCATGAATTTTAAATAGGGATATGAAAGTGTTTAGATTTTATAACATATCTTAAGAGACTCTCGTGGAAGAAACGGCGCTTTTCTTGCACCTAAATAAGGAAGTTCTTCAAGTCGGAAATGATAAAAATCCCACTGTACTAAAAAAAACATTCACAGAGACTGGTGATCCTTTAAAGTGTATATGTCTGTGTAAGTTGTATAGTCCTTTGTTTGATTAAAGGTCTCTGATGCTGGTTTTTGTGTAGAGTAATTTGCATTATGTTATATACGAGGAAGAATTACTCGGGGAAATTTCCTGGTACACATAGAGAGAACGAGCCCACAGTTTGTGCGGGTCATTTTTCGTAGAACTGGTTTCTTGTCCATATAACCCGCGCTTTGCATGGTAGAGAACTTTGTAACACTAAATATTCAGATTTTGTTTCATTTTTTTTCCAGGAGATCAAATTGTATCAATTAGAGTTTATTTACCATAGCATGGAAGGTGAGTGTTTATTGCCTATTTTCTTTTTCTATTTTTTTTTTTCGGTGTTAAAATTTATGCATAGTTTTGGAGTACTATGTGAATTGATCATGCCGAGCCAAGGGTGATAAATTGAAACGTGCTTTATGTGATCTGAAACTAATACTTAATTCGCAATCCAGTTTCTTTGGGGAAAAAATCATTTAAAAACATCTTATCCTGTTTTCTAAATGGTCCTGCCGTCCTTATCACCAGAAATGATGTGAAAATATGCAAGAAAACATTTAGTTATGGTTCCTCTGTTATACGGTGTGTATGAGAGGAGACGGGGAAAAATCTCTCGAACTCCGAAATATCAGCGTTCTGCGTCATTTAGAGAAATTCGATACCGTCATACCGTCTTATAAAATCAAAGGAAAGAAGGCGAGCAAATCCAGGAACTCTCTCCACCTCTCAAGTGGTGCGATTAAAGCTCCTCGCCAATTTAACGCATTGGCTCAGTTTTTGGGGTTTTTTTTTTATTAATAACGCCATTAACTTCTTGGACATTTCTAATTCCCTTGGTCAAAATTGAAAAAAAACAAAAACAAAAAAAAACCCAGGCGTTTTTATGATTGAAAAATTCAGTATTTCCCTGTAGCAACCCCCTACTCCCGTTCCCCCGAGTTGCATGACAGGCGAGATTTGGGAGCGATAACGGGAACATATTTCGCAGTCCTGGGCGCTGAGTCGCTTTATTTTACTCCGCTTTGATTTCAGACACACTGAACAGCCGAAATTATTTGAAGAATGTGTAAATTCTCAACAGATGTGGAATCGGTCGTACATTTTTTATACAATATATAAAAAAAATTCCACACAAAGAGACTAGATTGATTTGGATTTGGAACGTAGACTATACCGTAGTAAGGTCAGTAAATGTATACATGCGCATGTATGAATTAAACCGTGTGTACTAAATTTGGCGGTTTTCTTTGATTGATAGTGATGAATTTGTTGAACTGGTTTATTATCAGTCATAATATTAGTACCAGGTACTGTTATTCAAAATTCTTAGTTCCGATGGGAGGAGGCCGACAGCCGAAGGGCATTTAGTACATGTAAGATATATATATATATATATATATATATATATATATATATATATATACTGTAACTATATATCTACCAATAAACATGAATCTACAGATCATTAAAGCGAAGCTATTACATGCATAGATATCTACAGATTGATGTTTTTCTGAATTTCTTAAACAATTGTCTTGTTGCATCAAATTAAGAAATTTTATGAATGTCAAGTTTTGCTGTCACGTTGCACAATGTCTCGGCTCTGCAGGCTGTTAAAACTCGGTCAGGCTGTGGAAAAGGAAGACATTGACGTCATCACGTGATTGTCATTTCAAACTATAAGCATCTTAGATACCAGAGGAAACCAATACAAGGTAAGTGGCTGTTGGTAGCTTACTGTAAGTACTGCAGAAGACACTTCCAGGAACGAGTCGTTGGAGAAAGGTATAGAATTTGTGACCCACCCCCTCCCCCCCACTTTATGGGGATAGGGCTGGGCGGATGAGAATGAGAGTGCGTCATAGTTATAATGAGTGTACTGTCTGAAAAATCTGACGATTTCCAGCTTTTAAAAATAGATTTTGATATTTCATGTCAATATGCTGGGAAAACTGCTATGTTGTGTTACTGTACGTGCGTTTTCCCAACACATGTAATATTGAAGTCGTTAACAAAGATGGAAAACGTATATGTAGGGGGCTTTTTTTAATGTTCTAAGTTTATATTTTTCAAATATGTATTTGCAGATGCCCGTTCGTGGACGGCGTCACCCGCTCTTTCCGATTCGTCGTCTCGTCTGTCTGATGGCGGGGAACCCCCCAACAAGAAGCTCTGTGTAACTAAGCAACGGGGTGAGTAAATTATTAACCTTAAAAGTTTCATTTTGTTCTTAACTCATTTAACCAATATTTATGAATCCAGGACCTTATACACAAAGATAAAAAAAAAACCCAAACAAACAAAACCGCTACTTGGCTTTAAGAACACATCATTCTGTAAGGATTCTCGTATGTTTGAAGGTAAATAAGGCCTACAGATTGGCGACTTGGTTGCAAGTCTCAGTCGGCAATCTTTGAATGATTCCTCTTCGCTTCACACAGTGCAAACTCTCGAGTTTTTAAATCTTTGATGACGTCTCTACATAGGGCTTAACGGCGGGTGTGACCGGTCGACAGGGGATGTTTATTACTCTCAGGCATCTGATACCGCCTCTGGTATATCCAGGGGTCCGTGTTTGCCCAACTCTCTAATTTGAATTCCAAATAGGATTTATGAGATTGATCACTATTCCCTATATTTGCTTTTTCATGAGGGAAATATTCTCAAATAGGACATAAAACAAGAAACAAATGAACAAACAAAGGCTTATATGTACGAGTTAGTACGGAAAGGAACTAGAAATGTACATGCACTAAATTTCAAGAACAATATGATAGTTGTATGTAAGAAGATACTGAAATGCAAGTACCCTCTCGTGACTCACGGTTGTTTTATCAGATGCGCACATTATCGTCACGAAGCTGACTTTTTTTCCCCAACAGTCGAATATATTCATTGCTTTGGATGCATGTTTTCCGGCTCTTGATATAAACATGTGTAAACTAGCTTCCCTCTTGAACCCCAAAAGAGCCTTCTCGAAAGAACTCTTCCGCCATTTTAACTTCCGTGTTTGTTTGTCAATGAAGGGGCGTGGGACCTGGAGACAGGAAAGATAAACTTTACCACACTCAGTATCCCGGATGTGGCACTATAAATTTAGTCACTATAAATCTTACAGTTTATATCGCGATCAATTCTTCCACGTGAAGTTATAAATATACCGTGCATTTCGTCTCATGCTGATCACGTCATCATCGTTTGCTTGTGCCTTGAACTGAGAGAACCTTCAAACACCACAATGGAACTATATTACTAATTTACAGGTACCTTTTAACTGTTCGTCAAGGGAGTAGGGAACGTTTTAAAGATTACATTTCAGAACGCCATCACCCAGGGCAACGGCTTTAATATTACGTGTTCCCGCCATAGTCGATGACCGATCGTGCGATGAGTGATGGAACAGCTCAACTTGACATTTTAGACTTAATTATGCATAAACATAAAGACTTATAGTACGCATATATCGACATTCGTGTTGATGATCGATTGCTCGTATTTTAAGGTATCAATGAGTAACTGTAAAAGTTTAAATAGAGTGAATTAAGCTCGTAGCAGTGTTCACATCTCTCGAAGAAAATCGTGTTTCTTCCGTGCACGAATGATGACGTTCTTTTATTCATGGCGCGTATTATGTCGGAGATTATAGATTTGTGCAACACCCTATAGAAATATTCACACTATTCCTATAGCACACTTTTTTTTATGGTGTTTTTATTCCTAATGTCTTTTGACAGGGTCAGTAATGGACACTAATGTGACGCTGTGGCAGTTTTTGCTGGAGTTACTGGTCGGGAACCAGCATAGCGACATCATACAGTGGACAAATACAGAGGGGGAGTTCAAACTGATCAACGCCGAGGAAGTTGCCAAGCTCTGGGGACTTCGGAAAAACAAACTGAACATGAATTACGACAAACTCAGCCGAGCGCTGAGGTACTACTACGACAAAAACATCATTAAGAAAGTGATGGGGCAAAAATTTGTGTACAAGTTCGTGTCTTTTCCAGAGATTGTTAAAACGGAAAATAAAATTTCTTTTCGTTCAATGATGGAAAACATGACGAAAGAACACGGATGTGTCATGCCACATTTCGCATCTTACGACGCAGCCAGAATAAAGTCGTCTGCTGCGTTTGCACTGAATCAGCCTAGCATTGCGGCGTCCGTAGTGAAAACGGAAACGCACAGTATCGGAAACGGAAGATACGGAAACGCCACTCACTCAGCCCTCATAAGGACCTCCCCATCTTCATCACAGCCCGTCATCTTGATCAAATCTGAGCCGCAATCAGTACCATCCTCTCCGCAGCCTAAATCTGTATCTCCCGTGTCGTCTGCTTCCAGTCGTCAGGCGTCGACGTCATCAGCCTCGCGTCCCAAGCCCACGCCCCTCAGTCTCCCCATTCATGATCCGTCTCTTCATTTCTCAACCGCCATCTCCACATATCCGATTTCGAGTCCGAAAGGTACAATGTCCACAGGCCTGTCTACACCACTGATGCTTGCTAGTCCGGTGATTGGGCCCAGGACTCCATTTCTCCACTTCTGGAGCTCTCTTAGTCCAATCACAACTATGAGCCCCCGCCTTGGTGGACCTGCATCAGCTTTTCAGTTCCCAACTTTCGCTACAAATCACATGACACTATCTCCAATGACAGCGACCTTTTCAAATGTTGAGTCTCTAGCCACACCTGCCTTGACGTCACCAACGCGCTCCATTCCATGTGTGTTATGACCATTACCGAAGACTGAGTCCGATGTGTAATGTTTTTCACGGTGCTAACGGGACCAATTTCATTTTTGTTCTCTTTATAATAATTGTGAACAAACTACAAAGTGTAGGTGGTCATGATCTTCAAACTTTAGGTCATGTGACATACACGTGATTTATCTCAAACTTTACTTCATGTGATATACACGTGATTTATTTTTGTACTTACGACGACACTTTCGATGTTTGTTTTTGATTTATATATACTTTATATTTCGCATTTTACGACAAACGCCCTGGTGGTGATGTTTGTGCCTGTATTTCGTTTAATAGTCGCTTAAGCATTTTAACACTGTACTTTCAGTAACTTTGTATTTATATTGCTGTTATTTCATCATCAAGTCCCATGAAATTGTTTTATGTACACATGTCAATGACAATTACTAAATCGCAAACGAGCACTTCGTTCGAGTTGTATTTCTTAGAGATTATCCTGACTCGGCCATTAATCGACGACGACGACGAGGAGAATCGAGAGACGAGGATCGAGAAAAATTTGTGCAATTAAACGTTTTTATACCCCCTGCAACAAAGCTGTGGGGGGGGGGGGTATACTGGAATAAGGTTGTCCGTCCGTCAGTAGACGCAATGGTTTCCAGGCTCTTACGTGTTATCCTTTTCACCTAGAGTCACCATATCATACATATCGACAATCCATGGGACGAAGATGATCAATATCGATTTTGGGGTCAATGGTCAAGTGTACTGACTTTGATATAGCAAAATGGTTTCCGGGCTCTTATATGTTATCCTTTTTACCTAGAGTCATCATATCATACATATGGACTACCCATGGGACGAAAATTATCCCAACCGATTTTGGGGTGAGCGGAGGGATTCTTTGTGAGCAGTGCTCACCGTACCTCTTGTGTAATTCGTATGCAAGATTATCTTGCAAGAAGACTGAAACTATTGCAACTTGCACCCCACCCCCGCAAATGTAGACACGTTTGTTCGTGTCCTTATGCAGAGTTAAATATTAATGCCGTCTGCTCATTCCTGGATTTTCAAATTCCTCATCTAATTGACCCAGCTTTTCTGCTCCAGAACTTGGGACTGTTTTCACCCTATGGTAGGTGATGTACAAACTCTATTTAAGTCAGGTGACATGCCCGCGGATTCTCTGTATGGAGTATGATCCACTTACTGTATAGAGTAGGATCCACGTACTGTATAGAGTAGGATCCACGTAGTGTATGGAGTAGGATCCACTTACTGTATGAAGTATGATCCACGTACTGTATGGAGTATGATCCACGTACTGTACGATGTATGATCCACGTACTGTACGATGTATGATCCACGTACTGTATGGAGTAGGATCCACGTACTGTATGGAGTATGATTCACGTACAATATGGAGTAGGATCCACGTACTGTATGGAGAATGATCCACGTACTGTATGGAGTAGGATCCACGTACTGTATGATGTATGATCCACGTACTGTGTGAAGTATGATCCACGTACTATATGGAGTATGGTCAACGTACTGGATTGATCTACTTGAATTTCTATTTAAAGGATGAACAATGCATAGTCATAATGACCCACTTTCTTTCAAATCATATTACTGGAAAAATGAATATCACTAGCACATGTCTGGAAAAATGAATATCACTAACACATGTCTTGTCGTTTTGACCTCTGTTGCCTGCGAAGCTGTGTTGCTCAGTATGTCGAAGTCTGAGGTTGACGATTTGTGGATGAGTTCAAATCTTACAATTTATTTTTCTTAATTTTTTTCTGATTACTTCATGCAAAAACTGCAGTTTTTTCTGCAATTAAAACAGATGAAATCTGGAATTTAGTTTCATAATTTTCTGTTTCAAAATATTGTACACGTCATCTCTCCATGTATAATCGTTTTCTCTGGTGTGATACACTACTTTGATTATCACATTCTTGTATTGTCACATCTTTGTTTATCACGTCCTTGTTTATCACATCCTTGTTTATCACATCCTTGTATATCACATCCTTGTTTATCACATCCTTGTATATCATATCCTAATAATCACGTCCTTGTTTATCACATCCTTGTTTATCACATCCTAATAATCACGTCCTTGTGTATCACATCCTTGTTTATCACATCCTTGTTTATCACATCCCTGTTTATCACATCCTAATTATGACATACAATTGTCACATCCTTGTTTATCACATCCTTTTTAATACATCCTTGTTTATCACATCCTTTTTAATACATCCTTGTTTATCATATCCTAATTATCACATCCTTTTAATACATCCTTGTTTAACACATCCTTGTTTATCACTTCCTAATTATCACAATCTTTATTTGCAAATCGTTATCCTCCTCGTCACAAACATCTTACATTTGGACACCCCTTCCATCCTCTCCGCTTTTAATGTGAAAAACAACCAGATTAGACAAATAAGAATCCGGAAAGATTAGAAGCAAATTCATATAGGCAATCACCGGTCGCGGTAGCTCAGTGGTTATAGCGTCCGCTTCGTAACCAGGAGGTCATGAGTTCGAGCCCCGCTCGTGCCATGGCCGCGTCAAACCTAAGACGGAAATATAGGTAGTGATTGCTCCTTCGCCAAACGCTCGGCATTTAGAAGTGAGAATCACGGGTGTTTCGGATATGACCTTAAAAATGGAGGTCCCGTGTCGCGGCAGGCGTTGGCACGTTACAGAACCCTCACTGTTACGGCCCTGAGCGCTAAACATAGGTCTAAATTTGTGGTACTTCGCCTACAACTGGTGATGTCTCAATAAGAGTCAAAAATTCTCGACGGGACATAAAACAAACAATCAATCATATAGGCAATCACGGGGTTCTCATCCATAAAACATGTTTAACTTAAAACAGTTGAACAAAACAAATGGCATGGCGAATTGAAAAAATTAGATACAATAGAATGAATCCACGAATTTACCAGACATATCTCTTATTAGTTTTGTTTTGCACATCAAAGTTAGGGGGGGGGGGGGGGGGGGGGGGTACGTAGTGTGGCTCCAAACTACGCGTGCGCGTGATGATCTACTGCCGTATGCAGGTATATTCGCAACATATGTTTAAGATGTGTTTGGATATTCATATGTTATCACCATTTGGTGAATATATATGTAAAAACAAGATTATGAGCAGTGGAAGAATTTAAAAGGAGCATTAATTCGCAATTTCGTGATCTTTGTTTTTAAACAGTATTCTTTAACAAGTGCCCGTCATGAAAATTACGCATATTGTTTCGCCATTCCCCGCCCACTCTCAATAATGAAATGTTCGGATCACGTCTACTGCACGCAATCCGGGAGTGTTAAAAGCAAAAATCGAAGTTCCATGACATTTAAAAGGGTTAGGATAATTCTAAAATAGTAACTGTACCTAAAATTTCAATTTTATATGAAACAACGCCTGCGTACATGTGATAAGTAAATTGTTATATTTCATACAGTTGATATGGTCCACACGCCATGACTTCACATAGTTGTATAACATGTGGTTTTGAGTACGCGGGAGACATGATGGAAGGCTCACTCCGCCCTGTAGTGGAGGTTTCACTCCGCCCTGTAATGGAGGTCTCTCCCTGCCCTGTAGTGGAGGTCTCACCCCGCCCTGTAGTGGAGGTCTCACTCCGCCCTGTAGTGGAAGGCTCACTCCGCCCTGTAGTGGAGGTCTTACCCTGCCCTGTAGTGGAAGTTTCACCACGCCCTGTGATGCGAGTCCCACTCCGCCCTGTGATGGAAGTCTCACCCCGCCCTGTAGTGGAAGGCTCACTCCGCCCTGTAGTGGAAGTATCACTCCGCCCTGTAGTGGAAGGCTCACTCCGCCCTGTAGTGGAGGTTTCACTCCGCACTGTAGTGGAGGTCTCACCCCGCCGTAAAGTAGAGGTCTCACCCCGCCCTTTTTTATTTACAATTTTTCTGCACACCATTAAATGTATATTAGGGTGTGTGTGTGTGTGTGTGTGTGTGTGTGTGTGTGTGTGTGTGAAAACAACAAACACAATGGCCAACTATCATTTCGTTTCTTAAAAAATGTTTAACCAATGAGTGGGATGCAGTCTCCACCCCCCCCCCCCCCCCAAACAAAATCCCCCCAAACCCCTTTCCCTAGATCCGCCACTCAATAACGATTGCTTAACCATTATTCCATTTATTTTCCTCGTCAATATTATATCGAGTGTCTGATGGGTTATATTATTGTGTGAATGGCTTCTTGGCTTGTATTGATATAGAGAGAAGGAAAAATACAGGCGATAGATTACACATTGTCTTTGAAATGAAAGTTTCTGATCTGCTTCAAAAAAATCGTAAGCTTAAACGCTTTCATCTCAAAAGCACAATTTCTTCATCACTACATGTTGTGTAATTCAAACACATTTTAAAGAAAAGAAACCACGCATCCACCCACCCACCCACATACACACACACATCCACACACACACACACACATATACATACACTGACTGGTTGTAACAGTTATTGGCCCTGCTAAAAGCCTACTAGCCACTGAGAAAATAACTGCCCTTTTTGAAATTAGTTAAATTACTATCTTTCTTCTATTTAAGGTGGACGGACGTAATTCGTTTGAACAATAGAAATTTTATTGAAATTATGAGATACGGTTAAATGTACATTAATGAATTAAAATTAATGGGGGAAAAACCTATTTGGTCCGCAACCTTGATTTTCTGCGTGGGGTGCTTCAGAATATAAAAGCATATATATAATATATATATATATATATATATATATATATATATATATATGATTAAAAAAAATGACGTGGTATGGTTATGTCCACTGATAATAGATGTGATGTATATTTACTTTTTTATTTCTTGCGTACCTCTGTACGATAATAGCTTTGATTAATCTGAATCTCATTTTAATACGTTCGGTCGGGCTTCTATACCAAGAAATTTGTTCGCCCGTGACGAAATTGATGTGTTTCGGGCGGTCCGACGCACGTTCATTTCAAGCCCCGTTTTTCTCCAAAACACTGTATTTCTCCAATACGTCACAATACGTGACAACTCACAGGAGATGGGAAATAAGATCGGGGGAGTGTGCTATTTTTAAAATAACAGTATGTCATGCATTAAGGAAGAAATTGCGCGTGCTTGTGAATATTATTTTACTTTAGTTTTAGAGCAGATTTATTTTGTTTAATTTACAACAATTTTACTTCCCTACTATGGCATGTCAAATGCTGCAATAGGTGATCTTTTCCATTTCTGATATATAAGTTTTCGTTAGTAGTCTATATTTTTCATTTATATCATATATTTTTTCATGTGTATTGTGTAATGTTTCCACTTGTGTTTTATATTTTCCATTGTATTGTATAAGTTTTCATTTGTATTGTATCGGGGTTATTGTTTATCTTGGTTTGTTACGAAGGATTTCATTAGTCAACGTCACGATATCACTGATACTGAGACATCACCAGCAGTTGGAGAAACACCAAAAACTTTGACCTATACCTTAGCGTACATGATGAATTCTTTTATTTAGACAGGACAGCACAATTAGTGGTATCACTACTTCACATTATGGTCCTGTGTGAAACATATCTACAGACAGGACAGCACAATTAGTGGTATCACTAGTTCACATTATGGTCCTGTATGAAACATATCTACAGACAGGACAGCACAATTAGTGGTATCACTAGTTCACATTATGGTCCTGTATGAAACATATCTACAGACAGGACAGCACAATTAGTGGTATCACTAGTTCATATTATGGTCCTGTATGAAACATATCTACAGACAGGACAGCACAATTAGTGGTATCACTAGTTCATATTATGGTCCTGTGTGAAACATATCTACAGACAGGACAGCACAATTAGTGCTATCACTAGTTCATATTATGGTCCTGTGTGAAACATATCTACAGACAGGACAGCACAATTAGTGGTATCACTACTTCACATTATGGTCCTGTATGAAACATATCTACAGACAGGACAGCACAATTAGTGCTATCACTAGTTCACATTATGGTCCTGTGTGAAACATATCTACAGACAGGACAGCACAATTAGTGGTATCACTAGTTCATATTATGGTCCTGTATGAAACATATCTACAGACAGGACAGCACAATTAGTGGTATCACTAGTTCATATTATGGTCCTGTGTGAAACATATCTACAGACAGGACAGCACAATTAGTGGTATCACTAGTTTACATTATGGTCCTGTGTGAAACATATCTACAGACAGGACAGCACAATTAGTGGTATCACTAGTTCACATTATGGTCCTGTGTGAAACATATCTACAGACAGGACAGCACAATTAGTGGTATCACTAGTTCACATTATGGTCCTGTGTGAAACATATCTACAGACAGGACAGCACAATTAGTGGTATCACTAGTTCATATTATGGTCCTGTGTGAAACATATCTACAGACAGGACAGCACAATTAGTGGTATCACTAGTTCATATTATGGTCCTGTATGAAACATATCTACAGACAGGACAGCACAATTAGTGGTATCACTAGTTCACATTATGGTCCTGTGTGAAACATATCTACAGACAGGACAGCACAATTAGTGGTATCACTAGTTCATATTATGGTCCTGTGTGAAACATATCTACAGACAGGACAGCACAATTAGTGGTATCACTAGTTCACATTATGGTCCTGTGTGAAACATATCTACAGACAGGACAGCACAATTAGTGGTATCACTAGTTCATATTATGGTCCTGTATGAAACATATCTACAGACAGGACAGCACAATTAGTGGTATCACTAGTTTACATTATGGTCCTGTATGAAACATATCTACAGACAGGACAGCACAATTAGTGGTATCACTAGTTCATATTATGGTCCTGTATGAAACATATCTACAGACAGGACAGCACAATTAGTGGTATCACTAGTTCACATTATGGTCCTGTGTGAAACATATCTACAGACAGGACAGCACAATTAGTGGTATCACTAGTTCACATTATGGTCCTGTGTGAAACATATCTACAGACAGGACAGCACAATTAGTAGTATCACTACTTCACATTATGGTCCTTTATAAAACATATCTACAGACAGGTAAATGAGAGAATAGAAAATGATTCTAATGTAAAATAAGAATATATACATAAAATATATACAGATCACAGGAAAAAAGTATACCACTTATTGAGGCTATAAAGTTGTAAATATGCCGTTTTAAAAGAATTAAGGGTATCACAGATTCTGGCCGTAGTAGTGGGGATTCATTCACGTGACAACGCTGCCACTGAATCTCTGTTTTTAAGGTCATATCCATTTGAAAGACCTGTGATTCTCATTTTTAAATGCCGAGAGTTTGGCGAAGGTGCATCTTTGATGCGGTAATGGCACGAGAGGGGCTCGAAATCACGGCCTCCCGGTAACGAAGGTGGCAAGGAACAATTTTTTCTGGTTCTGAAACATGTAGGCAGGGGGTATACATCGAAGTCAGGTTATGAAATATTAATGAAAAATCATATTTCCTCTTTATGTCAATATTTGTATTTCATATTGGTGTAGTTAATAATTTATGACCCTAAATTATTATGCAATCGATACATACTGGTGCTGGTGCACAAAACATGCTCCGAGCAGGTGCCCCTTTCTTGCTGTGATTTTCTCTCATTTGGGCTATATCCGCGCCACCCAAACCCCAACAGAGTACCGTGCGAGGGGATTTAGACACTGCGTACAATCAAGAACTCTGTCTGCCCTTCTTAAAAATCTACTTTCCATATGGGGCCATTCACCTTCCCTCTTAGCTACAGACCTTTACCTGGACCGTATAGGTTTTCCTCTAAATTTCTACAGGAATTGACCACGTGGCTTAGTTTCGTACTTGCACCCATTTCTATGCTAGGAATCATGGTGACACCTGCATGTTGCATAATAAGTTTTAAAATAAGCACTTAGCTACACTTGACATGTATCCTTAAAAAATTACACATTTTTACACGTGTAATATCACTTCAAATATGGGGTGTTTCCATTTTTTAAAGAAAGTTAACCGGTCCTATAGTGCGAAACTGTCCCCAACTACCCAAACGATATATCACTGAGTTACCGCGACCGGTTCCGTGTCTGATTTTTTTCAACAAGTAGCTACCAACGGTTGGTGGATCCAGAAATTTCTGAACGCGGGAAGATGCAGTAAACAACCGGGTGTCTGGGAGCTGTCTTGAGATTCCTAGTGAGTCCAGGGCATAGCCTTGATGAGGACCCAAGCGGCAAAGTCCCCTGAAATTACCGAGTTCTGACAAAATAAAACACACATGCTTTTGGGACATTTTTGGACATTTCTATAATTTAATTGTGAGAGGAGATCCGCCACCGCTAGCTACGTGTTCATCTAGTCACGTGCACGTAACCGGTCGCGGTAGCTGGGTGATAGATCGTTTGGTTCGTGAGACCGAACTACTACAAGTTTTGCATTCTTGCTTAGAAACGGAAGACAAAGATATGTTTCATACACTAGCGCTAGATTTTGAGGTTCTACACACTAGCGCTAGATTTTGAGGTCCTACGCACTAGCGCTAGATTTTGAGGTCCTACGCACTAGCGCTAGATTTTGAGGTCCTACACACTAACGCTAGATTTTGAGGTTCTACACACTAGTTAACGCTAGATTTTGAGGTCTATACACTAGCGCTAGATTTTGAGGTCTATACACTAACGCAAGGTTTTGAGGTCTTATATCCAACGCTTTATCAATATAGTCGACAATGTTTGTAAATCAAATGAATTCGCATTATGCATACCCTTACATCTTTTTCCTCGCTCCCATGCTTGTCTTCTGCATCGTCAACATCGCGAAGTTAACGATAATACGATGTCACCACGTTATGCCCTTCTCTATCAAAGTTCTGCGTTTATATAAGAAGTAACATATCTACATGTACATAGCGTAATAAACATCTTTTGTACGTTGTATGATCACGGTGGTGTTATTAGAGATTTGTAGGTTGTATATCACTGTGGTGTCATCAGAGAAGTGTAGGTTGTATAATCACGGTGGTGTCATCAGAGAAGTGTAGGTTGTATAATCACGGTGGTGTCATCTGAGAAGTGTAGGTTGTATAATCACGGTGGTGTCATCAGAGAAATGTACGTTGTATGATCACGGTGGTGTCATCAGAGAAGTGTAGGCTGTATGATCACGGTGGTGTCATCAGAGAAATGTAGGTTGTATAATCGCGATGTCCACATGTGATGTACAACAGAATTAAATGTTCTTACAGAATAACCCGCTTCTGCTGTGCTACTCACATCTGTATACAAAATCTGCTCGGGAAGATTACCACTTTCAAAATGACACACTCTGGATAAAAATCTACAGTTGTGTAACCAAAATTTAATTTCATCACGAATATTGTCATTAAAAATTAATATCTAATCCCAAGAAACACAAGCTGCAATGGCCATTTAAACATTATATTACAAATATTACTCTCTCTCTCTGTCTGTCTGTCTGTCTGTCTCTCTCTCTGGCAAAATATAAAAAATATATAAAAAAATATATAAATATGAAAGAAAAATCATGGTTATCTTCCACACTATGATTATTACGAAATAAATAATTGATAAACAAGATGATTCGGTGTAGACTGATGTTAGCCACACAGATAAACACAGATAATTAGATGTATATGTAAAAAACATACTGAGATTAGCTACACAGTACGAAAACACGGATAATTAGATCTATATGTATAAAAAACCCCAGTTTTTCTTCACAATTCGAAAGAGATCATTAGATCAACAGAAAGAGAGTGTTAGATAAACTTTAATAGGTGTCCCTGTAGGTTGTTTTTTTTTTTGTTTTTTTTTTTTTGTTTGTTTTTGTTTTTCACTATTATTGCCTTTAAAATAATGTTTGTATTCTCTTTTAGATAATGTGAGGACGTCCTCACTCCATACAGGTTTGGTCGGGAGAGAGTGAGAGAGAGAGAGAGAGAGAGAGAGAGAGAGAGAGAGAGAGAGAGAGAGAGAGAGAGAAAGAGAGAGAGAGAGAGAGAGAGAGAGCACAATAAATTACAGCACTATAATTGTTTTACACGTATAATACCAGAGACGAGCAATGCATTACTTTAATCTACTCTGAAGATCACCGCCGCTAGGATTTCATGGACAGAAATTATATATGTCACATAAATAGAATGGCGAGTGTTATATTTCCTGGGTATTATTAAAATTTCCCATCGATGGAGTTTAGCAATATAGCGTCTTGACATTTCAGATTTCTTGGAAACTTCAATAATTAGACAACATTGAAAGCGGACGTTGTCATGATTTAAAAAGAGGTCTGAAAACCGTAACGAAAGGATATTAAAGACGGGTACTTCGGTACATTGTGACGTGAGTATATCATCAGATTACTACGCCTGGTTAAAGGTAATACAAAAAAAAAAAAAAAATAGAGAAAAAAAAAATAAATAAAAAAAAAACAACGTTCAAATTTAAGTACAGTTGTATTGAAAAAAAGTGAAATAAACTTTAAAGAAACCGAGAGAAGAAAAAAACCTAAAACAATATACGAATCTTATTTCATGTAGACAATTTGGAATAATTTTGTTTGTTCAGTACTAAACGCCGGATTCAATTCGGATTAAAAAATTCAATTTGGTAGTGAGATGTAATCTCCATTGAGGTATGTTAGTGGACAAATTTCTGGTCTAAACGGAATGCATAATTCGGGAAAAAAAAAACCGTGGGGATTCGAGTTGGTAGAATAGATCCTCAGTATCCCTTGCTTGTCGTAAGAGGCGATTAAATGGGGCGGTCCTTCGGATGAGACCGCAAAAGCCGAGGCCCCGTGTCACGGCACGTGTGACACGATAAAGATCCTTCCCTGCTCAAAGGCCCTGAGAGACGAGCATTGGCCTCAATTTTGCAGCCCTTCACCGGCAATGGTGACGTCTCCATATGAGTGAAAAATTCTCGAGCGGGACGTCAAACAATATATAATCAATCAACCAATCAATAATTCGGGAAAAAGATGTAACATCTCTGGAGTACGGACTACCACAATATATAAAGTTATTGAAGTTAATTTAACAAAATATCTGTATAAAGCGTCTCGGAATGAGGAGAGGCCAAGAAAAAAAAATCGAAAACAGAACATTGGAGTAGCCAGTATATTGTGTAGTGACAGATAACTCTTGAAAGTACTCCTTGTATCATTATTCAGTTAACAAATAAACCATCTATATGAATTAAAGGTTATCAGAAAATATACAGTTTTGGAGGTTTAATTAAAAAAAAAGAAAAAAAAAAGTAGAGCTTAAAATAAGCCACCAGTGCCTAAGTACATGTGATCTCAAGGGAATGTATAATTTTTCGTGAAAAAATTAAATAAAATATATATCGCTTGGGTTCGAAATTACTATTAAAGATTACTCTTTGATAGTAACATTGAACCCAAGCGATATAATTGCCTGTGGAGTTATCCCCAAACAACGAGATACTTCTTGCTAACCCTTGGTCCATAGATGATTAGTTATCCGTCTATATTCCATGCCGACTTTTTTCCCCTTTCCATTCCGCTTTATACATATATTTTGTTAACCTAACTTAAATAACTTTATATAATTTGTTAGCCCTTGCTCCAGAAATGTTACATGCTATACCGAAGTAAAAAAAGACTGAATATTGACGGTTTATTTTCTTTATTTTTCAAAACCATGCAGTTAAGACACATCAAAATTATTAGGCCTAATTGATAGAATAATTATGCAAAGAAATTAATACATGTATATGAATGAATAAAGGGATATAATTAGAATGACTGAATACATAAAGAATACATACATGAAGGTAGTTTCTGTCACTGGTATGAACACGAAATTGTTTACGTACAACATATTATTTTTTAAACTGGTGGTTGAGAACCAGTAAAACTATGGACGCAGTTTAATAATTAAATAAAAACCAGACGAAAAAAAATTATCATATTAATGATATTTGCAAGCAAGATGTATAGGGCCCTGTATAATTATGATGCCAAAACGAAGAATTTTGACCTGTCGTTTGAAAGCGGTGACCAATTTACTGATTTAGAAAAACCAGAGAAGGGGTGGTTGCTGGTTCAGAACGGATTTGGAGAAATTGGTTACGTACCTGCTAGTTTTGTAGAAAAAGAAGACGCTGTAAGGCAGTTTATGTATTTTAGCATATGGGAAGAATTGTTTGTCTAAGAATATTTTAATTGTTAAAAAAAGAGAAGATAGGATATCACATTACTTGGCTACCTAGTTGAGATAATTACTGGGGAATACAAACAGGCGCTAACTTAAAAAGAAAAAAAAAAAAAATCTAATGTCAGAAATAAGAGTAATAGAAATGTGTGTTTTCAGTAACATGCTGAAAAAGGGGAGGGGCAGTAGATCGGATTTTTTTTTTGTTGGTCAGTTTAGTGTACTGTTATTTGTGTATTTGGTGTATATATCTTGATAGTTTTAAACAACCCCAAAAACTGCTAGGAATGGTGTTATCTTGTGCAATTTACATTCATTGTACCTTGGTTGGTTACATTTAATGTCTCGCCCAAGTGTGGGGACGTCACCATTGCTGGTGAAGAGCTGCAAAATTTAGGCTTATCCTTAGTGCTTAAATAGCCTATAAGCAGGGAGGAATCTTTTTTGTGCCATACCTGCTGTACAATGAGGCCTCATCTTTTGCAGTCTCATCTGAAGGACTGCCTCATTTATTTGCCTCTTATGACAAGCAAGGGGTATGGAGGACCTATTCTATCTCTAGGGTTCTTTAGATTGAAGTCATGTTATTAATTGAAAATATATATAAATGCCGTGGAATTTTGGATGGTACAATGATACTTATTGACTCATTCAAGTGAGCACATTCTTTTTCCAATAAAATATTTATGAAGGTCGGGGTGAAAATGCAGGGTCAGTTGCATCTTTTCAAGCCAAAGGTTTTCGTTCTACATTACTCCCCACAAACATCGGAGTGGAACGAAAACCCTTGGCTTGCGAAGATGGGTCATTTGGGGTACTGTAAACACATGTATTTTTTTTTGTTTTTTTGTTTTGTTTTTTGTTTGGCCTTTGCAAATATGTGTAGATATCAGGTTTCATAAGATGTTGATATATATTGATTTGAAATGACACACTCACTGTGCTACAAAGTATAACAGATAACATTAAAATCAATTTGACTAACATGGTATGCATTGATTAATCATGTATTTATCTATTTGTTTAAATAATGTACAAATCTCCTGGGTTAATGAACCTTATTTTGGAATATTTTGATTTTACATGCTAACCTACAGTCGACATTGGCAGAGATCCTGAGTTCTATAGACAGAGCAATACAGAATATTCACTATCAAGCAGCTGCTACAGGCTCTTACACTCATCAACAGAGGGAGAATTTAAAGTACGCCCCATCATCCTTACTTCATAAAAAATAGAAAATTCACAATTTAGAAATATCGTAGTTGTACATTACATAATGTTAAAATATCATAGCAGTACTTTACATAAATGTTACAATGCCTATTCAGTTAATGGTAAGATTCTCAATTCTTGGTTTCACAATTGACATACACATGAATTATACAGT
This sequence comes from Ostrea denselamellosa, assembly GCA_024699665.1. Taxonomy (NCBI): domain Eukaryota; kingdom Metazoa; phylum Mollusca; class Bivalvia; order Ostreida; family Ostreidae; genus Ostrea; species Ostrea denselamellosa. The sequence goes on along the minus strand of JAMZEH010000068.1, from coordinate 2,906,187 downwards.
AAAACTTGGTTATAGCAAACTTCCAGAGCCAACAAAAAACAGTTCATTATAACCAAACTGTCATATCCAATGAAAGTTTTGCTATGTTTCTCCCACAAGGGAATAAATGTTACTTTACAATAAGCGTGAATTTGTTATAAACATGTTTTACTGTATTAATAAATTGTCTCTTTGAATCATTTTTAGTAAACTTGGGCTTCATAGGCATCATGTGTTGAAGGAACATGGTCCTCAGTCCAACCCTGAGCATTATTTGTCACAGCACAGCGACTCAGGATCTGAGACCTCCAGTCATCACAGTGAGCACAGCACACCAGAAAAACACTGGCGTATCTCTGGTTAGTGATCAGACCAGAACATAACATAGGGCTGCAGTACGGGGCACCCAAAATTTTGGTGCATAGTGATTCTTACCACTCAGTTGAATGCACCAATTACAGATTCCGGATTTCGATTCGGTTCAGAATTTACATACACCTAAACAAAATATGCAGTCGCTGATTGATGTCCAGATTTCACATGTGGATTTTTGCCCAACAGAGATTTAAATCACTACTGAGTTGGAATTTAGATACCAACTGAATATGGTCCACAAGTTCATTGCATTTTATCTTTGCCTGGCGTACATTATTTCTGTCAGTACTGGGATGAAATCAACATCATAGACATTGACACCGATTAAATAATTTGACAGTACCCAGGCTGATATCCACGGCCCACATAGTCCTAACTACTACACTATCAAGTTATGATGTGCAGTTGTAAATAGATATGAAGACATACAATTGTATAAAACTTAGATAAATTTAAGCGCGCTACTCATTATGAATTTTAAATTTTTACTGTCATTGAATAAATTGCATGTAACGTGAACCAAATTGGAAAGAAAAACAAAAATGAATTGTGCTGTTTCAGAATCAAAACTGAACTGAGTTAACCTTGAATCGTCCAGCCCTAATATTACATGTATGATTTTGTGTAAATAAGGAATAACTTTCTTGTTTGTGTGGGGGTTATGAGTTGAAAAAGCAATTGGAACATATGGTAATCGGCATAAACACTTTGATATTTATATGTACAATTACCATGTGCTCTAATCACTCTATCAGCTGTTAATCTCCCCACAAACAAGACAGTTATTCTTTATAATTACATTTCTTCTTGCGTGTGCAGTATTTTGATTGCCTCTACCAGTACCTCACAGTCATGACAATTATTGTGTATACGTCAGTTGACATCCTTTAAATGTTTAAACACAATCTAGCTTGAGTGACATCACAATAGGCAAGTGAGAGTAAGGCGATTCCTGAGATGATAAACCCATTACCTACTTGATAGTGTTTTTATAGAACAGAATGTAAATAGCTTTTATATGCCCGTCAAAGATGGGATGGCGATCATGTCTGTGCATCTGCCCCATCAAATGGTCAAATATGGCAAACTCCTGTCCTACTCTTAACTGGACAATTATATGGTCTAAAATCATCAACCTTGGTCAGTTAATGCATCTTATGAAGAAATTGTGTCACACCTAAATCATTTCACTGTGATCTATAATTAAGATGATATGGCCATATATGGCATAACCCTGTTTTTGGCTCATGTAGAAACAAGTCCTAGAATCAACAAACTTTGTCAATTTATGTATCTGTAGAGAAATGTAAATTGTAGCTTAAAATCAGGTCATTAAATTTTTTAAAATGGTAAGTATGTAAAAAAAAAAAAAAAAAGAAAAAAAAAATGTCTTAAGGGAGGTAATCCCTATATGTTAGAAAATAATGCAAAATTTGCAAAGACTTGACAAGTACATAACAGAACAGAGAAATTGTCTCCTGGGAATGATCATCTAAGCTGATGGTGTTTCTAGTTTTTATCAGAGTGCAAATCTCTCTGTCCAATTAAGATTCCATTAGTCCCTTTGGAGTAAGTCATGGTGATGGAGATTCAAAGATCATTTTGATAACAGCTAAATTACATCTGTCTAGTTAAAGATTAATTAATGAGTATAATATCAAAAGGCTGTCACTCTTTTAGTTATGGGATATATCTTTATGTAACCTAAAATAAATAGTTCATACCATATGAAAGAAATTACATAAAGATATGTAGTATAATGAACATATATTGTGGAATATTTCTGTGGTTATTTAATAGACATGTTGAAAACTCAGTTGCATTGTACAAGTAGACACATTATGAGGAATAATCTTGATTTTCCCTCAAACCTAAAAGCAAAGATATTGGTACAATCTTTGTACTAATTAAATGAATAAACCTCTGATGGGTGTATCGTATGTAGTGGTGGTGCACCTTGTTTACTAACAAGTTTAGGGAATGCAGGTAGGAGATTTAATCAGAGAATAAGGATCTTCTCATTTGGTATTTGTGGCTGTTAATGGTTGCAGTGTGTGTTTTAATGTGCTAACATTGCCAGTGGAGTGTAACATTGTAGCAGCATTTTGGTTCAATACTCCAGTGCTGATATGTGTATAGCTTATGATGTACATATTTCTTTGTTATTTACAAAGAAAATGATTTTATAGATGCTCTGAAGAAGAGGCACACCAAGAGACATGCCCCCCCACCCCCAGATGCCCCACCAGATCAACTAGCGCAGCCCTCCGATCATGGTCCGTGGCCCCATCATGAACTCCATGGTAAATCCCATGACTCACATGAGTCAATGAAACACAAAAGTCACCATTCCTCAAAGGACTCTGTAGAGCATTCAAGCCCACATTCTTCCCAGGATTCCCTCAAACATAAGGGTCACAATCCACATACGCCCCAAGGGTCAACAAAGTGTACAACTCACCACTCCGCAGAAACAGGAGCAACAGTCCGAATGAAACATACAGAGGAACAGGACAATGACTGGGTGCATGTAGAGGGCGCTTGCGGTCAACCACTGACTGGTGCAGGAGGGCTGAGTGTGCTTACTTCTGATGCTGGTTCTCGCATGGACACCTGCGACAGTGCTGGTTCATCTGATTTTTCCACCGGACCATCCAATCTGTTGTCAGTGTCGGATAACAAAATGCCAAAATCTGAGAGTGTGATATCTTTATCTTCTCGTCTGTCCTTATCCAACAGTCCGGTCAAACAGCTGGACAGACCAAGTGTTATAAACCTCAGCACCATTCCGTTGCCGACTAACTTAGCTACAGAGCTAGTGGGAGAGGTGAGGAGACATACGGCCCTGAGCTATGATAAGTCCTGTCTGGCCGTCGAGGTGGTCCTCACTCACATCGCTAACAAGATGCCACAAACAGCAGGCCTCATGGAGAAAATACTCTGTACATTTCAAGAGGTAAGCATCGCAGGCTTCATTCTGTAAAAAGTTGCAAAATTTTAAAATGCTACATGTATATAAACATCCCTACCCCTCACCACCTCCTAGACTCTACTCCCCACCCACCTCAGACCACCTCCCAGACCCTCGTCCCCACCCCTCACCACCTCCCAGACCCTCGTCCCACCCTTCACCACCTCCCAGACCCTCCTCCCCACCCCTCACCACCTCCCAGACCCTCCTCCCCACCCCTCACCACCTCCCAGACCCTCGTCCCCACCCCTCACCACCTCCCAGACCCTCGTCCCCACCCCTCACCACCTCCCAGACCCTCGTCCCCACCTCTCACCACCTCCCAGACCCTTGTCCCCACCCATCACCATCTCCCAGACCCTCGTCCCCACCCATCACCACCTCCCAGACCCTCGTCCCCACCTCTCACCACCTCCCAGACCCTCCTCCCCGACTTTAACACCTCCTTTATCATAGATGAGGGAGTCATTGTTATTTGTGATTTAATTTTGGATTGATTTTTGATGAGGACTGTAAGTCCTTAAATTAACAGCATCATAAAGAGACACTATCAATGAAATAGTTAAAGATAAAGAAAATTTACAGAATCAATGAAGGGACACCCTCATTGAAATAATTAAAATTGAAGAAAAAGATTAAACAGCATCAATAAAATAGACATTCTCAATGAAATAACATAAGATGAAGAGAAATAGCTAGCATTGGAGGAAATTTATAAACAATAACTAATCCATAAATTGAAAAAAAAGTTCTGTAAAAATAAACAGCCCCCCCCCCCCCCCCAACAATTCAATCAGTGTTTTATGTCTATGTGACTATCCATAATCTGTTTGCAATTTTAATCTTGGTTATAAAAGGACTTCAAATTGGTTGGAATGAAAGGGTTAGCATCTGGGTTTTTTTTCTGAAAGGATTTGACATTTTCAGTCTGTTCTCGGTTTTTCCCGTTACAGGGATCGGAGTTCCTTTCCTCATGTGTTACTAAGATGGAAATTTATTTCATATATTTACATTTTAATTTTACTTCTGTCGGGAATTCCCGGTTGTTAAAGTGGATGCAATATATTCATAATGTTTATCAATATTCATACGCATTTTGTTGTGTAGTTTGTGTGATTAAATTAATAGTCTTCTGCTTGTATATCTAAATATTGTACTCATATTCCATTTCAACTAAATTTTTATTCCAGAATAGTAAAGAGAAATATTTATTACGTCACCTGCGTAAACTCAGGTTGTCTGTCTGTTTTGGACATTTTTAACTTCTTGATAACTACCAATCCAATTGTTTTTAAATTTGGTGTGGAGCATGTCTGGGAGAAGTGGAAGATAAATTGGAAGTTTCAGGAATCCAGCACCCCTCTTCTCAACAAATGCACATTTGTAAAAAAAAAAAAAAAAAAAAGAAAAAGGAAGAAATTAAATCATAGTGATGTAGAGCAGTAAGACCTCTACCGAAATTGTAAATTTCATGATACCTGGGGTTCTGACACCAGGGTGGGGCCAAACTTGGTATGTATAATAGTGTTTATGTGTCTACATTTGAATAACATTCTTTAGTGCTGTTAATACTAAACTGAAACCTCAAGCAGGTAGCCCATTTTCAAATTGAAAATTATAAATTTTATGAGCCCAAGGGAACAGGTTTTTGTATGAAGGTGGGGCCAAAATGATCAGTGATTAAATGCATTAACAATTTAATATTTTCCAGTTTTTTTTCAAATTTGGTATGAAGCATGTGTGGGACAAGATAGGGCTTATAGACATAAATTGTCAATTTCAGAACTCCTGCCCACCTGGGACCTTAGAGCAGGCCAAATACTGCCAAAAAATTCACAAATTTTCGAAAAACTACTTCTCTACAACCATATATAATAAAGACATATTGGTGTGCAGTAGGAAGGTTCTACCAAAATTGTAAATAGAGCTTCTGACTCCAGGGTGGGTTCAAATTTGGTCTATATAGGTTCTGACTCCAGAGTGGGTTCAAACTTGGTGTATACACGTATATAGTGTATATATTTGTAAAACATTTAAACGCTATCTTCTTTAACGCTATTGATACTAAATTGCAACTAAAGAGATATTCAGAAGTAGGTAGACTTTTACCTAAATTGTAAATTTCAGGATCCCAGAGGGTAAGGGTTTAGATTCCAGGATGGAGACAAAATTATTGTGACTATTGTAATTATCGTTTGAGACATTTCTTTAAGTTTGCTGATACAGTATGAAAACTATATGCATATTTTGGAAAGCAGAAAAGGATGTACCATAATTGTTAATTTTGCAAGCCCAGGGTTGTGACTCTAGAACAGGTCCGAGTAAGTAATATTAATAGTGTTAATGTTACATATAGTATGTAAAGCCTTTCATCAGGTTAGTAACTTTTGAGGGCATTTAAGTTTTAGGAACATATTGTGTTTTATATTGTTGCTGAATATTAAAGTTTAGCTTACATGTAGATACACAGAACAGGACATATTTTTCCTCTAGATATTATAGCCCTTGGGACTAGTGATACTTTTAACTAATACTCAGGTGAACTGTAAGGGCTTTGGCCTCTTATCTGAATGTAAACGTGCATGGATTTTTTTTTTCACAGAGGCTGTCTATTCTTGTAAGTTTCTTTATGTATGTTGCATTAAATCTTGTCAATTTCATTAGGCCAGCACTGCGTCTGAAGATGACTTGAGCCATGATCATGTTCGCATCAAAGAGTTGCTGGACCAAATCACAGCGTGCAAGGATGACTCACAGCAGAGAAGTTGGGCTCTACACGAGGATCAACATATCATCTCAGGCTACCTTGAGGAACTGCTTTCAATACTGGTACTAAAATTCAGAATATGTGTAAAACTGTTATGACATTAACATTAAGATTATAGTGGTGAGGGTCTTTATAAGATTGTAGTGGAGGGGGTCTTTATAAGATTGTAGTGGTGGGGGTCTTTATAGGATTGTAGTGGTGGGGGTCATTATAAGATTGTAGTGGTGGGGGTCTTTATAAGATTGTAGTGGTGGGGGTCTTCGTAAGATTATAGTGGTGGGGGTCTTTATAAGATTATAGTGGTGAGGGTCTTCATAAGATTGTAGTGGTGGGGGTCTTTATAGGATTGTAGTGGTGGGGGTCTTTATAAGATTGTAGTGGTGGGGGTCTTTATAAGATTGTAGTGGTGGGGGTCTTCGTAAGATTATAGTGGTGAGGGTCTTTATAAGATTGTAGTGGTGGGGGTCTTCGTAAGATTGTAGTGGTGGGGGTCTTTATAAGATTGTAGTGGTGAGGGTCTTTATAAGATTGTAGTGGTGAGGGTTTTTTATAAGATTGTAGTGGTGGGGGTCTTCGTAAGATTGTAGTGGTGAGGGTCTTTATAAGATTGTAGTGGTGAGGGTCTTTATAAGATTGTAGTGGTGGGGGTCTTCGTAAGATTGTAGTGGTGAGGGTCTTTATAAGATTGTAGTGGTGAGGGTCTTTATAAGATTGTAGTGGTGAGGGTTTTTTATAAGATTGTAGTGGTGAGGGTCTTTATAAGATTGTAGTGGTGGGGGTCTTTATAAGATTATAGTGGTGAGGGTTTTTTATAAGATTGTAGTGGTGGGGATCTTTATAAGATTGTAGTGGTGGGGATCTTTATAAGATTGTAGTGTAGAGAGTCTTTATAAGATTATAGTGGTGAGGGTTTTTATTTTGCCAACACCTACCAGGAAACAGGACCTCTGTATTTAAGTTTAAATTCAAAAAACCTGCAACTTCTACTTGTCATGTTGGGCACCTGGTTACTGACACTTGTTACAAACAAACAATTTTGATGAAAATGACCACTGAATTTATGTCTTTATTTAAAATGAATACAATTTTCTATACATATGTATGGAATATAATTTATTTATGTTCTCATGATTTCTCAGTGAAATCCGAAACAGTGGGGAAAAATCGTAGGAAGGGTAATGTTCAACTTTTGAATATCACCGAAAACATTCACATGCTTTATTTTTTGAGAATTTTATACTTTTACTTCATACAAGCAGAATAAGCCAAAAATATCTATCAACCCATGCTTCCACTTTTTTGTTGGTGTCTTGAGTATCCTCAAGGATGAGTGATGTAAATCCAGCCAAGATCTCCTACGGAGTGAGCACACAGACCACTAGACTATCACGGTCTGTGAAGTGCATTTTAACGACATTAACATTCTCAATTTTGAAGTAGTTATGTATTTAGCGTTATGCTATCACTCGGGTATATGCAGACGACAATCAAGTATACCTGATTATAAGTCCGAACAACAGCTGGGACAGCATTGAACACAGACTTGAACGGTGTCTTTCTGATATTGACAACTGGATGTAAAACAATACTCTCAAGCTAAATCAGGAAAAGACAGAATTTATCATCCCTGCCACAAAATGTAAGGCTGGTGAATTCTCGGGATATCAACTGGCTTTCTGTGGATCAGTCATCATTAGTGCTTCATGTCAAAAGTCTAGGGATGTTTTTCTACAGCACACGTAACATAGAGTGTCAAATAAGTACATTGATTAATCGTGTTATTTCTAACTTCGTAATATCAGTAGAATTAGGTCTCGTAACAGGATGCCTGCAGGACACTCATTAGATTACTTATTACGTTCCATCTTGACTGTGGAATTCTTTATGGCATTAAATCAGGACACTCGTTAGATTACATATTACGTTCCGTCTTGACTGTGGAATTCTTTATGCCATTAAATCAGGACACTCGTTAGATTACATATTACGTTCCGTCTTGACTGTGGAATTCTTTATGGCATTAAATCAGGACACTCGTTAGATTACTTATTACGTTCCGTCTTGACTGTGGAATTCTTTATGGCATTAAATCAGGACACTCGTTAGATTACATATTACGTTCCGTCTTGACTGTGGAATTCTTTATGGCATTAAATCAGCATCCTTATTTTTTATGATTGTCATTCATTCAAGTACAAATAAAAAAAAAGTATATGTTGGGTCATTTAAGAGAAATCACATATATTTTAATTATTCTGTGAGTTGTATTTAGGAGGAATCATAATTTTGATATTCTGCAAGTTACGTTAAGGAGGAATCAAATATTTTTATTATTCTGTGAGTTATATTTAGGAGGAATCAAATATTTTCATTATTCTGTGAGTTGTATTTAGGAGGAATCACACATTTTCGTTATTCAGTGAGTTGTATTTCTTCTTCTAATTGGTAGAGGCACCCAGTCAAAATTGACTATTATGTGCCTTGTATATAGGAGGAATCAGATATTTTTGTTATTCAGTGAATTAAAGTTGGAGCTGCAACTCACAGCCATTTTGACTACTTTTTCATAACAATGTTTTACATAATTTGACATGTGGTTTGATTGATATTTTTTCAAAGGAAAATGCCAAGCCCTCTACCTGCCGCCATGCTGTCGTGTCTGATGGTTACGACTGCATCCACAGCTTAGTGCAGTATTATCAGATGGTAGGTATTCAACTGTCGGCTTAGTGCAGCATTATCAGATGGTAAATATCAAACTGTCGGCTTAGTGCAGCATTATCAGCTGGTAAATATCAAACTGTCGGCTTAGTGCAGCATTATCAGCTGGTAAATATCAAACTAACTGGCTTAGTGCAGCATTATCAGCTGGTAAATATCAAACTGTCCAGCTTAGTGCAGCATTATCAGCTGGTAAATATCAAACTATCCAGCTTAGTGCAGCATTATCAGATGGTAGGTATTCAACTGTCAGCTTAGTGCAGCATTATCAGATGGTAGGTATTCAACTGTCAGCTTAGTGCAGCATTATCAGATGGTAAATATCAAACTGTCCAGCTTAGTGCAGCATTATCAGATGGTAGGTATTCAACTGTCCAGCTTTGTGCAGCATTATCAGCTGGTAAATATCAAACTGTCAGCTTAGTGCAGCATTATCAGCTGGTAAATATCAAATTGTCCAGCTTAGTGCAGCATTATCAGCTGGTAAATATCAAACTGTCGGCTTAGTGCAGCATTATCAGATAGTAAATATCAAACTGTCCAGCTTAGTGCAGCATTATCAGATGGTAGGTATAAAGGTGTATTTAACTTCAGGTTGTGTAAGAAACTGGGCAAAAAAATATTCTTTCTTTATTTTTTCACCTTTTATATAGTTTATTAACATTTATGTGAAAAAGAAAATCTTTATTTTTAGAGTAATAATGAAGCAAAATTATATAACACAATTTAATGGAATTTGTATGGTGTTATTTTCCTCAGAGGTCATTATACGGCATTGTATGTGAGATCACTAGCAAACCAAATTTTTACAAACAACTGTTTTGATGACTACTGTAATTAGCTATAATTCATAGTAGTAACCTCTTGCATTCAGGAAAAGAAGAAAAACTTGGCTTTTCATCGAACTTTGGTTGACTCACCCAAGGGATGTAACTCATGGCAAAGTGTTGATAGGTGTATTAGAATATTACAACCAAAAAAAAAATGAATTCTGAAATAATTTGGTAGTGATCATTGTATCTCTCAGTATTTGTCCATGTCGACATTATAAGTATTTGAAGTAAATAGTCTTTCCCCTGACTTTCAGGAGGTTCGATTGCCATTAAGATTGTCCTTGCTGAAGGTATTTGGAGCTCTATGTGGTCTGGAGTCGTCCATTATATCTCATCTGCTGTACTCCATATTACCTCTAGAACTGGTGTCAGAAATCACTAACCAAAACCAAGGTAACTAGTCAGAAACCAAGGTAACGAGTCTGAAACTAAGGTAACGAGTTGTTCACTATTTCTTATCTCCTGTACTGCACATTACCTTTAGAACTGGTGTTGGAGGAGGATCAAAGTTTTATATGCAAACATGTAGGAAAAACCTTTAATATGGGCCAAGGTAATTCAGGTGAGCAATGTGGCCCATGGGCCTTTTGCTCAGCCCTACTATTCCCTGACTATTTAAGGCCATGTTCTTAAAAGACTGGTGTCATTTGGTTAGTTTATATTGACGAGGTAGCACTCTAAAATAAACAAGGCAAGTGACTTTTGTTAAATGGACAAAATCAGTGAAAGAGCAGTGATCCAAAATTTACATAAGAAAGGTTTAGCACCTAGGGATATCCAAACTAATATGTAACAACACTAGGGAAAGATGCCCCTTCATATGGTACAGTAAAATATGTAGATGGCGAAATTTAAACACCGCATACAGAGCCTTGAGGATGACACCCATCCTGGAAGGCCTGTCAATGTTGCAACCCTAGAAATGGTCAATAAAGTCCACGATATTGTTATGACTGAAAGGCAAGTTACAGAAAAATATATAGACAGTACAGTTGGCATTTCACAGGAAAAGTACATTCCATTCTAGCAGAGGATTCTACAGTAAGAAAGCTTTCAGCCCATTGGGTACCAAGACTTCTGACAGTTGATCAGAAGCACACCATGACTTCTGACAGCTGATCAGAAGCACACCATGCCACACTTTGTCGCATGCTAATCTAAACCTTTTAGAGGTAGATCCTGCTATCTATCTTCTGAGATTTGTTACTATGGATGAAAGGTTGGTCCATTATGTCACCCCAAAGGCCAAAACAACAGTCTAAACAATGGAAGCACCCTAGTTCACTCCCATGAAAGGCAATCAGCTGGAAAGGTTATGGCCTCAGTTTTCTGGGATGCTTATGGTATTCTGATGGTAGATTATCTCCAAAAGGGAAAAGCAATCAATGACACATACTATGCATCACTTCTGCGGTGGTTAGAAAATATTAAACTCAAGTGCCACAGAAAACTCAGTAAAGGTGTGTTGTTCCATCACGACAATGCTCCTGTTCATAAGTGTCATTGCCATGGCTGCCATTAATGATTGTGGCTTCAAATTGAATGAGCATCTGCCTTATTCACATGATCTTGTTCCATCAGACTTGTCTATTTCCAAAACTGAAAATGGCCATTTACAGTATTCACTTCCAGTCAGATGATGATGTCATACATGCAGTGGAAGACTTTCTGAATGGTCAAGAAAAGGACTTCTGTAAAAGTGGCATTGAGGCCCTAAAACATTGCTAGCAAAAGTGTATAGATACTGAAGGAGATTAAGCTGAAGAATAATACAGTATGTCTGCCAAAATTCAAACTACTGGGGCTCACAACATATCAAACACCCCTCATATATTTATTGTTGAAAAAGGAGTGTTTTGTTGGTTTGAGATTTTATTACCATACTGCATTTATGTCAGGAATTAGAGAGAGTATGAGAATTTTACATAACATCAGATAATTATAGCCCCTGCAGCAAAGTTGTGGGGGTACATGGGAGTCAGATTGTGTGTCTGTCCGTCTGTAGATGCAATGATTTCCGGGCTCTGATGTTATCTTTTTCACGTAGAGTCAACATACCATACATACAAGCTCCCCATGGGACTAAGATGATCCCTATCGATTTTGAGGTCAAAAGTCAAGTGTAATGGACATTTAAATAACAAAATGGTTTCCAGGACCTTGCATGTTATCCTTTTGTACTAGAGTCATCATATCACACATATGGATTACCCATGGAACAAAGAAGATCCATATCAATTTTGGGATCCGAAGGTCAAGTGTACTGGACATTGAAATAGCAAAATGATTTCTGCGTTCTCACATGTTATCCTTTTCATCAAGTGTCACCATATCACACATATGGACTACCCATGGGCTAAAATGATCCCTACCGATTTTGGGGTCAAAAAGTCAAAGGAACACCCTTTGGGTTTGTCAGATTAGGGTGCAGGGGGGAGGGGGGGGGGTATAGTGAGCAGTGCTTACAGTACCTCTTCTTTTTGCAGTATGTTGCATCACACTGTTTAATGGTGCATGAATGTATTAGTTTTCCTTTCTTTTTTTTTTCAGATGCCCAGAGACTAAGTTACGTAACTCTGGTTTTAACTATGATATTTTGTACCGGTGAACCTGTGCCTGTTAACCTTCATGGTAATTGATTTCTAATGTACAAAAATCAATATGAGTTCATGAACAAATAATTAATTAAAAGTAAAATGTAGGTAGATGCAATGAAGAGTTATTGAAGACAATAAAAATAGTATTAGTATTTTTACCGAAGTAAAAAAAATAGTATTCAAGAAGACAAAATAAATGCATGTATAAAAATCTTCTGTACATTTTTTACTTTGAATTTAGATAATCATACATGCCAGCTTTTAGGTTTTGTAGTAGCAACATTTTCAAAGCTCTAAATTTTTGTCATATTTTGTCGTGAAAATAAATATTTGTTTAAGCTTACCAGAGCTGAAAGCTCAAGTGAGCTTTTCTAATCACCAGTTGTCTGTCTGTAAACTTTTAACATTTTTGACTTCTTCTCCAGAACCACTTGTCCAATTTCAACCAAACTTATCAAAAAGCATCCTTGGGGGAAAGGGGGTTCACATTTGCTCAAATGAAGGACAACACCTTTCTCAAAGGGGAGATGATAGCAAAAATACACTGACAAAGTTTGAAAATCTTCTCTATAACCAGCAGGCTAATTTCAATATTTATGAAAATATCTTCTCTAGAACCACTGGACCAATTTCAATCAAACTTGGTACAAATCATCCTTTGGTGAAGGAGTTCAAGTTGTGCAAATGGTGTTCCATCTCCCTTCAAAAATGCAAAAATAGGGTGGGATCATTTAAAAAGCTTCTTCTCAAGAATCACTTGGCCAGAAAAGTTCAAATTTACTTTGGAGCTTTCTGAAAATGCAGATTCAAGTTTGTTAAAATCATGGCCCCCAGGGCTAGAGTGGGGCCTCAATAGAGGATCAAAGTTTTATATGCAAAAGTATTGGAAAAAAATCTTTAAAAATCTTCCTCTCCAGAACCATAGAGCCAATTTCAATCAAATTTGGTACAAATCATCCTTGGGTAAAGGGGATTTGAGTTTATTCAAATGAAGGGCCCCCTTTAAGGGGGAAATAATCACAAAATGCAAAAATAGGGCTGTCATTAAACAATTTCTTCTGAAGAGCTACTCTCTCAGAAACGTTCCAATTTATGTGGAAGCTTTTTGATATAGTACATTTTCAAATTTGTTCAAATCATGGTCCCCAATGGAAGGGTGGGACCACAATAGGGGATCAAAGTTTTATATGCAAGAATGTAGGACAAAATCTTCAAAAATCTTTTCTCCAGAACCACAGGGCCAATTTCATTCAAACTAAGTACAATTCATCTTTGGGTGAAGGGGATTCAAATTTGTTCAAATGAAGAGCCCTGCTCCCTTCAAACCACAGGGCCAATTCCATTCAAACTAAGTACAATTCATCTTTGGGTGAAGGGGATTCAAATTTGTTCAAATGAAGAGCCCTGCTCCCTTCAAATGGGAGATAATCACAAAGAAAAAAAAAAAGGTGGGGCCATTTAAAAGTCCACTCAAGAACCACTGGACCAGGAAGTTCCAATTTACATTGAGGCGTCCTGACATAGTGCAGATAGTGCTAACACACAACATGCTGTCACACTAACACACAACACGCTATTGTACTGTCATGCTAACACACAACATGCTATTGTACTGTCACGCTAACACACAACACGCTGTCGCGCTGTCATGCTAATACACAACATGCTGTCACACTAACACACAACACGCTATTGTACTGTCATGCTAACACACAACACGCTATTGTACTGTCACGCTAACACACAACACACAACACGCTGTCGCGCTGTCAGGCTAACACACAACATGCTGTCACACTAACACACAACACGCTATTGTACTGTCATGCTAACACACAACATGCTGTCACACTAACACACAACACGCTGTCACGCTGACACACAACACGCTGTCGTGCTGTCACACTAACACACAACACGCTATTGCACTGTCATGCTAACACACAACATGCTGTCACGCTAACACACAACATGCTGTCACACTAACACACAACACGCTATTGTACTGTCACGCTAACACATAACACGCTATTGTACTGTCACACTAACACACAACATGCTGTCACACTAACACACAACATGCTGTCACACTAACACACAACACGCTATTGTACTGTCATGCTAACACACAACATGCTGTCACACTAACACACAACATGCTATCACACTAACACACAACACGCTATTGTACTGTCACGCTAACACACAACATGCTGTCACACTAACACACAACACGCTATTGCACTGTCATGCTAACACACAACACGCTGTCACACTAACACACAACACGCTGTCACACTAACACACAACACGCTATTGCACTGTCACACTAACACACAACATGCTGTCACACTAACACACAACACGCTATTGCACTGTCACACTAACACACAACACGCTATTGTACTGTCATGCTAACACACAACATGCTGTCACACTAACACACAACACGCTATTGTACTGTCATGCTAACACACAACATGCTGTCACACTAACACACAACACGCTATTGCACTGTCACACTAACACACAACACGCTATTGCACTGTCATCCTAACACACAACACGCTATTGCACTGTCATCCTAACACACAACATGCTGTCACACTAACACACAACATGCTGTCACGCTATCACACAATATGCTGTCACGCTAACACACAACATCCTGTCACACTAACACACAACACGCTGTCACACTAACACACAACATGCTGTCACGCTAACACACAACATGCTGTCACACTAACACACAACACGCTATTGTACTGTCACACTAACACACAACACGCTATTGTACTATCACGCTAACACACAACATGCTGTCACACTAACACACAACACGCTGTCACGCTAACACACAACACGCTGTTGCGCTGTCACTCTAACACACAACATGCTGTCACACTAACACACAACACGCTATTGTACTGTCATGCTAACACACAACATGCTGTCACACTAACACACAACACGCTATTGTACTGTCACGCTAACACACAACACGCTGTCGTACTGTCATGCTAACACACAACATGCTGTCACACTAACACACAACACGCTAATGTACTGTCACGCTAACACACAACACGCTGTCGTACTGTCATGCTAACACACAACATGCTGCCACACTGTAACGCTAACACACAACATACTGTCGCGCTGTCATGCTAACACACAACATGCTGTCACACTAACACACAACACGCTATTGTACTGTCATGCTAACACACAACACGCTATTGTACTGTCACGCTAACACACAACACACAACACGCTGTCGCGCTGTCAGGCTAACACACAACATGCTGTCACACTAACACACAACACGCTATTGTACTGTCATGCTAACACACAACATGCTGTCACACTAACACACAACACGCTGTCACGCTGACACACAACACGCTGTCGTGCTGTCACACTAACACACAACACGCTATTGCACTGTCATGCTAACACACAACATGCTGTCACGCTAACACACAACATGCTGTCACACTAACACACAACACGCTATTGTACTGTCACGCTAACACATAACACGCTATTGTACTGTCACACTAACACACAACATGCTGTCACACTAACACACAACATGCTGTCACACTAACACACAACACGCTATTGTACTGTCATGCTAACACACAACATGCTGTCACACTAACACACAACATGCTGTCACACTAACACACAACACGCTATTGTACTGTCACGCTAACACACAACATGCTGTCACACTAACACACAACACGCTATTGCACTGTCATGCTAACACACAACACGCTGTCACACTAACACACAACACGCTGTCACACTAACACACAACACGCTATTGCACTGTCACACTAACACACAACATGCTGTCACACTAACACACAACACGCTATTGCACTGTCACACTAACACACAACACGCTATTGTACTGTCATGCTAACACACAACATGCTGTCACACTAACACACAACACGCTATTGTACTGTCATGCTAACACACAACATGCTGTCACACTAACACACAACACGCTATTGCACTGTCACACTAACACACAACACGCTATTGCACTGTCATCCTAACACACAACACGCTATTGCACTGTCATCCTAACACACAACATGCTGTCACACTAACACACAACATGCTGTCACGCTATCACACAATATGCTGTCACGCTAACACACAACATCCTGTCACACTAACACACAACACGCTGTCACACTAACACACAACATGCTGTCACGCTAACACACAACATGCTGTCACACTAACACACAACACGCTATTGTACTGTCACACTAACACACAACACGCTATTGTACTATCACGCTAACACACAACATGCTGTCACACTAACACACAACACGCTGTCACGCTAACACACAACACGCTGTTGCGCTGTCACTCTAACACACAACATGCTGTCACACTAACACACAACACGCTATTGTACTGTCATGCTAACACACAACATGCTGTCACACTAACACACAACACGCTATTGTACTGTCACGCTAACACACAACACGCTGTCGTACTGTCATGCTAACACACAACATGCTGTCACACTAACACACAACACGCTAATGTACTGTCACGCTAACACACAACACGCTGTCGTACTGTCATGCTAACACACAACATGCTGCCACACTGTAACGCTAACACACAACATACTGTCGCGCTGTCATGCTAACACACAACATGCTGTCACACTAACACACAACACGCTATTGTACTGTCATGCTAACACACAACATGCTGTCACACTAACACACAACACGCTATTGTACTGTCATGCTAACACACAACATGCTGTCACACTAACACACAACACGCTATTGCACTGTCATGCTAACACACAACACGCTGTCACACTAACACACAACACGCTATTGTACTGTTACACTAACACACAACATGCTGTCACACTAACACACAACACGCTATTGTACTGTCACACTAACACACAACACGCTATTGTACTGTCATGCTAACACACAACATGCTGTCACACTAACACACAACACGCTATTGCACTGTCATGCTAACACACAACACGCTGTCACACTAACACACAACACGCTATTGCACTGTCATGCTAACACACAACACGCTGTCGTGCTGTCATGCTAATACACAACATGCTGTCACACTAACACACAACACGCTATTGCACTGTCATGCTAACACACAACATGCTGTCACGCTAACACACAACATGCTGTCACACTAACACACAACACGCTATTGTACTGTCACGCTAACACACAACACGCTATTGTACTGTCACACTAACACACAACATGCTGTCACACTAACACACAACATGCTGTCACACTAACACACAACACGCTATTGTACTGTCATGCTAACACACAACATGCTGTCACACTAACACACAACATGCTGTCACACTAACACACAACACGCTATTGCACTGTCACGCTAACACACAACACACTGTTGCGCTGTCATGCTAACACACAACACGCTGTCACACTAACACACAACATGCTGTCACACTAACACACAACACGCTATTGTACTGTCATGCTAACACATAACACACTGTCGCGCTAACACACAACACGCTGTCACGCTAACACACAACACGCTGTCACACTAACACACAACACGCTATTGTACTGTCATGCTAACACACAACACGCTATTGTACTGTCACGCTAACACACAACACGCTGTCGCGCTGTCATGCTAACACACAACATGCTGTCACAATAACACACAACACGCTATTGTACTGTCATGCTAACACACAACACGCTGTCACACTAACACACAACACGCTGTCACACTAACACACAACACGCTATTGCACTGTCATGCTAACACACAACATGCTGTCACACTAACACACAACACGCTATTGCACTGTCACGCTAACACACAACACACTGTCGCGCTGTCATGCTAACACACAACACGCTGTCATGCTATCACGCTAACACATAACACGCTGTCGCGCTGTCATGCTAACACACAACATGCTGTCACACTAACACACAACACGCTATTGTACTGTCATGCTAACACACAACACGCTGTCGCGCTGTCATGCTAACACACAACACGCTGTCATGCTATCACGCTAACACATAACACGCTGTCGCGCTGTCATGCTAACACACAACATGCTGTCACACTAACACACAACACGCTATTGTACTGTCACACTAACACACAACACGCTATTGTACTGTCATGCTAACACACAACATGCTGTCACACTAACACACAACACGCTATTGCACTGTCATGCTAACACACAACACGCTGTCACACTAACACACAACACGCTATTGCACTGTCATGCTAACACACAACACGCTGTCGTGCTGTCATGCTAATACACAACATGCTGTCACACTAACACACAACACGCTATTGCACTGTCATGCTAACACACAACATGCTGTCACGCTAACACACAACATGCTGTCACACTAACACACAACACGCTATTGTACTGTCACGCTAACACACAACACGCTATTGTACTGTCACACTAACACACAACATGCTGTCACACTAACACACAACATGCTGTCACACTAACACACAACACGCTATTGTACTGTCATGCTAACACACAACATGCTGTCACACTAACACACAACACGCTATTGCACTGTCATGCTAACACACAACACGCTGTCACACTAACACACAACACGCTATTGCACTGTCATGCTAACACACAACACGCTGTCGTGCTGTCATGCTAATACACAACATGCTGTCACACTAACACACAACACGCTATTGCACTGTCATGCTAACACACAACATGCTGTCACGCTAACACACAACATGCTGTCACACTAACACACAACACGCTATTGTACTGTCACGCTAACACACAACACGCTATTGTACTGTCACACTAACACACAACATGCTGTCACACTAACACACAACATGCTGTCACACTAACACACAACACGCTATTGTACTGTCATGCTAACACACAACATGCTGTCACACTAACACACAACATGCTGTCACACTAACACACAACACGCTATTGCACTGTCACGCTAACACACAACACACTGTCGCGCCGTCATGCTAACACACAACACGCTGTCACACTAACACACAACATGCTGTCACACTAACACACAACACGCTATTGTACTGTCATGCTAACACATAACACACTGTCGCGCTAACACACAACACGCTGTCACGCTAACACACAACACGCTGTCACACTAACACACAACACGCTATTGTACTGTCATGCTAACACACAACACGCTATTGTACTGTCACGCTAACACACAACACGCTGTCGCGCTGTCATGCTAACACACAACATGCTGTCACAATAACACACAACACGCTATTGTACTGTCATGCTAACACACAACACGCTGTCACACTAACACACAACACGCTGTCACACTAACACACAACACGCTATTGCACTGTCATGCTAACACACAACATGCTGTCACACTAACACACAACACGCTATTGCACTGTCACGCTAACACACAACACACTGTCGCGCTGTCATGCTAACACACAACACGCTGTCATGCTATCACGCTAACACATAACACGCTGTCGCGCTGTCATGCTAACACACAACATGCTGTCACACTAACACACAACACGCTATTGTACTGTCATGCTAACACACAACACGCTGTCGCGCTGTCACGCTAACACACAACATGCTGTCACACTAAAACACAACACGCTATTGTACTGTCATGCTAACACACAACACGCTGTGGTACTGTCACGCTAACACACAACATGCTGTCACACTAACACACAACACGCTATTGTACTGTCACACTAACACACAACATGCTGTCGTACTGTCATGCTAACACACAACATGCTGTCACACTAACACACAACACGCTATTGCACTGTCACGCTAACACACAACACGCTGTTGCATTGTCATGCTAACACACAACATGCTGTCACACTAACACACAACACGCTATTGCACTGTCATGCTAACACACAACATGCTGTCACACTAACACACAACACGCTATTGCACTGTCACGCTAACATACAACACGCTGTTGCGCTGTCACTCTAACACACAACATGCTGTCACACTAACACACAACACGCTGTTGCACTGTCACGCTAACACACAACACGCTGTCGTACTGTCACGCTAACACACAACATGCTGTCACACTAACACACAACACGCTATTGCAATGTCATGCTAACACACAACATGCTGTCACACTAACACAACACGCTATTGTACTGTCATGCTAACACACAACATGCTGTCACACTAACACACAACACGCTATTGCACTGTCACGCTAACACACAACACGCTATTGCACTGTCATGCTAACACACAACATGCTGTCACACTAACACACAACACGCTATTGCACTGTCACGCTAACACACAACATGCTGTTGCGCTGTCACTCTAACACACAACATGCTGTCACACTAACACACAACACGCTATTGCACTGTCACGCTAACACACAACACGCTCTGGTACTGTCACGCTAACACACAACATGCTGTCACACTAACACACGACATGCTGTTGCACTGTCACACTAACACACAACACGCTGTTGCATTGTCATGCTAACACACAACATGCTGTCACACTAACACACAACACGCTATTGCACTGTCACGCTAACACACAACATGCTGTCGCGCTGTCATGCTAACACACAACATGCTGTCACACTAACACACAACACGCTGTTGCACTGTCACTCTAACACACAACATGCTGTTGCGCTGTCACGCTAACACACAACACGCTATTGCATTGTCATGCTAACACACAACATGCTGTCACGCTAACACACAACACGCTATTGCATTGTCATGCTAACACACAACATGCTGTCACGCTAACACACAACACGCTGTTGCACTGTCACACTAACACACAACACGCTGTTGCGCTGTCACTCTAACACACAACATGCTGTAACACTAACACACAACACGCTATTGCATTGTCATGCTAACACACAACATGCTGTCGTGCTGTCATGCTAACACACAACATGCTGTCGCGCTGTCATGCTAACACACAACATGCTGTCACACTAACACACAACACGCTGTTGCACTGTCACTCTAACACACAACATGCTGTTGCGCTGTCACGCTAACACACAACACGCTATTGCATTGTCATGCTAACACACAACATGCTGTCACGCTAACACACAACACGCTGTTGCGCTGTCATGCTAACACACAACACGCTATTGCATTGTCATGCTAACACACAACATGCTGTCACGCTAACACACAACACGCTGTTGCACTGTCACACTAACACACAACACGCTGTTGCGCTGTCACTCTAACACACAACATGCTGTAACACTAACACACAACACGCTATTGCATTGTCATGCTAACACACAACACGCTATTGCATTGTCATGCTAACACACAACATGCTGTCGTGCTGTCACGCTAACACACAACATGCTGTCGCGCTGTCATGCTAACACACAACATGCTGTCACACTAACACACAACACGCTGTTGCACTGTCACTCTAACACACAACATGCTGTTGCGCTGTCACGCTAACACACAACACGCTATTGCATTGTCATGCTAACACACAACATGCTGTCACGCTAACACACAACACGCTATTGCATTGTCATGCTAACACACAACATGCTGTCACGCTAACACACAACACGCTGTTGCGCTGTCACTCTAACACACAACATGCTGTAACACTAACACACAACACGCTATTGCATTGTCATGCTAACACACAACACGCTGTCGTGCTGTCATGCTAACATGCTGTTGTGCTATCATGCTAACACACAACATGCTGTTGCAATGTCACAGCATTCCATAATTCTATTTCACATCTAATTTGAGTGTTTTAATATATAAGAAACCTGAAAGAGACATTGCAACAGCGTATGTTTGTTAGCGTGACAGCGTGTTTTGTATTTGCATGGCAGTGTGACGGTGTGTTGTGTGATAGTGAGTTTTAAGAAACGCACTGTTGCACTTTTTGCATATTGCCCTATCAAAACACTATATATATTCGACAATATGCATGAATGGCCCCCAACTTGGATGCTGTCAGCCATCCCAAATATCAGGAATCTGCCTCCAATTTCTCCTTTTTGTGTTTCACTGGTGTCACTCCCATCCTTGTCATTCATGTGTATGTATAGAATATGGCTATTTGAAACCCACCTTCCTGATTAATTATTGTTAAAGCATGCTCTACATTAAACACCCTGACACAGGTAGACCAGGTAAATTATGCCACACATGCCGACATGCTTCACAGGTATACAAGGTAAATTATGCCACATAAACTGACATGTGACATAGGTATACCAGGTATATTACACAGCACATGCCCATATGTGACGTAGGTAATGGGCAATGGCTACTTGTCCTGATTTCTGATTGGCTAGCCACAAATGTTAAATTTGGTTTGAAAATTGAAGTTTGTTGTCATAAGGCTGGGAATATTTCTACAAAATCTGGATTTCGTGGGATCTTTGGTTTTCAGATTGGGAAAGTATGAAGGTTTTTTGCCATTGCTTAAAATTGGGAGAATCCTGCCTAAATTAGGATAGTTGGTATGTGTAGATAATGATTTCAAATGCATGGATGATTTGAAATGTGTAAATAATATAATTGATGCATTTATTTTATTCATTAGAAACCATGAATGAGAATTTCCTGGATGATGTTTTGGAGATGATAGAGAATCCAGCCTCAACAGACCATGATGATCAGTGTACAGACCTACTGGTCAGTTTGTTACTGGCCTATAATCTTCACTTCCCTTTCCTGGAGACCAATGACATTATGACTGTACTGGCCAAGAAAGGAACCGTCAAGGTGTTCACAGAGAAACTGCTGCAGATCTTCAATAGAGGAGGTAGAAAAATCAAAATTAGGACTTGCTAGTGTGTTTGGAATCAGTTACCTTAATTTCATAGAAATAAGGTCCCAATATTTTGTTAGAAAATCAAAAGACCAGGCTTAAGGGGTATGATTGATATTTTTAGCTCACCAGAGCTGAAACTCAAGTGAACTTTTCTGATCATTTTTTGTCTGTTGTCTATATTTTTTCACATTTTCATCTTCTCCAGAACCACTGGGCCAATGTCAATCAAACCTGGATACAAATCTTCCTTGGGTGAAGAGGTTCAAGTTTGTTCAAATGAAGGTCCATGCCCCTTTAAAAGGGAAGACAATCAAGGCAGGGCAAAATAGGGTGGAGTTATTAAAAATCCAGGTATAGGGTGGGGCCATAATATGGAATCAAAGTTTTATGTGTGAATATATTGAAAACCATTGGGCCAGAAAAGAAAGCTTCCTGATATAAAGTAGATTTTAAGTTTGTTCAAATCATGGCCCCTGGGGTTAGGATTGGGCTACAATTGGACAATTTTTTTAAACTTTTTTTTTTCTCAAGGACCATTGAAGCAGAAAAGTTGTCATTTAATGAATCTTTATACAATGGTATTAAATGAAAAGTCTTGCCATAATGAATCTTTATACAATGGTATTAAATGAAAAGTCTTGCCGTAATGAATCTTTATACAATGGTATTAAATGAAAAGTCTTGCCATAATGAATCTTTATACAATGGTATTAAATGAAAAGTCTTGCCATAATGAATCTTTATACAATCTTCAAATAGTTTTTATATGAAAGCTCTAATGTAAATAGTTCAGGAGATATTTAATAGGTTAGGTTTCCTTAAAAGTAGGTCAAACTCCAGATCATGGTAAAAAAGGTTACAAACTTTGGAAAGAAAAGAAAAAGATTTTGTCATTTCATGAAACTTCCATTATGGCAAGACTTTTCATTTAATACCATAGTATTTGACCTTGTGACCTTAACCTCAGATTTTCACCTACTTTTAAGAAAACTATTAAATCTCTCCAGAACTATTTAAACTAGAACTTTCATATGTTGTATATAGATTTCATATGGCAAGGTTCAATTCATACCATGTTATTTGATCTTAACCTTCTCCAGAAATCTCGAGAATCTTTCACTCATATGGAGACTTCACCATTGCTGGTGAAGGGCTGCAAAATTTAGGCCTATGCTCGATGCTCATGGCCTCTGAGCAGGGAGGGATCTTTATTGTGCCACACCTGCTGTGACACGGGACCTCATTTTTTACGGTCTCATCCGAAGGACCGCCCCATTTAGTAGCCTCTTACAGCAAGGAAGGGGTACTGAGGACCTATTCTAACCTGGATTCCCAAGGGGCAGGATAAATTGGAGCCAAACTATGAGTTCAAAATTTTTAATGTAAATAAATTTTGAAAAAAAATCTATAATTACAACAGCTGATCAACAGAGGACCAAGTTGACTCAGGTGAGTGATGTGGCCTATAGGCCTGTTACTCTGTATCTTTAGTAAATTATTCATAAAAAAAAAATATTTTCATGCAAAGGCATCTTGTCTAATTTATGATTGATTTATTTTGATTTTAGAAGACCGATTGTAAAAAAAACCAAAAATGAGTATTTAAAATATCTCCATGGGAACAGAAAAGTTTGTAGTGATTTATTTTAGTTTGATTTTAGAGGACCAGTGGGAAAAAAATTACTTTTTTGGAACAGTTAGATATATATACTGATTGATATTAATTCTGAAGAACGTAGTTATAATAGGGTTAATAAGATCTCCATGGGAACAGTTATATTGATATGTATTGATTGATACGGATTTATAGTGATATGTATTGATTGATACTGATTTATAGTGATTTGTGTTGATTGATACTGATTTATAGTGATTTGTATTGATTGATACTGATTTATAGCGATTTGTGTTGATTGATACTGATTTATAGTGATTTGTGTTGATTGATACGGAGTTATAGTGATTTGTGGTGATTGATACTGATTTATAGTGATTTGTGTTGATTGATACTGATTTATAGTGATTTGTGTTGATTGATACTGATTTATAGTGATTTGTATTGATTGATACTGATTTATAGTGATTTGTGTTGACTGATACTGATTTATAGTGATTTGTGTTGATTGATACTGATTTATAGTGATTTGTGTTGATTGATACTGATTTATAGTGATTTGTATTGATTGATACTGATTTATAGTGATTTGTATTGATTGATACTGATTTATAGCGATTTGTGTTGATTGATACTGATTAATAGTGATTTGTGTTGATTGATACTGATTTATAGTGATTTGTATTGATTGATACTGATTTATAGCGATTTGTGTTGATTCATACTGATTTATAGTGATTTGTATTGATTGATACTGATTTATAGTGATATGCATTGATTGATACTGATTTATAGTGATTTGTGTTGATTGATACTGATTTATAGTGATATGCATTGATTGATACTGATTTATAGTGATTTGTGTTGATTGGTACTGATTTATAGTGATATGTATTGATTGATACTGATTTATAGTGATTTCTAGTGATTGGTACTGATTTATAGTGATTTGTATGGCTAATATTGCTTTGTTACTTTCAGAGGACCCTGTGAAGATGTTTGACCACCAAACTTACCCTGTACAATCTCAGGTCAAGTTTATGATTGACATGTACAGTCAGTCTGGCACCGCCTCCCTGCTGTACGTGAACGATGCCAAGGTCCTGATAGACATCCTAATCAGGTTCCTCACAGATCTACAGTCAGGGGATAAGGTAGGGGCTGAATAGACTCCCTAGGGTTCTTAATCTCACAGATCTACAGTCAGGGGACAAGGTAGGGGCTGAATAGACTCCCTAGGGTTCTTAATCTCACAGATCTACAGTCAGGGGACAAGGTAGGGGCTGAATAGACTCCCTAGGGTTCTTAATCTCACAGATCTACAGTCAGGGGACAAGGTAGGGGCTGAATAGACTCCCTAGGGTTCTTAATCTCACAGATCTACAGTCAGGGGACAAGGTAGGGGCTGAATAGACTCCCTTGGGTTCTTAATCTCACAGATCTACAGTCAGGGGACAAGGTAGGGGCTGAATAGACTCCCTAGGGTTCTTAATCTCACAGATCTACAGTCAGGGGACAAGGTAGGGGCTGAATAGACTCCCTAGGGTTCTTAATCTCACAGATCTACAGTCAGGGGATAAGGTAGGGGCTGAATAGACTCCCTTGGGTTCTTAATCTCACAGATCTGCAGTCAGGGGATAAGGTAGGGGCTGAATAGACTCCCTAGGGTTCTTAATCTCACAGATCTACAGTCAGGGGATAAGGTAGGGGCTGAATAGACTCCCTTGGGTTCTTAATCTCACAGATCTACAGTCAGGGGATAAGGTAGGGGCTGAATAGAGTCCCTTGGGTTCTTAATCTCACAGATCTACAGTCAGGGGATAAGGTAGGGGCTGAATAGACTCCCTAGGGTTCTTAATCTCACAGATCTACAGTCAGGGGACAAGGTAGGGGCTGAATAGACTCCCTAGGGTTCTTAATCTCACAGATCTACAGTCGGGATAAGGTAGGGGCTGAATAGACTCCCTAGGGTTCTTAATCTCACAGATCTAAAGTCAAAGGGCTGAATAGACCTCCTAAGGTTCTTAATCTAAGCGATCTACAGTCATCAGGGACACAGAATATTATTTAGACACATCATGATGTCATGTTTGAACAAAATGAAATTCTTGTAATAACTCTGTCCTTTTCTTTCAGCCTCAGTTTTCAAAACCATTCCAGAATGGATTTTCAATGGGATTACTTAGACATTGAAAAATTTCATTTCTTGTTTTCTATGAGTAAATTTTAATTTTGGACATAATTGATATAATATGATGAATAATTGTGAAGAAAATATCATAATCCATAATTATCCAATTCTATGTTATTTATGTGTTTAAATAAAAAGAAACCGGAAATGATGTAGCGGAAGATAATAAAAAAAGTCGATAAGCGTGGGAGAATGTGTTGTGTTGCAGAGATAAAAATAGTGCCATCCGACATATGGGACGTAGATATATCAGGACTTATTGTAAACTCAGTTCATACAATATAAACACCCTTAATAAAGTCAAGTAAACAAACCAAGTTATCTTACAGGTCACTGCTCATTATCTTTATATTTTACAGGGAATTTAAATACAATTCAATCTGAAACTAGCATTAAAAAAAAAATCCTTTCCGATTGTGATACAAAATTTCCATCATGTCTGTTGTAATAGCAACCAACATGTATATTATGTGGTGTGTCTCAAATTTCAGTTGAGATCGTCCATTCTGATCCTTGTGAAACTCCTGGTAAAGAATTCCGATTACTTTGAACACCAGCACAGATTGATGGAACTGTGCGAGTGTTTGATGGGCATCAGGAGGGAAGAGGACGAGGGCTCTGCACAAGACAGGAAGGAAGCAGAGACCATCCTGCAAGAATTTAACAAGCACATGTAGGAAAAAGAGAAAGTCATCTTGTGAGAGAAACTGGAACTGGGACTCTTCTGCAAAAGTGAAGTATGATAATGGGTTTTACTTTTCTACAACATAATATGATGTGAAGCCTCTCTATTTAATGATAGCATATAATAATATTGATATGTTAGTCACTCATTTAAGAAATAAATTTCATTTATTGAAAATGGATGTGTGAAGCATTGCATGTATTTTTAAAAAAATATATATATACTTGGGGTATTTAAGGCTGTCATGCTTACGTGTGTAACATTTCATGTTGGGGCTATGCATGTTTACAATATGTCTAAACGTTTAAATGATGTATATATAGCACAAATCTTGCCATGCTTAAGTCACATATTTAGGTCTTGATAAAATATATCAACTGAATAAACTTGCAACTGAAAATAACGAATTTAAATAAAACTTGACCAGGGATGCTGGATGGTTAAACTATTGTCTGTGTTACAGTTGTTTAATTCTATTTTGTACTTTGGGGGATTTAAAATAAAATGAACTCCAACTTTCTAATTGATTTATTATTATGATTAGTTAGTTATCCTAATTTAATTATTACGATCATTACTATATAAATATTATTACTAGTTACTATTTTTAAAAATATCAAAGGCAAAAACATTGGAAATGGAAATATGTATGCTTATAAAGGTAGAATTTTACAGTAAAACTTTGCCCTATCTCTTATGTAGGAAAAGTTATATTAGCCATCAATTTTGGTGTTGAAAATTTTTCGTTGTGAAATTGTGATTTACTGTTTCAATGACAGAATAAAAAAAGAAGGTGTGAAAACTTTTTCTATTAGTATTCTATTCTCTGAATGAAGCAAAATGACATTATTTTCTTCCCGTACACAAATTGATTTCTATATAATGTGACGTTTTTAATAGATTTAAAGTGCTTATTTTGAGAAAAGTTTATAATTTTATTAATAATTTCACTTAAAGTTAAACACAAAACTATCATAATAGAATTTTCAGATATAGAGCTAATATCACTTTAAAGATAAAAAAATCATAATTAGGAGCAATAGTCACTCATGCATATGAGGACAGAGTGTAGTTGTATAATTTTACATAATTTTCAGATTCATAAAATACTAGTAAAATCATTTAAATCACTTGTAGAAGATGAATTAGGATGCCTATAGAACAGTTTGTTCGTTGTTGTGTGCTTTGTTCTGTATAGATGGTGTGTCAACAAAAACTGGTCGTAGCAATATGTGTAACTATGGTAACCATAAACATATAACTTGAACATTATTTTGTAAATATAGATGTACTGTAAATGGAATGCACTGTTTTCACATAATCATGTATGTATTTATGCGAGCAGGGCTGGTATTTTTTTTTTTCACACTACAATGTGTTCATTGATTATGAGTGGAACTCGCTTGTCAGATTGGTTGTTGATGAGAAATGGTAAATATAATACAAAATGTTATACACTGGGGTTACCTGGGTAAAGTAATTCCGTTTTGTCACTGAAAGCCACCGTGAACGCTTGAACGAGTTCTGATGTGAAAAGCTTTCTGTGATGAAATACGTGTAATAATTAGATACACAGATAAAGTTCATTCGTTTTACGATTTACACATTTTCATCGTGATTGTCATAGTAATATATAAAGAAACAGCATATACACGTAAACGATATAGCCTCAAACTAGTCCAGTTTTTGTCCTATTTATTTGAAAAAAAAGAAAGAATTATATTCCAATGCTCAAACTTATACATTGTATATATATATTTTTTACATGGAAAATGTGGAGAAAAGGTTGCATAGATTGTGTATGTATATTAAAGTAGATATTTATGTGATTTTTGCCATGTTTACCAGATCATGCATTTTGTCAGTAAGTCTGTGTGTTTTGTGGCATTGTAACTTAAGAATTATATTGACTTCATTTAAGCAGGTGCCCTCTTTTTTCTGTGGAAGTTCTATATATTCTATATGCTGTCATCCCCTAACCTCTCTCAAGTAAAGAAACTCTGTTCATGGATGATTTTTATGCAATTTCTCAAAGGAAGGCACTGCCAAAGAAAATGTGGTGTGCATGCTTGTTGTATGGTACCACCAGCGGGTCGTTTGTATGTCATTTTACGGGGCTAACTGTGGTCATGCTATTTATGGTCTTCGGTATTTAGACTTACTTATACTCTTTATTGTTATCTGTTACAGTATGTTATTTTTTTTGTTTTTGTTTTTTTGTTTTGTTTTTCTACTACAACACATTCCCATTTTCATTAAGGAAATGCTTTTATTTTCACCACATTCAGCTTATATATTAATGCATTCTAATCAGATTGTATGTAGGTTAAGTCTGTGGTTATTTAATTGCCCAAGCAAGAAAAAAAAATCCTTTCACAGTGTTACCCAAGATGTATTAACCAATTTAAGTGATGAACATGCTACTGTAAGGTGCCAGTTTTATGATTGTTTCTGAACAGAAGCTTCAAAAATGTGTTTTAAATTTTGAAAGTTATCCGGAATTTTGTAGCTTCCATAAAGGTATTTGATTTTTTAGGAGGTCACCTATCAAATTATTGTTAATGGTCAGCGCAAGTTTTCGTCTGGATGTTTTGCTTCTTTGATGTCAGGTGTAATGCTGTTTTGATACTGATCCAGTTTTAGTCGATTTGCAATAAAAATGTTGCTTATATTTTGATTGAGTGTTTGTTGTTTTCCACCACAGTCAACAAGTTTGCAGATATCTGGTGGAATCCAGATTTTTATTGCTGAGGAGAGAACCCAGATATAAGGTACCTAGGAAGAGACCACTGACCTTCCAAAAGTAAAGTGGCAAACTTTCTCGCAAATATCGACGCGAGCGAGAATCGAACCCGCTCCAACTAAAGTGCTCTAAACACTCATCACATAGGCCCATCAATATGAGAGGACTGTAAATTACCCAATAATATGTATGCTGCTTATTTTAGCGGATTCTAAATTTTAGAGCTTTTAGTGGTGAAGCATAGTTGCGATGAAATATGAAGTTTTCTATCCATTCTCATAAACAGATGGATTGGTTGTATATTGTTTAACATCCCTCTTGAGAATCTTTAACTCACATAGAGATGTCAACATTACCGGAGTAGGGCTGCACAGTTCAGGCCTATGCTTGGCGTTTATTTCCTTTAAGCAGGGAGGGATCTTTATCGTGCCACACCTGCTTTGAAATGGGACCTCAGTTTTTGCGATCTCATCTGAAGGACCGCCCCATTTAGTCACCTCATCAGACAAGTATGGGGTACCGACGACCTGTTCTAACCCGGAACCCACGGGATTTATATATAGAAGTTATTGCCCTTGGTGGACCGAATCGTGGTATATCATGAACAGACCTTGTAGCATGATGTTCGGACCATAATCTGTTGATAACAGATTGGGAAACATTCATTGTCCATGCCACAGCGACCTGTCTTGTGCCAACCTATAGCATGCCAAGGGCACGTAACCTCTCATCCTGTGTTAGACGGCGCATGGTCTCTGTTTAATTAACGACTTCAACAACTGATAATCTGATGCTTTCTCTTCAAAATCTTCCTTTAGAGTGGCTCTAACCATCCAATTCAGAGGCATGTACATTTGTAGCACAACACTCTTGATTATCAGAAGCATCCCGTGCAGGTCGTGAGAGTGTAATTGGTGTGTTTGGGTGCTGAATTTCTTTGGAAATGCTTTCTCGTTAAAGAACTATACAACATGGTTTCGTATCCCTTTGTATTTGTGAACATTTTAATCACAAAATACAAGCATGCCCTACTTTTATTGAATAGTATATATTTTCTGAGCGTCCGTTCGCTCCATACGCAGATGAGAGAGAATTACACACAGGTGTTGGTTTAATGAGCTACACTCGAGTCTTAGTTTTAAATGAAGTATCTGATCAACTCTACCACCTACATGAAAACAGTTTAGTAATTTAGAGACCTTAAATTTCAAATACAAATTGAAACTCGATAATGGTGGATTGCTTTGTATATTAGACGGTGACTTATTCCAGGAACGTACAGTATTAGGGGAAAATGAATTGTAGAAATGCATAGTTTGTTTATTTAGTATTGTAGTTCTTTGAGATTTAGGGGTTGAAACAAATAGTATTATGTAGATACTCGGGCGTTAATTGATGGAAAACCTTAAAAGTTGAACCAGTTTGTGGAAAGAGATTCCCAACATCTGTTTCTTTGTACAACAAATGCGTGGCTGTCATTTTATCCCCCCTCCCCGACGACTATTCCAGCAGCTTCTAGCTTTCAATTTTTCTTATCAAGTAGTTAAGTAGGTTGTTCCATACTATGCCGACGCATTCTAGTACTGGTCTTACGAAAGAAAAATATTTTTTTGTAATTTAAAACAATCTAGGGTAAATTTGAGCTGACGTAACATTCTTCCTGTAAGCTTTAGATACTGTGTCTTCCAGTGTAAATTCCATGTTAAATTGTCGGCAATGATTACCCCTAGATGTTTATGAGAATCTACTTCATCAAACAATATAGTACAGGGTGGAAAAGGTCTTTGTTTTTTTTTCTAGTTTTGCGGGATATTGTTAGGCATTCAGTTTTTGCAGCATAAAGGTTTACTAACCATTGTTTAGACCACTCATTAATTTTGGCAAGGTCTTTGTTGATAATTGCAGCTGTGTTGGTGACGTTTTCAACAACATACAAAGGATGTGACGTCAGCAAATAAGTTTGATAATACAATTAATGTCTTAATACTAAATCGTTAATATAGGTGAGAAAAAGTAGAGGTCCAGGTATGCTTACCTGGGAGTACACCTGCTTTTATATATATTAGTCGTCAGCACTCACGGTGTTCTAAACAGGTCACGTACAGCAACGTGTAACCTGAGGACTACCAAAAATAAAAAAAGTGTAAAATTGTAACTTAGAAAGTGTAAAAATGTAACTTAGAAAGTGTAAAAATGTAACTTAGAAAGTGTAAAAATGTAACCGAGGATGTAAAATCGTAACCGTTGTTAGCCAAAAATGGTCTTTTTTTTTTCTTGACCACTTACATAGTGGTTTTAGGTATGGTACTAACGTTCGAATGCTCTTAGTTTGGCTGTTTTCTATCAAGTCGTTTGAGATATAGACTACCCCTGGGTTACATTTTTACACTTTTCGGACAGGTATATAACTCAAGAAATACTTGATATATAGGTCATTGTTGGACCAATATAGAACGATCCAGGGTTTTTTTTTTTTGCAGGTTTTCTGCAACAAGACGTGAGATAAAGGCGATTGTCAAAATGTAACTCTAACCACCGTGGTTAGAAATTGTTGAGGTTTTTAGTTATTTGCACTGTTTGTTGGTAGGAAATGTTTCACTTTTATGGTCAAATATATGATTTTTACCCAATAAAAACCTTTTTTGACATGGTTTCAACAAAACGTAAAGGAAACTCAAAAAACCTTAACTCATCAAACTTCTGAAATATGAAAGAATACATCATGATTTCCATTTGGAATCCTTCAGGGTCATGTATTTATGCATTCTAGAATAGAAAAAGTTCCACTGAGTGCCCCCAGAATATTCTAGACTTGATAAAGGATCTACATTTTTTGTCTATAACATTCAAAGAATAATGGGATTTTTTGGCTATGGGGCTGTCTCAAGAGAGCAGGTGTGAAGCAGAATAATGACCCCCTTAAAATAATGACCCACTCGTAGAATAATTGGCTTTTTCTGTAGAAAAATGACTCGGAGTCAGTATACTTTATACGTCATTATTCTGCTTTACACAGGCCTTTCATTGCGAGAAATTGATGCTAAAATCCATATTTTGAAGGTTGGCTCGACATTGTCACAATGGTCTTATTTCTTGGATATAAATGCACTGAAAAAACCTCAGAGAACTGCGTTTTCCCCCCAGAAAAAATCCCATTAGGTGATGTACAAGGCACTTTAAATATTTGGCCAAAATGCCATTTTACATATGAGCACAGCTTACACCCACCCTGAGCCCCATTTCAAACGCTAAAATTAGTATTCAAACCGGAGACCACAGGTCAAACTGTTACAAAGATATGTTGAAATGTTCTCTGTCACCATTGTAATGTGGT
This sequence comes from Ostrea denselamellosa, assembly GCA_024699665.1. Classification (NCBI taxonomy): domain Eukaryota; kingdom Metazoa; phylum Mollusca; class Bivalvia; order Ostreida; family Ostreidae; genus Ostrea; species Ostrea denselamellosa. Next base: position 2,872,437 of record JAMZEH010000068.1, on the reverse strand, counting down.
TGAGCCAGGTTATCTCCAAATAAACACTCAAGACTGTTTCAAGTTTATAAATTTATTTGCATGAACACAAAGAAATAAAAGCAGACAATATTTACAGTTTCTCACTCACATGCACTCACTCTCACACTCTCCATTCTACCAATACTCAAAAGAAAAAAAAAGCTTTCTAAAACAGACAGACACACACACAGACACACACACAGACACACACACACACACACACACACAGACACACACACACACAGAGACACACACACACACACAGACACACACACACACAGACACACACACACACACACAGACACAGACACACACAGACACACACACACACATTTTATCGTCTTCAGTGAGTAGCTTGGAGGCAACTATGGTGATTAAACATCTGAAATATAAATAAAAATGTATTAAAACTTAAAATGACTGATCTGCATAAAAGCGGAAAATATTGAGAGAAAGTATAAAGCTGACTGCTTACGTTTTCTGGATCGCCTTGCCGTCCTCACTTTATCCGCTAATTTCTTTTCCATCCCGTTGGATCGGCATATCTTATTCGTTCTATGATGGCTTCCCCCTCCTTCGTTTGTATCAGAGTAGCTATCACTTTGTCGGAGGTTATGCTAATCTCAGGATCTACATAATGTGTTACTTTCAATCCAATTCACTTTGGAATCTCTTTCTCTTTTTTCAATATTATACTTCTTTTAGTATGTCTCATATTCTTACTTTCTATCATCCTAGAGCATATCCCTATGATATAATCTGCCTCTTGTTTCGAAACATCCGCCTACCATGCTCCGGTGGTGAGATGCCTGCAAAAAGTGCAGCTTCTTTTTAAAATGGTTTTTAACAAAGCCTAATATACATACAAGGCAAATGTTTTTCAATGCATATCAAAGCCTGTTCTTCTGCCTCTGCCTCACCTCTGCCTCACCGACCTCTTCATTATCTGGTGTGGCATCCCTAATCATGGGCGGAGGGTTAGGGTGGGCGGTATGGTCAAGCTCCCTCATCTAATGACAATACAATAATTGATTGATTTACTTTAATGTGAACGGAAAGCCTTTGCCCACTTATACCAACATCAAGCAACAATATCCATACCTCCTGGTCATTCCGCATGACGCCCCCGATTACCCTTGTTTCCGTTGTTTCAAAAGGTAATATGAGTCTTGCGTGGTTGGTCGGTGGCTCATTTGGGCCGCAAGAGCATCCTTAGCGAACGGGTACTTCTCCCTCACCTGTGAAAGAAAGAATGGTGCTCCCTGCATATACCTATGCATCTATAAAATTTAAATATCTGTATGTTTCCAAATGGTTTAAATTTGTACCGTCGTGGTCGTGGCCTTTCGCAGCTGTGTTCCACACAACGGCTTTTCCATTCCAACCATCTTCCAGATGGACTGGATCCCTTTGTTCACGGTAGAAGTTGTCAAGGGCTGCGGCGTGATGGAAAAGTCAGGAAGACAGGTGCAGTGTCCTTCTCGAGTTCACTGGTATAACCGGGCAAGAAAGCTCTCGCCCGGAGAAGGTCCTCCACCTGTGTCCATAGCGGCTGTGTGAAAACTATCGTTGCAGGGGCAATATGCCCAGGTCTTGTGCGCTTCGATCTGAAAAGAAATCAGACCTGTATTCCATACTACAGTCTTTTAAAATACAGGAATTTTGTGATAGGTATCATGGAAAATATACTTACAACTGTTTTTCTGCTTGTTTGAGATGGCGCACCTGCATACTGATCCAAGGTCCTACCCTCTGGCCATTGTTGATCAGGATCTCGATCAGTATAAAATCCCTCGCCAGGATGTACTCTCTCTCGGTAAATTTGAGAGTGGCGATGGCTAACCCTAACCCTTGGCCGCCCATCAACGATGACGGCTTTGGATGTTGGATTAGCATCCTCCACGCCATCGTTGATTAGGCGACCAAGGCTGCATCTAGCCTAAAACATATTAATATGCATATAAAGCAAAAACATTCAAAGTACCATATCGTTTGCTTTTTATAGTTCAAAATCGTAAGTGTAAGAATGAGGTGAAAATTGAGACGTACCAATAGGTTTTGCCTCGGACAGAAAACTCAAAAATGAATCGCCCATCTCCTGGATCACTTTCAGTCAGGGTCCCCTTGTACTCCAGGAGAAAGTCCCCTGACTGAAAGGACCTCGTCGCAAACACACCCCTGCCTAGAACAATAATGAATGAAATATGAAAACACCTACTTATATCCAAATTTTGGGTAATCTTCACCTAGAAATCATTCGCTTCCAAGTCATACCTTTTACTTCATTGATAAATCGTATTTCAAATCCCTTGGGATCTTCCTCCTCCTTACATGCAGATACTGCAACTTGCATGAGTGTCTGTCTTGATCTCATCTTAATATCAAATAGGAAATATCACTATAATACACTTTTGTATGTATGAATATCTGTCCCTCTGTATGTGTGTCTGTGTTTATGTATTTATGTCAGGGTGAGGGTTAGGTACAGGGACCCAAATACATGCAGCCACATGCAAGTGCCTATAAACAGGCACGTACATACTGGCATTCATATATAGGTGCGTATTTTCAGGTACCCACACACAGATACTCATCTACAGATAAGGTCTAAGTGCAGCTGCCCACAAATAGGTGTCTATGAACAGGAACCCACATATACAGGTGTCAATGAAGAGGTGCCCATATACAAGTAACAAAGTGATATCTTGGGTTAGGAAAGAGAATTGAATATCTTCAATACTTACCACTGACTCCTTGTCAGAGACCGGCCACATCTCCGCCGTCCCTCCCTCTTCTAGATCTTCGAGCTTAAGCAAAGATATTTTCAGATATCACATTTTATCTTCAGTGTAATGTTCATATATGATAATATATTGACTGAATACAACAGCCTTTATGATTTTACCGACGTTGAAATGGGCGTCTTGTCCATGACTGAATTCTGAAAGCATAAAGACACTGTCTTATCTTTAGAAATGGATCACTTTACACATATGTACATACCCACACATAGATACCCACATACAGGTACCCTCATACAGATACCCATATACAGGTGCCTACACACAGATACACCCATAGAGATACCGGTAAGTGGGTACCTGTGTATGTGTAAATCTGTGTTGGTACCGGTATGTGAGTACCTGTATAAATACATGTGTATGGGTACCAGTATATGGGTACCAGTATGTGGTTACCTGTATATGGTACATGCATTTACAGTCAACAAATAACAAACATTCGTCTGTGTACCTGTATGTGGGTACAAGTGTGTGGGTGCCTGTTTATGGGCACATGTTTGGGGGTAGTATATGAGCACATGTATTTGGGTACCTGTATATGGGTACATGTGTCTGGATACAGGTACCTGTACATGGGTGCATGTGTGGACACTAGTATGTGGGTACCTTTGTACAGTATCACACATTCAAACGTCCATATACAGGTATTCACAATCAGATAGTGACATGCATGTACCCATACACAAAGGATCAACTTGTTAGAGGCATACGGCAATTTTGGGAGTCCTTATCTGCAGACCAATGTCGGAAATACTGTTGGTACTGTTTAATGTTTTTTTTCTTCTCTCTCCGTGATATCTATATATTCGGGAAGATATTTTTTTTTTATTATGCATATTTAAAACGTCAAGCGCCTGTGGATGTAAGTTACTTAGAAAACCTGGTTTTGAAAGATTTTCATTTAAATCTCTTCATTAATATTCCAATAGCCCCCCCCCCCCCCTTTTTTTTTTTTGGCAACAAATTGCATACAGGTTGATTTGTCTTAAGAGAGAGAGAGAGAGAGAGAGAGAGAGAGAGAGAGAGAGAGAGAGAGAGAGAGAGAGTGTGCCTAGATTCCCCTCCCGATTTCATTTGTTTTAAATGACGGAGGAGGGGTCGCTACATAAATTGAAATCATAACATTGCGCATCGGCAACCGTTGAAGGTCCCTATTACATGCGCGTTTTTCATTTACTGAATATTGTCCGCATCAATCGGTATTATTTTAAAGGTGGAATTCTGGTAGTAGCGAATGCTTGTGGAAATGAACCCATGACCATGCACAAATCGTACATGTTTATACTTGGTACTTAATGGGCGTTAGTATACAAAATTATAATATGATAGAAAATAAAGTTATAATATTTATCCGTCTCTTACACAACGTTCTGTATACTACAGGCATGACTACAGAATCAAGGGGATATATTCCGAAGATGCCTGTAATAAAATAGCCATTATACTGATATCAGACATTCAGTGAAGATTATTAGTTAAGATGACTGCTATTGCAAAACTATAGCTACACAGTTTGTAAAGTTTAGAATTCATTACTTTCGCATAAAATATCCAGTGAAGGATAGATTTCCTTTTGATTCAATTTTTACTGCGTATTTCATGAACACACCCGATGTGCGTTTCCCCTAATTTTCCAGGCCCAAACTGGGGGGGGGGGGGGGGGGGGGGTGCTTATTAAACAAAACTGAGTATTGTATTTGGCAAATTATAACTATATTTTATATTCATTGTTACTGCAGTTATGCGGTTGCAAAAGAAGAAAGAATGTACTTTATTAGCCCCGCAACTTAATTAAGAATATAGCGCAACGTACACGTATACATATTCAGAAATTTTGGCGAAAATATAAAATGATATTGGATCCACCACTGAGATCGACCCATTATCTTTTATATTACACCACGTCTATCCTTACACGGTGAGTGTAGAACAATGTCATTTACACAACGGAACATTCTATCAAATTCAGCAGGTGTTTACCGGGTAGTTAAGTATTTCAGGTGATTTTACATTTAAAATTGAAGAGGCCCTTATTTGCTTTTTGATGCAGATATAAAATTTTGTTGAACATCATGAACATAGTGAAATATATAATACCATACAGTTGTATTTTCCATATTAAAGTCATGACACCCAAATTCTCCAGAATACATGTATGCATGGTCAGTAGTTAATATAGATCTATCTAGCAAGAAAAAAAATCTATTTACATGTACCATATAATACAGATAGTAAATTTTGTTCTACCCCAAAGTCTGCGATAAAATGTAATTCCTTTGGCCGGTAAATGTTCACACACAGTTGCAGAAATGAAAATGCCCCCTAAAAATGTAACCTTTTCTTTTATACTGAGTAGGAGGGTGGAGGTGTGGACACCTGGCACACACGTCCCTTTACAGTCCGTCTTGTTTGTTTAACAATGCATCTATCCACACCTTTCGGTGACGATTGTTAAGTACAGGTATCCCAAACGGCGGGTTTCACGGAGAAATGTTGAAGCCATACAGGTACACACACCTGTCAATTTTAAACGTGCTTGCGCTATATTTAACATGTAATTGTTTGTACAATAATTTCGTTCTATCTTTATTTTACCTCGGAAATATATTTAAATTTATTAACATTATTTCACAAACTATTTCAATTATACATGTATACTGTTTAATTATAATGAACAGGGGATCGTATTTACTTGTGTATTACAGAGACTCGTGAAGTTTACAAGGATATGCTAAACACAATGTTATGCTGTACATGTACATGTTTTCCGTTCACCGTTTTCCGTTCTCCGTTCACTTTCCGTTTAGTGTTCGTTCACCGTTTTTCGTTCTCCATTCACTTTTCGTTTAGCGTTCGTTCACCGTTTTTCGTTCTCCGTTCACTTTTCGTTTAGTGTTCGTTCACCGTGTTTCGTTCTCCATTCACTTTTCGTTTAGCGTTCGTTCACTGTTTTTCGTTCTCCGTTCACTTTTCGTTTAGCGTTCGTTCACCGTTTTTCGTTCTCCATTCACTTTTCGTTTAGCGTTCGTTCACCGTTTTTCGTTCTCCGTTCACTTTTCGTTTAGCGTTCGTTCACCGTTTTTCGTTCTCCGTTCACTTTTCGTTTAGCGTTCGTTCACCGTTTTTCGTTCTCCATTCACTTTTCGTTTAGCGTTCGTTCACCGTTTTTCGTTCTCCGTTCACTTTTCGTTTAGCGTTCGTTCACCGTTCAAGTGGGAAAGTAGAACGTTACAGGGACTGTATATGTGATACTCTATATAGCACGCACAAGTATGACGCTGTCAGAAGCGATACCAAATATTAAGTACAATTCTGCAGTCTCCGCATGCGCAAAGAATGGTGCATTCCTCTTGCAAAATACATATCATTACTGTCTACATGTGTACTTAGTTTCAAAGTAATACCTTGCAAAATGAGAGTGGTATTGACAAAACTTCATTGACACAAATTCATTAAAAATTGGCGCATGCGCAGTGGTCCATTCTCATTGTAGAATATTTCACATTTATCTACCATATACACATGTCCTTGATTTCAAATCAATATCTTTAAAATTGGCGTAGATATTGAGATTTTAAATTGGATATATATTACACTATAACTAGCGCATGCGCGCTCCATTCATATACTCATTCTTGTCAACTGAAAGCTATTTATTGATTTGTAAATGCCAAAGTTCCCAGCGATATCTTTTAAAATAAGCAAGATATACGCTTTTGAATATTAAGCAATCACATCGTTTATCGTTGTAAACGAAGCACGTGGTCAAAGAAAATATACTCATATCTACATTTCCAGGGGAGAAAATATAATAAAACAGGTGTATTGTAGTTCTACTATTACTAAATTCACATGATATTAACCTTTAATACTCCCAAGTATATAAAAATAAATTCCAAAATATTGCTGATCTTTGCACTGTACTGCAAACAAGATGTGAAAGAGAACAAAGTTAACAGGAACCACATGATAACATGTGAAAATTCCGGAATAATAACAATTAGATTTTATGAGGAATTTGAATGGGAAAAAAATCGTGAAAAATTCTAGAATGATACTTATCGATGGGTAAAACATGTGCAACAAAAATTGTTGAACTGCAATGCACATGCTAAGTAGTTTTTAGGACCAATTGGCAAAGTTACAAAACCAATAACCAAGACTTTTAAAAAAAAATTTCTGAAATGGAGGCTGGAAAAATTAAATTGGTGTTGATACAAATTATAAAGGGTGTTAAGAAAGTTCGTTCCATGATTTACAGCATGCCTAAAATTATTTATAAACAACTCATATACAAGTTTATATGTTTTTAATAACCAGACAGTCCACCTTTGTTTTTCAATACATTTTTAATTCTATTTGGCATTGAATGAATCAAAGAAATCAAATGTTTCTGAGGTATCTCCCTCCATGCACGGTGAAGTCGGCGTCGTAATTGGCACATTGTCGTTGGGCCGCGGATCCTTGTTGGCCTCGCTGTCCAGAATACTCCATAGATTTTCGATGCAATTTAGGTCTGGCCATTCTACTTTGGTAATAAAGTTTGGTAGATTATTTTCACACCAATTCTGTGTTAGCAGGGCAGTGTGAGGGGTCGCTCCATCTTGAACAAATGTGGCGTGTCCTGGATATTGAAGTAACTTTCGTTCGTCGATCCTACCACTATTTTTCTGTCGATTTGGAGCAGGTTTTAGTTCTTTTTGAAGGATATTGTTCACATAATAATCAGCATTAATAGTTTTGGCGGCTGGAACAATGTGAAGTACTAAAGATGTAGTTTTCCCAGTCTTCAGCTGTCAAATGCTTGTGATCACGAGCAAATTTCAATCTCTTTTGCCTCTGTGTTTTCGTCAATAGTTGATTTCTCGGTCTTTTAAATGCCTTCCATTTTTTAACTTTTCGCAAATAATTAAAAACAGTTACATGACTCACATTAAAGCCTGAGTTCTTAAGTTCCTTGCTGCATTTCCTTGTTGATTTTCCTCGTTTGTATTTTGTTTTCCACTTTTCTCTTCACTACCCCCGCTATCTTCGAAGGCCGGCCGGATCTCGGTTGATCGGATAGTTGTTTATTCTGCTCTCGCCTTCGCTTCCACTTTGCTACCCATTACTTGAGCTCGTTCATTAATTGTATCAACACTTGTACAGGACGTCTGCTTTTTCACTGAACTCGGCATATTTATTTCATGACGTAATAGACACTTTGTTTACATCACACTATAGTAACACAAGAGAGTGCACATAGGGAAGGATAACTGCTGATATAATGAAAAAAAAGTCTATAGAGTTACCAGTAAAAATTTGAAACAAAAACATGTCGTTTTTCTATTTATTTTTTCAAATTTACAAACGGAACGAACTTTCTTAACACCCTTTATATCTTCATTTAACCCTAACAAGAGTATTTCAGTGTCTTTTTTTAACAGTTAGACCTGTGCTGTCTTGTAAGAAACATTGTTGTTGAATTTTTCAAAGTCCAGCAAAATTCCAAATAGGGATTTAGTCGCGACTGATTTTTTCGACAAAATTTCTGTGACGACAAGTGCAAATAGAGCATATTTATTGTTCGGAATGGTATTATTTAGAAAATTTCAAAAATCGTGCTCGAAATGAGAAAAAACGTTAATTTTAACTCCCCTTTTGGCTGTCGTAAGTTTACGAAAATATTCGAAGGAATATTTTTATTAAAATATATGTATAATTAGAGTGCTCATCCCAAAACGAGAACATTTCAACGTCTCTTTATAATAGTTAGACCTGTGCTGTCTTGTAAGACGCATTGTTGTTGAATTTTTCTAAGTCCATCAAAATTTCAAAATAGGGAGATTTATTTTAGTCGCGACTTACTTTTTCGACAAATTTTTTGTTGCGACTAGTGCAAATTAAGCTTATGTATTATTGGCAATGGTTCGATTTAGAAAATTTCAAAAATTATGTTCATAACCGGCTTTTTGGAGCTAAATCGTCAATTTTGCTTGCTTTTTGGCTGTGGTAAGTTCACAAAAAGATTCATAATCCTTTTTTCTACAAAGTACCTGCTTCCAACAATGCAGATAAGGTCTGCATAGATGTTTTGGTTGAAAATTCTAAGAAATATTGCTCATTAAATGAAAAAAGCAAATATTTGGTTGCGTTTTGGTAGAAGACCAACTCGCTGCCATCTGTTTACGAATAAAGTTAGGGGGAAAAAAATTGGTGATTTTCCAGCTATATAATGCCTTCAGTCAATATTTGAAAGAAAAATGGGCTTATATATCTCTGTTAAAGCTGTGCACTCTTGTAAGGAGGATTTCGGCCGAAAAATGTATGTCCCAAATATGGGCCTTATTTGGGTCGTGAATCCTACTTTTGAAAAAGTAACCATTGAAAACTAAGCAGAACCATTGTAAAACTTGTCTCCTTACTCAAGTTGCTCTAACCCCCGCATTCTCTAGGATTTAAATCCAACCCTAACCAAATCCATGCTTAAGTTACAATTTTACACTTTTTTGTCGCCCCCTTGTGGAACCCCAATGCAACTATGAAGTATGCTAACTTTAATGACCATTGTCCAATGTATCTGTGGTATAAATTTCATTTCATTATCTCTGTTAGAATAGCTAACCCTAGGGGTGGACCATTACTATATATTCAACCAAATTGTTAAGTTACAATTTTACACTTTTTTTTAAAAATGACGTCATTCTCAAACTGGACGTCCGAGAAAAAAATATTTGGATATTAGATGAAAGCTCTACCCCAGCCCTGTTCGGGAACATATAACACTTTATAATATATCAAAGGAACAAAGGACATTTGAGAGGACAAAAAGTGTAAAATTGTAGCTCTAACCCCAGTTAGGCCACTTTTTGATTTTTTGGGGGTAAAATTTCTGGAAGTGACTTGAAACAATTTTTGTTATAGCTAACGAGTTACTAGGGCTCCAATGCAGTACCTTACCAAACATTATTAAAATCGGCCGGTTTTTAAGCATTTGGTAGTGGTAGACCAAACGAAATTTCAATATAGGTGGAAAATTGGTGAAACAAATATACCCCTAGACATGAAATTTTTTTGGCCGAAATTTTGGAACTGTTTTTCTTACAGGGGGTTAGACGGCAGTTAGATATCAGATGATTAAGGGCTTTACTAACGCTCTAACCCCCTGGGTTAGCCCGCTATAGCATAACCCTAAGTAGCCCAAATTGTCAACATGTAACTCTTAGTCTACCCTCCCGGGGTTAGATCAAAATCGTCGAATTTCAACCAGATTTCAACTGATCTAGGGGTTTCTGACCCCGATCTTTTCATTTCTGGGGTAAAAAATTCACTATCTCTAATATTGACCCCTAACGGCGGGGTCGGTTACATTTTTACACCAAGCCTATAATTCACATTAGCAAAACTCAATTTTGATTTCATTACATTGGGAGGGGCGTGTCTTTTACAATGACTACCTCAAAGATTGTTGTCGAAAACTTCATTTCTTAAATCATCTCCAATTTGTGTATTTGAAAAATTCTCAAAACTTCATATTCTTAAATCGGGGTAGGTGGGGAGAAGTCTTTTGCTATTAATGCTTTATAGTTTTTTTTTTTTTTTCACGACTCTTCATTCACTGTTAGTGTTAAAAATAGTGGGGGCCAGTCACCAAATATATCTTTTATATGCATTACAAAATGAATAATAGGTTTTGTCAAAAAAGGGGGAGCCCCCTTTTGATTCTACATGCTCGATATTTTATAGTCCCAAGTAAAACAGTAACAGGTTCTCTTCCCAGAGAGTTGTATTGTAATGTTGATTGTATGTTAACGTGTAGATGATGTGTAAGTTACCAACATAAATACGGAATTCTTCTTTATGAATTACTGATTATACATGAAATTTATAAGTGATTTGATAGAACAGCATATATTGATTCTGAGCAACATCATATCGAATTGGAAAACCACCATTTTCAGCTGATATTACATAAAACATTTTTCACATTCCTTCCGTGTAGCAATACTACAATAGGTGCGAGTTAAAAACGAATCTGTAATCTAAATCTTGGTTATGATCACTACAATGTACCTTAACGCTTGGAATACTTAACACTATAATTCTCTGACAGTACATATAATGTATCATGATAGACAGAATGTAAAGTTCATGATTACAATCGAGTAGTTTTCGAAAATATAAAAAATGCACGTTACAAAGAACCACGTGCATTTCCCGCGTAATGCCGACTTGATGCAGGTAGAACATCATTTGCAAGTTCAAAAATGGGTAAAATACACATTCATCGTCTAAAATTTATGTGCCTGATAAAATATTATTATATAGATTATATTTGTTTACATCACAAAATTTCAAAATTAGTGAACTCGTCACACTTATTTCAAATGACTGATTTTTGCGTTGTTTCTATCTTCTTCGAATCTTAAATATGGGGGCTTTCAAAACCATGCGGTCATACACTTTATGCAAAGTTTGACACATTTTCGTATAATTTGGTAACGTACGTTTCAACCAATGTATTGTTACTCAAAATCTCAAAGGTCAAGGCCATGCCATACATTTTCATATTCGATTACAAATACGGGAGATGTATTATACAATTGTCACCATGCATTTATTGCATTGAAAAACTCGTTTTTTTGAAAACATGATGTAACGTACGTTTCACCCTTATCCATACGCTTAAGGAACACGACATTTTAATTTGGATAAAAAGTATCGCGTACGAATAATTCTACTACATACAATGAGAACATATATGTTATCTTTTTAAAGTTTTAAAGCTATCATTCTTAGAAAAGAAAATTAATATTTAGGCGGGAAATTATGGGGTATATCATCTTAAATGTTGAAACCCGTGGATTGGCGACATGACTTCAAAAGATCATTCATTTTCCAAAACTGAAAATCCTTAATGAAACCTAATATTTTTTGCCTCATTCGTATTTTCTAACTTTATTTTAAAACCAAGCAAAATGCTGTTATGTTTAAATTTTATATCACTGATATAGAAATACAAAACACCTGCTCTGGCGACAGTAGCGTACGTTTCATTTTTTGTGCACAACGGAAGTCCTTGCTATATTCAGTTTACACATCAGTGGGTAAATATATTTTAATTTCTTTTCACAAACTACTTGGCGTTTTAGGAAATAATAATATAAACCAAATATTATGAATATTTAATGTAAACGTCGGCGACAGTAAGGCCCACATTAACTGAGATTAGGGGGAATATGAGGCCATTCTGCCAAACTTTGTCAAACGGTCAAAAGGTATCACCCCGACTTCCTTACCCTCGTCGATAACGTTGTAGATATCACTTGTTATTACATAATTACTGATTAATTGTAGAATCGTTTGGTCGAAACTCAGACTTTTCCGGTGTTAATATATTTCTTTTAGTGATTAGAATTATAAATAGGTTTGAATACACACCGTTCTATATATTTTCCTACCACACTTAGTAGAGAATTGGGTCTATAACTACTAATATCAGAGGTGCGGAATTTATACCAAATCTAAATTATGAACTATCTTCCTTTTTTAGCATCTTTTAATATGAACTGTAAATAAATTAATATGTTCACTATTTTGTATTCAGGGGCCTCCGTGGTAGAGTGGTTAGAGCATTGCGCTCAAAATCACAAGGCCTCTCACCTCTATCCGGCGCGGGTTCGATTCTCACTCGCACCAATATATATGAGAAAGTTTGCAGTTTACTTTCGGAAGGTCGGTGGTCTTTTCCCGGGTACATTGTATCTGGTTTCTCTCCTCCACCAATAAAAAACTGGACGCCACCAGATAACTGAAAAATTGTTGAGTGTGGCGGAAAACAAGAAACAATAATAATAACAATATAACTACTGACAAACTCTGCTGGTATTACATGAGTCACTGTCCACTGATCAGTAACGTTGATTGTTGAAGCAGCACATCTAAAAGCCTCCTTACACGATCTGGCACAAAATGCCCGCTTCAAACATGATAGGTTAATATCGCCGGGACGAGCGGCTTTATTGGTATGGGTGATTTGTAAAGCATCCCTTTAACAGCTCGGGGAGAAATTCTTATTGTAGAGAGCGTGTCAAGACTGCTGTTGTGTACAGAAGGAAGGAAGTCAGTATTCGAGTCATCGACAACCGATTGAGAACAGAAGTATTGATTGAATAGATTCGATTTATCTTTATCGTCGGTCACTGGCAGGCAATCTGAGATATACTTTTATGAGTTTCTTCGGAGTCTGTAATCTTTTGCAACATATACATTATCATTATGCTCTATACTACGAGATTCAATTCACCAGATATAAACATCCTCTGATACTGTGCATTTATCTAAAACCACGAAAATCGATGCTCTCTATTATTGATAGACCATAGTATCAGTAGATCACATCAAAATGCTTTGTTCTCCAGGTTCCTGGGAGCAACGATATAAAAAAGATAATTTTTCAAGTATACAGTTTTTGATCACACGATACATAATTTTCATATTTTGAAGGAATGATTTTAACCGGTAACCGGTACGTGTGCATAAGCCCAGAAACCTATGAAAAAGGTATAGTTAATTTAACACGCATCTTACTCTTTTCAAAACGCACATTTTGTAAATTGTAATTACCTGCGAAAAATGATTTTGTTTACCAGAACAATACCAAATAATTCAATAGTCATGTCACGTGACGATAACGGGCCAAGAGAAAAATTCACTGTCCAAGCCCCTCATCCCCCAATAAAATCATCAATATTCCCTTTCACAATCTTCTTTATTCTCGTTCAATGGCACTACACGTAAATATTACAGTGCCTCAAGTCCCAATCCTCTCGTCTTGAGTGAAATCTAAGTTGAGCAATAAATGACTAAATTATCAAAAACCAAATATCATGTGATCTTTGGCGCCGAGATTAACACGGGGAAAACAAACGGGTTTGTAAACACTACTTATTGTGCGTTGTCGATCGTTTTTGGTTCTGACTGATAAAGAACAGAGCATTTTAAAGATTTCTTCGATGAATTCGAAATCAAACACAAAACTCGAAAGTCCCTTCCTTATAACGCAGGTTTAATATGAGGTAAGTGAAATAATGAATTCAGGTAGAATTTTACATTTTAGGTAATAATTCTAAATCATATATTTGACCAAAAATAATTATGTTTAATCACAATTTTATTGTAGATTTACTCTTTCGTGGTGTGATTTAGAAATTTAATTTTGAAAACTTTTTTTTCATAAGTGTATTAGAAACATCGATCAGAGGTTGATAGGGATTTTATAAATAAAACTTGCTTCTTTTTAAATGAAATGGAATTCTTTGTCATGTATACAACGGGACACCACTGACTTTTACGCATATACATTCGGGACATCTCATTCGTTTTCGTAAAAATCAAGTTCATACATTTTATGACGTCAATGAACATTTTTGTCGTACAGTATTCAGTTAAAGAAATTGACACACGAATTTCGTTTGATGTACATTTTAATCTTATTTAAGTAAGATAAGTATCAATATGATATCGATTGTTCAGAATAATTTACGACTAAATACATACTTCTCTTGAAGCTGAATGGCGTCCTATAGTTACCATGGATACCGCGATGATGACGCCCCCAGTGTCTCCAGAAATGGGACTCCACGTGAGTAATATCATGAGTTCGTCTAAATTCCTTTGACAAGTAATCGCTTGTACACCATGGTTTGTTGAGACCGGGATAAAGCCCTAACTTATATTGTTTTCCAACAGACCGAGTGTCCCATGCCCTCCACGACTTGTCCCAGGAGGAAGGACGAGAATTTCAGGAGTTCAGGAGAAGCATGGGGTACGTATAACTCCTGTAACTTCAACTTACTTATCGAAAAATTGATCACCTGCAAACGTGCTTACAGGTATCAAATTACCTGAGAGTCATAATATGAGAAACTATTGAAAGAACTCACTAGTCTCGATTTTCTAACCCCGTGGGGATCCGGGTTGTTAGAATAGATACTCAGTACCCCTTGCTTGTCATAAGAGGCGACTAAATGGGGCGGTCCTTCGGATGAGACCGCAAAAACCAAAGTCCCAAGTCATAGCAGGTGTGGCACGTAAAAGATCCCTCCCTACTCAAAGACCATAGGCTCCGAGCATAGGCCTAAATTTGCAGCCCTTCACCGGTAATGGTGACGTCTCCCTATGAGTGAAAAATTCTCGAGCGGGACGTTAAACAATATACAATCAATGAATCAATCAAAAGCGGAGGTCGCTTGTCAAGTTATAGCATTGACACAATAAAGCGGAGGTCGCTTGCCACGTGATCACATTGACACGATATAAAACCATTACAAGTGTTCCATGTGCTGTGTACAGGTCTCTACACATCTCTACATCTCTACATCTCTACACATCTCTACATCTCTACATGTACATAAGCGAATTATCTCTAACGATGGAAATAAACGACTACACAAACAAGCATAATAACAAAAATCAAAGGCGCGTTATCTTATAATTTAATATCATGACGAAGGTACTTTTGTTTTTTCTTCTAGAATGAGTTTTTTAACCATAAGAAAATTGTTTCACAACATCTACTTCTATACTGTCTAATATAAAGATAAAAACAGATTATTAAGGAACTTTCTGATCGATTGATGTCCGAAAAATTAGTAAAAATAGATCGTTATATTCTTCCCCATGTGCCTTCGAGGTGAACATAACATTTGATTATTTTTCAATGTCGAGTCAAAAATCAGTTGGAATTTTCTTTACTGATACGAGTCACTTATTGATAGGACTGCTTGTAATACTTTGACCGTCCCAAATTAACCCCCGCCCACCCCACCCCCACTCCCCCAAAGTAGGTAATAATAATAATAATAATAATAATAATAATCATCATCATCATAATAAAAAAAACTCGGGTTTCTAATACCCCTTGACTAGGCACTTTACACTATCTGTAAGGAAAAATGACAAGGTATCGTTTAATAAGCTTTCCTTGCAGGTATTCATTGTTTTACATTATTCAGTCATATGATAAAGAATCATTCGCGTCTTTAATCACTTTCGACTAGTTATTGTGGACAACTCTAGCAGCCAGTTTTAATGTCATAAATTATTCAACCATATAATAAAGATTGAAGTTTGTCGGTCAATGCGATGTCCTAGTTACCCTCAAAGTACAATATTCACCTCGCTGTCTGTTGAATAAAATTTTAGACCTGTTCACGTAGCTAAAGCATCGTATTGACCTCACAATTGCCAATAATTATAAACTGGTTCTGTTTTAGTTTGAAAATGAATTATTGACTGGTTCATAAGAAAGTCGATTGTTCTACATTTTTTTGTTGTAAATTTACCACTACTAAAACTCCTGTATTCAGCCTTACTGAGATTTGCTATGTTCCAGTTCTGGTTTTACTGACAGGATCGTTGGAAGTTTCACAAAACAGATGGTAAAGCTAGCTGTTGAACAACTGAAGCCTGAGTTTGAAAGGATGGCCCTGGAGGCTGCCGGGAAGGCGCTCGAAAACAAGATGGTGACCATCAAAGAAATGCAAAATGAACTAAACCGCAAAGAACAAGAATTAAAGAGGTTACAACTGGAGAAGAAACTTTTGCAGGCTAAGTTTGAAAAAGAGAAAATCAATCGTGATTTGGCTGCAGTTGTCGATAACAAGGAGAAGGAAATCAGGAGGCTGGAGGCTGATATTGGAGGTTTGCGTGGGAGGCTAAGGAAGAAGGCGGAGGAACTGAAAAAAGAAAAAGACCGGGCAACGGAAGAGGAAGCAAGGCGCGTAGAGATAGAAACCAAATTCCAGACGGAAATTGATAAGCTGAAAAAAGAACTGGACCGAGTCAAAGGCCAACTGGGACAAATCCGGTCCGCCAAAAATGTCGGAGACGAGGAAACTCGGAAGCTGCGCGACCGGGAGCGCGAATTGTTGCAGGAGCTGGAGGATATAAAGAAACAACAGTCTCTGCGTTTTCTCCGAAAAAAGTTGGGGAATTGATAAACTTTGTTTTGTAAAACGAACTAAAGGAACTCCGACTGTTTTACCTGCGAGTGAAATCATGCAGAAGGATGTTGGAATTCCGTGAAAAGACAATGATATATTAACGGAAGTAGGCTTATTATGGCAATGCTAAGCTTCTGTATTCGTTTGCCGGCTAATAGACATTGCAACTAAAGTGTTATGAAGTATTCTTAGCGTGTAATGATTTGCTTATACAAATCTATCTATGTCATCACTGTCTCCACTGATCACCATAGCAATGCTGCACATATATATATGTACACTGTATGTTACAAATATCAATCAACATTTTATATACGACAAGCAAACGGAAAGGCGTGATTCTTCCCTCACAACAGGAGTTTCCTAGAACTAAATATAAAAAAAACCCACCGTAGAAGTAGAATAAAAATATCACAACCCGACCAAAATAAATTTAATCATATCAGAAAAGACTATAAGAATATACGACATTTTATTCTACGCTAAATTTATTAGAAAAAAATATATAATTCCAATCTAATTAACATATTCAATAATAAAACTTTTGGATTGGTTAATATGCGAGCTTCTCAAATGTTTATACTTTAACAAGCTTTATTTGCGGCTGGGACTGACTACAACCATATAACAATAGCAGGCAAAGCCTTCACCTTATAATACATCGGAATCGGAGCTACTTCAGTTTTCAAAAACTGTTGCTTTTCACTTTAATTAGAGTTACAAACAAGTTTTACATATTTGGAATTTTGGATCTTATCTATAAATGTTACGTTACTTTGATATAGATATCTATTACTATTGTCTAGGTGGTCCTTCGGATGAGACCGCAAAAACCGAGGTCCCGTGTCACAGCAGGTGTGGCACCTAAAAGATCCCTCCCTGCTCAAAGGCTATAAGCGCCGAGCATAGGCCTAAATTTGCAGCCCTTCACCGGCAATGGTGACGTCTCCAAAGATTCTCGAGCGGGACGTTAAACAATATTTAATCAATCAATCAATCTAGTATGGCTATGTTCCGGCCATTTTTATCCAGTGTGAAGGTCATTCCGTATTCTTCCTGTCTGTCATCCAAGAACACGCGCGGTATCATTAAGTTGTACATAAATCATTCCGATGATATTTGCTTATTAAATTTCTTAAAATTTCCAACACTTACGGATTACTTTTTTCAGAAGATCTATTTTTAGACGCGTATGAAGTTAAAAATAAAATGAGAAATCTGTCTAATGTATCTCGAAAAAGTTGAACTTGCGCGGTTTAAAATCATTGTAAAGAAGCATTTATCGATAGTTGCGCTCTTGATATTTCACTCACAAAATTCACATTTTTATTCAGTTTGTGAGTAAACTGTCGGGAGATTACATATGGACAAAGCCTTAGAAAAAAAAAGTTGAATTCTATTATAATGATAGTCCCTTATGCTACGAATTTACCAAGCATAAAAAAAAAATATATATATTTGTTCCTGCAGCTGTCCTGTCTATCTTTAACTCAAGTCATTTGGAAGGGACCAGTTTAAGTTAATTATCTTTACAACATTTAACAAGATGATCTAGTATTCGATTTCACATTTCCTTCAAGAAAAACTTATATTTTCAAAACTGGATTTCATGGTTGAATAATAAAACGTCAATGCCAATAGAATAGCGTTGTAATATCACTTTTAAGATGGCTGTTGTACTTGAGGCTATTATGAAAGAATATTTATGTTCTAATTCAACATTTCAAACGAACATAAATTATTTCCAACATGCCTTATTTTAATTCCATATAATTGCACAAATGAATCATTACATCTTCATGCACTTCGTCAACATTCTACAACAGAAAAAGCATAATCAATAAAAATTAAAATACATGTCCAGAATGCAAAGAGAAGGGGGTGGGGTGGGGGGCTGTTGCACGTTAGGCAGCGAACTCTCGAATGATTTAACTATATTAAACGTGTACCCAGGTAAACCTTGATATGCATGGATAACTTTTAACTACCAATCAAGGATTGGATATAAATGCAGACGTCAGCATTCAAAACAAACTCATGTGTTACTTGTATCCTTTATAAATATATGTATAAAAAGTCGCTGAAATTTTTTACTTTGTAAACTTTATTGAGATATCCAAACATCTTAGAATGTCCTTATGGGATCCGAAAATGTTTTATCAATTTGTACATCCATCACCTTGGCAACGTATTGGCGGTTTCTGTGGATTTTGACATGTATGCATCTGCCTAAACCTGTATTCACCTATAAAATAGAAAATATAATTCAATGAAAAATACTAATAACAGCATCATCATTTTATCATCAACATTAACAAATAATAACATGAACAATAACCATTAACATCAATAATAACAACATAATAACAATAGAACCAATAACATCATCACGAACGCATACAGTGACATAAAGAACCAATAACATCATCACGAACGCATACAGTGACATAAAGAACCAATAACATCATCACGAACGCATACAGTGACATAAAGAACCAATAACATCATCACGAACGCATACAGTGACATAAAGAACCAATAACATCATCACGAACGCATACAGTGACATAAAGAACCAATAACATCATCACGAACGCATACAGTGACATAAAGAACAAAACGCACCGTGACATAAACAACAAAATACATGGTGACATAAACAACAAAACACACGGTGATATAAACAACAAAACGCACCGTGAAATAAACAACAAAACACACCGTGAAATAAACAACAAAACACACCGTGACATAAACAACAAAACACACAGTGACATAAACAACAAAACACACAGTGACATAAACAACAAGACACACCGTGAAATAAACATCAAAACACACCGTGACATCAACAACAAAACACACGGTGATATAAATAACAAAACGCACCGTGAAATAAACAACAAGACACACCGTGAAATAAACATCAAAACACACCGTGACATAAACAAAAAAACACACATTGGCATGAACAACAAAATACACAGTGACATAAACAACAAAACACACGGTGACATAAACAACAAAACACACAGTGACATAAACAACAAAACACACAGTGACATAAACAACAAAACACACAATGACATAAACAACAAAACACACCGTGAAATAAACATCAAAACACACCGTGACATCAACAACAAAACACACGGTGATATAAACAACAAAACGCACCGTGAAATAAACAACAAAACACACCGTGAAATAAACAACAAAACACACCGTGACATAAACAACAAAACACACAGTGACATAAACAACAAAACACACAGTGACATAAACAACAAGACACACCGTGAAATAAACAACAAAACACACCGTAACATAAACAACAAAACACACAGTGGCATGAGCAACAAAACACACAGTGACATAAACAACAAAACAGAACAGTGACATAAACAACAAAACACACCGTGAAATAAACAACAAAACACACCGTGACATAAACATCAAAACACACAATGACATAAACAACAAAACACACCGTAACATAAACAACAAAACACACACAGTGGCATGAACAACAAAACACACAGTGACATAAACAACAAAACACACCGTGACATAAACAACAAAACACACCGTGACATAAACAACAAAACACACAGTGACATAAACAACAAAACATACAGTGACATAAACAACAAAACACACAATGACATAAACAACAAAACACACTGTGAAATAAACATCAAAACACACCGTGACATCAACAACAAAACACACGGTGATATAAACAACAAAACGCACCGTGAAATAAACAACAAGACACACCGTGAAATAAACATCAAAACACACCGTGACATAAACAAAAAAACACACATTGGCATGAACAACAAAATACACAGTGACATAAACAACAAAACACACGGTGACATAAACAACAAAACACACAGTGACATAAACAACAAAACACACAGTGACATAAACAACAAAACACACAGTGACATAAACAACAAAACACACAGTGACATAAACAACAAAACACACCGTGACATAAACAACAAAATACATGGTGACATAAACAACAAAACACACGGTGACATAAATAAAAAAAACACCACAGTGACATAAACAAGACACACAGTGACACAAACAATAAAACACACAGTGACATAAGCAACAAAACGCACCGTGACATAAACAACAAAATACATCGTGACATAAACAACAAAACACACGGTGACATAAACAACAAGACACACCGTAACATCAACAACAAAACACACAGTGACATAAACAACAAAAGTAACATTAACAACAATTGGGGGTCTCCGTGGCCAAGTGGTTAGAACATCGCGCTCAAAATTACAAGGCCTCTCAACTGTAGTCGGCGCGGTTTTGAATCTCGCTCGCGCCGATATACGTGAGAAAGTTTGCCAGTTTACTTTCGGAAGGTCAGTGGTCTCTTCCCTGGTACATTGTATCTGGGTTCTCTCTTCCACCAATAAAAAACTGGACGCCACCAGGTAGCTGAAAAATTGCTGAGTGTGGCGGAGAACAACAAACAATCAACAAATAAACAACAACAGTAACATCAACAACAGCAACATTAACAATAATATCATTATTGATAACGACACTAACAATGACACCTTTATATAATAGGTTATTCCAGAGACAGGTTGTTCCCGGAATGATATAGCCTCGAACTGAGATAGTGGATTTTCTTCTATGTAGCTGTCTGGGAATTTTCTTATGATATCGCCTCGACGCTAAAGATATGAAAAATGACTTTATTAAGATCTGAATGACAAGTAAAGGAATGGCAGGATATTTTTAAGTTTTCTAGACCCGACCATTGTGGACGAGTGGTTAGAGGTCGTTGTGGACGAGTGGTTAGAGGTCGTTGTGGACGAGTGGTTAGAGGTCGTTGTGGTCGAGTGGTTAGAGGTCGTTGTGGTCGAGTGGTTAGAGGTCGTTGTGGTCGAGTGGTTAGAGGTCGTTGTGGACGAGTTGTTAGAGGTCGTTGTGGTCTAGTGGTTAGAGGTTGTTGTGTCCCATCCCAGCACGGATATCGATCTCCTCAAGCCCAAGATGTAGAATAGAATACCCTGCATGTAGAATTAAGACTTCTGGGTCCTTTGGGTGATACTTTAAATAAAATTCAGGGTCTCATCAAAAGGTAAACAATGGCACGAGAACGAGCCCTCACTGTGTTGACCCTAGCGCTATACATAGACCAGAATTAGTGGCGCTTGACCTACAGCTGGTGACGTCATTTCATGAGTGATAAATTCTCCAAGGGACACAAAAGATACAAATTATAATTTGGGATGCAAGTAATGTAGATGACTGGTTCCCGGATTTGTTTGTGGAGATGTCTGAGACCGATATATTTCTGTAGCTGGACAGTAATGTACATCACATAATACAGTATAAAGTCCAAACACATTCCCACTAGTACAAGCAGTGGCTACACTAGCACAAGCAGTGGCTACACTAGCACAAGCAGTGGCTACACTAGTACAAGCAGTGGCTACACTAGTATAATCAGTGGCTACACTAGCACAAGCAGTGGCTACAGAAGTACAAGCAGTGGCTACACTAGCACAAGCAGTGGCTACACTAGTACAAGCAGTGGCTACACTAGTACAAGCAGTGGCTACACTAGCACAAGCAGTGGCTACAGAAGTACAAGCAGTGGCTACACTAACACAAGCAGTGGCTACACTAGCACAAGCAGTGGCTACACTAGTACAAGCAGTGGCTACACTAGCACAAGCAGTGGCTACAGAAGTACAAGCAGTGGCTACACTAACACAAGCAGTGGCTACACTAACACAAGCAGTGGCTACACTAACACAAGCAGTGGCTACACTAACACAAGCAGTGGCTACACTAGTACAAGCAGTGGCTACAGAAGTACAAGCAGTGGCTACACTAACACAAGCAGTGGCTACACTAGTACAAGCAGTGGTTACACTAGTACAAGCAGTGGCTACACTAGTACAAGCAGTGGTTACACTAGTACAAGCAGTGGCTACACTAGCACAAGCAGTGGCTACACTAACACAAGCAGTGGCTACACTAGTACAAGCAGTGGCTACATTAGTACAAGCAGTGGCTACACTAGCACAAGCAGTGGCTACACTAACACAAGCAGTGGCTACACTAGTACAAGCAGTGGCTACACTAGCACAAGCAGTGGCTACATTAGTACAAGCAGTGGCTACACTAACACAAGCAGTGGCTACACTAGTACAAGCAGTGGTTACACTAGGAGTTTAGAGGTGATGCACTCATAAAAACACTGCGACATCTTCTTCTTGACCAATCTCAACATATACAATCTGTAATCTACAGTATCTATCCAAATGTTTTTCTCATCACAGAACAATGTCTATATGCCACAATTATGTATAAAACATTCGTCTCATTACAAAGCAATGGACGTAACTGAATGATGTCAAGTTCCCAAAATAGAGCAGACTTTTAATCAATATATTAATGGCAGAATTTATCTATCCACAAGAAGAACCATTGATCGGATTGAATTTAAAAGCGCAGTTGAAAGGAATTAATATCTTAGTTAATTTCATATCAAAAATATGTGACACTCTTTCTTTGTTCAAAGAAGAGTCATACACTTCAAGCATTATACCATTATACGCGTCTTAGAACTCTCTACCATTAAAGGCGTCTTAGAACTCTCTAGCATTATACGCGTCTTAGAACTCTCTACCATTAAAGGCGTCTTAGAACTCTCTAGCATTATACGCGTCTTTGAACTCTCTAGCATTATACGCGTCTTAGAACTCTCTACCATTAAAGGCGTCTTAGAACTCTCTAGCATAATACGCGTCTTAGAACTCTCTACCATTAAAGGCGTCTTAGAACTCTCTAGCATAATACGCGTCTTAGAACTCTCTAGCATTTATACGCCTTTTAGAACTCTCTAGCATTATACGCGTCTTTGAACTCTCTAGCATTATACGCGTCTTAGAACTCTCTACCATTAAAGGCGTCTTAGAACTCTCTAGCATAATACGCGTCTTTGAACTCTCTAGCATAATACGCCTTTTAGAACTCTCTAGCATTATACGCGTCTTTGAACTCTCTAGCATTATACGTGTCTTAGAAATCTCTACCATTAAAGGCGTCTTAGAACTCTCTAGCATAATACGCGTCTTAGAACTCTCTACCATTAAAGGCGTCTTAGAACTCTCTAGCATAATACGCGTCTTAGAACTCTCTACCATTAAAGGCGTCTTAGAACTCTCTAGCATAATACGCGTCTTAGAACTCTCTAGCATTTATACGCCTTTTAGAACTCTCTAGCATTATACGCGTCTTTGAACTCTCTAGCATTATACGCGTCTTAGAACTCTCTACCATTAAAGGCGTCTTAGAACTCTCTAGCATAATACGCGTCTTTGAACTCTCTAGCATAATACGCCTTTTAGAACTCTCTAGCATTATACGCGTCTTTGAACTCTCTAGCATTATACGTGTCTTAGAAATCTCTACCATTAAAGGCGTCTTAGAACTCTCTAGCATAATACGCGTCTTAGAACTCTCTACCATTAAAGGCGTCTTAGAACTCTCTAGCATAATACGCATCTTTGAACTCTCTAGCATAATACGCGTCTTAGAACTCTCTAGCATTTATACGCCTTTTAGAACTCTCTAGCATTATACGCGTCTTTGAACTCTCTAGCATTATACGCGTCTTAGAACTCTCTACCATTAAAGGCGTCTTAGAACTCTCTAGCATAATACGCGTCTTAGAACTCTCTAGCATTTATACGCCTTTTAGAACTCTCTAGCATTATACGCGTCTTAGAACTCTCTAGCATTATACGCGTTTTTGAACTCTCTAGCATTAAACGCGTCTTAGAACTCTCTAGCATTATACGCGTCTTAGAACTCTCTAGAAAGAAAGAAAGAAAGAAATCCGAGCTTTCTTTTCATTCAACTTTTATTATTTAGATAATACTGTCGAGCAACACTGAGAGACGTCAGTTCATAAAATGAAGACAATACGATAAATACGGATATGCTGCGACTAAAGAGATTCTGAACTACAGAGGCAGCTCAGCACATGATTTCCAGATAAAGAAACGAGTTCTTCTGGGACATTTTTTCCAAAAACTTTTTACTATTTGGAAAATACAGTCGGGCAACACGGGAAGATGTGGAAATTGCACCCATAGGATAAAATTACTTTGATGAATTTTCAATAGCCAGAGAAATAAAAAATGGTGATTACCTACCACGTTCACCATGTTTTTCACCGGGTTTGTGGCGGGCCGAGTCCTCGACAGGAAAGCACCATAGACACCATTGTGGCTACAGACAAACACGCAGCAGACCAAGATCACCAGAGCGGAATTAGTGTGGACCTTCATTACGCGGAATGAAATGTCTCACCAAACACAACAGTGATAACATGTGGCCAGTCTCTCCTGAACTACAAAACAATGGCATAAATTCTTCAAAATAGACACCTGCGAAATACGAACAAGTAATTCAATTTATGATGCTTTCAAATATCTGAACAAGCGTCTAAATAAGCGGAAGTGGATTTTACACTCTACTTGAACATCAGAACTTGCGGGGGAAATCATGTAAAATTACTAACTTGTTATAAAACACCTGGGACGATTCTGATTGGTTGTTTTTACGAACCTGTCCCCTTGTATATTTCATTTCGACAGATCATTAAGAGCTCTTGTATAGACTATATATTTCAGTAGACCTGACAACAGCTGAAGGCGCTACAAATACCACCTCAAGTTTATTATGGGTAAAAACGTCCCATAAAAAGACCTCCCTAGTAACGGTTTTCTTTTTTTCGTAAATTCTCGTTCCTTAATTTCTCAAATTGCGAAACGAAGAAGAAGAAGAAAAAGGTTTGGCAGACCTCGTATTTCTTAAATAAAAAAAACCCAACCTATTATATAAGGGAAAACTCCGGTCACTAACTGACCTTAGTTGTATGCAGGGGAATTTCTGCTTAATACAAATTCAGTGGCGGATTTAAGGGGGGGGGGGCATCCCCCCATTTTCACCTTGGTGTATTGTGTGGAAAAAATAAAAACAAACGACAAAAGAAGCAATTTTTTTTTTAGCTCTAAGAGAAATAGATGACAAGATCTTTAAATTTTGATTTATTATTACTTTTAATGAGGGGACTTTTAGTTATTCCAAAACGCCGTTCAATTTGTACCATTTTATTAATTTCTCCTCATTAAAGATGATAGAAAATGAGTAAAAATTACCTAGGAGACATATTTCATCCAGGAGCTTGCGTGGGCTTCTCATTCTGGACCTTGAACCCGATGGGGGCCTTAGAGCTGCCCTAGATCTCATGCCTCAATATGTTGCACCCTCCTAACTTCAATTTCTGGATCCATCCCCTGGAATTAACTTGTGTATCGTTTGTATACGCCTATGAAACAAACTACTTAAATATTTGTTCCTTAAAATATATTTTTAACGAAAATGAAATTTATACCCCCATCGTATTAAAGGATTTAAAAAAAAAAAAAATTTATTTATTTATTTATTTTCCGCAAGGGTTTGTGTACGTCTTGAATAAAACGCGCAACACGTAATCGATACAGTCCAAGCAACAAAATTATATCAAATCATTTAGTGTTAATATTCACGTCAAAGCTAAGGTAGATGTGATTGATAAAACGAATAATGGTTACATTTCTTTCAT
Source organism: Ostrea denselamellosa (assembly GCA_024699665.1). Taxonomy (NCBI): domain Eukaryota; kingdom Metazoa; phylum Mollusca; class Bivalvia; order Ostreida; family Ostreidae; genus Ostrea; species Ostrea denselamellosa. Next base: position 2,845,975 of record JAMZEH010000068.1, on the reverse strand, counting down.
TGTGAATTTTCTGTGGTCTTTAAATTATCGTTAGAAAAAACCAACGGTGTTGTTAGGTTTTCGTAGGGTGTAGATTGATTGATTGATTGATTACATATTGTTTAACTTCGCAAGAGAATTTTTCACTCATATGGAGACCTGTACGGGTGGTGGTTTGTGGTGTATTGATGATGGTATATGGTGTATAAGTCGTGGTGTGTAGGGTATGGGTGGTGGTATATGGTGTATAGGTGGTGGTGTGTAGGGTGGTGGTGGTGGTGGAGTATATAAAGAACCTCCACGCTAACATTCATTCATTCATTTTTATGCATTGAAGCAGTTGAGATGTTTGAGTGCTCAGAATGTGATGTTGTATTTTCCCGCAGAGATGCCATGATACGTCATAAAAGACAAAAACACGCGGACAGCGATGTTGAAGAGGATATTGACATGTCTGATGCATCTCCAACACACAGCGACACCGACAGTAACGCAAAGGAAGATAATATCGTCTTTCGCAGAATGGCACAGAAAGCGCGAAAACATTATGCTGCAGAGTGACAGAAGAGATAAGAGAAATATTTAAACCAAAACATGTCAGAAAAGAGGGCCAGTAAGAGGGCAGACTAAAAGCAAAAGAAGAAACTTACCAACAATTCAGAAAACTGTATGAGCGATTCCTCTATGATATGTACGAATTGCAAGAAGACACGACGCACGAACAGGTCACAGATGCCATCGATGGATTTGTGTCCGATAATCATGGACTAGAGAAATCTATAAAGATGACTCTTCGCAAAAACAAATATTTACTAGAATCTTATTTGGATAAATACGACAATGATGAAGACGACGAGGAGGAAGACGAGGAGGAAGTGAACTGATCTGATAGAATCTCTGTGCTCAGCCACAAATGAACACCGTCTTTAGAGACATCATTCAAATTGACTTCTGTATTTGAGGGAAGAAATGACCTCTTACTGATCAGTTGATATTTTCATCAATAATAATGTATTAGAGGTCCGTGTTGCCCTACACTCGAACTTGTATATGTCTTGGGATTTATGATTACGATTTACACATTGTTTACTTCGCCATTCGATATTCAAATAGTAAAAGATAAACCATTTTGTAAGTTTTCCATTTTTAGTAAACAACAGGCAATTTTTTAAAACATTCAATTTCAGAAAACAATTTGATGAAGTTTTAATAGTCCTATTTCACTCTTTTTGCCCAGTCTCTCCTTGACGTTTGTTCCATTGTCTTTGTATCTGGTTCCGGGACTCATTGATCCACGGACAAAATTGCACATTTCTTGATTTGTTGATTCCTTCATTGTAGGAATGCTTGTCAAATCGATATTCGTTGCCAGTCTGCCTCAAACTAAAGAGCAAATAGGTTTCGTTCAGAATTCAATTTTTATAACAGTCCGACATTTGGAAGGAAGTACGTCAGATAATAAAAACAAGTATCGGTTTGTGTGTGTGTGTGTGTGTGTGTGTGTGTGTGTGTGTGTGTGTGTGTGTGTGTGTGTGTGTGTGTGCTAAATCGAATATGCTTGCAAACAATTAAAAATGTCTGTGTATTAGAATTTTTAAAAATATTCGACTGGATCACGGATGGTCTTCTCTAACTGAACCCCGGATAGGGAAGTGGCACCTCTCAGATCTTTGTAAATTCTCACATGGATGAATCTCATGGGACCGGTCTGAACCTGTAATCCAAAGTCAAATTGTTGATTAAAGAAGGAGTTCTGACATGTAATCGTCTTTTGTTTCTACCGATATCTGTGTGGAAATTCACGGTCAATAACTTTGTAACAGAATTATCCAATAAGGCAGATAAAACAATCATTCGAAAAATAATGAATGAAATGAATAATATTATTCAATAATGGTATCTTATAGAAAAACAATAATACATTATTTATGTACCTTGATGAAGTAATTTCTGCCAGCAACGATTTGTTCCCTATAAAGGCGAGCCTTCAGGGGTAAATACATCTCCCTGTCGTATCCTTTGGGGAGCTGCATAATGATGTATCCGCGCACCTGCAGAAAGAATTAGTACATGTAAATCGTCTTTAAATACATTAGACATATACAAATTTGGTTTAGATATATTTAAATTGTATTGATATATTAACAACACGAGAGCTTTGATAAACGGTAAATAAGTAATGCTTGTTAGATTGTGGATGTTGGGACTCAAAAATGGATTTATGCATAAGAACCACGTCCCAATAACAATTATTTTAGCGATGTCTAAACTTCGAAACGAATACGTTAAATACTTGAATACTTACAGAATTAACAAGCCTTTGTATTTCTGGAGTGGCTACTTTTGTTTTGCTTAGTCCGCCAACGACTTGGGATACGGCATTTCCAACCACAATGTAGACACACACTACACTGAGAGCAAATAATACAGAATTCTTCATTCTGATTTTAATGATTCAGTTCTCTGAAATCAAAGACAAAATTGTCCAGCTTATATACGTAGACAAAATCAGCGGATAGATTAATGAAGCCAAGCCGTTGCTATAGAACATATGGTCAACGTTTGCTGATTGAAGCATTGGCCATTAAGCAACATCTGATCATGCACATATGTAGTCCTCAAATACACGAGGCCATGTTAGGTTTGTTGCTGCGTAAAATTAATTCTATATTTCATCGTAATGCTGATATTTGATTATACAGTTTGAACTGCTATTCGCTTTAATTGTCTATTTGCTTTTCTTTTTCGTTTCTTACATTGCTATTTGAATCTAATTTCTGTGATATTGTTTGTTATTTTCTATGGGTTCTGGGTTTTTGCTGTTTGATTTTGTTTTTATTTGAGATTTTTAAATTGATTCTGATGTTGCTCTTATAGCTACTTCCATTTTTTTAAAGTTTCGTTTTGTCTCTTTTTAAGTTGTATTAATGGAGATTATTGGTTTGTGTCGCAATATTTGTCCCGTATAATGGAAACATTTTGTTTCGAATTATTATGAAACTACATTTTCACAATACGCATGTTCCACAAACATTCTGAAGTATGTGTAACATTACTCGGTGCCATTTACACATCAATGAACATTTGCAGACACGAATCTTTCAAAACACTAAACAAGTGAAAAACAGGTTTTAAAACAACTCTTGTCTTAGAAAGGGAGACGATCACACAGTAAAAACCATTCTACGGAATATGTAAATCCTAAGATGATTTTTGTAAAAAAGTTTTTATCAGGCTATAAATCTAAATATTCAAGAGATTGTTTTTACTTACAAAGATATTTTTTTTTATGTTTTGTTTTAAGGAAAATAACATTTATATTGAAAATTTTGTAGCAAATTGATTTATTGCATAGTTTTCGGTATTCTCTGAAAAGGTGAAGATAACGAACAGTGACAAGGGCCTCCGTTTGCCTAGTGGTCAAAGCATTGCGCTCAAAATCACAAGGCCTTTCACCTCTAGTAGTCACGGGTTCGAATCCCGCTTGCGCCGATATATGTGAGAAAGTTTGCCAGTTAACTTTCGGAAGGTCTGTGGTCTCTTCCAGGATACATTGTATCTGGGTTCTCTCCTCCACCTACAAAAACTGGACGCCACCAGATAACTGAAAAATTGTTGAGTGTGGCGGAAAACAAACAAACAAACAAACAAAAACAAAGCGAACAGTGACAAGGAGTACAAAATAGAGAACTGGGCAGACACGGAGCCTGGGTATACCAGTTATCAGGTACCTACGAGATTAACGTTTAAGGTATTTTTCCTTAGTTTCCCCCAATTAATGCAATACAACCACTTATTCAGGGATTGAAGTCATTGTTAATATTAGTTGTATAATTGCCAGATAGATTTCCTGCAAATTAACTCAAATATAGTTGCCAGTTTGTTTGTTTGTTTCGGGTTAAATTTATTTCTTCATTAAAAGGGTGTGCAGTGTTTTGTGGATTCAAAACAGTTTTTGCGGATTCCCACAACCAGCAAGATATCCAAGTGGTTTTGAGGTGATAAGGGGATTTCAGGCCAGATAAGTGCATCATTGAAAATTCCTTTTAAACTCGTTATCCTTCTCCGTAAAGTTGTTTCTACTTACGAATTTTGCTTACTATAGCAATAAAGATATCTTAATTAAAGTATGACTTAACAAATAATTCTTCATCCTCAAGTGATGTACATACAAAACGCATATTGTAAATGTGGTCCGATCTAATGATGATGATAATAATTATCAAAATAGAGCTTCATTCGTATCTTTCCCTGTGGGGATCCGGGTTATTAGAACAAATCCTCAGTATCCCATGCTTGTCGTAAAAGGCGACTAAATGGGCGGTCCTTCAGATGAGACGGCAAAAACCAATGTCCCGTGTCACAGCAGGTGTGGCACGTAAAAGATCCCTCCCTGTTCAAAGGCCCTGAGCGTCGAGCATAGGCCTAAATTTAATTTGCAGCCCTTCACCGGTAATGGTGACGTCTCCATATGAGTGAAGGATTCTCGAGCGGGACGTTAAACAATATATAATCAATCAATCGATCAATCAATCATTCGTTTCTTTTGCGTCAAATTGATTTCTCGTCTTTCTGTTTTGTAATGTGCGCGTGTGATTCAATCTTTTGAATATCAAAGTTTTTGTAAATCAACTAGCTCAAACGTATACAAAAATAATTATCGCACACGGAGAGAGAGAGAGAGAGAGAGAGAGAGAGAGAGAGAGAGAGAGAGAGAGAGAGTCCTTTATTCCGGCAATGTACTATATCTGTTAACGTTACATGCAAAGTTATTGATTTTCTATAGGTTGCCCCCTTTCATATAGTAACATTGAATTTGATTTAAGGAACCAATGAAATGAATATTTCGGGATCAACCTCTTGCCCTTTTGAAAAACCTAAACCTTTCTATTATCAGATATATAATTCAGTCTGTTAAAATTCAGCTTTTAGTACCTTAAGATTTACTATACCCTTATCATACCCAATTTTGGTTAATACTATCTATATGGAAGAATATTGACCCGGATTGAAAATTGAACCGGGGTTCAATTTACAACGTTGAATGCTGAACCGGTGGTACTTCTTCTTGAAAATTGAGACCAAAAGTCCTCAAATTCATACCCGGGATCATTTTTCAACAGCTTGGTAATTTTTGTTCTAATCTCTGATGATTTCAACACTATCAAAATTTAACCTGTTGAATATTGACTCCAACTTGGCTAATTAATCATAAAATTTAAATAACGCTGAAAATCAGGGTTATGTGTCCAAGCAAAATTTTTTGTCCCCTCAACAACAACAACAAAAAAGGGGGTGGGTGGGTTAGGAGTGTATGTAAAAGTTCTGAAGCACCCGACGATTTTCCGCATAATCTTAAAAACACGGAATCCATGTTACTTTTGAGGGTATTATTTCATATAGATTTTAAACTCTGTACATCAACCTCTTGCCCTTTTGAAAAACCTAAACCTTTCTATTATCAGATATATAATTCAGTCTGTTAAAATTCAGCTTTTAGTACCTTAAGATTTACTATACCCTTATCATACCCAATTTTGGTTAATACTATCTATATGGAAGAATATTGACCCGGATTGAAAATTGAACCGGGGTTCAATTTACAACGTTGAATGCTGAACCGGTGGTACTTCTTCTTGAAAATTGAGACCAAAAGTCCTCAAATTCATACCCGGGATCATTTTTCAACAGCTTGGTAATTTTTGTTCTAATCTCTGATGATTTCAACACTATCAAAATTTAACCTGTTGAATATTGACTCCAACTTGGCTAATTAATCATAAAATTTAAATAACGCTGAAAATCAGGGTTATGTGTCCAAGCAAAATTTTTTGTCCCCTCAACAACAACAACAAAAAAGGGGGTGGGTGGGTTAGGAGTGTATGTAAAAGTTCTGAAGCACCCGACGATTTTCCGCATAATCTTAAAAACACGGAATCCATGTTACTTTTGAGGGTATTATTTCATATAGATTTTAAACTCTGTACATTCCACATTACCCACTCCACCCTACCCCACCCCACCTTACCCCCACACCAACTTACCCACACATACTTTACCCACCCAACCTTACCCCACCCCATCTTACCCCACCACACCTTATCCCACCACACCTTACCCCACACCAACTTTACTCCACTCCACCTTTCCCCATCCCAATTTACCCCACCTCATCTTACCCCACACCACCTTACCCACCCCCGCCTTTCCCCACACCAACTTTACCCCACCCCACCTTTACCCACCCTACCCTACCTCACCCCACCTTACCTTACCACACCTTACCTTTCCCCCACCCCACCTCACCCCACCCCCACGAATGGTCTTAACAAAATAACCGTCTCGAAGTTCGCTGTTCGGTGAACTTGGTTGTCCTTTGTCCTAAGATCAATTTCAGCTGTCGCCGACGTGTGATTTTAGCAATGATGCCTCTGTGACCTTGACCTTTGACAATAATGTATGAATTAGACTATAGTTCCTAATTCCTGCATGAAATGTGGGAGTTCTGTAGTAATTACATTGTCCGTCCATCTGTCATTTGCTTTGTAACGCGATAACGCAGAGTTTTCACCGTGCAGTATTCAAACTTTGTACAGAAGTACTCTACCATAATAGAAATTAACCTATAAATTGTGGATGTTTTGTTGTGACGCGATAACTGAAAGAGTTCCAATTTTACAGTTTTCAAACTTTGCACAGAAATATTGCACAGCTATATTGGGATTTCTGTGACAGAAGTAAACTGTATTCTATTCAAAACAAAGTAAACAAATCGTGTAATATCGTAATGAAACGCCAGGACGAAGTTATTATGTCAAGAATACGCATCGGACATTCAAAATTGGCACATTCTTATTTATTAAATTGAGAACTTCAACCTCAATGTATATCTTGTGACTGTCCATTAACTTTACAACATATTCTATTAGAATGTAGTGATTTTACACCCACACGAAATACACTTTTTAATAATATGCAATCAATGCATAAACTTTTTACAAATATTGACTATCATCTTATCATTCTTTACAAGAATACGATTTTTACAGAACAATTTGATATTTTATAATATAACCTATTCATATACACAGAATGGTATGTATTTTTACCTGTTTACATATTTTTAACTTTTTAAAGTCCGTCGGATGGGACGTTAAAGGGTGCCCCGTGTCAAGGATTACAACCCCCTTGGCACGTAAAAAATCGTTTCCTTGATTTTCGAAAAATAGTAAGATCACTGGGGGCCGTCAAGGAAACTTCAGCTTTTAAAACCGACCATATTTCAGATGCTTAACCGCCGTAAAATGGCTGAAATATTGCCAAGTCGGTGTAAAACCCCAATCAATCAATCAATCTTGCTCAGGAATGCTCTACAATATACGAAGGACACCTGGGAATTATGAGTTCATATTACTTTCTCTGTCTGTATGTATCTCAACAATTTTGTTGTGATTTGCATGTATTGAACATTGTCAAATTGAGATAATTCAATTTCAATTTCAGAACCGTTATAGATTGCATGTTTAATGGGGAATGATTTTTGACCTATAGCATCGAGTATATAGACATTAAGAGGTGAAATTTATTTGGGATGTGATACAGAAATCCTAGATATGTCACCCTCAGGGTAGTGACAGTATGTGCAGACCATGAACTTGACTGCACATGTTGTGTGGATAGTCTGCACATATTGTCATTCGCTACAATATGCGCAGTAACCGGCCGTTCTTGGTATACTGATTCTGACGACGGATTACTCCGTTTATCTGATCAAGATATAGGACTCACGGTGGATGTGACCGGTCGACAGGGGGCGTTTACTCCTTCTAGGCACTTGATTCCATATCTGGTATATCCAGAGGTCCGTGTTTGCCAATCTCTGTAATCTTTGTTTTCTATATGAGTTATGAGATCGATCACTGTTTTTTATTTTAATCTTTTCATTGTTTCAGTGATTTTCTCATATCTGTATTCATTTAGGGACTTTGTTTTTGTTTGATAAATGCATGGTTTTTTCTCTTATTTCCAGCCTGTCTGTCAATAGTTGCCAATTCCTGTCCATTATTTCTAAAAATAGACAGTAGCCATATTTTAGCAAAATAATGGATTGATTGATTGTTTATTGTTTTCCGCCACACTCAACAAATTTTCAGTTATGTGGTGGCGTCCAGATTTTATTGGTGGAGGAGAAAACCTAGATACAATGTACCTGGGAAAAGACCACCGACCTTCCGAAAGTAAACTGGCAAACTTTCTCACATATATCGGCGCGAGCGAGATTCGAACCCGCGCCGGCTAGAAGCAAGTGTGATTTAGAGCGCGATGCTCTAACCACTCGGCCAAGGAAGCCCCTTGGATAAGAATAAAACATAAAATAACATCAAGGAATAGAAGTGATATGACGTCATTATACGGTAAGACTCAGTATGTCTGACTAGTCCTCACAAAAGTCACTTTCTACACAATTAAAGAAAAAAAAACCATTTTCACCATGGCTTCCCGTCGTGGTCGGATGAAAGAGATTCCATATAGACCAGTGAATCCGAAATTAAAGACAACACAGAGTCTTCCACATCTACTTCGTACGTAGATTGATTGATTGTATATTGTTTGACGAAACTTTTGAGAATTCTTCAGAAAATGGAGCTGTCACCATTACTTGAAGGGCTGCAACCCTTAGGCCTATGTTCGACGCTTACGGCACTTGAGCAGAGAGGAATCTCTATTGTTCCACACCTTCTGTGACATAGGACCTTGGGTTTTGAGATCTCATCCGAACATTCGTCCGAATTAGTCGCCTCTTGCAACAAGCAAGGAGAAAAGATGACTTACTCTGACCGGATCCCCTCGGGAGGCTTCATAAGTAAACATATAAACATGAACAGGTGTAATTATGTAACGTTACCAAATTTCTGACACTTTACGAGTATAAACGATACTAGGTTATAAACAAATTCGTTGTAATCGGTGTTTCTTCAATGAAAATGATTTACAATGAAAACACTTTGCCGAGACTACGGAATGACTAGTTTACATTCGGAGATACTTTATAACCCAGTACATTATTTAAAAAATCTGTAGAGATTAACTGCAAACCAACAACTCAGCTTTACGACAGACGAGATAACCACAGCTTTATGACAGACCAGATAACCACAGCTTTATGACAGACCAGATAACCACAGCTTTTCCATCGTCAAATTATCATGTTCATGTAGCAATATATTATTACAATTTAAAAAAAACCCCGCTAAAACTTGTGTACAGTAAGTAGAGACCCGATAACCTGACCTTGCTTACCAGCGACAATATATGATCCACCGTCATTAGGAAGTGTAGACAAGTACACACAAAAGCAACTGAATACGAGACGGAGATGGACATACATGATGACATCATCGTAAGCCTTTGTGGGAACTAAGTAAATTGAATAAAAGAAGTAAATCGAGCCAGTCTACTGACAAACACGTTAATGTTACAGGGGTTTGTAAAATCTCGTCAAAAGTCAGCATTTCACAAATTCTATTGGCGTTATAACGATCTAGTTTGTCAGTACAACATTTTATTAGGTCAAATGTTTTCTAACATGTTTCATACCAACGGTTAGGCCGTTGTTGATACACTGATTCTGACTGCGGATTACTCCGTTTACTTGATCAAGATATAGAGCTTACAGCGGGTGTGACCGGTCGACAGGGGATGTTTACTCCTCCTAGGTGCTTGGTCGCAGCCTGATATGTCCATGGGTCCATGTTTACCCATCTCTCTGATTTGAATTTTCCATAGGAATTATGAGATTGAATACTGCTATCGTAACCATGGCGGGATCTATCCATAGATGTTCCTCAGTATTATCCTGTACATGACTGACAATTTTATTGTTCAATTAGTACAGAAGAGAGCAATTTTGTAAAACAATGGATAGGTTTGCTGGAAATGAATTAGTAACAGATGGTTAATGGAAGTGCAAAGTATAAAAGGCTGTCTATGCTATTGGTCAGTGAATTCTCACAAAATGAATGGACGCCACTTGTTTGTTCTGGGCCTTTTCCTGTCGGTCGTCACGAATGCCTGTTGCAGGTTTGGAGGTCTAGAACCCCAGCAGTACGCTGGGCCAGGAGAACAGGCCCTTGTGTCAAAGGTAAGGTGTATTTACAAAAGTGATTCCCATATATTAGTACACATCTTAAAAGAAATTCTTTTGGAAATTAGTTGTTACTAAATATTTCGTTACAAAAACGTTTGCTATAGTTTAAATGATTCACAATACCTGGTTATTGTCCAGAAATGCTCTTTTTTGTATGCTAAAAACAGAGAGATAAGAAAAGGTAAAAGATCTACACGGCCCCATGTTTACTGAAACCTTAAAATAGGCATAAATCTGCGAAGCCTAACAGATACGTATGATAATATAAGGTTATCACGATCATGAATGTGATCAAAGCCATAAACCTGTCACTGAATAAAAAAATTAAGGATTTCATAAAAATGGCAATTTCCCCCTCCCCCTCCAATTTTACAGACATTTTACTTTGGAATCACACGTTTGGCTGTTTACTATTTTCATTGCAATGTAGCGAGTGATACAGTATAGCAAATGTATGACATTGAAGGGTATGTAAATGTCTAAAGAAAGTTATGCTTCAAAAATATAAAATTTTACCGAAATGAGGAATTTCGGAATTTTTATTAATACTATGATTTTCTGTGAAGTTGTGATTATGATACTTATTTGAGATAGGTATGGTATGTGTAAATGGATAAAAATATGTATTTTTGTTCTTGACCAATTTAAGTGGGGGGGGGGGGGGGGGGGGGCTATATGCGTACTGACGGAAGAAGAATTATTCCCTTTGACGATGAAAAATGTCGCTGGAGGAACATGTGACATGTTGTGATGGAAACTCCTAATATTGATGTATGATGTATATGTATGATGGATCCCCGTGGGAATCCGGGTTGTTAGAATAGATATTCAGTACCCCTTGGTTGTCGTAAGAGGCGACTAAATGGGACGGTCCTTCGGATGAGACCGAGGTCTCGTGTCACAGCAGGTGTGGCACGTTAAAGATCTCTCCCTGTTAAAAGGCCATAAGCGCCGAACATAGGCCTAAATTTTGCAGCCCTTCACCGGCAATGGTGACGTCTCCATATGAGTGAAAGATTCTCGAGCGGGACATTAAACAATATTTAATCAATCAATCAATATGTATGATGGATGATTCCCGGAGAAGGTTGTGCTGAAAACATTTCGCGTTTCTGTTGAATTTGATTGCACATCAGCTGACATTCAAAAGGATTTCGTGTTTTGATATGACGTGTAGAGAACTTAATGTTATGATATGCCGTGTAGAGAACTTACTGTGCTATGATATGTAGAGGACTTAATGTTTTGATATGGCGTGTAGAGAACTTGTCTTTGTGATATGACGTGTAGAGAACTTGACTTTGTGATATGACGTGTAGAGAACTTGACTTTATGATATGACGTGTAGAGAACTTACTGTGATATGATATGTAGAGAACTTAATGTTGATATGACGTGTAGAGAACTTCACTTTGTGATATGACGTGTAGAGAACTTGACTTTGTGATATGACGTGTAGAGAACTTACTGTGATATGATATGTATAGAATTAAATGTTTTGATATGACGTGTAGAGAACTTACTGTGATATGATATGTAGAGAACTTAATGTTTTGATATGACGTGTAGAGAACTTGACTTTGTGATATGACGTGTAGAGAACTTACTGTGATATGATATGTATAGAATTAAATGTTTTGATATGACGTGTAGAGAACTTCACTTTGTGATATGACGTGTAGAGAACTTGACTTTGTGATATGACGTATAGAGAACTTGACTTTGTGATATGACGTGTAGAGAACTTGCTGTGATATGACGTGGAGAGGACTTGACTTTGTGATATGACGTGTAGAGAACTTGCTGTGATATGACGTGGAGAGGACTTGACTTTGTGATATGACGTGGAGAGAACTTGACTTTGTGATATGACGCGTAGAGAACTTAATGTTATGATATGACGTGTAGAGAACTTGCTGTGATATGACGTGGAGAGGACTTGACTTTGTGATATGACGTGTAGAGAACTTAATGTTATGATATGACGTGTAGAGAACTTAATGTTATGATATGACGTGTAGAGAACTTAATGTTATGATATGACGTGTAGAGAACTTAATGTTATGATATGACGTGTAGAGAACTTAATGTTATGATATGACGTGTAAAGGGGATACCACGGATTATCCGGAAATTGAATGTGACGTAACGTAATCTGATTAAAACCACTTCCTGAACATCTGTATCATGGTACGGCTCTACGATTAAGCAGATAATCAACTGATCAATTTCAGATTAAAAAAATTTGATTGTCGTACAGAATGGAAAGTAAATTTTACGCGTGTATGTAAACTGAATCTTCGATTAGAAAAAAAAACCCGCAAACGTGTTTCTACAATGGAATCAAATATATCTTTAAACATTTAAATCTTCTCCTATACTTTAGTTGCCGGTTGTTATTCATGTTTCATGGAATCGTGGATTATTGATCACGTGAAAGTTCTTGATTAGTGTAGTCCTCAGTTTCTAGTTACGTATTGAATTCGGTAGTTGTAGTTGTGTTTGCCTTACTAGCTCGATTGGACATCTACTAATCCAATATATATATATATATATATATATATATATATATATATATATATATATATATATATATATATCCCACCTCTGGTATGTCCAGGTGTCCGTGTTAGCCCATTTCTCTGGTTTTGTATTTGTGTTAGGAATTGCGGGTTGGATAAAGTTAGTTATCTTCACCTTTACATTATACCACGTATTAGAATCTTCTGAATGGTGTACATTATACCATGTACTAGAATCTTCTGATTGGTGTACATTATACCACGTATTAGAATATTCTGAATGGTATACATTATACCACGTATTAGAATCTTCTGATTGGAGTACCGACTCCGATCTACTATATTCAGCTTTAGGGCAAAATAAATCAATTGAATTCATTAAGAAAATAATAGATTCCATTGCTATATTTCAGAATCGGAATGCAATTATTCGAACGTTACCTTCATACCTGGACCGACCGATTGGGCAATTAACAGCTTTGGTGTTCAGGAAACAGGGTGTTATAGTTACGACTTACTTTATCAAGGTATCTCTATCACAAAAAGAGTGCTGAATCTATATTGCATCATAAATCCATTGTAGACGATATTAAAGGTAAAAAAGGGGGACAGAGTTTTATAGATGATGTTTACTTTCAATTTGCAATTACTTAAACATTTCACAATAATATCTGATATTTGGTTCTGTCTTTCCCCGTTTAGGTTCAGATTGGTGGGCCCCGCCCACGATTTATTCACGTCAGAATCTTTGCTGGAAAGGATAACAGAAGCAGAGTGGACGCAGTCAAACCTGTGAATCAGTACGAACCTATCGTGTATTTCGAGTGAGCTCAAAGTCATGTTCGACATATGGAGACACATTTGAAATTGATTTGATTAAAATATGGAGACGAAAATCTAACTGTTACAGCGTCGTGAATAGGTACAAGGAAACCACGCAAAAATAAACACCATACACAACGTATGAAATACCAGATGCCCCGGCAGTTAACAGAGTAGTGTGTCTTATGATTAGAACAGATGTTAAGTACATTATTCTTATCAATCACAAATTAGAATATGAACATAATAATTTTACCACACTGTTCTTTAGTTGCTTTCTATAACTGATCTGACGGTTTAGTAATTTGGCGTACCAAATTATGGTTCATAATTCAGTTAAGGTTGGTATGGGTTTGAATTACCAAAGACAAGAGAAAATCAATTACACGATTTTAAAGATTTGACACTATTTACAATTATTTACACTGAAAACAATGCTACCTTAAAATAATCAAAATACTTGTTTATCGCTGAGGTGCATTTACACACTATGATAGACCTGTCGTAATCAACCAACAGGAAATGCAGGCAATGTAATGTGTAATAGACAGACAGAGTCTTCTAACCATACAATTTATATTTATATGTATGTTTAGTGAAATATACTTCTAGACAGTTATAAGTCTCGAAAGTATACCCCCCCCCCCCAAAAAAATAAATAAATAAAAAAAATAAAATAAATAAAAGACACCTGGTAATTACGTCACCTTTCTAAAAGCACGAAGTCTATAATATTGTCTAGGTCACAGGTGTTAATAAGTAAATAGTTAAAATACCGAACAGTGATCAAACTCATAATTCCTAATGCAAAAATTATGTTTAGAGGAAAACTTCCCCAGAAGTAATATCAGGTGGCTAGGAGGAGTAAGCATTCCTAGCTGATCAGTCATATCCGGTGTGTGCCCTATATCTTAAATCATGTAAACGGACTAATCCGTAGTGTAAAGAACGACCCAACAACACCTCAGGCAGCATTTGACCTAATAACAAGCTGTATTTGTAAATTAGATCGGTATAATGTTTACGGTGGTTCACAGCAATGCGTATAAAATGTTCTTAAAGCCATTGGAACCTTAAATTAATTAATTCTGAGGATTTGATGACGTTTTTAAATTATCCGATAGATATTCTGAACAAACCCTTTATTCAATTAATTATTATTTGTATCATATTTATATCATATCTTTGCAAGTTTCAATCACTGTCGTCATACAATAGACAGCAAATCAACTTTGAAAAATTATGAAAAGAAAACACGCCCCCTTTTTAAATACAATATCCATCTGTAAATTATGTAAACAAAGGTCAATTTATATTAAAGATGGGTACATTTCAATATGAAATTTAATCTATTTCTAATTGAATTAAATCAGTATACATGTTTATGTCTATGTTTATTATGTTTCGTTTAAAGATATGTTCAGGTCTTTAATTAAAATGCTATCTTAATAAAATTTGAAAACTATTTCAGTTATATATATCACATTTACCTATTACCTGACCTGTGTTATATTCTCATGAAGCAGAATTCATTCAAAAGCTTCTATACGAGAAGAAAAAATTTCTTGGTGTGACCTTCCATTCGACATTTAGATATATCGACCACGTTTTGTCTATTAACAATGATTATTTTCATTCATTTGTCTATTCGATATGTTCCAGTGAACTTGAAATTAAAGACACTACAGAGTCTTCCGCTTCTGCTTCATTCTTAGATATTTTACTGAAAACAGATGGCGGCGGCAAACTAACAACTCAAGTTTACGACAAAGGGGGATGATTTCAATTTCTCCATCGTCAACTTCCCTTATTTATGTGGCAATAGTCCATCATCACCTGCATATTGTGTTTACATCTACAAACTGATTCGATATGCAAAAGCTAGTTCTGCATATGATCAGTTTTTAAATCGAGGCGGGCTACTGTGAAAGTCTTATGTAATTCCGTTGCAGTCTAATAACAATGTAATGCTAGATATTCTTTTAATTAGGTCACTGGTACAATGCTGTGATGCCCTGGGAAATCTTTTGTAAATCAGAGAAATATCATGACAGTGTGAAAGGACAAGCGGCGGAATGATTCAAAAATATATGACAAGACAGAGAATCTAACACCAAACCCATACTCTACTCACTACGTAGTCTGCTACATTAAGATCATCTTATATCTATTTATTCTTTTTATATCCAGACATTTGACTTTAAAATAAAAGATGTAACTTGATATTCACTAAATGTAAATATGTATACATGTATAAGAAATTAAGTACATGTAATTTTATGCATCTAATTATGTAATTATATTTGTTGATATAGATAAATTAATTTTTAGATAAAATCCATGTTAATTGTTATTGATATTGTATTACATCCATTTCTGAAATGATATTGACATCATGATAAAAAGATGATGATATAAATAAATTCAAAAAATGCGGAAAACAACATCGTTGCCAGGTTAAACAGAAGAGAAGCAGCAGTATATGTGGCAGAATACTGCGAGAATGAAATCTTATTAATGAACAGACTGAAAAATTATAAAATCAAGTCATTTACTTAAAAGGTCAATTACATCAAATCAGGATCCGTAGGTAAACATGTAGACCTTTTTCTCCCTAAGATGGCAGAAATTCGATTCATTTTGAAATGTGTTCGTAATACTATAAATTCAAAAGACAAAGGCGGTGATTTATTGAGAGTTCACTGTGTTATCAATGAAGGTTCTACTCGTGTAGGATTATAGTTTATGGGAAATGGCAGTCTTAAAGATGAAAAAAATTCTACACATGACTACACTAAATGACAACACAATAGCTCTTTGAAATAAACTTGTACAATATTGTTTTCCTAGAGTGAAATGTAAATCTTTACAGAAATATTAGAGGCTAATTTTCCTCTTTGTGGGTAGGTTACATTGCAACAGGAAGTTAATCGGATTAACAGTATTTGTTATTGCTACACCTATTTCTCACATTTGTTACAATAAAAATGTTACAATAAAAAACCCACTGGAAAAAAGCAAATGTGCTTTCATGGGTTATCCTTAGGTGCTTAATCAATGCACGATACTGTAATATATCTGTATATGTATTATATTTAAACTTCTAGTCTTAGTAACTACATGCTATTTTAAGATCATACTAGATATGGATACATGTATTTATATTTCATTATGTCGTGAAGTTTCATATGTCTATTTATATCACTCTGTGTCGTACATTGATTTTACCTGAATAAATCTATTTTATAGGAATGGTTTTTCTCTAAACACATTTAACAATTGGAAGGTAAGGTAATTGAACGACCTGTTATAATGGTATTATACCTGTCGCCATATAGGCTTATTTAAACAGTGGTCCTCTTACTTTATAAATACAAAACATTGCATGTATAATTTTAAGTAAATATATGTACATTCATTCCACGTTTTTGAAAAATTAAAAAAAAGTATTTCCCTGAAAGATACTAGACTTATATGAATAATTGGTTATTTTTTAAAATAAATATTCTGCATGACTAAATGACTAAGGATTCCCATTATTTCTAAATTTGTAGACGCTTGGAAAGATCCGCCACAAGGTACATTAGATCGGGCTCAAAATTATGAGAATTGTCACACAATTGCAGGTGGTCTGTAAGAAAATAATTTCGTTGAATTCTATTCATCTGTGAATCACTAGACAGCCTATATCCATCTAGAGGATTTGTACTGTCGTTTTGGGAGAAATTTTGGGTAAAAAATGACAAGTTGCTATTTTATTTGTTTATTCTCAAAAATTACGACTAGCTTACGTGTACTGGTATAGCACACGTAAAGTTGCGCTTATTTCTGACGTAAATCTACGTCTACGACTGTTGGTGAATACCGTCACACACGTAAACTTACGCTTATTTCTGACGTAAATCTACGTCTACGACTGTTAGTGAATACCGTCACACACGTAAACTTACGCTTATTTCTGACGTAAATCTACGTCTACGACTGTTAGTGAATACCGTCACACACGTAAACTTACGCTTATTTCTGACGTAAATTTACGTCTACGACTGTTAGTGAATACCGTCACACACGTAAACTTACGCTTATTTCTGACGTAAATCTACGTCTACGACTGTTAGTGAATACCGTCACACACGTAAACTTACGCTTATTTTTGACGTAAATCTACGTCTACGACTGTTAGTGAATACCGTCACACACGTAAACTTACGCTTATTTCTGACGTAAATTTACGTCTACGACTGTTAGTGAATACCGTCACACACGCAAACTTACGCTTATTTCTGACGTAAATCTACGTCTACGACTGTTAGTGAATACCGTCACACACGTAAACTTACGCTTATTTCTGACGTAAATCTACGTCTACGACTGTTAGTGAATACCGTCACACACGTAAACTTACGCTTATTTCTGACGTAAATTTACGTCTACGACTGTTAGTGAATACCGTCACACACGTAAACTTACGCTTATTTCTGACGTAAATCTACGTCTACGACTGTTAGTGAATACCGTCACACACGTAAACTTACGCTTATTTCTGACGTAAATCTACGTCTACGACTGTTAGTGAATACCGTCACACACGTAAACTTACGCTTATTTCTGACGTAAATCTACGTCTACGACTGTTAGTGAATACCGTCACACACGTAAACTTACGCTTATTTCTGACGTAAATTTACGTCTACGACTGTTAGTGAATACCGTCACACACGCAAACTTACGCTTATTTCTGACGTAAATCTACGTCTACGACTGTTAGTGAATACCGTCACACACGTAAACTTACGCTTATTTCTGACGTAAATCTACGTCTACGACTGTTAGTGAATACCGTCACACACGTAAACGTACGCTACGTCTGGATTTACGTCTACGAACTTTCGTAAATATGGACTCTGATGTTAGGAAATTCCAACGATATTAACCGATTAATTTACTTTAATACTGTGCTAAGTATTTTAATAGACTTGCTTGTCGTAAAAAGGCAATTAAATAGGGCGGTCCTTTGGATTAGACAGCGATAAGCAAGGTCAGGTGAAACACAATAAAGATCCCTCCCTGTTTAAAGACCTTAAGCGGCTACCATAAGCCTACATTTTGCAGCCCTTCACCTGCAATGTTGACATATCCATCTAAGTGAACAAATCTGACGCGGGACGTAATACACAATCAATCTCTGCTCCAATTTAAATAACTGTATCGGGTTAAAAGAGAAATTATATCAAAAATAGGAGTAAAACAGAACAATAAGATCATATTAATTTTGGAACTAGTCTGTTATCCTCATACCGTTATTGATTTGGCAAGTTTTATTGTCTGATTCAATCAACAATTTGTACATTCATTGGTAATAAATCACATTAATCCATAGCATACCCCGCTCCAAATGAAATTTGATACATGATGGAAAAATAAAACATATTTACTTTCATCTATATTTGTGAAAATGAAAACGGTGAAGATCACAGAATGTAATCAATCTCAATATTCTATAGAGATTGAAAAAACTGAGAGCAGGGTAAACAGCGATACTTGGAAGCACGATGGGCCGAGGAGAAGTAAGCATCCCCCGTTGACCGATCTTACCTGGACTGAGCTCCCTTTTTTAAACAGGTAAACGTGGTAATTAGTACGTAAGGAACGTTGAAACAATTCCTATGTAATATGATTGGTTGATTAATTATTTCTTTGTTTTGCGTCCCGTTGAGAATTTTTGCACTCATATTGAAACGTCTTCAGTTGTAAATGAAGTATCACGAGTTTAACACTAAGGACTTTTTGCAGTGAGGGCCCTTTATCATGTCAATGACTGCCGCGACACGGGACCTCTGTACTTAAGGACCCATGGTTCTCGATTCTAAATGCCGAGCGTTTGGTGAAGGATCAATCACTATCTATGTTTACGTTTTAGGTTTGGTGCAGCCATGGCACGAGTAAGACTTGAACTTACGACCTCACGGTTAAAAAGCAAACGCTCAACCACCAAGAAAATAAAATTGGTGTTCACAAACATATTAATAATAATAATAATAATAATCATTTTATATAGCGCCCTATTCGATCAAAATAATCGCTCTAAAGCGCTGTACATCATAAATCATAAGACAGGTTACATAAATACTAATTTTTAAAAGACAGGTTACATAGTACTAGAAGTAAATGATTTTTTTTTTTTTTTTTTTGAAATTAAGTAAAAGTGAAAATGATTAAAATTGAGACATTTAATAATAAGCGAGTCTAAAAAGATATGTTTTTAATTGCGTTTTAAAACTGTTCAAAGTCTGACACCGACGAAGGTTATCAGGCAATGCATTCCATAGTGTCGCAGCTGCCACGTCTAACCGCCTTTTCCCATATGTGGAAGTTCGACATCTAGGTGTCATCAGTGTCAGGGAATTTTCCGATCTTAAAGAACGTTGAGGTTTATAAACGGTAATCACCTCTTCCATGTATTGTGGCGCCATCTTGTAAACCACCTTGTACGAGTACACAAGAATCTTGTACTTGATACGACTGTCTATGGGAAGCCAGTGTAGGGAAGTCAGCACTGGGGTAATGTGGTCATTTTTCTTAGTTCGCGTGATAATTCTTGCCGCCATGTTTTGCACTCTCTGCAGTTTTGCCAGGTCAGATGCGTTAATGCCGAACAGAAGAGCATTGGCATAGTCGAGCCTAGATGTCACAAGGGCACAGACTAAGGTCTTACACGCATCTTCTGTAATGAGTGACCGTATTCGTCCGATATTACGAAGCTGGTGATAGCATGCACGGGATAAAGATGATATTTGTTTTTGCATACATAAAGATTTATCAAACCAAACACCCAAGTTCTTCACAAACGGTGTTTCACGGATGATGGTGTCACCAAAGTTAAGATGGTATGATGATGAGTCAATGGCTAGATGTTTCGGAGAGAAAACAAGAAACTCTGTTTTGTCCTGATTAAGTTTTAACAGGTTGGCTGACATCCACATTTTAATCTCATCAATGCATGACTCAAGGCGGCTGGCAGTATTTCGCCACTCCTCTCCTGGTTTGAAAACCAGATAGGCTTGTGTCATCGGCGTAAAGATGATGTAAGCGTTGTTACGCCGACAAATTTCGCCAATTGGTTTGGAGAAAATTGCATAGAGCCGAGGTCCAAGGACAGATCCCTGAGGTACGCCACATTTGAGAAGGAAATCATTGGAGAAAGTGGATCCAATGGCCACTGTTTGGGTCCTATCTGAAAGATATGACTTAATCCACTCAAGTGCTGAGCCAGAAATACCGAAAGCAAATTCAAGACGTCTTATTAGAATAGAATGATCAATGACATCGAAGGCAGCGGAAAGGTCTAACATAATTAATGCGATGCTGGAACCCGCGTCTAATGCTGCGACAATGTCGTGATGAACGCGAAGTAAGGTCGTTTCTGTAGAATGACAGGCTCGGTATGCCGACTGTACGTTGTTATGAAGATGATTCAATTCTATGTGATGATCCAAGCGTCTTGCGACTATCTTTTCAAGAATCTTTGAGATGAATGAAAGATTCGAAACAGGTCTGTAATTTCGATATTCCTGAGAATCTAGGCCAGCTTTTTTGATGAGGGGACGCACTATGGCTTGTTTGAAAGATGATGGGAATACAGACTGATTAAGAGACTGGTTAATAAGGTTAATATTGCATTTATGGCTGCATTATTGAAGATTATTGGAAGTTTTGATAGACAACAAGGAGAAGAAATAGTATTGTACCATAAAAAAGTTGGTTAAATTTAAGCACTGTTATTTTCTTTACCTATTAATGTATTCATTATTTTCATTATTATTTGATTATCATTACTATTGTTATTATATGTTGTGAGCTTTTGCGATGAAACACACGAGGTTAGAGACAATGTTAGGGACGTATCCTTAAAAAAGCGTCACATTGTTAACATGTACTATCTCGACAGAAAACAGAATTGTTAAAAACGGACATGTCATTTATTTTCTGATCCTACCTTGAGTATATCAAGAGTCCCGTCTTTGTCCTAGCCTTAATTCTGTATTGTTATACGAGTTAGAAGATGGAGTATTGTTCGGTATCGTCGTTTTTTGCATTTATTGTTTGTATGATACATGTACCTTGATAAATTAATCTACCCTTACAACATCCTGCATGCGATAAGTCTGGGGTCTTAAAAATGGTGGTAAAGGTACAGCTTGATAGAAACCAGCAGGGAGAAACCCGAATATGTCACCAGAATGCTGAACGGGGTAAAAAAAGAAACCGTTTTCTATGCAATGGCAGTGGATGCAGAGTTCATTATTGGTGTGCAATAGATATTTTATCTGAAATTAATCATCTTTGTCTTGGAGAATCAGATGTAGGACAGAAAACAGGACGTTGTTTACTAGAGCCTGTATGTTTGATGTCGCAGGAATCTCGGTTCCATAACTGCCATATGTGGCAGTCTCTACCAAACAACTTCGGAGAAGAATGCTAGTAACGGAGTAGAAGAGGACGTCATCGTAGGAATCTGACCGTTCATTTGACGTTACGTAGCGCCGTAAAGACGCATGCACTCTTGATTCAACACTTCGTATTAGATCTAATGCAGAATAATATCTACGCTGTGAACCAAACCAGAAAGTCAATTTGGAAGCAGTATGTTTGAATGAAATGTTAATAGAATTATTCAATGATTTTTATGATATACAAATTCTTAATCATTCTGCGTCAGCTTCTTTTCTATAGGCCTACGGACAGAAATAAAGCATATAAATATTAACTCCATGGACGCTCATCTATGATTATGTTTATCTCTTTGAACAATTAATCAAGGACGAGTCTGAGTTAAAAACAATTTCATAATTATCAATGCAAAAGTTGGATCCACTTTTTAAAAAAAAATGAAGTACTGAATTATCTTTTTAAAATTCAAGATCTCCAGTTTATAAGGTTATACACAATTATAAATCATTATTTACTGTACAAAATATACAAGGTAGTAAAAAGTCATAAAAAACTTGTATATGCTTGGGTTTAGTAGATTTTGCATTAAAATTTGGTACGACTGGTAATCTATTTATGAATCTAAGAAAGATAACTAGTTGCTGGGGTACCCAAAAGGAAAATCTGATGTGTCAATGTAACCAAATACGAAAAGATCGTGAACTTATCAAACCATTATTCATCATATCATCAGAAGTTATACAGCGCAGATCTTTGTAATATGTTTTTATAGACGAATATTTAGGATTCATATTGCTTTTTGGTTTTATAAATTCCTTTTAAGGTAAAATTAAATAACGGAGACGAATTTGACCTCACAATTCTTTTTTATTATTTTCGAACAATTATTGAAAAGTACAAAAAAAATTAATTACAATGATAAAACAAATACAATTAATAAGAAACGAAACTTTAATGATATTATCACTCCCTAACTATGAATTCATTGATGTTATTCAAAATCTTAATTGAGGGGAGGGGGAGGGGGTTACGTTCGTCCTTCACTAAATGGGCGAGATTCATCAACTCCATCTTATATTCTTACTCTTTAAAATTAGAAAGCCAGTTAGCCAATTTGTCTTACTTAGCATTTGAAAATAACTAAGTTTGCAAGTAAAAAGAAAGGAAAATGTGGGGACCCCCCACTCCTTGTTAAAGAATAATATGATATGGAATGCAAATAGTCATTGAAAATAGGAAAATATACGACAGTAAGAAAATAAATAAATAAACCCGCTTTTGACACAAGGCAAACATTCACCCCCCCCCCCCCCTTTGCAGACTGTTCGCTTTAAATTTTGGGTTATTTTAAACGATATCGACAATAAAAACATGTATTGGCAATATTTTCTCATGTGTTTGATTGTCTTCGTGTGTCACCTGTTTGATTGTCTTCGTGTGCTACCTGTTTGATTGCCTTCATGTGCTACCTCTTTGATTGTCTTCATGTGCTACCTCTTTGATTGTCTTCATGGGCTACCTCTTTGATTGTCTTCGTGTGCTACCTGTTTGATTGTCTTCGTGTGTTACCTGTTTGATTGTCTTCGTGTGCTACCTGTTTGATTGTCTTCGTGTGCTACCTGTTTGATTGTCTTCGTGTGCTACCTGTTTGATTGTCTTCAAACAAAGTGGGGGTGGGGTTCTGTATCAGAGGTGTTTAACAGCGCCTGTGTCAGAATGTGTGTGGTGTGCGTGACTGGGTGTTTCAGGGTGTTTGATTAACCATGCAGAGTTCTTAGAATGTATTTCTGTGGTATAAAACACCCAAACGTTTCATCAGTTTGAATAATGGAATGCACTGTCAACTTTGCTGGTCCGAGGCAAATTTAGCCAATGAAATACAACTTATCCGTTTCGAGGCAAATTTAACCAATAGAATGCTTTGGACTGGTAAATTTCAAAAACACTGATTGACAAGAATCAAATTGATGCTTATTGTTTTGCAATAAATTATAAACTAAGACTTTGAAAAGGAAATTTAATGCATTAATGACCCATTTGGATTGTTATGTGATCAATTTACAGAAAATCCCACGTAAACACAGAGAAATCCTGCGTTCAAAATCTTGGGTATCCTATTACCTTAAACTTTAAACAGTGCTGTGTTTATGTGAGATTGTCTGAGGGATAGGGAATCTTGTACCTTAGACTTTATCGACGAAGCGTCGAATCATAGGCAGCCATCTTAATTCTTCGTATAATAAAGCAAATAATAAGTTATTGAAAGTGAAGTTTTCAACGAACCTTAAGAATTTGTGAACGCTGCTCCTTGTCCCATTGTTTAGGTTGCAGCATGTTTAAAGGTCGAATTTTAAATCACTTCGACGTTTTGCAAAATTGTCAACAAATCAACACAACATAAGCAACACAAATCAATTCATACATCAATTACATATGTACTAATTTTTTGCAACAATATAGAAATAAAAAGTTTTAATGGTAATAGATTGGAAATGAATAAGAAACCTTTCGCATAGTACACAGAAAACTTCATCATGTAGCATATAAGAGCATAAGACTAAGAATATTTTCTGTATTTTCAAAGTTACAAAGGCCTCTCTTAACAATATAAAACGCGACTTTAAAATTTCTCTGACATTATTGTGTTATAATGTACGTTCAATTCCATTGATTTTCTATTTCATAGTCAACGTGCATCTCAATTTATGACAAGTGGTGCCGTCTTTCTTGTTCAAAAGGGAGTATCCCTCATATCTAGATTGTTTACAAGGGATGCTTACTCCTTCTGTGCACCTGATCCCACCTCTGGTGTATTGAGAGGCTTGTCCATCTTTTAGATGTGTATTTTCTATAGAATTGCAAGATTGAATACTTTTCTTTATATTGGCCTTTTCATTTAGGCAGTATAAAGTGATTTTTTTTCACTACGTTCAACCAATCAAATTGCGCAACATAAAGTGATTTTTTTTCCATCGTGTTGAGCCACAAAAATTGCGTGTTGTAAGTAAATTCAAGTTATGTGAAATGTAAAAGATGATAGCGTGTTTCATTTAACTTGATTATAAGAAACGTCAGAGAAGACTTACTACAATTTAATATATTATTTTATTTATCTCGAGTTACCTCCCCTGTCTCTAAAATGAAAAAAAATAAATAATAATCATGGGATTTTACCTCATATCCTAGAGTTCTCCATTGACTTCAATGCATTTTCACGGAGTTCAATGTTAAATTAATAAAAATAATATTTGATTATATTTTTAAAAATGTGCTTGTAAATATTTTTCAATATTTATGCCCTTTTACGTAAATCCAGGGATTTTGATATGTTCTTTTCCTGATTGGCATTTTAATGGCATGAAGCAATGGGATTTTTTTTCAATTTCTCAAAACAAAAAAAAAATTCCCTAATTACCAATATCCATAACAGTGTAATAGCATAGAAACATACAGAGAGACTGATATAACGAGTGGTATCATGCTTTAAATGGATGTAAACATATAACCAAACACTAGACATGTAGGGCAATATACATTAACATATAACCAAACACTAGAAATGTAGGGCAATATACATTAACATATAACCAAACACTAGAAATGTAGGGCAATATACATTAACATATAACCAAACACTAGAAATGTAGGGCAATATACATTAACATATAACCAAACACTAGAAATGTAGGGCAATATACATTAACATATAACCAAACACTAGAAATGTAAGGCAATATACATTAACATATAACCAAACACTAGAAATGTAAGGCAATATACATTAACATATAACCAAACACTAGAAATGTAGGGCAATATACATTAACATATAACCAAACACTAGAAATGTAGGGCAATATACATTAACATATAACCAAACGCTAGAAATGTAAGGCAATATACATTAACATATAACCAAACACTAGAAATGTAGGGCAATATACATTAACATATAACCAAACACTAGAAATGTAGGGCAATATACATTAACATATAACCAAACACTAGAAATGTAGGGCAATATACATTAACATATAACCAAACACTAGAAATGTAAGGCAATATACATTAACATATAACCAAACACTAGAAATGTAGGGCAATATACATTAACATATAACCAAACACTAGAAATGTAGGGCAATATACATTAACATATAACCAAACACTAGAAATGTAGGGCAATATACATTAACATATAACCAAACACTAGAAATGTAGGGCAATATACATTAACATATAACCAAACACTAGAAATGTAGGGCAATATACATTAACATATAACCAAACACTAGAAATGTAGGGCAATATACATTAACATATAACCAAACACTAGAAATGTAGGGCAATATACATTAACATATAACCAAACACTAGAAATGTAAGGCAATATACATTAACATATAACCAAACACTAGAAATGTAGGGCAATATACATTAACATATAACCAAACACTAGAAATGTAGGGCAATATACATTAACATATAACCAAACACTAGAAATGTAGGGCAATATACATTAACATATAACCAAACACTAGAAATGTAGGGCAATATACATTAACATATAACCAAACACTAGAAATGTAGGGCAATATACATTAACATATAACCAAACACTAGAAATGTAGGGCAATATACATTAACATATAACCAAACACTAGAAATGTAGGGCAATATACATTAACATATAACCAAACGCTAGAAATGTAGGGCAATATACATTAACATATAACCAAACACTAGAAATGTAGGGCAATATACATTAACATATAACCAAACACTAGAAATGTAGGGCAATATACATTAACATATAACCAAACACTAGAAATGTAGGGCAATATACATTAACATATAACCAAACACTAGAAATGTAGGGCAATATACATTAACATATAACCAAACGCTAGAGACGGAGGGCAATCTACCTTAACATTAGCGCCACGGAACCCCTGTTAATCACAATAGAACATGGAGAGCATGCATTTCTGCCGTAGTAAATATTCAATTAAGTACACGCACATATGTAGTTGGTGATTTAAATTCAACATTTAATTGATGATAAACTGTCGGGAATAAATAGGTTTACTCGAAATATGGCCATGATATATTATTAGAGACAACGTATATCAATTAGTAACATATGGGTAGTGAAGCCAGGATGCTATAAAAGATTAGTGGAACCTATGCTATCTTCACAGTTTATCACCGAATTCGACAGAATGAACAAACTGCACGTTCTCGCCTTGGGTCTCTTTTTGGCTATCATCACAGAGACTTACTGCTTATCCGTGCCGGGGGGCCTAGGACCACAACAATTCGCCGGACCAGGAGAGCAGGCTCTTGTACAAAAAGTAGGCAAGATTTGCAAATATATTCGCCTCATTGAAACGAAAGCTTGATTAACAAATTCTATGGTTTTTATAACGATGTCATTTGCCACTTGGTTAAATGCTGCCTGACGTGTTTCATACCGATAGTAAAACCGTTCTGTACAAATTGAATTTGACTACAGATTACCTTGTTCACCTGATCAAGATATAGGGCTTATGACAGGGATGATCGGTCAACAGGGGATGCTTATTCCCCCTAGCCACCTGATCCTACCTCTGATATGTCCGTGTTTGTTTCTAAATTTTGTATTTCGTATCGGAAGTATGAGGATGATCAAGCTTCATCTTTTAATTATTGTCAGGAGACAGAGATCTAATTTTTCTTTTCTGCACATGACATTATTTGACTCGAGTTTTCAATGTGAAATAAGCAATAATTCACATAATTCCATGCATCGGTAGGTCTATTGATTGATTGATTGTTGTTTTCGCCACACTCAACAATGTTTCAGTTATCTGGTGGCGTTCAGTTGGAGGAGAGAACCCAGATACAATGTACCCGGGAAGAGACCACCGACCTTCCGAAAGTAAACTGGCAAACTTTCTCACATGTATCGGCGCGAGCGAGAATCGAACCCGCGCCGACTAGAGGTAAGAGGCCTTGTGATTTTAAGCGCAATGCTCTAACCACTCGGACACGGAGGCCCCACGGTAAGTATATTAAACGACAACAATTTCGATTTCAAAATTAGTACCGTATATTTTTTTTATATGAAAATGAAACTCTAATTCACTTAAATGATTGAATATACTATACAGTTTAGGTATTCTTTCGTCTGCATGTACTTACCATAGGTTTTTAAATATTTGGTAATGAAATGGGTTCCTACATTTTGAATTCATTCATGGTAGGTTGATCGTTGGAGGCATTGGTGATACAACGTGAGAAGCCGGGGTTCACTTCCTGATACTTCTAAATATGTAAACTATTTACATTAGATTCGCTTTTCAATATCACAACATTTATTTTCGAATTTCAATTTCAGAATCGAAATGCCATCATTCGAAAGATGCCATCGTATATGCAGGGCCCATTTGGACCATTCAAAGCCTTGACATTTAAAAAACAGGTTGTTCAAGGAACGAACTATTTCATTAAGGTACCAATATTCAAAAATTATTAATGAACTTATTTGAAAGTAACTGGAATATTCAAATCAAATATTAGGAAGGTAGCGAAATCTTTCAGGTATGAATTATTTGATTACCTTTCACATGTACAAGAAAAAATACACCAGAAATGCTATAATTTATGAAAGAGCTCTCTTTTGGTTTTATTAAGGTGCGCATTGGTGGAGGTCGTCCACGCTTCATTCACGTCAGAATCTTTACTGGACTAAACAACCGAAGTAGAGTGGACGGAGTACAATCAGTAAACCAATACCAGCCCATCACATATTTTTGAAAAAGCTACATATAATGCCACTTATGAAATAAAAGTATTGCAAAGAAAATCTGTGCACTCCACTACATCAGTTTTGTTTTTCTTATTACATTTGAGAATAGAAACTTCCTATATTTTTGTGACAATATTCACCATCATTTGTAAATGATATTTGCGTCTCTGTAATGTTCGATACTCGATAGCATGTTCTGCATATGATCAATTTATAGATCACGGCAAGATACTTACAAACAAGTTGATGTTACATGGGGTGTCAACAGTCTCGTTTGAAGTCAATATTTCGCAAATTCTATGGTTGTCAACATGCTATTTTGCAATACAACCTGTCGCTCGGGGGAATGTTGTCTAACTTGTTTCATGCTAATTGTTAGGTCATTCTGTAATTAATATTCCTGACTACAAATTAAATTATTTACCTGATCAAAATGGAGAGCCCACAGCAGGGTGAGAGATAATGATTCCTGCTAGACAGCCGATCCTGCCTTTGGTATGTTCAAGGGCCGGTGCTTTTTTCGCAACCACAGTTTCTAATGTTCTAATGTTTCGGGTGTATTATTGTTACAAGGGCCCTCTCACTATACTCAAACTCCTTTTGCTTTTTAAGGAGAAAACAATTTATCTTTGGGTTGAAAACCGACGTTTATCTACTAAGCTCATGATTCCCATAACTCCTCTTGCATTTTTAGCATTATGTAAATCAAATTTTGGAAATATTATTCCCCTCGTTTACAGAATCTATGCTTCATCAAAAGTTTCAGACTTGTAATAAATGTATTAATTACCTGCTTTGTTCACATGATGGCGTGAAGATTTTATGGCGACTTTGATCCGTTTGCCAGGTTGAATTCTTACTTCCCACCTCTGGTGTATCCAGAGGTCCGTGTTTGCCAAACTCTCTACTTATTCCATATATAAGAGTGACCACTGTTCCTTATCGTCACGTTTTCATACATGTAGTTATTATAAATCAATCATAGAATAGGTACTGTAGCTTCTTCGGTAAATACCTAGCTATGAGATGGAGTGCATTTAAAGAGAAGCATTCTCCTGCGGAGGTTGGTGACAGCATCTAAATTCCAAAATAAAGTATTGTTACATTCACGTACCACCATTCAGGGTATGCGCCATCACCGTGACTGTTTGTCAACTATGAAAATAAGAAACATGAATACCATTTAGGTTTCCACAACTTTGTTAGGATATAACATCTGTATCAGAAACTAAGATGCCAATGGAGCATTCAATCTTAGAATGCGACGGTAATGATTAGTAATCAATTAAAAGCAGGGTAACCACGGACCACTGGACACAAATCTGTGGCACTATATCAAATCTATGAAAATTTATATATGTGATATAATGATTCTACAATGATAATATGTTAAACAAATATATTTGCCATATGATAAAATATTGAAAAAAATTCTTTATCAAATATAAAAAAGGAATAAAACTCAACTTTATGACAAACGGTATTATTTCAATATTTCCATCTTCAACGTTCCTTTTCAATGTGACAATATCCCATCATCACCTGCATATGGTGTATATACCTCTCAACTGATTCGATACGCAAGAGCTTGTTCTGCATATGATCAGTTTTTAAATCGACGCAGGCTACTGACAAAGAAGTTGATGTTACAGGCGTTTGTATAGTCTCATCTAAAGTCAGCATTTCGCAAACTTTATGGTCGTTATATGCTCGTTATAACGATCTATTTGCCAGCACAACCTTCCATTAGGTCAAATGCTGCCTGAAATGTTTCATATCAATTTTAGGCGGTTTTTGGCAGACTGATTCTGACTGCGGATTCTCACGAGGTCTCTCTGATTTGTATTTTCTATAGGAATAACGAGATTGAATACTGTTATTTATCTTAGCCTTTTCATACATGTATGATCTTGATCTTGACCCCACATTCAAGATTGAAAATGTAAAACCCAGATGTAAAGTTAAAGAAACCTCAACTGATAACCTTTCATATTGTTTGTTTATTTGTTTTCCGCCACACTCAACAATTTTTCAGTTATCTGGTGGCGTCCAGTTTTTGTAGGTGGAGGAGAGAACATAGATACAATGTATCCGGGAAGAGACCACCGACCTTCCGAAAGTAAACTGGCAAACTTTCTCACATATATCGGCGCGAGCAGGATTCGAATCCGCGCCGACTAGAGGTGAGAGGCCTTGTGATTTTGAGCGCAATGCTTTAACCAATCGGCCACGGAGGCCCCTAGTTTTAAAGATATTCAAATCAAAACATAAAAAATTAAATGGGGTGGGGTGGTATTAAGTGGAGTTGACAAGAATCTTAAGTTCTATAATAAGGTCAAACAATTTAAAAAAAAAATCCACATGAAGTGCCTCACAACTTTGAGATTGTAATAAGTGGGTTTTGTTCCATGGATCGACATGGATTTCACATGTTAAGTTTTATTTTTATTGTGTTGCATACTGTCTTGCACATAATTGTATTATGTTAGGCAACAATTTTACCATGTCGGAGCCACACAGGAAAATGCTGATGGAAAACTCTGTATACACTATATATACAAAGTTCGATCCCACCCTGGAGTCAGAATAGCTGTCTCAGGATCATGAAATTTACAGTTGTGGTAGGGGCACATGTGCAGTTGTAGGGAAGAAGAGTTTTGAAAATTAGTCACTTTTTGGCAGTTTTTGTCTTGCCCTTAAGGCTCCAGGGGGCAGGAATCCTCAAATGTACAATTTATGTCCACCTTGTCCCAAAGATGCTTCATACCAAATATTAAAAAGATTGGAATGGTAGTTGACGAGAATTTAATAATGTTCAATTGTTAACATATTTAACCATTGCCCATTTTGGCCCCACACTCATACCAAAACCCCTCCCCTAGGGTCATGAAATTGACAATTTCGCTAAAGGGCTACATGCTCATTCTAAATATCCTTTTACTTTCAATATTTGGTATCAATAGCATTAATAGTATTTTTAAATGTTTTACACATAAATACCATATACCAAGTGTGGCCCGGTCCTGGTAATAGAACCTCTACCTTGGGAATCATGAAATTGACATTTTTGGTAGAGGCCTTCCTGCTCTATGTTACTATGCCTTAAGTGTTTCTTACAAATGTGCAGTTCTAGAGAAGATGTTTGAAAATTGGACATTTTTGGCAGTGTTGGTCCTGCCCCTAAGGCACCAGGCGGACAGGAGTCTTAGAATTTACACTTTATGTCCACCTTGTCCCAAAGATGCTTCATACCAAATTTGAAAAGAACTGGAATGGTATTCATTTAGAAGTTAAAAGTTCAAATGTTAACGCACAAAGGAAGGTTTTTTGTCAGGTCCAGTAATTCTATAAGGGGTCGAAATTCAAGTATATAGGTTGACATCTGATTATTTCTCAAGAAGTACTGTTTTCAACAACAAAGTGTTTCGATAAGTTCTGAGGCATGAAAGCCTTTTGATGACAAGAAAATAATATACAGAACAATAAAACGTTCCACAGAAAAGTGGAAAGCCTTAAATATATAGGCATCAATGTTGATTACAATATTGGTTCATTTTCCTGTCTTAGTGATTACCCTTCAACTGTTCAGTAATGAATCCGTTTGTGCTATGCTCACAGAATATTGGTATCCTTGCTTGTTGCTTCTCTGATATTTTTAATCAAAATCGTCTTCTGACACGTGACCTTAACATTAGTTAACAGAGTCACTATGGTCCGTGTGCAGATTCTTCTTGCTCCGTCCTAGGAGAATGAACAACCGCTTCAGTGAATTAAAATGGACTTGTGTCATTAGGAGTATTCATCGACTGAAAACTGTTTCCATTCTGAAGGTTCTCTTCCATATTATATGGAAAGTCCGTCATGGAATGCATCTTCTGCTCAACTAGTTCTAAACAAAATTAAACAAATATTGAAATTCATCCTGTATAACATATGGTATATATTGAAATTCATCCTGTATAACATATGGTAAATATTGAAATTCATCCTGTATAACATATGGTATATATTGAAATTCATCCTGTATAACATATGGTAAATATTGAAATTCATCCTGTATAACATATGGTATATATTGAAATTCATTCTGTATAACATATGGTATATATTGAAATTCATCCCGTATAACATATGGTATACTTACACTGACTAGACACAAGTTTGTTCAAATCTGCTTTACTTTGCCAGTGGCCAAAAAAAAAAGAAGACGTAAACAAATCAAATATTTGTTATTAATTTTATCATGTTCATGTATAAACTATAAAGTATAGCTAAAATAACCTAAAAAGCTTCAAAACACTGGAGATCCTAAACAACAGTCTAACACCCCCCCCCCCCCCCCCCCCTCTTAAAAATTCCTGGATCCATCATGCATTGCATTTAAAAATGGACAAACAGTATAATTTTAATAACCCTGTCTGAAACAAAAAGTAATTCTATTGTATTATGTGGGAAATAAAAACATTAACTACAATAGGTACACATATGTGTAACTGTCTAGAAGACTACATCGATGGTTATTTGTATTCGACTTAGTAAGCATATTTTCATTCCATTTTCATATGAAGAATATCCTCTTTTCCTATAATGTTTATGTTGATCATCCGCTGACCAGGGTAACTTCATGTCTTCCTCCAATCCCAGCCGAACGCCTTCTACTTATTTCAACTTGGCATGCGGGTCCTTGTCAAAAATGGTGTTATCACGTTGTTACAGGGCACTCAATTTTTGTTTTCATTCTTTATTGTTTTCTGCCACACTCAACAATTTTTTTCAGTTATGTGGTGGCGTCCAGTTTTTATTGGTGGAGGAGAAAACCCAGATACAATGTAACAATAACATATAACAATTTCTACGTTTTAGTTTAGTAAACATAGAGCGTCTAGTGGGTAAGAAGCCACATTAATTCCTCGTCCTGCACATTGCATTTTAATTAGTTGAGAGTCAAATGTACATGTATGTGTAAATTTCCTTAAGAATAGTGTGGCAAAATTGATGTGTTGCTATGTCAGTTAATTATACAAACATTTAAAAGAAGTGGAAAATCTTGCATGTAGGATATGTCCATTCTTGTCAATGCCGGCTTCGTTAGCTTATGTTTCAAATACAGCGAACATTCGGGCAGAAGAGGGACACCTTATAGTAGTTATAGTACACCAAAAATAAGAATGCGAAAGAAGTTCTGCGTGAGTTTGTTATATTGACCTTTCAGGCGTCCGATAAATGTCAACTTTTGATTGTATAAATGTAAAGCAGTTTCAGTAGTGCGTGATCTGTGCGTAAACCTGGGGTGGCGACTAGTGTCAGCAGTGTGGAAACCAAAGGTTTCAACAGGTTTCCACTGCATAAACCACCTGGAATCGGGGACGGTCTGAGATTACGGAGAGCGTAAACCCTTGTAAACGTGAAGTTTCCAAACTGAAAGCCTGCGTAAACCATTTGTTTTCTTAAGTTTCCACATAGTTTCCGCACAGTTTCCGCACCATGGAAACCATGGTTTTCATGTAGTGATAAGAATATATGTAAAGTCAAAAGCGTCTGGGACAGACACGTTATCGGAATTTCAATAGGTGTCAAGGCTCGTTTAAACAATATTCCTATATTTTTCGTTTAAAGCGGGTGTTTATAGGCAAAAAGTAACAAACGCCTATGGCTGTTCAATGTTTTATGAAACGTTTGTGTTTTATAAAAAAATTACATGGAAAGATGTTTCTTTAAATAAATCATGAAGGTGATGACAGACTCAGCAACAAAAGATTCCAGGCTTTGTTTTTGCAAACGTCAACATTGAAACATAGCATACTTTTGCTAACTTTTCATAGTTGAACTTGTACTCAAGTCAGGTATTCAAACAATGTATTCAAAATTTAAAGTTTTAAGGCTTATTTAACCTTCACCAACATACTGGTAAACACATCACAGGTTCAGGCTCTGCATTCACAATGTGAGAGATTTGATTATGTAAGGTATACATGATGCTATAGGACATATGGGCAGAGAAAAAAACCCCAACCAGTTGGTTAATTAAACAGCGATTTTACTGGGTAGGTATGGATTTCAATATTAGAGATAAAGTAGAACACTGTGGTAGGTTTATCAGGAGCATTGATTGATTGATTGATTGGGATTTTACGCCGTATTGGCAATATCAGCAGCAAGACAATAGAACAGCCTTGATCTGAACTGGTAACCTTGAGAACGTCGAGGCCTGTGGTATTAATTTGTATAAATTGTTTTGTCTTTAGCTAGTTCAAAAGGAAAGACAAAGGATAGTGATGGTGATAACTGACCATTTTACCAAATATGCGGCAGCGGGGAGGGGGGGGGGGGGGGGCGTTAGACTGTCTTTTTTTTTTCTTGATTTGCGAGTAATTCAGCATTGTCTAGCGCTAACTATAATAAGAGGCACTTGTTTTTAACATAAAAGAAATCACGACACCTCAGAGACGGACGTGAATGTCTTGCTTCACAACGTTTGTTCAATTGTGAAACTCATAAAATCGTGAGGATTTCTAGACTACCTCACATGGTAAGAGTGTATTATTTTAATATAATACTACTTTATAAGTCAATTTAACTAAAATAATTTTCCATAGTAAAATTATTTTTACGTTAGGCTTTGGTGTGCGATTTGTTGTATGCGAATTGGTTTCATTATATTTGTTGATTATCATATATGTGTGTAGATGTGTGAAAAGAATATTCATATCATAAAACGAATAAACATTTTCATAAATCGCATTCGGAGTGTTCTGAACTCGGGGAGAGAAAATTTATTTCTACAGTAGTCAACCCCTCGACACACACAAACACACACACACGCACATTTATTTGTTTATTTACACACCACATAAAACATACATCTTAGGAAAATAATTTTAGTACAATGAACATAAAATTACTCATCCATAGATTTGTAAGAAATTTAAGAAAAAGATTTAAAATAACTTTTAAATCTCATATTGAGGTTCTTTACCCATAAGGCATAAATCAGACATTTATAACATTTATGTGAACTACATGGTAAATGCACATTTAAAACACGCAAAAGAAATTATCTGACAAATACACCTAAACATCACAGAAATAATATAACACATAGATCTTGCCAGATATATGGTATCAGAGCCAAACTATCAAAAATAGGAATATTACTGTTTTCAAGGAACCTGTATAAAATATTAATTCTATCTTACTACTTTGTTAAATATTAAATAAAATACATAATTTCATTCTTTTCATAACACATTCACACTAATTAATAAGTTAGGTTCATTTTCTTACCTCAAGTCAGATAAAATTGTCAAAAGATACAAAGAGAAAACCACTCTTTACACAAGAAATAAAGTAAATTATAAATATTAATATAAATTAACACCACTACATATACATATGTACTTAAACACTAGTTTACAATTTACCATGATAAAAGTACATCTACCACATGTGCAACTGACAAAGGGGGTGACTATAAACCCCAGACTCTCTTCATTAAATCCTGGATCCGCTACTGTACATCGCCATTTGATGATAAAGGCATAAAATAAAAAATCGTCTCAGCGGCATTATACTAGACACTCCTCGTGCAACTACCTATTTCATTTTGTAGTATAGAGGAATAAAACCACGCAGATCATCCCTCATTTACAAAATCAAATTTGGAGCGCCTGTGTTAAGCGATTTGAAATAAAATATTCTGCTTAGTTTCCTGTGGTTTGTTTTGTATAGATTTGAACGCAGCGAGAAAACATTGTTGAAAATCAGATTTACAACCTCAGCGTTAAAAATGTGGAGGGGGAAAGAGTCTCCATCTAAAATATTTTGACACAGGTGTACAATTTGTCATTAGATACAGGTGTGCAATGTCATTAGATATATACAGGTGTACAATATATCACTAGATATGTACAGGTGTACAATATGTCATGCATTCATTTGGCGGATCGCTGATTCTCAAACTTTCAGCTGCTATATAATATACAGTGGTGGACCTTGTGTAATAATAAAACTTCGATTCTTTATTAGAACGTTATTTTGCGGTCTTCGACCCCGCCCTCCCCGGTCGCATTACCCTTTTGAGAATTTTTTAGATCCGCCACTTATTTCTGATTTATTATGTCAAGAAATACAACTCCTTCCATGTTCATTTCCTACCACTATAAAATCTGCAACAGTTGTCTTT
The DNA here is from genome assembly GCA_024699665.1 of Ostrea denselamellosa. NCBI lineage: Eukaryota > Metazoa > Mollusca > Bivalvia > Ostreida > Ostreidae > Ostrea > Ostrea denselamellosa. The sequence continues at coordinate 2,809,082 of JAMZEH010000068.1, read as the reverse complement.
CTTTATAAAGCAGACGACGCTTGCAGTGAAAACGAAAGTGGATGCCGAATCTGAGAGAGAACTTATTTTTTAGGTATATTTGCTGATACTTAGCAAAAATAACTGTCAGGTACAGTGCTATTAGGCATTACTGAGTCGTCTGATTATTTACATGTATCTGAGTTGGATAAATAAAATATTTAGTTTTCGTCAGTACAGTGATAAGATACGAGTTTGTACACTAGTCGCGGATCCAGACAATTTTCAAAGGAGGCTGCGACCCAATTTTCTACTTTTTCCACCCAAAAGGTATGGAGTAAAGACCTTCCCCCAAATTGTTAAATTGACCTATACACAACGAAAGGGGAGTTGTAACCCCTAGATGTAGATCCGCCACTAATTTACACCATGACTGTCTCCTGGGGCAAGGGTGGGGCCTGGGGCATCAAAGAGGGTTCAAAGTTTTGAATAGAATTCATAATATTAATAAACATCTCAAGAACCACAGGTGTACAATTTGTCATTAGATACAGGTGTACCATGTCATTAGGTATATACAGGTGTACAATATATCACTAGATATGTATAGGTGTGCAATGTCATTAGATATATACAGGTGTACTATATATCACTAGATATATACAGGTGTACATTATGTCATTAGGTATATACAGGTGTACAATATATCACTAGATATGTATAGGTGTACATTATGTCATTAGATATATACAGGTGTACTATATATCACTAGATATGTATGGCTGTACAATATGTCATTAGATATATACAGGTGTACAATATATCACTAGATATGTATAGGTGTACATTATGTCATTAGATATATACAGGTGTACTATATATATCACTAGATATATACAGGTGTACAATATGTCATTAGGTATATACAGGTGTACAATATATCACTAGATATGTATAGCTGTACAATATGTCATTAGATATATATAGGTTCAAGTTGTTTGATATTGTGGCCTCTGTGGTCAGGACAGGGATTTAGGAGCTTTATAATTTGTACACACCATCACCCATTAAGTCATGGGGCAGTGTAGGGGTGTAAAGTTTTATGACATACCACACAAGAGTGCTGCCTGACAGTGCATGTTCTGATATGGGTTTTCAAAATGTACATGCGTTTCTGTGGGGTTAACATTTAATGTATATTTCATGATTTTTTTCCTGAAAAGTAATGTAATGTAACTACTTAATGGGAGATTGAAGTTATTGTTGATATTAGCAGTCGAGTTGTATAATCTCCAGATATAAATCAATCGTATTTAAAATTAGGTAGCAGGGGACAGCATGTCATAAATTGTTAACTACACCAATATGAAATACAAATATTGACATAAAGAGGAAATATGATTTTTCAGTAATATTTCATAACCTGACTTCGATGTATACCCCCTGCCTACATGTTTCAGAACCAAAAAAAAAAACAAACAAAAAACCTGTCACCTTTAAGAGAAGGCAGTTTTTCAATTTTGTCAATTGGGTCAAGGTCATCAAGATAAATTAGATATGTATTGCAACTCTTTATTTCAATCCCTGGGGGTGGATCCAGATCTAACTGTGTAGGAATAAAAACAAGTGACTGTATACTACTATATATGTAGGATAAAACCTAGCACTATTACATCAATACTTGTATTTCAGTAGTGTTACAGTGTCAACTAAGTCAAGGGGGGTAAGCCATGCTTTATACTACGGAAAACCAGAATCTGGTCAAGTCTCAGTGACATGTAGTTACATGTAGATCAGCTCACTGGTTTAAGTAATGATCGTTGGGGTACATCAGACACCCTGTATTCTCTAGACATTGATTACATGTAGGTTTACATATTGTACATGTAATTAACAGGCTGCACTCATTTACAGGTATCACATACCGTATATCACAACTCTCACACCTGTTTTCAGCACCATTATACATATTGATGAAAAAAAACCACTCACAAATAGAGAAGTAAGTCTTTTTATGTACTTTTTTTTACTCACAAAACATAAATAACACAATTTTCTCATTCTTGGGTAGATACTGTCAACAAGCCACCTCCTTTTGACCTCTAGGCGTACTGCATGTATCTTTTCACTGTTAGGAGGGTATAGAACAGAATGCAGGAAGTTAACTTGAATTCAAAATCTTACTGGGGAGTTGTTTACTTAACCAGAGCATATTTCAGGTCTATACATGTACAGAGTATGAACAAGTAAAGAGTGAAAATGGGAATTTTCTTGATTTTAGGAGCCGTCCTGTCCTTTGATTTGTCTCTAGTTCATCTTGTTTTACACAGGTTGTCATGGTTACATGTACAAAATATAGTACTACGTATTGAGTCACTTGGCTACACTTTACATCTGATGTTATTCGCTAGGTGCAGGGATCTTACTCGGAACACTCTAAAATGACAACACAAGACACAGAAAGGTAGGGTTTTAACAGAATTTTATTGTGAACACCTATAGGGAAGTCAGCCTGAAAGCTTGGTATAGTTTCACACAGGATAAGTTAGATTTCTTAAAAATGGGAGTTACTGTCCATTGGAATAGGTGTCAGGATTTTTAAAGGTAGCAGGGGGCAGTTTAGCACTATAGGCCTGGTGAACTTTCTTTAAAAATGGAAATACATGCGTAAAAATGTGTAAAAGAAGTTTAGGATACATGTCAAGTGTAGCTGATTGCTTATTGTAAAACTTGATATGCAGCATGCAGGTGTCGCTGTGATTCCTAGCATAGAGTATGAAACTAAGCCAGGTAGTCAGTCGCTGAAGAAATTCAGATGAAAACCTACATGATCCAGGGAAAGGTCTGGAGCTGAGAGGGAAGATGGATGGCCCAATATGAAAGGTAGATTTTTAAGAAGATCAGACAGAGTTCTTGATTGTGCACAGTGTCTAAATCTCCTTGTACGGTTCAATTTATTTCATTTAAGGGTGTGAAGTGTTGTGGATTGGAGGCCATTTTTGCAGATTCACACAACTAGTAATATATCCAAGTGGTCTTGAGATGATAAAGGGAGTTAAGTTAAAATTGTTATTCTTCTCCGTAAAGTTGATTCTACTAACGAATTTTGCCAAGATATCTTAATCAAAGTATGACGTCACAATTAATTCTGAAGGGATGCACAAACAAAATGCATATCGTCAGTGTGGACTACTCTAAAATAGAATCAGAAAAGAATAATAATGATAAATAGAATATAATTTCTTTCATATCTTCTGCAGCCTGATATCTTTGATGCTTGTATCAAATTGATGTAACCGGTATTACTTGGTTTTAATTAATTACAATTATACTTGCGCTTGCATTGTGTGAGAAGTTGTATTGTATGTGAGCGTTATGTACCTGTGGACATAGACAGATTGACTAGTGACTACTATTTACTACGTCACACTCCCGCCAAATCCTTATCTATAGGACACTCTCTGTGTGACCCTTGAAGGGGACAGATCGTTATACTCTGTAATAATAATATTATAGATCCTGAGAACTTGGTGTTCCGGTAAGCTTTTATGTTGCATGTAAATAGGAAGTCTGAATGTATGTATATTTGTCATTGTATTGTCTATGTGCATATTCGTATATTTGTTATAATTTAATTCCAGGTTTTTGTTATCAATAAATAAAATAGCAGTATCTGAACCTTATACCCAAGCAGTTGTGATGTCTGATTGATACCGCAGCCTACATTGATTTCTTGTATAGGAATGTATTTGGAAAAAAAAAAATTTCAAAATCCACAGTGATATAGAATAGCATATTTTCCAGTCCTTGCCGGAACACATGTTTATTCTAAATTTTATATACCGTGATCACATGATTTCAAGATTTGGTTAGCCTTTGATATTTCCGGTAAAATAGTGTCTGTTAGTAACAGTGTTACAAAGAAATGGAGAGATCGAAAGTGAGATACTACTGCTCAGCGGAAGGCTATAATGGGAACACAAGGATGATAGGAAAATATGGTTATGTAGTAGGATCGAACTTGTCACGAAGTAAAAACCCAAATCAGTGAGTCCGCCTAATACAGGCTTCAAATGAAAACAATATAAAGTTTTAATGATTTTATTTCTGAGATAGTAATATCTAAGGTAATGGAAGCAAAAATGATCATAATGGTAGGATGTGGTAGGAAAAACTAATGGTAGGATGTGGTAGGAAAAACTAATGGTACGATGTGGTAGGAAAAACTAATGGTAGGATGTGGTAGGAAAAACTAATGGTAGGATGTGGTAGGAAAACTAATGGTAGGATGTGGTAGGAAAAACTAATGGTAGGATGTGGTAGGAAAAAGTAATGGTAGGATGTGGTAGGAAAACTAATGGTAGGATGTGGTAGGAAAACTAATGGTAGAATGTGGTAGAAAAAACCATTGGTAGAAAAAACCAATGGTAGGATGTGGTAGGAAAAACTAATGGTAGGGTGTGGTAGGAAAACTAATGGTAGGATGTGGTAGGAAAACTAATGGTAGAATGTGGTAGAAAAAACCATTGGTAGAAAAAACCAATGGTAGGATGTGGTAGGAAAACTAATGGTAAGATGTGGTAGGAAAACTAATGGTAGAATGTGGTAGGAAAACTAATGGTAGGATGTGGTAGGAAAAACTAATGGTAGGATGTGGTAGGAAAACTAATGGTAGGATGTGGTAGAAAAACTTTTATCATTTTAACATTACATTCTACCCCTTTCTGACACAGAAAAAGGATCCATAGTCAGAAGTTGAAATTTGACCTCAAGCTTCAGTTTCACTGCAATTTTGCACAACTTAGCTAAATCAATTTTTCGAAAAAAAGAATATGATATCCCTCGATCCAAAAGAAAGCATTTAAGTTCTGGCATTTCCAGAAAAACAAAATCGATTGAAGTTGTTGTCATCATTTTAAAATTTGCTGATATATTTAGGTTTTAAAACTGAAAATGCCAAATCAGAGGGCACGTTTAAAATTCAGGTAAAATCAGGTTCTGGCAGCAACTCAAAATGTGCTATTCTTTGAATCGTAATGCAAGGATCCTCGTGTAGTGTAGATTGCAGTTTGTAGACACAATGATATCAGGAGGACACAAAAATATAGACACACAAAGATTCGTGTGAGCAGTGAGGTTCATCAAGTATGGTACAGACAGATAGTAAGTTCATTCAATGAGAACAACTCTTTAGTTTAGCATGGGGTCTCAAGTTTATTCACAACACAATGCTGTAGATTTCAGCATCCTCATTCATTGTATATTGAAGTAAATTCATACTAAGATGACCCCTTGGGTTAGGATGGACTCACACGAGAGTTCTAATTACTGATTTACATACAATTACGGACAAACATGACATTTCCTAATAATACATAATTTTTGTGACATTTAATTTATAATTCACATGCATTCTATCTCATTTCTACAAAAAAATCTTGGAATATATTTACCATGTCTGTTTTAGAGTTAACCTATTTTAATAGTTCTGGTTGTGGCAAGTCAAAATGTAAAGTTAGCTCTGATTTATTGCAGTAAGTTGTATAAATGGACATTACTGAAGCAAAGAAAGAGAGAAAAACCATGAGAACAATTGGATACCAAACCCGGGGACCTTTGTGTTACTAGTTGGGTGATCTAACCACTGAGCTATCAAGGCCAATACACGAAGTTGGGTAATACTGCTACAGTATAAAATTGAAACCTATTTCGTAAATCGTACAAGAACTCTTCATATCGAGAAGATGAAAAAATAATTTCAAACAAAATGTACGTCCTTAATGTAGACATTTTGAATGAAAATCTTTTGAGGGAACAAATGAATTCAATTTTTCTAAATTGTGTGTACTAGTATCTTCATATTTTGTGGAGTCATACTTTGTTTACATTATGACCCCTGAGCTTCATGTGTTGTAGATTCATAGTTTGTTCACATCACGACCCCTGAGCTTCATGCCATGTAGCACGTTGAAGAACCTGTACTAAGCAGAGGTCTAAATTTATGGTGCTTCACCTACAGCTGGTAACTTCTCAATGTGATTGAAAAAATGGTGACAGGATGTAAAACAAACAGACAATCAATTAATATGCCTGTTTTGCACACATGAAAGTAATTTATGCATTAGCACCCATGTAGCAATGCTCCATAGCAGCCCCTTCATAAATATGATGGCCTGTTTTTCAGCTTTAAAAATCAGTATATTTTGCGAACACCTCGTAGGCTTCCATAATCTCGGCCTACATCTGTTATGCAACTTTTAGACTTGTTTCTTCCAGATGTGTCAGACCTGGTTTTTCACTCTTTTAAGTTTTTTTCTCTTTTAGGTTTTATTCTCTTTGACCATTAGTGAACCCCGTGGGGATCCGGGTGATTAGAATAGATCCTCAGTACCCCTTGCTTGTTGTAAGAGGCGACTAAATGCGACGGTCCTTCGGATGAGACAGTAAAAACCGAGGTCCCGTGTCACAGCTGGTGTGGCCATAAGCGCCGAGCATAGGCCTAAATTTGAAGCCCTTCACCGGCAATGGTGATGTCTCCATATGAGTGAAAGATTCTCGAGCGGGACGTTAAATAAAATTTAATCAATCAATATAATTGACCATTAGTGATAAGTGCGAGTGGTTTTTTTTTCCAGAAGTCTATACTGGTAGAGGGAATCTGCCACTTGACCAGCAGCACTGGCAGGGTCATTGGTTACTTCCTGTACCTCAAGGCTACTCTCACAAAGGAGTTCTGACATACCATTCCTAATCAAGGCAAACTCACTCCCTATCATGTGATGCATTAGAAGGTTTGTCTCTCAATTACCCCAGGACTACAGCTGTGGTGGACAGTGCTGTCGTCTAGTAAGTGACCAGGATTTAATCACATGTTGTTCTTCGTCACTGTTTTTAGGTCACCTGAGTCACTCACCTGGGCATTTCCTGACATGCCACAGTAAACATGCTACTGAAGGAAAGTGCATGGTGTAAGAGGAAACAGTTTATTGATTATCTGTTTTGATTTGTATTGCTTCAACCAATGAGAATCAGTGTATCAAAATGCTTAGGAATTAAAAATGAAAGCACAAAAAATAGCAAGTTGTTCTCCAGTCACTTCTCAAGAGAAAATGTAAGTTACAATTTACTGTCGATAATGAATGCAGACTTTGGCGCCTGGATTAGATAATTTAATGTGCCAATTTTCATCTGAATAGGACTGTGGCACAAGTTGCATGGCCTTCCCTATCACTGTATGTGGGAGACAACCAAATGCATGATTATGATGTTCATGAAGCCCTTTACCAAAATTGTGAAATTCATGACCCCTTTGTGAGGGGTTCAGTCTCTTAAGTGGAGCCAATATGGTCATATAGTTAAGATATCTATATATTAAATCTTAGAAAATATTCTCTACTCTGAGACAAGTGTAAGAAAAATTAAATGCACAGATATGATGTCCATTAAGACGTCTACCTGAATTGTGAAAATCATGGCACCTAGGTTAGGGGTTTAAGCCCTAGGGTTGAGTAATATGTCTCTATAGTAAAATTGTATTATATCTTATAAAATCTTCTTCTATCCTCTCAGATATGTGTGAGAAAAAACTAAATCCATGGTCTATGTATGGGCTATTGTACTTTGGTGAATATTAGGGTCTGTGGGCATTTTGTAATTATGTACTTTGTGGTGACATTTTTATTGAAGGAGTACACAGCTTGTGTTGCTGACTACAACAACATGTCTCACCCTCAAGTACAGGGGGTTGTGATACATGTCATCACTGTAAACGGGGATTACCTTTGGGGATTCATTTCACCTGAGTCTCGGCATTTACCAGCTGGCAACATCTGTGACTCAAACAATGTCAGCCTCATTTACATTCTCAATTTCAGCTCTAACTTATCATTGGAATTTTTTAGGGACTTGTATGGAAGAGGCTGGAGTATTAGTGGCCACTTGAAAAAGAAATGTTCTTAACTCATCAGCTGGTCATCATTACCTGCTGGTGGAGGCTGAACATTTGAATAAACATTGCTGGAGTGTAGCTAGCAGTGGGTGTCCTCATTTGTGCTGAGAAGAGTCAGAGAAGTATTCATTTTTAGTCCACCTCTGGATTTGCAAAACGAGACCATTAGTTTACCCATGGTCTGTCCATCTGTCTGTCATTCCAAATCAGTTTTTTGGACTTGTCTCTGCATTGGAAGAGACCAACCGACCTTCCGAAAATAAGAAATGTTAACATTATATTTGTTCTAGAAATATTTTTATAGACTTGGGGGAGGGGTGGGGTGTAGTATGATTATGTCCACAAGCATCTGTGAGCAGAAAATAATCGATTGTTTATTTGTTTTATGTCCCGCTGAGAATTTGTCATATTGAGACGTCGCAAGTTGTAGGTGAAGTACCACAAATTTAGACTTAGTGCTCAGGGCCATAACAGGGAGGGTTCTTAATGTGCTACATATGTAACGCCTACTGTGACATGGGACCTCAGTTTTTAAGGTCATATCCAAAAAACCCATGATTCTTGTGTCTAAATGCCAAGCATTTGGTGAAGGAGCAATCACTATCTATGTTAATGTCTTTGGCTTCACACGTCCATGGTATGAGTTGGGTTCGAAATCATGACCTCCTGGTTACAATGTGAATGCTCTAACCACTGAGCTACCGTGACAGAAAAGGATTAAAACCAAACTACAAAGATGTTCACCTGTTAAGAATAAATTAATGTTCTGAACCATTATATTCACTGCTTGAAAGTAAACAAAGTTGAAAACAAAATTTTGGTGGATTTTTATTTTTTGTTTGTTTGTTTGGTTTTTTTGTTTTTGTTTTATTTTGTTCTGTCTGGTAAATTTCTAACTTGTCTGGTAGGTTTTCTAATTAATCCCTGATGTACAGAACATAATGTCTGTTGCATTTTTATGCTCTTTGGCCATCTCTGCATTATTATACCCCCTGCAACAAAGTTGAGAGGGTATGCTGAAATCAGGTAGTCTGTCTGTCTGTAGATCAAATGGTTTCCAGACTCTAAAGTTTTATTCTTATCACCCAGATTTAACATATCATACATACAGTCTCAAAATAAGAAGAAGATGAGCCCATTCGATTTGGGGGTCAAAGAGGTCAAAGGTCAATTGTACTGGACATTGAAATAGTAAAATGGTGTCCAAGCTCACACATGTTATCCTTTTCACCTGGAGTCACAATATCACACATATGGACTACCCATGAAATGAAAATGATCCTTACTGATTTTGGGATCAAAAAGTCAAAGGACTGGGGTGATCGGGGAGTATTCTTTGTGAGCAATGCTTACAGTGCCTCTTGTTATAGATTTTGTAGCCTTAATGTTACCTTTAACAAAGGTGACAGATAAGCCAGTGAGTCTCATGTTTATATTCTGTTATGAAACAGATAGTTATTTTACCAAACTTCTGTAGAAAAAATTACTTAAGATTAATAATTTGCACCAAATTTCCCTTATTTGTCTGAATTGTGGTCATTCCAGCACTTCATTGTTACTTTGGTTTTTCAGCTTCCTGGGCCTCAGGAGATGATGACACCCTGCCGCAGGAATATTTCCCGTCTCTTAAAGCAGGAGGAGGTTACTTACCATCTGATCCATTTCTGGCAGCAGTCTTTTATCTGGAGCTGGTCAAATTTCATTTTAGGTCACCTGAGCTTTAAGCTCAAGTGAGCTGTTATCCATCTGTCTGTCTGTCTGTAAACTTCACACATTTTCAACTTTTCTATAATCACTTGCCCCATATCAATCAGACATAATACAGAGAATCCTTTTATAAAAACATTCAAAATTGTTCAAATGAACTGCCTAATCACCTTTGAAGGGAAGGTAATCAAGAAATGGCTAAAATAGGATGGGGCCATGTAAGAATCTTCTTCTAAAGAACCACTGGGCCAGTAAAGTTCAAATTTACATGGAAACTTTCTTACATAGAGCGAATTCAAGTTTGTTAAAACCATCGTCCTGAGGAGTAGGGTGGGGCCACAATAGGGGATCAAAGTGTTATATGCAGAAATATAGGAAAAAATCTTTTAAAGTATTCTTCTCAAGAACCACTAAGCCAGAAAAGTTCAGATTTACATGGCAGTTTTCTTACATAGAGCAAATTCAAGTTTGTTAAAATCATAGTCCCCAGGAGTAGGGTGGGCCACGATAGGGAGTCAAAGTTTTACATGCGAAAACTTTATATTTTTTATAGCAAAAATCTTTAATATTGACCAAGCTGACTCAGGTGAGCGGTGTGGTCCATGGGCCTCTTATTACACCACCATGACATGGCTAGGACATATAGTGTTAACCTTTTTAGGTCACCTGAGCTGACCTGATCACCCACTGTGTGTCATCTGTTTGTCTATCTAAGAACTTTTTCGACTTCTTCTCCAGAACTACTGGGCCAACTTCAAACAACCATGGCACAAATCATCCTTGGGTAAAGGGAATTAAATTTTGTTCAAATGAAGGACAACACCCTACTCCAAGGGGAGATAGAACAAAATAGCCAAACTACACTGACAAATTTTAAAAATCTTCTCTACAATGAGCAGGCCAATTTCAATTAAACTTGCTACAAAACATCCTTGGGTGAAGAGAATCCCAAGTTTGTTCAAATAAAGGGCCATACACCCTTCAAATGGGAGATAATTACAAAACTGCAAAAATAGGGTGGGGTCATTTAAAAATCTTCTTTTCAAGAATACTGGGCCAGAAAAATTTCAATTTACATGGAAGCTTTCTGACATAGTGCAGATTCAAGTTTGTTAAAATCATGGCCCCCAGAAGTTAGGGTGAGGCCACAATAGGAGATCAAAGTTCCATATGCGAAAATATAGAATTTTTTTTTTTTAAATCTTCTTTTCCAGAACCACAGGGCTACTTTCATTCACACTTAATATATGTCATCCTTGTGTGAAGGGGATTCATGTTTGTTCCAATGATGGGCCATGCCCCCGTCAAAGGGGAGATAATCACAAAAATGCAAAAATATGGTTGGGTCATTTAAAAAGAACCACTGGGCCAGAAAAGTTCCAATTTACATGACAGCTTTCTGACATAGTACAGATTCAAGTTTGTAAAAATCTTGGCCCCTAAGGGATAGGATGGGGCCACAACAAGGGATCAAAGTTTTACATGCATATTGGGAAAATCTTTGATATGGACCAAGGTGACTCAGGTGAGCAATGTGGCCCTTGGTCCTCTTGCATGAATTTTTATGTCGAAATTTGTTGTAAAGGCTTGATATGACATTGTGAAAAGGTTATTTTTTGGTTTCTTAATTCTTAATGTGAGAATAAATTTTACAGGGAAGCAGTTAATGGAGATATCTGACTGATTGATGAGGATAATTTTCCAGAGACTCCGACATATTATCAGACTTGGATAGTTGTATTGCTGTAGAAAATGTCAGGTTTGTTAATGAAATCATGTAAAATATTCCATTTTTATCTGCCATAAAATGGCTAGGGCATATAGTGTAAACCTTTTTAGCTCACCTGAGCTGACAGCTTAAGTGAGCTTTTCTGGTCACCTATTGTCTGTCATCCATCTGTCTGTCTGTATGAAAACCATTTCACATTTTTGACTTCTCCAGAACTACTGGACCAATTTCAACCAAACTTAGTGCAAATCATCCTTGGGTAAAGGGAATATATTTTTGTTCAAATGAAGGGCAACATCCTTCTCCAAGTGGCGATAAGAACAAAATAACCAAAATACACAAACAAATTTTAAAACTATTCTGCAGATTGAACAGGCCAATTTCAATTACACTTGGTACAGAACATCTTTGGATAATCATAAAAATGCAAAAATAGGGTGGGGTCATGTAAAAACCTTCTCAAGGACCACTGGACCAGAAAAGTTCCAATTTACATGGAAGATTGGTGACATCGTGCAGATTTAAATTGATGAAAATCATGGCCCCGGGGGTAGGGTTGGGCCACAATAGGGAATCAAATTTTACATATGAATATCTAGGGAAAATCTTTAACAATCCTCCAAGAACCACTAGGCTAGAAAAATTCAAGTTTACATGGCAGCTTCCTGGCAAATTTTACATATAAATATTTAGAATTTTTTTTTAAAAAGTTTCTTCTCAAGAACCACTGTGTCAGAAGCATTCAAATCTACATCACAGTGCAGGCTGCAGATTGTTAAAATCATGGCCCCTGTGGGGTAGGGTGGGAGCCACAATAGGGGCACAATAAGGGATCGAAGTCTTAGATGCAAAAATAGAGGGAAAATCTTTAAATATGGGTCTCTTATTTGTCATTCTATTCTTCTGTCATTCCATCATAATTCAGTTTCATTTCCTTATCTATGCAATGGAGGTACATATTCAACTGAAATTTGGTGTCTAGATACATCACCAGAGTATCTAGATCAAATTCTTATTTAATTCTTAACATTGTCCCATTAGACGTAGAAAAGTCTTGATAATTAAGTTTCCACTCTTTATACCCCACATTATTTTGATTCAGATTTTTTTAACATTCAAGGAACTTAAAGATATTTTTTGTTAGAGTTTGTTGGAGTTGGGAGGGGGGGGGGGTCACTATCTAGAGTATATCTTAAAATCATTTATTCTTCAATGAGCACAAATTCACTATTTCCATCCACAGTGCCCTGATGATGGTATTAGTCGTGTTAGGATCTCAGTAATATGTGAACATTTTGAATTTATATTTGGGATATGAATGTCATTACGTGATGCAGGTCAAGTTACTTTATGCATAGTTTTGGTCTGATATTTTTTGATAGAGTTATGCCCCTTAGACTATATGCACAATATACAGTTTTTGTTCATTATCTCAGTCATACACGGACATTTTGAATTGAAGTTTGGAGTATAAATACATGCTGAAAATATGCAGGTCAAGTTTGTATCAAGTTGTGGTTGAATAATTTTTGGAAGAATTAAGGCAACTGGACTGAAATATTTAAACAATTCATATTTCTGTTCAATATCTTGGACATACATTGACAGTTTGAATTGAAGTTTTGGTTATAGACTTATTATGGGAATACACTTAAATCAGGGTTCAGTCTGATAATGTTTGGTAGAGTTATGGCCCTTGCGTGGATGCAGTTGTATCGCTATAACACATTTAGTTCTTTTTTAAATGCTGTATATTATTGGAAATAAAAGTTAAAGAACTGTAAACATCAAAATCTTAAGATTTAAAAAAAAAATGGTAATAACCAAGAAAGAATGTGTTCAATGACTTATCAGTGATCAAGTGTAATTAACTCTGCAATAAGTGTAGATTGATTGATTAATTGTTTGTTGTTTTCTGCCACACTGAACAATTTTTCAGTTATCTGGTGGTGTCCAGTTTTTTATTGGTGGAGGAGAGAACCCAGATACAATGTACCTGGGAAGAGACCACTGACCTTCCGAAAGTAAAATGGCAAACTTTTTCACCTATATCGGTGCGAGTGAGAATGAAACCTGCACCGACTCGAGGTGAGAGACCTTTTGATTTTGAGTATGATGCTCTAACCACTCGGCCAAGGAGGCCCCAACAAGTGTAGACATTTTATCAATGCATCACTAGATATTTTTCTAGAAATTGAATGAAGTATTCAATAGGAAGTGATTGTACAGGTCTTGGTTTTAGGGAAAAGTAAGATCAGTCTGCTGAACTTTAACTTACAGCTGAAAAATGTCTTAATCATCTGGCAAAACATCAATATAGGAGGGAAGGGGGGCAGTGCCAGTCATTTATTTCACTTTGATAAAGGACCATCAATATTTGAAGACAAAGCTATTTCCTATGTAACAGGAAATGCAGTGGACCAGATTGAAATTCAAACCTAGGGCCCTAGAATCTCTAGTCAGGTGCTCTACCAATTGAGTAACATGGAACCAGTCTCGCCACCAAATTAAATTTCTAATTTTTAAAGGTAATTCATCCGTCACAAATACTAGAGGTTTCTGGGCAACTTTGCTTACCCGAGTCAAGGTGAACCCTCTGTTATTCAGCTGTATTGATCATTAAAAGATTTTTCTTTTCAATCTTTATTCATATAAAACTTTAGCTCAATATTGTGATCCCAACATCACTCCAAAAGGGTCACTACATAACCATGATAACAAGGTCAAACATCATAGAATGAAATGGACGCCTTGTCAGAAGGAATCTATATACAAAATACGAAAGTCCTACCCAAAACAGACCAGGAAATATCGCCTAGGACAACTTTTCTTACAAGTAGGTCAAAATCAAGGTCAAGGTTACAGTATCACAAACTTTGCCAGTTTGGTACTAAAGGAAATTATTCCTTGTCACAAGAAATGCATACATGTACATACAATGAAAGATAACTCAAAATTCAAGAGTTATCAGCAAGTTTAAGTTTTTATTAATGTCTTGCTATTTGGGTGAAACTTTAAGGTCAAGAGGTCAAATGTGATTTTATCAAACAAAGAGTTGTGCCATAAGGAATCTGTGTACAAAAACAAAAGTTTCACCTGAAATAGATATGACCTTCATTAGATTTTCTTAGAAGTAGGTCAAACTTCAAGGTCATGTCACAAGGTTGAAATCTTAGATACTAAAGAGGTTTTGTCACACAAAAAAAATGAAAGTGCTGTCCCTCACAATTCAAAAGTTATGGTAGCATAGTTCAAGTTTCAGTTAAAGGTTTGAAATTTAAGTCAAACTCCAAGGTCAATATCACAAAGTCAGAGATAATTATAATGGTATAAATCTTGTCATTAGAAATCTATATAAAAATCCAAAAACCCTACTACTTAAATAGTTCAGGAAATATTGTTTAAGCTAGGTTTTCTTAAAAAGGTCAAACTCTAAGGTCAAGGTCACAAACTTTAGTACACTAAGAAAGGTCTTTTTCACATCAAATGCCAATATATGAAATAAGAGAGCCACATCACTCACGATTGAAAAGTTACTTGCAAAGTTAACGTTTGGGGGAAACATACAGGACAAGACAATATGTCTCCGACTTCCATACTGAAATTTCAAATTTTTTTTTTCACCAGCATTACCAAATCCTGTTTTTGCGGTGTTTTCTGTCACAAACCTTGTTACTTAGATAGAAGGAAATTGCCAGAATACAGATATTGCACCATTTTTTCTATAGATTCTGAGAGTTATAAGTGGCCCCAGACCCCCTGCCATAAGGCCACTGAGCAAGCTCAGTGGATAGAAGCAAATTCAGTGGATACGAGCAAGCTCAGTGAATACGAGCAAGCTCAGTGGATATGAGCAAGTTTAGTGGATAGGAGCAAACTCAGTGGATACGAGCAAGCTCAGTGGATGGACTGCTTCGCAACCCATTTATTTCCTACTTTTTTATTCTAACCCCAAATTGTGTGTGTATCTGAAGTTGTTTGCTTATTAACATGACTAATCATGGCCCTGCTGTTGTTGAGATGACAAGTTTTAAAGCTGTTTCCTATATGTCCCAATATTAAACTTTGGTGCCCTAATGTTTCTCCACCCCACCCCACCCCCAAAGGGCCATAATTTGAACAAACATGAACATGTAATAGCTGAGGATGCCTGCATATTGGTGTGATTAATCGTGACCTTATTTTTGAAAAAAAGACTTTTCTGATATATCTCATATAAAACTTTGATCCCTTAATGTGGCCCCACCCAATCCCTGGGAGCCACGATTTGAACAAACTTGAATGTACACTGTATCAGGAAACTTATACATCAAATCAATTTTTCTGGCCCAATGCTTGTTGAGAAGATTTTTAAATGACCCACCGGTTTTGCCCTTTCTTGATTATCTTCCCTTTGAAGGAGACATGGTCTGTCATCTAAGCAAACTTGAATCCCCTTTTACCTAAGGATATGTATTAAGTTTTGAATGAAATTGGCCAAGTGGTTCTGGAGAAGATGAAAATGTGAAAAGTTAGTAACAACAGAGAAATTTTGATTGGAAAAGCTCACTTTGGTTCAGGTGAGCTAATCAAAATAAACTTTCCAAAATTAGAAATGTTCTTACAATAAATGGAGGTGCAGCATATCAGTACAGAATTACTAGTGAATGTTGTTGTAGTGGTTTTGACTATTTGCACTATGGATATTGGTCTAGCTCAGTGGTTAGGTCACCTGACTAGTAATACTGGGGTCTCAGGTTTGATTCCTGGTTCAGTCAAACCATGGATATTAGTCTGGCTAGCTCAGTGGTTAGGTCACCTGACTAGTAATACTGGGGTCTCGGGTTTGATTCCTGGTTCAGTCAAACCATGGATATCAGTCTGGCTAGCTCAGTGGTTAGGTCACCTGACTAGTAATACTGAGGTCTCGGGTTCGATTCCTGGTTCAGTCAAACTATGGATATCAGTCTGGCTAGCTCAGTGGTTAGGTCACCTGACTAGTAATACTGAGGTCTCGGGTTTGATTCCTGGTTCAGTCAAACCATGGATATCAGTCTGGCTAGCTCAGTGGTTAGGTCACCTGACTAGTAATACTGGGGTCTCGGGTTTGATTCCTGGTTCAATCAAATCATGGATATCAGTCTGGCTAGCTCAGTGGTTAGAGCACCTGACTAGTAAAATACGGATCTTGGATTTGAATCCCGCTTGAGCCATAAATTTTCTACTTCCCATTACATTTTCATGTATAAACACATGTAAATATATCACGGACTATTCTTGACAATTCAATTTGATTTTACTTTATCTGTATTGATTTTGTAGGACGGTGGAGATTTAGATACGTGTTGTGACGTTGTTGATGATAAACAGAAGACTGTGACCTTGGATCTGTAGATCTGTGATAAGTCCGGACGTTTGGGGTCACTCTGTTACAGTACTACATATCTAAGTAAGTACTCAGTAATAATGTAAGACTGTACTTTATATCATGTTTATCTATAATGTATACATTGAAAATAAAACACAAATAGGGGATATAATTAACACACAGAGTAATGTTCAATCAGTAGTTTATCACACTACAACAGTACTCAGTAGTGGATGTACTATAATTCAGGGCTACACACAAAATACTGACAACGTGAAATTTCTAAGGACTTGACAATAACTGATTTACATTCATTAAATTGTGTTCAGTGATTCACAGGTGTTGACAACATTGTATATAGATAAATTACCAGTAACACAGTCAAATTAGTAATTAGTACACTAAGATTAATACTGTGTCACTAAATATCATACTACAGAATTACTAAACAGCAGTGAGAGACTAATGTTCAATCAGTTAAACACTCAAAACAAGTACATGGTAGTTACACATCACAAACACAGGGCTGTAATTAACACAGGACTGTAATTAACAAGCAACTGTAATCAACAAGCAGATGCAATTAAACACAGTCGGTTTACATATGTAATTAACACTGTGTTTAGGTGTAATTAACACTGTGTTTAGGTGTAATTAACACTGTGTTTAGGTGTAATTAACACTGTGTTTAGGTGTAATTAACACTGTGTAGATAGATATTGGATTTTCTTCACTTTAGCAGTGACACACTCAGCCACAAAGAGGTTGTCTCTGATGTCCACACATAAACCGTATGGACGACGTAAATCATCAATGTAACGGAGGAACTGTCCGTCCTGATCTAGGATGTGGATACGGCCATTGTCACAGTCTGCTGTCAGGATGTGACTCTGGCTGTCTGTAGTGATGCCGACTGGATCAAATGATGACTTGGTATTAGAGGGATGACCCGTGTATCTAAATCGGAGTTTTCCTGACGGATTGACCACCACTACTGCTCTAGCTCCACAGTCAGCCACACAGATATCCAGGTTCCTGTTCTCACTGATGTATTTAATGTAACCAGATGAATAGAGAGGACGACGCTGATCATCAAACTGAATGCTTTGTGTCTCTGTGGAGCCAGAGTAACGCACAACTTTGGATGGTTTGCCGTCATTACTGATCATGGTAACCAGGAGATCACCAGAGGCGGTACAGCAGACACAGAGAGGTGTCCACCCCTGTAGTGTGATCACGGTCTGTGTCTGTTTATTCTTCACTATGTTTACAGTGTTATTATCAGTATAAATAAGATCTCCGTCCCGTGTCACTGCTATGTCCCGTGGCCAGTTCCCTGACTTGGTTTTTATTGATGTCAGTCGTTCACTCTGGAGGTTGAGGAGCTTCATGATTTTGTTATTCCCGCATGTCCAGACTTGTTCTTCACTGAGACAGCTAACACCGAATAGTCTGTTATACTCAGTGTTTATGGTGGCGGTGAGGTGCGGTTCATCAAGCAGTGGTTTGACTGGAGGAGACGATACAGCTTTTACTGACTTCATTGTGTCGCCATGTTCTGTTTTAATGGATAATGGCGACAGAGAACCAAACATTTCATGGAGTTGATCCGTGTTTATTTTCACAGGAGAAAAACTTGGTTCTGTAACGCGGACTTTAGGCGGTAATGTTCTAAATTCGGAATTCCTAGATTGGTAAGTAGAGGTTAAGGAGACGTCATTTGATTCTAGGATTGATTTCAAGTCAGCAATGATCTGTTTGAGTTCCGTAATTTTCTGTGTGATTTCTTCTGTGTTTTTATTCAGGGTAGATAGGTGTTTGTCTTTCATCTCCTGAATCTCAGATTTGCGTTGGTTGACAATGGCGGTGACCTCTCGGTGCAAGATCTCTCCTTGTTGATCGGCAGCGGTGGTCAGTTTCCTATAATTCGTTTCTAACTCGGATTTCTCCGTTTTGATATCGGACGCCATTTCTAGATATCGAGGATAAATTCGGGTCTCCAGTTCCTCTAAATCATTTTGTAAAGTGTGAGTTTTAGCGCTGAGTTTTTCCAGGATATCTGATATATCGTGACCTTTGTGTTCACCAAATAAGGCGCAGGTAGAACAGACAGGAATGTCACAGTTCTCGCAGTAATGTTTACAATGTTTATCGGCGTGTGTCGGACATTTCGGATAGTTTTCAGTGGACTTTCTGTGTGAATAGGGCACGACATTGTGTCGTTCAGACGAATCTGAGAGGTGCTCCCCAACACAGGCCTTGCATAAGTTGATATGACAAAGTTCACAATGACTCTGTAGGGGGACAGTTTCACAGAGGTCACACAGTAGGACTTCTTGGGCACTGCGCCGGGGGTGCATTTCTGATGTCGGGATCACGCGAGCAGTTTACTGTCAACAAAAAGTGTAATCTCAATTAAGGATTTTGACTGGTAAAAACAAATAACAACAAGCTAGAATTACAGTATGATGTAAATACTACGTTGATTGGTTTTAATATTTTGTAAATGGAATGATACGTACGAGAAATTCATGTACCAAAAATATCCCCCCCCCCCTTCAGAATTATATAAAATTATTATCATAATGAGCAGATCTCTCCCATTGATCACACAGATATCAATATTAATGACACTACAGTGTCAGAATTCGTGTATATAATTTTGTCTAACCTGAAAATCCAACATGGCCTCCCTGTTATATCGACCTTCCGTCTCGTCCTGAGAATTAAATACCTGTGTGACGTGTCGGCCTGTATACCCTATCTCCGTGTTATCGATTGTGTAAATAGTTTTAAAGTTTGTTTGACCTAGTTTGTGTCAGGTAGCTATGTCAATGTAACAAACAAACCACCAGACACTGTATAGAAAGCCTCTTCAATTATACCCATGTAAATTGAAATTTTACCTTGTGTACAAATATACTCTTGCGTATCTAGTTAGAAAATTATAAAGAACTGCAAAATAAAACGAACAGCAATGTCCATTGGAGTGTGTGTGTGTGTGGGGGGGGGGGGGGGGGGGGGGGCATTTTATGCAGAGGGGCTACGTGGTTGGTTTTTTTTTTAAATAAGTATATAAAATAAAAACTCGAATCACATGTCTATTTAATGAATTAATTAATATTTTTTTATTCATAGAGACGTCACCATGATGCAGTGCCATGAATTCAGCACTTGACGGCCGTGGCAGTGAGAGTTCTTTATCGTGACAACGCCCACCATAACACCTCCCCTCCGTTTTCAACGTCATATCTGAAGACCGGTGACTCTCATCTATCACAAGGTGCTCGGCGAGGGAGTTTTCAGTACCTGTGTTAAATATCTTGCATTATTATTTTACACCTATGATGGTAAATCACACTGACTTTTTACAGGTATAATTTACTTCAAAGCAATAAAAGTGAAGCATGCGTATACTTGTAGATATTTAGGTGTAAGATGACAAGTTCAGAGTCTGACAGCTCCGTATAGAACTGTAAATTGATCTGGGATGTAGAATCCCTCCCCCCTTCAAAGTTCTCTAATTTTAAGCGCAACAAATTAAACTCGAGCGCCACCCCTTTTTATTTATTTATTTTTATTTGTTTTATTCAGTAATTACTCTGCTTGTAGGTGTGTGAAATCATCTTACCACAGGGCGCATTAAGCAAGATTTACTTACGCCGTCTGCATTTATCATCAATTCTTACCTGTGGACAGGTAAACCATAGATAAAACACCTGTGTTTTTTGAAGCTGCGTGAAGCTTCTGTTATGCACCCTCCGGTGTGAATTGTACGAAATACTTTACACAATTGTGTGATATACTTAACATTTTTTTCTTTTACAGAATGAATTGAGTAGAATAAAGAACCTCCAGATATCTATGTACACGTGTTTGATTAAACTTCTGTTGCACTCGCGCATGCGAGCTTATTCTACATAACGTGTTCGATTTTTATTTCCTGAATATTTTAGGGTTTTGTTGAACTAGTGAATTACAACAGTTCAAAATAATAATAATTCTTATTATTATTATAATTTCTTCCAGTGATTTAATTAAAAGTCAAGTTATTTTCCTAAAACTTGAGTTTTATACATAAAAATGTTTGTCGGTAACTTGAATTTAATTTCCATGGCCATTTTGCCGAAAATCACTTGGCGTGATTTACACAGCGCTATCGAAGTTTTATTTGAGTGATCAATAATTGTTTAGTGTAAAGGTGAAGATAACGAAGAGTGATCAATATGTTAACTCGCTCCTGTAAGGAATAAAAAATTAAGAGTTGGGCAAACACGGATCCCTGGATATACCAGAGGTGGGATCAGTTGCCTAGGAGGAGTGAGCATCCCCAGTCGATCGGCCATGCCCGCCGTGAGCTCGACATCTTGAGAAGGGTGAGGTCAAAAAGATCGATGTCGGATAAATAATAAATTGAAATAGGGAGAGGGGGAGGGGTTTTAAAACTCCCGTAAGTATCGGACATCGATTATACGAATGATTTAAGCACGCGTTGACATTTTGAAACGTTATTATACTACATAATAATATTACAATTTCCTGAACATTTACTATAATTTGCCGAATATAATACGAGTTGTGTTTAATACGCAAACCCGATTTTGGGGCTGAAAAGTGGGGGGGGGGGGGGGGGGGGGGGGGGGGGGGGGGGGGGGGGAAACGCACTTCGTGTTCACGCAGCAAAAAAATGAATTCTAAACAAAGAATAAGAATTTGCAAACCGCGGTGCTACGTTTTCGAGTTCAAATTCACGGTTATCTTCACTGAAATTCCCTAGTAATCGTGTAAATTTCAGGAAGAAACACGATAATTTTTAGCATTAAAGTTTTAAAAGGTTCGATATATCCTTTGCTGAAAATAGATATCCGATGTTAATAAAAGTGAAATCAAAATATTAAACTAGTATTTAATTTGTTGTAATCAACACACCCCAAGTGATGTACAAATATGCAATATATCAACCTGGTCGTTAATTATAAGAATGATTATGAACAAAGACATTAATAGGTGCTGAAATAATTGGTGCTCTGTCTGTAAAAACAATGATTGGGATACTGTACAGAAATGAAAAACTCTGAAATTTGATGCATGCAGATGGGTAACATATTCCAGTCGTTTACGGCAAGAGGAAAAACTAAATGTATTGGTATATGCCAATTCATGGTGTTTTTTTTTTTTTTTTTGTTTTTTTAAATTTTTGTTTTTTGTTTTGTTGTTTTTTTTTGTTTTGTTTTTTTTTGTTTTGTTTTTTTGGGGGGGGGGGGGGGGGGGTTATGTTTAATAAAATGTGTGAAATAGAAATTCTTAGATACGCGCGTATTTCTCACCCATTCTCAGTTACTGTGTGCATTACTGTCGGCCGACGTTTTTATTGATTATTCATAATGTTTGGTACAATATTATTATTTTTCTAAAAAGCCAAGTACTTTTTCAAAAGAAATTAAAATATATTTACCCACTGATGTGTAAACTGAATATAGCAAGGACTTCCGTTGTGCCCCCCCCCCCCCCCCCCCCCCCCCCCCCCCCCCCCCCCCCCCCCCCCCCCAAAATAAAATAAAAACGTTACATTACTGTCGCCAGAGCAGGTGATTTGTATTTCAGTGTCAGTGATATAAAATTTAAGCATAACAGCATTTTGCTAGGTTTTTGTATAATGTTAGATAGCATGGATGAGGAAAAAAAAAAACAAAAAACTACTGGGTTTCATCGTGTATTTTCGGTTTTGGAAAATGAATGATCTGTTGGTTTCTGTTGATAATGTTTTTAAGTTAGGTGGTTCTCTTTGGCTGTGGAATAGGTCAGGTTTCTAAAACCAGGTCGCCGATCCATAGGTCTCAACATTTAAGATAATATACCCTATAAATTCCGCCTACATAGTAGTTTTCTTTGCTAATAATGGTAGCTTTACAGATTGGAGGATGTAGATAGTTTCTTTGTATATATAATAGAATTATTCATGTGATACTTTTTGTTCGCATTATCCAAATTAAAATGTTCGTGTTCTCTAAGCGTATGGATAAGGGTGAAATGTACGTTACATCATGTTTACAAAAAACGAGTTTTTCAATGCAATAAATGCATGGTGACAATTGTATAATACTTCTCCCGTATTTGTAATCAAATATAAAAATGTATGGCATGACCTTGACCTTTAAGTTTTGAAAGCCCCCATGTTTAAGATTCTGAGGGAAATGGAAACAACGCTAAAATCAGTCATTTGAGATAAGTGTGACGAGTTCACTAATTTTGAAATTTTGTGATGTAAACAAATATAATCTATATAATAATATTTTATCATGCAAATAAATTTTAGATGATAAAAGTGTATCTTCCCCATTTCTGAACTTGCACATGATGTTCTACCTATATTAATACGACATTTTGTGGGGAAATGTACGTGATATCTTGTAACGTGCATTTCTTATATTTTCGTAAACTACTCGATTGTAATCATGAACTTTACATTCTGTCCATCATGATACATTATATGTACTGTCAGAGAATTCTAGTGTTAAGTATTCCAAGCGTTAAGGTACATTGTAGTGATCATAACCAAGATTTAGATTACAGATTTGTTATTAACTCGTACGTATTGTTAGATTGAAGGAATAGATCGCCCCATATACACATATTTCATTTTTATTCATATTTGCAGAAAATGCCACCCAATAGAGCGGTAAGAAAGATGAAACACAATGCAACTGATATTGATGAAATCAAACCATAGGCGCTCTGGTCGTGGACAATGTTAATAAACACTATATTACTTATCGAGGAAATTCGAACTATGATCGTGACATTTTTTTCCCCACTCTATGATGTGGAGTTTTAGTGTTTTTCTAATTTATCATGCCTATGATACACTAGTATGACCATAAAATTTAATTCCAATAGATCCTCAGTACCCCTTGCTTGTCGTAAGAGGCGACTGAATGGAGCGGTCCTTCGGATGAGACCGAGGTCTCGTGTCACAGCAGGTGTGACACAATAAAGATCCCTCCCTGCTCAAAGACCCTGAGCGCTGAGCATAGACCTCAATTTTGCAGCCCTTCACCGGTAATGGTGACGTCTCCATACGAGTGAAAAATTAAACATTATATAATCAATCAATCTTAAGCAATTAAAAATTAACATCAATGTATACTAAATGAAACATGTTTCTTCCATATACGAAACATTGGACGCTCATATATAACGCAGGGTGGCTGTAAGACCTCAATCAACTCACTGGTCACTTCAACATTAAACTACGGAAATGTGACTTTGTTAGGATTGCCAACCAGCACAGTGTATTATATTTCGACAAAATACGAATAGTTTTAATGTACACTTTCAGTTCTAATTAACCAGTAGAAAAAATATACAGCGCGTTATTTTGTCGAAATATAATAGTATACTCGTATGTTTTAATTGCTAATCGATAGTTTCAAAATTAATGACATTTAGTTATAAAAAAGGGGGGGAGTCTTGGTAAAAACTATATGAATTTAGTTTTTGTCATACATTGAGCTTTTGATCTCGCCCCTATGTTAACGGAGTAATCCGTGGTCAAAATCTGTGTGTAAAGAATTGACGGCGTAATAATTGGTATGAAACACGTCAGACAGCATTTGGCCAATGGCAGGCAAACTTGATCGTTATTGTTCGCAACATGAGTTATCGCCCGTAACTTATTGCATCATCTGAGACCCTTTCAACTGGAACGACGCGGTGTTAAAATAAAACAAGCTGTAACTGACGGTAAATAAATTGAAAAATAAAAGAACAAGTATAATAATATATTTGATTGAACATATATAAATTCATAGAGTCAGGGTGAATCTGAAGCAATAAACACGTCAAATCAGCAAAAAATGTCAATTCATGAATCATTGGCATCCCGATAGTAATTCCTGCTCGTAATCGCCGATGTGCATTGACCTCGGTCTCAGTGGAACCCGATTACGCCATATTTCTCTTCTTATCCGCCATATTAGATGAGTGTTCTATTGTTATATGCATCAGAGTTTGTCTGGTATATAAGGAGACAAGAAAAGCAAGAAAAGAACATTCCCAAGCTCAGTTATGATAAAAAAATAAGTGAAAATCAAACATGTTATAAATCAATGGAGTAAACGACATTCTACTCTAATAGGTAGATTAACCCTTATCAAATCGTTACTCATCTCCCAACTAAATCATCTCCTTATTTTATTACCTTCTCCTTCAAATAATTTTATAACGAATCTCAGTGAAATACTCTTTAACTTTTTATGGCAGCTTAAAGTCGACAAGCTTAACAGAAAGCAAGTCATACAGGATTATGTAAATGGTGGACTAGAAATGACAGGCATAAAGAACTACATATTAGGGTTAAAATTATCATGGATGAAAAGAATATTATACTCTCCAGATACTAAGTGGGAAGTATTGTTAAATAAAATTGTCTCTTTACAAATACTAATCAGAACAGGATCTGACTATATAAATGTTGTTAAAAAGATATCAAAAATGATTTTTGGAAAGATACATTTTCTGCATTTCAAATTATCCAAGATAAAATAAAAATTCAATCCTGGTATGGCATTTTAAGCTAACCAATACAATGAAAAAATCAAAATTGCAAATAAAACAGTTTTCTATCCAAAAAAAAAAAAAAAAAAAAAAAGGCTTGAGAAGAATATAATTTATATATCAGATTTACTTGATGAAAAACGATTTTTTTTCTTGCAAAACTTTCAGAAAACATATAAGATTAGACCATTGTTTTTAATATTATGCTTCACTTCAAAATTCTATCAAGGAAAGTCTTGCCACTCAGACAATTTGAATGGAAATGAACAATCCTAAGCCCATTCTTCCTTTAAATATTAAGATATTCTGTACAAATAAAAAGGGAACAAAACATATCTATAATACTTTAATTGCAGAGAACATCACTCCATTAGGGAAATTGAAATGGGGAAAGTTTTTTGAAATTTCAGATTCTTAGTGGAAAAAGATCTATTCCTTTTCAATATACCAAAAATTCCAAATTACAGTGGTTTCAGTTTAGAATCAACAACTACATTTTAACTACAGATTCCGTTTTACTTAAAATAGGAAAAACAAATAGGAAATTAAACTGTTTTTGCAAAAGCAATGAAGAAACTATTATTCATCTGCTTTGGGACTGTCCGACTGTACAGGACCTTATCAAATCTCTCATAACTTTACTTAACACAAAAGGCATCACTATTACATTGGATAAAAAAAAATCATTCATCTTCGGAATCTCTAATTCAGAAGAAATAAGTTTTTTTCATGTTAATGATTAAATCATATTTATACAGGAAAAGCTGTTGGCAAGAAAATCTATCAATCCAAGAATTACTGATTGACATGGAAACACATATAAGTAAAATCAAATATACAGCAAATAAACAAAACAAATATAATAAATTTATAAAGCACTGGAATTCCTGGCTTCTTTTACTGGACAGACTCTGACTGGCAATTGGCAATTCCGCCAATTCTTAATATTTCATTTTATATCGATATAACCTGGTCATGACCGATTCTATTGTCCATGTATTAAACATCAAATTACACCACTTTTCTCTGCCTCTTTCTCTTTCTTCACTACCTTTCCCCCTTCATTTTTCAGTGTATATATATGTGTGTATGCGCAGAACACAATACAGAATTTTGAAACTGAAAAAAAAAGAAAGAAATTCATCGCCAATACTATTACGATTACACTTCGATATGAACTCGTCGCACAGGTTAATAAGAATGCAAATTATGTAGGGTCATATGAGGTCAGCACGTGCTGACATAGATGCAAAACTGTTACTACAAAAGTTCTTCAAGTCTATGCTATTTATTCGTCTTTCATTTGTTAATCTTAAGATTGGAATTTCAATTTAGCTATCACAATAACGTGTTTATCATTAGATTGATTGATTGATTGATTTTTTGTTGCTTTCCGCCACACTCAACAATTTTTCAGTTATCTGGTGGCGTCCAGTTTTTATTGGTGGAGGAGAGAACCCAGATACAATGTACCTGGGAAGAGACCACCGACCTTCCGAAAGTAAACTGGCAAACTTCCCCACATATATCGGCGCCAGCGAGATTCGAACCCGTGCCGATTGGAGGTGAGAGGCCTTGTGGTTTTGAGCGCGATGCTCTAACCACTCGGCCACGGAGGCCCCTGTTTATCATTAGATCTCATTTCTTCTGCTCAAGGACATTTCCAGATGATGCAAAGAAGCTGAAAAAGCACTTCCTTATACAGAAACGTGAAATGGAAAGTAACTAAACTATGCATTTATTGATAGTTGTGTGATAAATAGAATCGTACACTCGTGCTTATGGCATATAAAATTTGTGAAATTCGTTACCAGATTTATATATCGCCAAGGGTCGGGAAATATTAAATCTGGCAACTCGTTTCATAAATTTCATATGACATAAGCACTTGTTCAAGATCCTCTGTATATCAATCTAATTACATGGGGTGATCTATTGTATACACAGGCAAATGTGCTTCACGTGAATCTCAGGTGAAATTCAGGCCCGTGGGAAGCAATTTCACAGGGGGGGGGGGGGGCACACTAAAGTAATTTACGACAAAAAAAGTGATATCGACAAAACCATTACTAAAAAGATAACGGCATAAATATGTGCAAGCATTGAGGTGTACCCATGTACATAAATCTAATTGATTTCCCAGAAAACCCCTCACCTTTAATTTTAAGTTTTGTTTGTTTGGTTTTTTGGGGGGGGGGGTGTTAAGGATTGTTTTAAAATCTTATTTTTTTTGTTTATATCTTTATCATTTTGTTATCAATCATTTCTGAGTCATAAGGTATTTAGTACTCGGTAAACTTTCCAAACATCGCCAGTCTGTGTTCACTTTCACTTACGAACTCCACCTATTTTTTTCAATGCAATAAAAGCAAATTGTTTGTTCGTATTTGGCACATTGTCGATCTCAGTGATGTATTCAATCTTTTCAAGGCGCTGAAGGAGCGCTCACTGGTAGCGTTAGTTGCGGGAAGTACCAAAACTAGTTTGAGAACTTTGAGGATCTCGGCAAACAGACTTTTTTCATTTGAATGTCTGAAAAATTCAACCACACTTGGTATATCAGCGTAAAGTCTTTTGGCATAACAGTCTTTAACATTATAAGCTGGCAGTGAAGATCCTTTGGCTTCAAATCTGAATCATATAGGATCGTGACAAAATTGAATTCTTCTTCAAACGTTTGGCCTGTGCAAGCCTTAATTACGAGGTTTTCAGGATTAACATTAGCTTTGTAACCTGGTTGGTCAAATCTAGATTTTAATGCCAAAAGCAGATCTAATGCCTCATAGAAATCTTTCCTATACATATCTGCACACGATGAAAAAGTATGTACTGCTGTCCCATCATCAAGTTTACGAGGAATGTAGCGTTTTCTAGGAAGAACATCATCATCGATGTTCATCTGTTTTGCTTTTTCAACAACTTCCTCGTAAAACTGAGTAAAGACTTTGCAAATCACTCATTGTCGTTGATGGCATTTTTTGACCATCACTCGCCGAGATATTTGGAGCCTGCAGAGCCCTTGGCAAATCATCACTTTAACGTTAAAATGTTTCACTTAGTAGACACCCAAAGAAGAAATCAAACCTGTACATGTAAGCAGCTACTCTCCTAATTCTGTTTCTCATTTCTACCTCACGCATGTATTGGAAGCTTTCATCCCAAACATTTCTCAGAATTTCATAGTTTGACAAAATACTCAACCGGTCGCGGTAGCTCAGTGGTTAGAGCGTTCGCTTCGTAACCGGGAGGTCGTAAGTTCGAGCCCCGCTCGTGCCATGGCCGCGTCAAACCTAAGACGAAAAATAGGTAGTGATTGCTCCTTCGCCAAACGCTCGGCATTTAGAAGTGAGAATCACGGGTCTTTCGGATATGACCTTAAAAACGGAGGTCCCGTGTCACGGTAGGCGTTGGCACTTTAAAGAACCCTCACTGCTACGGCCCTGAGCGCTAAGCATAGGTCTAAATTCTTGGTACTTCACCTACAGCTGGTGACGTCTCAATATGAGTGAAAAATTCTCGACGGGACGTAAAACAAACAAACAAAATACTCAACAATGTGTCGGCTTTTATTGTCCATATTGTGGGACATAAAATCCTTATTCCCGCTGACTCTAGATTTTGGGTATGTTTTAATGTATTGAAAATCATCTCTCTTCTTGGATATTATTTAATCAACTTTGTTATATCCTTTGCCATGTCCAGGGTGTCTCTAAGCAGTTCCTTGTCGAGCAAGAAACATCAAAATGTTTGTGACTTTAAGCAAATTCTCTGTTAGACTTCTCGACTTTGTGCGTCTTTAAAAGACATTCTCCAACATCTTTAACCTCCTCCATTATCGTAAACTCCCATTCCATTGTCTCCTTATGGCAATCACTTTTCTCGTGTACAGCCAATTTTGTGGTTGCTTTTTTCCCCAGTTTTTAAAACCACTTGATATGAAAAGTTTTTTTCTTTCTTGTGACAACTGAGAGTCTTCTTTATGCAAGGAAAATAGAATACAACATCTTAGGTTTCTACAAAATGTAACCAAGACCACTGATTAAACCAGGAGACAAACTTACACTTCATCTTATAATACGTTTTAAAATTAAAACATTTATTTAGTTATTTTATCTGTCAAATAGCCACACGTCTTCAGAACTGTGTTCCTGGATTTTCAATCTCATCATCACTGCTTCATATCAACATATTATCAGTTAGTAAATTTTAAATGACCGGATGATAATAAATATGCAAAGTACAATTTCACAACTTGCATCCGGTAAATGAAAAAAAAATGTAGGAGATAATCTGTATAGCCGTCTAGTAAATGAGAAACAAAATGTAACGAGATAATATGTACAACCATCCAGTCAATCAAATCTTCTACAACCTGACAATATCAAAAGATATAGCTCTATTTACTGAAACATGTTTATCGATTCATTCATGTGTTGTTTGCCAAACAAAATATGATTACAAATTTCTTTTTATATATCTGAAGTTATGTAGCATTGTTTACAAAATAACGAGAGAAAGAGAGAGAGAGAGAGAGAGAGAGAGAGAGAGAGAGACTCACTTTAAAATACTGTCTAGAATTCTTGAAAAGCCAAAAGTATGTTAAAAACCTCAAAGATGATTTATTTTCTCGAAATTTTAAAATCTTGGGGGGGGGGGGTTGTCCTCCCTTTCTACTACATGGGTTCATGTACTACCATCAAAACTATGGTGGCTGATTTGTGCCAGTTTAGAATTACAATTACAAGACGACAACATGTAAAGTTGAAAAGACGACAAAATATAGGCGAAAAGACGACAAAATATCGGCGAAAAGACGACAAAATATAGGCGAAAAGACGACAAATTAAACCAGCTAATTAGCGACCTTTTCTTTGGCGTTTTGTACTCTTTTCGTCTTTTCTCCTCGAAAAGATTAGAAAACGAAACGATTACAAAGCAATAATTAGCGATTTGTCGCCCCGAAATAACGAAAATACTGCAAGGCGGCAAAACGAAAAGACGACAAAAACGACAATTAGCGACTTTTCGCTCCGAAATAACGAAAAGATGACAAAACGCCAAGCGAAAAGACGACAAATGTATATTCCATTCCCTCAGAATGCATCAGTAATGTATGTATTCCGTTCTATCAGAATGTATGTGTTCCGTTCTATCAGTATGTATGTATTCCGTTCTATCAGTATGTATGTATTCCGTTATACTATTCCGTTCTATCAGTATACATGTATTCCGTTCTATCAGTATATGTGTATTCCGTTCTATCAGTATGTATGTATTCCGTTCTATCCGTATGTATGTATTCCGTTCTATCAGTATGTATGTATTCCGTTCTATCAGTATGCGTGTATTCCGTTCTATCAGTATGTATGTATTCCGTTCTATCAGTATGTATGTGTTCCGTTCTATCAGTATGTATGTATTCCGTTCTATCAGTATGTATGTGTTCCGTTCTATCAGTTTGTATGTATTCCGTTCTATCAGTATGTATGTATTCCGTTCTATCAGTATGTATGTATTCCGTTATACTATTCCGTTCTATCAGTATACATGTATTCCGTTCTATCAGTATATGTGTATTCCGTTCTATCAGTATGTATGTATTCCGTTCTATCAGTATGTATGTATTCCGTTCTATCAGTATATGTGTATTCCGTTCTATGAGTATGTATGTATTCCGTTCTATCAGTATATGTGTATTCCGTTCTATCAGTATGTATGTATTCCGTTCTATCGGTATGTATGTATTCCGTTCTATCAGTATGTATGTGTTCCGTTCTATCAGTGTGTGTGTATTCCGTTCTATCAGTATGTATGTATTCCGTTCTATCAGTATGTATGTGTTCCGTCCTATCCGTATCTATGTATTCCGTTCTATCAGTATGTATGTATTCCGTTCTATCAGTATGTATGTGTTCCGTTCTATCCGTATGTATGTATTCCGTTCTATCAGTATGTATGTATTCCGTTCTATCAGTTTGTATGTATTCCGTTCTATCAGTTTGCATGCGTTCCCTTCTATCAGTATGTATGTGTTCCGTTCTATCAGTATGTATGTGTTCCGTACTATCAGTATGTATGTATTCCGTTCTATCAGTTTGTATGTATTCCGTTCTATCAGTATGTATGTGTTCCATTCTATTCGTATGTATGTATTCCGTTCTATCGGTATGTATGTATTCCGTTGTATCAGTATGTATGTGTTCCGTTCTATCGGTATGTATGTATTCCGTTCTATCAGTATGTATGTATTCCGTTCTATCAGTATGTATGTGTTCCGTTCTATCCGTATGTATGTATTCCGTTCTATCGGTATGTATGTATTCCGTTCTATCAGTATGTATGTGTTCCGTTCTATCAGTATGTATGTATTCCATTCTATCCGTATGTATGTGTTCCGTTCTATCAGTATATGTGTATTCCGTTCTATCAGTATGTATGTATTCCCTTCTATCAGTATGTGTGTATTCCGTTCTATCAGTATGTATGTATTCCCTTCTATCAGTATGTATGTGTTCCGTTCTATCAGTATGTATGTATTCCGTTCTATCAGTTTGTATGTATTCCGTTCTATCAGTATGTATGTATTCCGTTCTATCGGTATGTATGTATTCCGTTCTATCAGTATGTATGTGTTCCGTTCTATCAGTATGTATTTATTCCGTTCTATCAGTGTGTATGTATTCCGTTCTATCAGTATGTATGTATTCCGTTCTATCAGTATGTATGTATTCCGTTATACTATTCCGTTCTATCAGTATACATGTATTCCGTTCTATCAGTATATGTGTATTCCGTTCTATCAGTATGTATGTATTCCGTTCTATCCGTATGTATGTATTCCGTTCTATCAGTATATATGTGTTCCGTTCTATCAGTGTGTGTGTATTCCGTTCTATCAGTATGTATGTATTCCGTTCTATCAGTATGTATGTGTTCTGTTCTATCCGTATCTATGTATTCCGTTCTATCAGTATGTATTCCGTTCTATCAGTATGTAAGTATTCCGTTCTATCAGTATGTATGTGTTCCGTTCTATCCGTATCTATGTATTCCGTTCTATCAGTATGTATTCCGTTCTATCAGTATGTATGTGTTCCGTTCTATCAGTATATGTGTATTCCGTTCTATCAGTATGTATGTATTCCGTTCTATCCGTATGTATGTATTCCATTCTATCAGTATGTATGTGTTCTGTTCTTTCAGTATGTATGTATTCCGTTCTATCCGTATGTATGTATTCCGTTCTATCAGTATGTATGTATTCCGTTCTATCAGTTTGTATGTATTCCGTTCTATCAGTATGTATGTGTTCCGTTCTACTCGTATGTATGTATTCCGTTCTATCGGTATGTATGTATTCCGTTGTATCAGTATGTATGTGTTCCGTTCTATCAGTATGTATGTATTCCGTTCTATCAGTATGTATGTATTCTGTTCTATCAGTATGTATGTATTCCGTTCTATCCGTATCTATGTATTCCGTTCTATTAGTATGTATGTATTCCGTTCTATCAGTATGTATGTATTCCATTCTATCAGTAGGGACCTCCGTGGCCGAGTGGTTAGAGCATCGGGCTCAAAATCACAAAGCCTCTCACCTCTGTCGGCGCTTGCTCGAATCTAGGCCGCGGCGTTATGTGAGCAAGTTTGCCAGTTTACTTGCAGAAGGTCGGTGGTCTCTTTCCAGGTACATTGTATCTGGGTTCTCTCCTCCACCAACAAAAACTGGACGCCACCAGATAACTGAAAAATTGTTGAGTGTGGCGGAAAGCAACAAAATCAATCAATCAATCAATCATTCTATCAGTATGTATGTTGTCCGTTCTATCAGAATGCATGTATTCCATTCTGTCAGTGTGTGTGTATTTGGCAAATGGTTTATCCCATGTTATTGAGATGAAACAGTATCTAACATTGTGTTGTGTTCCACCTGAAAAAAAAACCCCACCGACAAAATGCCAAGCGAAAAGACGGCAAATAAAGTCATTAATTTGTGGGTTTTGTTAGTCGTCTATTCTTTTTTTCGTTTTGTCGTCTTTTCGTTATTTCGGGGCGAAAATTCGCTGATTGTCAAATGCCAAGGGAAAAGACTATAAATAAAGCCGCTAATTTGCGTGTTAAGTTTGTCGATTTTTTTGCCCATATTTTGTCGTTTTTTCGACTTTTTGTTTTGTCGTCTTGTCGTCTTTTTAGTAATTCGAGGCGAAAAGTCACTAATTATTGTTTTGCCGTCTTTTCCCCTCGAAATTCTTAAATTGTAAATGACAAATTGTAAATGGCACATAACGTGATAGCCACCATACAAAACAATGGAAGATACATCAGCTGCCACATCTTACTCTGTATGCAAAACCATTACATGAAAAAGTAACTAACTTTACATGTAAAAATAACTAACTTTACATGTAAAAATAACTGACTTTACATGTAAAAATAACTAACTTTACATGTAAAAATAACTAACTTTACATGTAAAAATAATTGACTTTTCATGTAAAAATAACTAACTTTACATGTAAAAATAAGTAACTTTACATGTAAAATTAACTGACTTTACATGTAAAAATAACTGACTTTGCATGTAAAAATAACTAACTTTACATGTAAGAATAACTAATTTTACATGTAAAAATAAATAAATTTGCATGTAAAAATAACTAACTTTACATGTAAAAATAAGTAACTTTACATGTAAAAATAACTGACTTTACAGGTAAAAATAACTGACTTTGCATGTAAAAATTACCAACTTTACATGTAAGAATAACTAATTTTACATGTAAAAATAAATAATTTTGCATGTAAAAATAACTAACTTTACAGGTAAAAATAACTAACTTTACATACATTTAAATAATCTTTGAACGTTGTCTAAAAAGTTGGGGCAGCTACAGACCCATATCTAAATACTAAATGCAATGCATTTTCTATTTACTTGTAATTTTGCAACATATTTTCTTCAATGTTACAAAATCTATTACTGAACAAAAAAGTATTTCTTAACATCAGATCCAACCTATAATTGAAGTTTTCGTTGCAGTTCGCCCTTTTTGGGCCTCCGATCAGGTGCATACTAGAACTTTTTTATTGTTCCTCCATAGAAAACGTTTAGACACGATCTGCAGGCTATGCTTTAGTATAGGATCAAGACAGAATTGTTTGAAATGGATTGATCATGCAATGGAAGTTTCGAGAATCAATGTATATTTAACATGTAGGACTACTGTACATCGTGAAAATACCAATCCCATTGGCAATCCGTCGTCTGTCACCATCGGCGGATCTAAACAGTACGGAGAATTTGCTGTACATTCCAAAACCTTCAAATGCATTCTATGTATCAAAATGTTTTTTGTTTTGGTTTATTTTACATTAAACTGTTTCACTGCATAAAACATACCAGTAAAAGGTCATATTCATCACATTTTACTACAGACTGAGAGTTATTTGTTGAATCCGCCCCTCACTGGTGACGTTATTTTACTAAGTTGGGATAGCCATATGAACGGACAACTTGCAATAAATATTTTTATCTCTATTATGTCGTTTCTCTCTCGCTCTCTCTCTCTCTCTCTCTCTCTCTCTCTCTCACACACACACACACACACACACACACACAGACACACATACACACACACAGACACACACACACACACACACACACAGACACACACACACACACACACACACACACACACACACACACACACTATATATATATATATATATATATATATATATTGAAAGTTCACCAAACCGACCCCTGAGAATACCGGACGGCATTCCCGGAATATCGGCCGATATTTTCAAAGTCCCCGCAGAAATCTTCACACTTCCTTACAAAGAAAGATTCACAAAACTGACCACCCCTTAAAACCGGACACTGGTCACTTTTTATAAAACATTTGTAATTTATCCTCATGAAGTCGACCACTTTTTCAAGACGAGGAAATTTTGGTCAAAGAGATAATCAAGATCCATTTGATTTCATAGCCAATATGTGATTTGAAACTAGTGAAACTTGGTGTACGCGAGATTTAGAAGTTATTGTTCAATGTTTTTCCTGTCGTGTTGTGAGACCAGTGAACACTATTCATGGTGGGGCATACTTGTTTTTAGATCACCAGTGTCTTGTTGAGTGTAAATATTTAAAGCTCTTTATCTCATTGCATGAGTATTCTCGATTGTGACAGAACCCAATGTTTCAGAGATTCTATCTAAGAGTCATTCTGTTATTTATGGAAATTCCCATAGTAACTCTGATTGTACTCAGCCTCAGGAAATCTGGCTCGGTACAATTCAGGAACTGCTTGTGTGAATAGACACCGGACTCATCAATATACAATCAAACAATGCATCATTGGTAGATGGAATGATATTGAGAGAAATGCACATTTTTGTACATTATGTAAAAGTAATCAAATTGGTGATGAATTTCATTATTCATTCTTCAAAGGAGTTTTTTTTTTAAATTTCAACTTTATTTATTTTACGACGATTAACAAACAAGTTCTACAATTTACATCAATGCTTCTCGTCGGTTCATATTTTGGTTGATATTAAAAGATGTTGAAAAAGGAAGGTAGTTTATAATTTAGATTTGGTTTAAATTACGCACCTCCGATATCCAGATTTTTTCCCGCATTTACATATGGAAAAAATTATGGTGGGTACTGGGACTCTTTTTCAGGATCAATTTGCAGAATGTGGAAATAACGAGTACGGAAATATATGACAGAAATGAACAGATACGGAAAAATATGGAAATCTATAACAGATATGCAAAAATACGGAAAAAATACACAGGAAGTTGATGAAACCCAACATCTGCAACTAAAGTTTTTTGAATCGTTCGCTTTGTTAAAAATAAATCATAAACGGTACCAATTTCGAAGCACCAGAAGCGCATTTCGACAAATAATGTTACATCTGTGATGCCCAAGTCAAAAACTTGGAAATAAGAACAAACTTGAAAAAGCAGAATGAACCAAAACAAAAGCAAAATATTTGGTCATGACATCACTCTGAGTTTCATTCACGATACCCTGCTAGTTCTATCCATTCTGTATGCCTGGATACACCTCTCCTACAGATGTTACACCTGTAGCTCCCTCTCACGTCTCGTTGTACACGTTACCGCAGGCGTGGGTCTGGTCCGTGACTGCTTGTATTTCCAGGACTTATCACACTTAATCTTAAAATCGTTGTATTCCTTGACATCCCTGACCCTGTCAGGTACACTGTTCCAATCATTGACGACTCTCATCACACACGAATACTTTCTAACGTTCAGACAGCTGTCTTTTCAACAACTTCATTAGATTAGCTACTCTATATAGTTCAAAGAATCTGTTGTCATAAACACACTGACACCGTCTTGTCAGCCTCACGTAGAAGGTCAACTGGGACAGTACGATTGGATAAAGTGCCCTTTCTCATTTCAACTTAAAAACAAATATTTATTTTGGAAATTTTCACATCGACCGTATCTTACTTTCATGAAGAATAGCTACATAATATTTTCTGAAAAAGAAATAAAAATGCATATAATAATAATAATAATAATAATAATAATAAATACCAAAGCTAGACCTTCTCCTATACCGGGTACTCGAAATAACCAAAATGTCTTTGATTCATCAAACTGTCCCATAAAAACACCGAAATTCCCCTCTAAATGAATAAATAATATATACCAAGTATATATATCATATACTTTGATAAATACTCTAAATTGCCATTGTAAATATAGAAATTCTCCCATA
Organism: Ostrea denselamellosa; assembly: GCA_024699665.1. Classification (NCBI taxonomy): domain Eukaryota; kingdom Metazoa; phylum Mollusca; class Bivalvia; order Ostreida; family Ostreidae; genus Ostrea; species Ostrea denselamellosa. Next base: position 2,772,072 of record JAMZEH010000068.1, on the reverse strand, counting down.
TATTCACGAGGTTTCATAGAACGATAACTCTATCAAAATTTGTACACTGTATATGTCTATATCACCAAAAATTATTTATAATGAACAATTCCCACAAATATTCATAAAAGGACGAGGATTTCAACTCAGAAATTATGCATACAAACACTTTGGTGATATCACTGTAAAGAGTCAGTAATTTTATCAATGAAGTAGAAATAAGTGAGAAATAGTTAGTGCTGGGTATTGCGAGTCAAAAATCGTATTGCGATATAGTGTAGACGTATTTAATTTCGTTGGGAAAAATTGTTGTTTTTGTAGTGAACAGGATTTCGTGTGGACCAATTTTCGTTGTTTGTGATCACTTTAAAATTACATAGTACGCTTACCAAGTATATTTGCTATCCTTATTTGCTTAAATACTGTTACGACACACATGCCATTTCTAAACCATTTCGTCGACGAAGCGTGCCGTCGTTAGCACCCGTTCACAAACAAATCCTTACTTTGCGAATTATGTAAACTTGAGACATTAATGATTGATTAATTATATACTGTTTAACGTTCCGCTCGAGAAACTTTCACCCACATGGAGACGCCACCATTGCCGGTGAAGGGCTGCAAATTTAGACCTATGCTCGGCACCCATGACCCTGGAGCAGGGAGGGATCTTTAACGTACCACACCTGCTGTGACACGGGGCCTCGGTTTTTGCGGTCTCATCCGAAGGACCGCCCCATTTAGTCGCCTTTTACGACAAGCAAGGGGTACTGATGATCTATTTTATCTACCCGGATCAGAGGTGTGATCTGATAATAACGGCCTAATAATTTGTACAGAACACATTAGGCAGCGTTCGACATAATGGTAGCTTGTATTTGCAAATTCGAGTATGATACCGACCATACAATTTGCGACTCCTTGACTTTAAATGACACGGTTGAAAACCTTTTAACATCAATAGTCGTATTGGTCAGTAGTATGAAATAACAATCCATTTTTTCATTTCTGGTAGAAAAGAGTCTTTTTAACTACTAAAATTGCACTCTAAGTAGAAAATAGTCTTGGAGAACATTGCAAAATCATTCAAGGTTGGAAAGAGTCTTTGTGAAAGCTTACAATTTACTCTTGGTAGGAAAGAACGTCATCGAACATTTCACTCCTGGTAGAGATAGGTGTACATGTAAACGGCATTGAGAAAAAAAATGGGTTTTTGCAAGTGTGCAACATACCATAATAAACATCTTTATCCTTCAGTGAAGTGCTGATGTGCATGTTCCAAATGCGACTCCTTCACAGTAAACAGCTCCCATAGTATTTACATTGATTAATTTACTTCTAAAATAAAACAGCTTACATTCTGATTTACTGATACAGTCTTTAAGCATAACTTTTTCACTGTACTCGTCAAAAGGACTAGAAGGTGCTACAATATACTAGTCCTGTTGATTACTGACAAGTCCGGCTGCAAAAAAACAAAAGCAGAGTCAGGAAACGGAGATGGGTGGGTGGATGCAGTAGGTGGCAATCCTCTCCAACTGAAGAGTGGGGTGGGGGTCCCAAGAAAAGATAAATTCTTAGCAGCAAAATGGTGCATTTTTAGTAAATTTTGTGACAAATAAACGAAAATTTGAATGACCAAAAGAAAGTATGAAGGAACTTTGGAGATTATTATATTGTACAGTGGTTTAATTCGTTGGGTGTCAACCGTACTACTTGTACATAAAAGGGCTAAAATAACTAACAGTATTCAATCTCATAATTCCTATAGAAAATACAAATTAGGGAGAAGGGTAAACAAGGACGTCTGGACATACCAGAGGTGAGAGTTACCTAGGCTGAGTAAGCATTACCTGTGGACCGGTCACACCTACCGGGAGCGCTATATATTAATCAGGTAATCTGCAGTGAGAATCAGTGTACCAAGAACAGCCTAAGAATTTGTATGAAACACGTCAAACAGCATTTACGCTTTAACAAAGATCTTTGGGTCGTCATGATATAATGTTATGGAGTATTAAGGGGAAATTAATAAAAAGCACAGGCGACTGATCTGTACAATATTAAATATACAATATGTACAATAATGATAAGTTATACTTGACGGACAAGTTACTCCACAAAGCAGTTCAATTTTGACCTATGTCATAACAAGGAAATAAAACAGATTGATAATGTGGCAAAATGTTTTTGAATGATATAAAGTTCTACATTTTAATTAAGCGTTCAATGTAGGTTTGTATCCTCGAATAAACAGTTTTTGTTTAGTTTCCATTTCCGTGGTACCTCTCGGTAATTTGTAAAGAGGGAAAATGGTAACAAAGTTCAAATGTCGTTAAGTCTTGTATCTGATCCGATCTGTTAAACACGGTATACATTGATGTTAAGTCTTGTATCTGATTCGATCTGTTAAACACGGTATACATTGATGTTAAGTCTTGTATCTGATCCGATCTGTTAAACACGGTATACATTGATGTTAAGTCTTGGGTCTTATCATCATGGCTGTCCCTTTTAGCGCATAGGAAGTTTTCCAAGCATACCAGAATGGGCTTGTTTGACGATAAACAGCAGAATCCACGTATTTCCCGTTCAAGTTGGAAGCTGAACATCTCTTGTACCACAAGGCTCCAAGAAAGGCTTTCGCACAGTTACGACCACTGTCCTTGTCATTATCCTGATCACGTGTAGTGAACTTCATTCCATTGTTCCAGTCCAAACTGTCTCCTTCAACAGAGTATATATAACTGTGAAAACCTGAATAATGACAGTCAATCAAAATGTTTAAGGTTACATTTTGATAATAACTGATCTCATGTTCCCGAGGCTCGTATCAATATTAGTGATCACGTTGAGCAACATTTCATAGTAGAACATCGAGTTCTAAAACAATACACAACAGAGAACAGTGAAACGACACTGACGTTGCATAATTGGGTTGTGACAGTCGTAGAAGACATTGGCTAAATAATTGTATGTAAATTTTTAGAAGCAAATATAGAAGAAAAGAAACACAAGGGAGACTCGATCTCTCAACCTCTTGGTTACGAAGCGAACGCTCTGCTACTGAACTACCGCGACCATTGAAGATAATGAACAGTGTATAATCAAATGATCAATCTGATTGCTGGTTTTACAAGCATATCTTTCATCTAGTGTAAAATTGTAAAATTATATATATATAGTATACAAATGCACAAAAGTAATTCAGTGATTCCTGAAGACCAAACATTGTGCATATTGAGGCGAGTGTTAAGACCGCATTGCATTCGTTGCAAGTAAAGTCTATTCTGTATAAAATGTTCTGTGTAATCTTAATGTGTTTTGTGATGAGTTCGGACGACGTGTAAAACACACATACCTGCCGTTCCTGAATAGCCCGACACAGTAAGCTTGTACTTACTGCTCTCGTCCCCAACTTGAAATGTAGAGTACAGGGCGTAAGCTTTCTCGTCATCAAAACTCAAAAGTTCCACCCGGAGTTCCTGATTTGTGTTTGTAAGAGAGTGAATCACATCGTTTCCTATTTAGCAAGTAATAATAAAAAAATGGTGAATGCAAAGAAATGGGATATTTATTCAACTTGCTATAGAATCATGTAAAATAAACTTTTTACAGATTTCGTTTTCTTCAATAATTTTGGTTCATCTTGCATTGCGTTCATACAAGGAGTACCCACTTCAATGTACACCTTGGATACCGAGCTTACAATACACATGATCAGGTATTGGACATTTGTTAATAACGGCGTTATGCAAGTAAACGTCATTTGAAAATATTTATTATATTATGTATTAACATTAATCGTTAATTAGTTATTACGAAAAACATTAGTTTCCCATAGCAGAATATATACACAGAGGGCATCGGAATTCTAAATGCAAGAACCGGAGAGGCAAACAAATTTTTCTAAATTCATAAAAAAGAACAAGTCTTCTGTGAAAGTTTCCTTTAAGAGATTTGATTAAATGTTATGCAAATCATGTCTCCAAGCAGAACGGTGGTGTTACAATTGATTGATTAATTTTTGATTTCCGCCACCCACACCAATTATTTTCAGTTATCTGGTGGCGTCCATTTATATTGGTGGAGAAGAGAACCTAGATACAATGTACCCGGGAAGAGACCACCGACATTCCGAAAGTAAACTGGCAAACTTTCTCACATATATATTTCGGAGGTTCGGTGTTCTCTTCCCTAATACATTGTATCCGAGTTCTCTCCTCCACCTACAAACAACCGGCTAATGGAGAGTCGACTTGGTTCAAATTGTGGTTCCAGAGGTATAATTTGGGCTACTATAGCTAAAAAAGGTTTTCAATGGGAACATATACTCTTTGAAAAAGTTAATATAACAGAGATCGATCTCTTGAATCCTAGACAAAATTCATAAGATAGGCAACACAGATGTCTGGATACGTATGAAGACGGATCAGACGCCAAGGAAAGGTAGGCATCCCCGTTTCCTTTTTACAACCGCCGTGAACCCCAAGTCTTAATCAGGTAAACGAAGAAATCCGTTCTAAGGTTTAGTATGTAAAGAAAGGCTTAACACTTGATATGAAACACGTCAGACAGTACTATACCTAATGGTAGGTTGTATTTGTAAATTATTACAACCATAGAATTTTCGAAATGCTGACTCACTATGGAACAAATCATACGTGAAACGTAAGCAGATTCCAATGTCCAATTCCTGGTAATATCTCAATGTCGTTAGATCATTTCCTTTATGCGAAATTGCTTTCTTTCCTAGTATTTAATGGATACAGGGACACACATCTGCGTATACATGTACTATGCTGTATGTATATAACGGGGTCCAATTTAAATTTAGCAGATTTGGGAAGATGGAGATTTATCGACTCAAAATTCCTGGTATCACCGTAATACTTTGTTTTACACACGATCAAGGTGACATAATTAGCGATGTTAACACAATGATATATATATATATATATATATATATATATATATATATTTCTATTCTGCAGGAATAATAACCCTACCAATCCAGTAGTTTCTGGATGGGTCTCCAAATCCTTTCTTGTAGTCTGCCCAAGTTCGGTAAAAGTCTGTAGAACCATCCTGTCGTTTTTGTATAACCTACAAAATATAAATCTTCTAACTCCATTTCTGTGAGGTAATATGATGCTTACAAGGCTGACCTCGAGGTTTGTCTGTATAAATGTCATTTCTGTAAGATAATCAAGTGTATACAAAGTGCATTGTAGTTCTGTATCCATCAATGCAAATACTAAAATAGCTTATTAATTGTTAGACAGTTATTGGCTCACTGATTCGGACTATGGGTTACTTCGTTTACCTGCTCGGTATGTAGGGCTCACGGTGGGTGTGACCGGTCGACAGGGGATGTTTACCCCTCAAAGGCAAGATCAAGATATAAGGCTTCCTGAACGGCGGACAGGGATAATTACTTCTTCTATGTAGCTGAACCCACCTCTAGTATAACCAGGGGTCCGTGTTTGTCCAACTCATAGAAAAGTCTGTTGGAATTTCCATGGACACGAATTGTACTCCTTTGTTATCTGACCTGCTGTTATATACTTATGAAGCAGAATTTATTCGAAATCTTCTACATGAGAAGAAAAAGTATCTTCCTATGGCCTTTAATTCGACATTTACATATACGATGTTTTATCTATCAACAATGATCATTTTCATCCATATGTCGATTCGATAGTGAACTTGATATAACACATGTAACAGAGTCTTCCACAGCTGTTTCGTACTTAGATATTTTGCTGAAAATAGATGTTGGCGGCAAACTAACAACTCGACTTTCTATGATAAACGGGATAATTTCAATTTCTCCATCGTCAATTTTCATTATCTAAGTGGCAATATTCATCACCTGCATATGGTGTTTGTATTTTCCAACTGATTCGATACCTAAGAGCTGGTTCTGCATATGATCAGTTTTTTGAAATTGATTAAGGCAGCTGAAAAAGACGTTGATGTTAGAGGGGTTTGTACAATGTCGTCTAAAGTCAGCATTCGCAAATTTTATGGTTGTTATAACGTTCTAGTTTGCCAGTACAACTTTGTATTAGGTCAGATGCGAGATGCATTTTAATTTTCTCTTTCAAAATAATTCAAAGTGTACATATTTTAGCTGTTACATTTTCTACAATTTTACGTTTCTATAGCAATTTTCTTGACATAGATTTTCTTCGCTTTTAATGATGTGAACAGCGCGAATGAAGGTTATGTCTCCTAGTGAAACATTATAACGCCGAGTTTCACTCGAAAATAAAAATGTCAAACAAAAACCGTACCACGTTGGGGAGGTATATTATTTATTTTAAAAAGGGACATTTTTTTTATCTTCACTATTTCCCCCAAGTTGAATGTTATATTTATTTGTTTTCTTATGGATAAATGGCACCGTAAAGATTAAATGGAGATATTAATGGATGTATTGATATATACTCAACAAAATAAAAAACGCACCATAAAACAGAAAACGAACAATTTTTAATTTCTTCATTCTATCTCATAATTTTATATCATAAATGTTTTATTTGTTTACTGGCTTTAGAATAACAAGGCCACAAACACATCTGATTAAGAACGTCATATACGGTGTTGATACGTCGACAACGCAAAGTCACAAAGTCAATACTTGGTATAACTGGTATGATCACCCTTTGCGTTGATGCATGTTGTGCAATGGCATCGCATTGACCAAATGATGTCTTGAATTTTGACTTGTGGCATGTTAGTCCACTATTCTGTCAAAGTGCGTTGAAGTTCCGGTATCCTCGTCGGCTTAACGGGCCTGTTATAGACCATTCTTCCTAACTCATCTCAAACATGCTCCGAGAGTCTAGCAGTGTGGGAACGAGCATTGTTCTGTTGAAAAATTCTCACGCTCTGGTGGTTTTGACCTGAACACGAGCTGCTAAAATCCCTGTATCTTTGAGCATTAAGATATTATTACAAAAGTGCAAGTCAGAGCGATTACGGAAAGATACAGATGCCCAGATCATGACACTACCGACATCCCAATGGTTAACTTCTTGTAAACAACATGATGCGAGCCTTTCATTGCGTCTTCTCCATACGCGCATACGACCATCAGCTCTAGACAGATGGAAACGTGATTCATCTGAAAACAGGACTTCATACCATCGTTGACGTGTCCAATGAAGGTGACGTCATGTCCATTCCTCCCGTTGACGTTTATAACGCTGCCTAAGCACAGGACCCTTATACGGGCGACGAGCATTAAGGCCATTTTCATGGAGCCTTCTGAGAGCAGTCCGGATACTGACTCTGTCTGTCGCGTCCAGGGGTAACATTAGCAGTCTGTGAAGCTGTAAGGAAACAATACCGAAGATGCTGAAGTCTAATAAAGCGGTCCTGCTGCGGGGTGGTAACTCTTGGTGCACCTGGTCTCTACCTGTGCCTGTTGGATACGGAATTTGTGACAAGAAAACGTTGACTACGACGAATAATGGTACTGTGATGGCAATTGGAATGATTCCCGACATTCCAAGAAGAAAGACCTACACGGAGGATACCTACAATTTGCTTGCGCTCATCAGTGCTTAAGCATGGCATCAAAACGCATTAATTTGTCAACAAAAATGAAATTTCAGACTTTCCCTCTGAAGACGAAGTTAGACGACACAGGAAACAAGTTTCAATTTTCATTCAGCGTAATTGGCATGCTTTTCACGTGCAAAAAGGCGTTTTAAAACATTTTTTAGTTTGTAAGCGCTTCCTTGAACATGACCTGCAAATTTTACTGGATAAAAATGTTAAAGGGTGCATTAATAGGGACGATTGAAATTAAATAAATAAAATATATTTTAATTTTTGAGAAAAAAATCACTTTTAGTAGTGCGTTTTTTATGTTATTGAATATAGTTACAAGTGAAAACTTAAAGCCTTCATTACAAAAAGGTCCGAAATTCAGAGAACCTCGGACTTTCGGTTGGTTACAAAACTTCATCTCTATTATGAATTCTGAAGAAGATTCTGTCAGAGGATGGGCTAAATCTGAAAAGGAAGAATTGGATACCTTGTCAGGAGGGATGAAAAGTATAAGAGGAATATTAAAAATAGTTCTATGTACTCACCGTCCACCCCCCTCCATCTGTAGTCATGTCACAGTATGCTTGCTTTTTCTGATGTCCGACATCGATCAAATATACCCCATCTTTTCCTTTCGTGGTTGGGTTACTCCGTAATATCTCCATACATGATTTACGCACTGCAACTGCAAGAAAGGCATAAACTACTCGTCGCTGTTAGCTAGGACTAAAGCGCATACTGATATACTTATTTCGATATGATTGTGCAACGATAAATTCATTGGTATATCATATGAAAATGTCAAGGTCTTGAAAGATATGCTGGGCAACTGAAGGCACATGGCATCCTTTATCAAGTCAGGAATGAAAAGAGGACATAAATTTTAAGATCATCTGAAATTCCGGGAAGACATTTTTTACAAGAAATATTTTGGATAAAATGTATAAGAGTATCTCTACCTAAATTATCCTAAAATAGGGTGCTAACGTAAAAGGTAATTCATCAGTTCAAACAGCTTCACTTTCACTCACAATTTAGTGAACTCACTAATTCTACTAACAAGAGCCCTAATTCTATTGGCCTAGCAAGAGCCTTATGGACTACAATGCTCACCCGAATCACATGGTCTTTGCTGTTCTGATTTATAAAGGAATTTTCACTATTTATTCACAGAAAATAAATCATTACATCACCTTAACCCTGCAGAGTTATGACTTTTGATCCAAATAACACAGGGATGCACCTACAGTAACATTAGCAATACGGCTGTACTCGTTTGTTCCGAAGAATATTTGTTTGTTAATAATAATTCACTGGATGACATTTGATCCCCATTGCTAGTTTCAGTCTTATTGTTGATAATCTATAGTCTACACAGGTCGTACTTGCATATTTATATAATTTAGCGTGTTCCATATCTTACCTTCGACCTACGAACAGAAATCATTTCATTACTTATTTGCAATGCATCGTGATGGTATGAAGTTCATACTAATATGCCTAATCACACACACACACACACACACACACACACACACACACACACACATAGAGAGAGAGTGAGAGAGAGAGAGAGAGAGAGCAATTTTTAATATACCCTAGAATCAGATATTGTCATACATGTATATCTACTTCTTTGGCAACTGCCTGATCAAGGTACAGAATATATTCCTTGAATTAGATTATTTTTCAAACAATTAACAAAAAACAAAAACAAAAAAGAAAAACCAAAAAGAAACAAAACAAAAAAACCCCCAAAAAAACCACAATCACGCATTATGTCAAATGAATTTCACATTTTCAGAACTCAATACCGATTTATTTATACAAAATGTGTGCAGTTTACGATAGTTCAAATAATTGCAGATACTTTGGTTCTTCATTTATCTACTATACAATTGTTTATTGTTTTACGCCACACTTATTATATTTTCAGGTATCTGATGGCGTCCATTTTTTGTTGGTGGAGGAGAGAACCCAGATACAATGTACCCGGTAAGAGACCACCGACCTTCCGAAAGTAAACTGGCAAACTTTCTCACATATATCGCCGCGAGCGAGATTCGAACCCCCGCCGACTAGAGGTGAAGGGCCTTGTGATTTTGAATGCAATGCTTTAACCACTCGGCCACGGAAGCCCCCTCTTCTATAGAAATATGAATTAACACATTGGAATGGGAATTTCCTGATCATCACGGATACTATTTGAGCGGAGCATTTTCAAATGTTATTTGTCCGTTCTTAATTTTTGCAATGCTGAACTAGGGCATTTCTAATGATCAGCAAAACCCTGGATGTCTCTTGTTGAGTTACACGAGAGATACAGAGCTCATAAATCTTTCTTAGTTAAACATTGTTTTTGTCCTCTTTTTTTACATAAGTTAAATGTACCATCAAGACTTTCGTTTAAACCAGACATTTTCAGTTTACCAATCATGTCTGAACACATCTAAATATTTTTTTAGTATTTGTTACCACAGACCATTATATCGCTTGTGTTCGAATTTACTGTTAAAGAATAAAGGTATAGTACTCTATAAATAGGATACCCAAGTTTGCCAGTGAAAAATGAGTAAAGCAAATGGTATAAAATAAAATAAATAAATATTCATATTAATTTCATTAATCGTCAAACTAAATTACTTAAATGAACATTATTATTATAAATCGTCAAACACCTTCGTTGATGTGATTTGGCTAAAATAGACATAATGAGAACTGTACATCTTTACAAAGACATGTTCTCAACATAATGTATGTACTATTATTTATTATTGATAAAAAATAATAATTACCTTCTTAATATCCTTTTCCCATCCCCGTGGAGATCCGGGTTGTCAGAATAAATTCTCAGTACCCCTTGCTTGTCGTAAGAGGGGACTAAATGGGGCGGTCCTTCTGATGAGACCGCAAAAACCGAGGTCCCGTGTCACAGCAGGTGAGGCACGTAAAAGATTCCTCTCTGCTCAAAGACCATAAGCGCCGAGCATCGGCCTAAATTTGGTGACGTCTCCATGTGAGTGAAAGATACTTGAGAGGGACGTTAAACAATATTTATTCAATCAATCAATCCTTTTCGGAAATTAGAAAGATCGGTCAAAATGGCTGTGATAAGTAAAAGTGCTTTTTACAATTATTTGGTGCTATTACGGACTTCAGGTTATGAATTGACGTGAGAAATTCAACTTAAAAATGGTATTTAATACACAGGCATTTTGTTTAGTCTTACTGTGTCAGGGCCCAGCTAAAACTCGACCTAAAATATTATGCATTATTCTGAATTCATTTCTTCACATCTTTGGAAGTTTACGGAATTTCGGGATCAACGTTGGTAGTAATGTAAATTGGTTATATATGATGATATAAGAATACAGAGTAGAATTTTATATCATTTGCTTTACTGATTTTTTATCGGCACACTTAGGAACCCTATCTTTAGAGTTCTATACCTTTACTCCTTAATAATAAATTCGAAGTCAAGCAATATGATTGTCTGTGTTTGTCAGATATCATTCTGTTTTAAACATGACAATTCCTACTATGCAATTTATACCTAAACAAACGTATGGCACAGACTTGTTGATATAAGAAAGACTTGTAAATGATGTATCTCACTTATAATTCAGCAACTGATACTGAAACTTTAGTTGACTATTAGAAATACCTTAGTTAACCATGGCAAACATTAACAATGGAAAATTGATTTCTTTTATCTCTAATCGTGACCATGCCTCTTGAAAAGAACTCATTTATTGATATAGTGCATATAATGGGAAAGAAAGTTATTTTTTAAATTAAATTTTAAGGATATAGAAACGTTTCTATACATGAGAGAGAGAGAGGGAGAGAGAGAGAGAGATTCGTGAGCGCAGTGCGTAAAAGCTTAGGGAAGTTAAACTTCCAAATACGAGGGTTGTGAGGCAACCTACCGTTAGGAGAAAAGTACCTCCATCCTGTTTCATTAATGGTCATATCTGATAGTTCACATGACTGACGGATATGGCACTTCTTTAGTTGGGAATGGAACCCAAAACATGTGCAATGTTCACCACACACAGCGGCACACTTAATGGCGGATTTAGAATAATGTATTGTCATGAGGCTGGTCTTCAAAGCTTTGTTGTCATGAAAAAGTTTCTTCGTGTAGTGTTGGTTGTTTATATCTGCTGTTGACAATGTACACAAAATGCTGTACAGAACGAAGCGAATGATTAGCGATATGGCTTTCATTTTATCGGTAAGAGTAGCGGCACAGTTATTAGCAGAGATCAAATCAAAAATGCCAGCGACCAACTCCTCACTACCTCCTGTCTGACATAAAGTCACTTTATAAACAGTGACGGAACATTTCACAACCTCCTGTCTGACATGCAGTTGCTTGTATACATGTGCTTTTTATCGACTTGTACTCTGATTGCTCATTCCTCCCAGTAACTGACACGATACCCTGACGTCATGAAAAATAATAAATCAGGGACACTTTCAGACCAATGAAGTTCTCATATCTGAGACAAAGTAAAAAAATAATGAAAGACATTTAGGTGTATTAGTCTTGAGCTTAAGTATCAGTTTGCAGTAGAATCAAACACGTGTAGGTATTTTTGCTGTCATATTCGCAGTGACGGACATGTACATTTACAATTATAGTTAGTATCCTCTTTATGCCGCACATTTTTCATTAGACAAATCCATTGATTTTGAAATATAATTTCTCATCAAATTTTGATATGAATAATAAAAGTCTATAAATTGCCCAGGACGAATCACCTTGACTGTGCATCATTATAAAGTAATGATGAAAACATTTACACTCACTTTATCAACAAGTCTTCAATGTTTGTTATAACTAGTTGTCGGTTTGTTCATAGTAAAACCAACATCAATTTGTATTAGAGTTTTGTAACAGATCACCACTATCCTTTATCGATTTGTAATAGATACAGCATTCCTTTTGGAATAGTGGTTTGCATATTAATGATGCAAAACAAACTCCTAATAAACGTACTGCATTGTTACTATATCTTCACCTTTAGTTTTGTAACCTTTAAAGTAAAAATATGTTCCAAAGTATGTGGCTTTTTTCTTGTCTACGAATTTCTCTGGTTACCTTACTCCTCCTAAGCACCTGATTCCACCTCTGGTATATTCAGAGGTCCGTGTTTGCCCAAACTCTCTGATTTGTATTTTCTAAAGTAATTACGAGATTGAATACTTTTAGTCACCGTAACCTTTACATGATAATTGAATTTAAGATACCTGATACAGCAGGTATTATCGTTTCTCTCAAATGCAATTTTATCTTAAAAGACGAATCTATTAAAAATATGTGGGAAAATGTTATCATTACTTTCGGAACTTCATCGATTTCTTTGATTATTGAAAAATGCAGACGAAGTGCTTTACTGATGTCCGATATTTTTATTGTATTCAAGGTTGATCCACCAGACGCGCATTTTGACAAACAATGCCTCCTCAGTGATGCTCAAGTAAAAAATGTTGGAAGTCCGATATATACTCATTAATGTTGAAATGAATTTCTTAATTTTAACTTGATGACAAAATTTTTTTTATCCGTAATTCATACAATTACAGAAGTACTTAGCAACTGTGTTTTATACACAGTTTTAGATGTGTTTATACCAATTGTTAGTCCGTTGTATAAGCACTGATTTTGAATGCCAATTATTCTGCTTACGTGGTCAAGCGAGTGTGATCGGTCAAAATGTGTTGCAAAGTTTGACATTTCTCCTCCAAGATATTTCTAAATTATATACCCAGTTGAATAAAAATTGCCGAGAAATAGTACATTCTATATTTAAACAGATTGCAGCAAATTAGTTTATTGATATGTGAAGATTTCACAAAATATGCAAGAAATTATTTTTTTTACATTGGTCTGAGGAACACGATATGAAGAAACAAGGGGCCTCCGTGGCCGAGTGGTTAGAGCACTGCGCTCAAAATCACTAAGCCTCTCACCTCTGTCGGCGCGGGTTCGAATCTCGGCCGCGGCGTTATGTGAGCAAGTTTGCCAGTTTACTTGCGGAAGGTCGGTGGTCTCTTCCCAGGTACGTTGGAGCTGGATTCTCTCCTCCACCAACAAAAACTGGACGCCACCAGATAACTGAAAAATTGTTGAGTGTGGCGGAAAGCAATAAATAATCAATCAATCAATCAATGAAGAAACAATCGTCAAAGCTTCGAGCAAGTAATGGTTGTAGAAAAACTTAGAAGAAACTTAATTTCTAAATTGATGATACTGATTTTTGCGAGAAAATTGTTAGGCTAGGTATTTTATAAGGTATCAAAGTTTGATAACCATATTAATGAAATTTGCAAATTAGATAAACATTGGAATGTTTTAATAATTTTTTTTTACTAGCTAATACAAACAAGATAATTATTTTCAAAATTAGATTTATATTGATTTTCCATTTGCTCTCACACATTTGGCAATTATGTGCTGAAAAAAGAGCTGAAAGATTCGAATAAGTGCATTGAATTTTACAATGAAGCTTTGTAAAGCTAAGAAAACTATCTTGAGCTACCCCTTCTTTAATTTCGTAAATTGCACAATACCGAGTAGTTTAAGATTCTCATAATCCCAAATGTCAGACTAAATATGTATTGAAAAATAAGTTATATTTTTAGGAATTTTAATGCTATAAAAATGTCTAAAGTGGTGTTTTCAACATATAAAGATTATTGGAGGTTTTCTATTAATTCTATAAAATTCTTTTCCTGATAATGTAATATTTCTTTACTGTTTAAAGGCCAACCTCATCCTGGAGCTGTCATGATTGTAAATGTACTACCAGGAAAAGTATTGCTGCTTATATCACCTTATGTTCTGTCTGTATCCGTGTGCAGTTTTCAGTGTGTTTCAATCTTACTTCTATGCATTAAAGTCCCAGTACTGTATTATGCATTGTTTTAATATCGTGAGGACCCGGGCTAGAATAGCTCCTCAGTACCCCTTGTTTGTCGTAAGAGGGGACTAAATGGGACCGTTTTTCGAATGAGACCGCAAAAACCGAGGTCCCATGTCACAACAGGTGTGGCACGATGAAGATCCCTCCTTGCTTAAAAGCACTGAGCGCCAAGCATAGACCTAAATTTCGGAGCCTTTGACCGGCAATGATGACGTCTCCATATAAGTGAAAAATTCCCGAGCGGGACATTAAACAATATACATTCAAACAATGAAACATTTAAGTTATACTCTATAAGCATCAACATTTTGAAAATGGTGATGGAAAGGTCATCTCACCGAATTTGCTGCAATTTGACATATAGTGATTATTTGATACCCTCTCATAGATTTTGATACCAAAATTTGTTGTTGAGGTATCGTTGCCATGGTAACGATAACACCTTGAAATGGCTCCAAAGATTCTTAAAAAGGTGCTATTATGAATTGTTTTTAATTAAAAAAAATATTAAAATTTTACTTGTGTACATATTTATTGATTATCCACTAAAAGATTTAGGTGAATTATAAAAAACACAAAATAAAGCATCATTAAATTAATATTGGATTATCTAGTGTTTTCACGTTGAAAATGTGATGTTTCGACATTTTGACTACTTTTGGAAAAAATCTATTTTAGGTTATTTATGACATCATATAAAGAATAACAGCCACCATCAGAGATCTATGAAAGTTATATATGTTTTAATTCATCGCGTAATGTGTAAAATATTAAGAAATTAAAAAAAAATGTAATATTTTGCTGAATGAAATTATACGGCTTCAAATTTGGTTACCATGGTAATATGAATCTGGATATGCGAGTCAAATTTCAATATTTTGTCGATTCAATATCCCGAATCTATTAAATTCGGCATAAATATAATGTACTGTTAGGTTTCAGTAAAATAGCCATAGCACCCAATTTCAGTATTTATGTCATAAAGTTGTTCATATGAGTGAATGAAATATACAATCAATCAATCATTGAGTTGTAATGGGTTAACTAGGATTCTATTTGTACCCGAAAGCAGCACAGTGAAAACGATATATCATTGTCACTTCATCTTTGAACACACACAGATATATATATATATATATATATATATATATATATATATAGCAGAGAGGAGAAATTCAAAATACCAACCATTTTTTATAGAAGAGTGGGGTGGAGAAGGGGCTATGTTTCTCATTTTTATCTTGAAACACATTTTATGTCCATTTTGTAGGATTTGAATTGTTTTCTTGTTTCTGATTTATTGCGTTCTATTAGATTAAACATTGTACATTTCAAATTAAAAATTACACAATGAATTCAGTAATTACTGTCTATGAAGCTCACATTGTATGCTCTGGTATGACCAGGGTCCGTTGATGATATTGAATACTGATAGTTATCTTGGCCTTTTATTTGTAAGGAATTAGTTCAAAAATCTTAATTCATTTGTTCAAACTATCTACAAATGTGTTTGTTGACAATGACTTTTTGTATATCAGCATTTTACAGTAAACTACATCTTCAGTTGAATTGGTCAGTTGAGTATAAATCCTTCCATGGAAGGGGATGATGTTTTCAAAGCAGTTCATCAAATGTTCTCCAGCAGTCTCATGGTCTGTAATTTTCTTTATGGACACATTCCAGATGAACACAATACATCTCAACACCATATTGGATCCGCTTAAAATTGTTTAAAATTGTTTGTCATATGATGTTGCATTTAATACACACCTCACAGAAAACATTTCTGTCTTAATTTCATTTTGAATATCCCATCTTGAATCTGCATTCCTGATAGTCAGTCTAAAAATGTATAGAAAAACATCTTGCTAATTATTGACATCAGGACTGCAGACTTAAATATGAAATGGAAAAGACAGATCCGAAAATATTTACGAATGCTAAAGCTAATGTGATAAACATTCACAATCACCGCCATTTCAAGATTTTGGTAGAAGTTCAGAGGTTGCGATAATTGCATATATAGATTTGTTTACTGTCAAGTGATTTCACAAACTGGGTCAAAATAAATCATAATAAACTACTCACTGATTTGAAATAGTCTAATAACGAAACTTAACATTTAATGTCCATATCATTTTCGGCTAATCAGAATTCATCACTGATGTCACCACGATCGCTACCCAAATCCACTGATAGCTAACCATCGAGAGCAAAATGACACACACTTGAATGTGCTCAAAATTATGAAAATAATTCAAAACACCCTTCACACTGTCTACTTTCATTTCGCGGAAAGGGACGTACTTTTTCTTGATTATATATATACTTTGAATACACATTCCAGTCAAGAGTCCAGTTGATCCAGATTTAGAAAAACTCGAATATTTTCGCAATAGCGCAATTTTAAAAATCAATTTATTGTCATAACTTAAATGGAACATTTTTAATTTTTTGATGTGTTATATTAATGAATACGATATATGTTTATTCATGCAAGAACAAAGCACGAGTGCCTGCGTTTCGGCACACAATTTATTTTAAATGCAGATGTTAGACACTTTCTGGATTATGCTGACTCTGTCTAAACATCGTTTATGTTTTCAGTAAATAATACGCATAACATTATATGAAACTCTAACTTATGGATTCCAGCTTACGAAGAGCAAATAATCAATCAACTGATAGTTTGATTGTTTGTTTGTGTCACAGATTGGCCGTGCTGGTTGTCAGAAAAAAATAACTAGTTGAATAATTAACTACATTTTAATACTGTTCAATACATTTTGTTATATTGTAATTCAGTTTTACAGAGAATTATATTTAAGTTTTTTGTATGTCACTTATTGGCTGGTCCGTAATGGCGGCCTCGGCGGGCTCACAAAACCATCCGTCCGTGTATCCGTGTAAGACAGGCCAAAGTTGGTGAATTGTTGAATGATGAATGTTTATGGTGGTTCCATTTTTCTGAAGGCTGACTCCCTTGAATACTGAATACTGCAATACTGGAATACTGGAATCTATTAATAGTATACATTTCATAACTGTATATACCATACATTGGGGTTATATTCTATGCACGTTTTTCCACATACATATACATTACTTTACACATATACTTTACATGTATTTACTTATATTATACATGCATACTTTTACTCATGTTTTACTCATATATTTTATACTTGTACTTTACACATACTATATATATTATACAAATAGCATGTTTACTTATACACTGAATTCAGACTAAATATGTATTGAAAAATAAGTTATATTTTTAGGAATTTTAATGCTATAAATATGTCTAAAGTGGTGTTTTCAACATATAAAGATTATTGGAGGTTTTCTATTAATTCTATAAAATTCTTTTCCTGATAATGTAATATTTCTTTACTGTTTAAAGGCTAACCTCTTCCTGGAGCTGTCATGATTGTAAATGTACTACCAGGAAAAGTATTGCTGCTTATATCACCTTATGTTCTGTCTGTATCCGTGTGTAGTTTTCAGTGTGTTTCAATCTTACTTCTATGCATTAACGTCCCAGTACTGTATTATGCATTGTTTTAATATCGTGAGGACCCGGGCTAGAATAGCTCCTCAGTACCCCTTGTTTGTCGTAAGAGGGGACTAAATGGGACCGTTTTTCGAATGAGATCGCAAAAACCGAGGTCCCATGTCACAACAGGTGTGGCACGATGAAGATCCCCCCTTGCTTAAAAGCACTGAGCGCCAAGCATAGACCTAAATTTCGGAGCCTTTGACCGGCAATGATGACGTCTCCATATAAGTGAAAAATTCCCGAGCGGGACATTAAACAATATACATTCAAACAATGAAACATTTAAGTTATACTCTATTAGCATCAACATTTTGAAAATGGTTATGGAAAGGTCATCTCACCGAATTTGCTGAAATTTGACATATAGTGATTATTTGATACCCTCTCATAGATTTTGATACCAAAATTTGTTGTTGAGGTATCGTTGCCATGGTAACGATAACACCTTGAAATGGCTCCAAAGATTCTTAAAAAGGTGCTATTATGAATTGTTTTTAATTATAAAAAATATCAAAATTTTACTTGTGTACGTATTTATTGATTATCCACTAAAAGATTTAGGTGAATTATAAAAAAACACAAAATAAAACATCATTAAACTAATATTGGATTATATAGTGTTTTCACGTTGATAATGTGATGTTTCGACATTTTGACTACTTTTGGAAAAAATCTATTTTAGGTTATTTATGACATCATATAAAGAATAAAAGACACCAGCAGAGATCTATGAAAGTTATATATGTTTTAATTCATCGCGTAATGTGTAAAATATTAAGAAATATAAAAAAAATGTAATATTTTGCTGAATGAAATTATACGGCTTCAAATTTGGTTACCATGGTAATATGAATCTGGATATGCGAGTCAAATTTCAATATTTTGTCGATTCAATATCCCGAATCTATTAAATTCGGCATAAATATAATGTACTGTTAGGTTTCAGTAAAATAGCCATAGCACCCAATTTCAGTATTTATGTCATAAAGTTGTTCATATGAGTGAATGAAATATACAATCAATCAATCATTGAGTTGTAATGGGTTAACTAGGATTCTATTTGTACCCGAAAGCAGCACAGTGAAAACGATATATCATTGTCACTTCATCTTTGAACACACACAGATATATATATATATATATATATATATATATATATATATATAGCAGAGAGGAGAAATTCAAAATACCAACCATTTTTTATAGAAGAGTGGGGTGGAGAAGGGGCTATGTTTCTCATTTTTATCTTGAAACACATTTTATGTCCATTTTGTAGGATTTGAATTGTTTTCTTGTTTCTGATTTATTGCGTTCTATTAGATTAAACATTGTACATTTCAAATTAAAAATTACACAATGAATTCAGTAATTACTGTCTATGAAGCTCACATTGTATGCTCTGGTATGACCAGGGTCCGTTGATGATATTGAATACTGATAGTTATCTTGGCCTTTTATTTGTAAGGAATTAGTTCAAAAATCTTAATTCATTTGTTCAAACTATCTACAAATGTGTTTGTTGACAATGACTTTTTGTATATCAGCATTTTACAGTAAACTACATCTTCAGTTGAATTGGTCAGTTGAGTATAAATCCTTCCATGGAAGGGGATGATGTTTTCAAAGCAGTTCATCAAATGTTCTCCAGCAGTCTCATGGTCTGTAATTTTCTTTATGGACACATTCCAGATGAACACAATACATCTCAACACCATATTGGATCCGCTTAAAATTGTTTAAAATTGTTTGTCATATGATGTTGCATTTAATACACACCTCACAGAAAACATTTCTGTCTTAATTTCATTTTGAATATCCCATCTTGAATCTGCATTCCTGATAGTCAGTCTAAAAATGTATAGAAAAACATCTTGCTAATTATTGACATCAGGACTGCAGACTTAAATATGAAATGGAAAAGACAGATCCGAGAATATTTACGAATGCTAAAGCTAATGTGATAAACATTCACAATCACCGCCATTTCAAGATTTTGGTAGAAGTTCAGAGGTTGCGATAATTGCATATATAGATTTGTTTACTGTCAAGTGATTTCACAAACTGGGTCAAAATAAATCATAATAAACTACTCACTGATTTGAAATAGTCTAATAACGAAACTTAACATTTAATGTCCATATCATTTTCGGCTAATCAGAATTCATCACTGATGTCACCACGATCGCTACCCAAATCCACTGATAGCTAACCATCGAGAGCAAAATGACACACACTTGAATGTGCTCAAAATTATGAAAATAATTCAAAACACCCTTCACACTGTCTACTTTCATTTCGCGGAAAGGGACGTACTTTTTCTTGATTATATATATACTTTGAATACACATTCCAGTCAAGAGTCCAGTTGATCCAGATTTAGAAAAACTCGAATATTTTCGCAATAGCGCAATTTTAAAAATCAATTTATTGTCATAACTTAAATGGAACATTTTTAATTTTTTGATGTGTTATATTAATGAATACGATATATGTTTATTCATGCAAGAACAAAGCACGAGTGCCTGCGTTTCGGCACACAATTTATTTTAAATGCAGATGTTAGACACTTTCTGGATTATGCTGACTCTGTCTAAACATCGTTTATGTTTTCAGTAAATAATACGCATAACATTATATGAAACTCTAACTTATGGATTCCAGCTTACGAAGAGCAAATAATCAATCAACTGATAGTTTGATTGTTTGTTTGTTTGTTTTACCCGTCGATAGTTGTTCACTCATATTGAAACATCACCAGCTATAGGTGAAGTACCACAAATTTAGATGTATACTTAGCTCGCAGAGTCGTAGCTGTGACTGATATTTAACGACCAACACCTGTCGAGAAACGGGGATCATATCAGAAAGACCTGTAACTGATGCTTCTAAATACCGCGCGCATATCTATCTATATGAAAAGAAAACTAACAGTAGTCAATCTCGTATAATTCCAATAGAAAATACAAATCAGAGAGATGGGAAAACACGGACCCCTTGCCATACCAGAGGTGGGATCAAGTACCTAGGAGGAGTAAACATTCCTGTCACACCCGCCGTATGCCCTACATTCCGATGTGGTAAACAGAGCAATCCGTAGTCAGAATCAGTGTGTCACGAACGGCCTAACAATTGGTTTGAAACACATCAGACAGCATTCGAATTAGTGGAATGTTGTACTGACAAACTAGATCGTTATAATGACCATGGAATTTGCGAAATGCTGACTTTAGACGAAACTGTACAAACGCCTTAACATCAACGTTTTTGTCAGTAGGCCGCCTCAATTTAAAAACTGATCATATGCAGAACAAGCTCTTGCGTATCGAATCGGTTGGAAGATATAAACACCAAATGCAGGTGATGATGGAATATTGCCACATAAATTTGGGAAATTAACCATGGAAAAATTGAAATCATCCCGTTTGTCATAAAGTTGAGTTGTTAGTTTGCCACCGGCGTCTATTTTCAGTAAAATATCTAAGTACGGATCAGAAGTGGAAGACTCTGTGGTTTCAAGTTCACTGGGATATATCGAATTGACATATGAATGAAAATGATCATTGTTAATAAACATATCTAAATGTCGAAATGAAGGCCAGAGCAAGCTATGTTTTCTGATGTAGAAGCTTTGGAATGAATTCTACTTCATCAGAATATAAGAACAGGTCAGCTAACATAGGGCAACTCGTGCCCATGGGTATTCCAACAGACAGTTGGAAGACCCGATCACCAAAGACTACGAAAATACTTTCAATGAGGAACTCTAGCATAGTTTTAATATTAACTTCAGAGTACTTGTGCGTGGAGTCGGAGTGGTGTTTAACAAAACAATTTTTGGGATGCCAATCACTAAATATGAATATTTCCTTTTACCATTTTTGTTCAAGAAGCAACTGTCTATGATGTCAAAAAGTCTAGGTTTTACTTATCGTGAGGCATGGTCGTGTAAAATGTTGTAAAAACGACACGTTTTAATGTTGTGAATTTAAGAAAAAGTTTTGTGATTTCAAATTCACTAAAACTTCTTTAGAATTTTTAAGAATCCATACATTGATGTACACCACTTCTGGTATATGTGGTGGCCTAGTACGTTTAAAGTTTCTCCTTCACAGCTGTTAATGTTTTCGTACAGAGCAAAGATAGGGGCTTACTAGAACATTTACTGGATCTTATAATGTATCTGTGTTTGTAAGGGTTTTGGTGGAGTCTGGGGGTTTACTATAGGTACATTAACTCATATTCATCCGCTTCATTGACTGGGAGATTAAATGTATTTAAAACGGAAGCATGATTTTGAAGAATTTCATCTTTTGAAAGGGCAGTTGAAGTATTCGTGGTATTAATAAATGTGGAATCAATGACAAGTTCGTTTAGAATGGAATTGTAATAATGAGCATCACAAACAAATACAATGCTGTTATCAGCTTTGTCAGCTGGAACCAAAACATATTCCTCATGTAACATATCTATCTTTTTTATCACTTCTGATTTACTAAACACAGAAGGATAGATGGTACGCATTTTTGTTTTGACATGTCTGATACGGGATTTTAATATTTCTCTTATATTTTTTATCCATTCTGACAAGGTATCAAGTTTTTTTTCCAGATTTAGCCCATCGTCTGGTATAAACGTCGACAGAGTTCATTATAGAGATGAAGACTGGGGTTTTCTGAATTTAGGACCTATTAAAGAAAGTGATTTTATATCTTCATTTTTAACTATATGAACTTTACTAGTAATGTCACGACCAGTTGGACTATAGATAAAAGAAGACGAAGAACAAAAACACGGAGGTGGATTGAGTATAAGATGGTATATATCTAGGCACTGCAAAGTTTGTTTGTAGTTAAAAAGTTTGGATGTAATAATGGAAGTATATATGTAGAAAATAAGGTGTAGACTTGAACTTGAAATACTCTGGAATACATTACTGAACTTTTTCATGACGAAGAATATTGCTTACGTTGACGGCATCAATTCCTTTGTTAGTAAATTTGAGTTTTAGGAACTGGCGGCCAGATTCGGAAGTAATATGGAAGTAGTATCATCCAAAACCCGCGGTGGTTTAAATAATCTGTGATGGGCAACATCCGTAATCATAAAATTCAGTCTATAATCTGGTGTGCAAAAATCCACATATGGACAAGTTTTGGCTTCTTCATATAACGTATTCAAAACTATCAATGAAACAGAGTAAAGTTTTGTGCGAATATGATGTGGACCTATTTGTGTATTGACGTAAGGTAAAAGCGAGTCAAGTGTGGCATCGTGTATACTAGGTCTTTTATATAAACGATGCCCATGCGTTTGTGTCTAGGTATATTTGAGAAAAAGTCCCATCACATTCACGTTGTCCCCTAGTGGACTAGTCAACTTTCCGACATTGGATATATTATCGTTGTATCCATATGGAAAAGCAGTGGCTAAAGTTTTAATCCAGTGCTCTTCTCTTTGTCTACGGAAAGCGGTACTTAAAGTAGGATTGTTTGTGTGATGGTATTTTTCCCCAGAATCCTGACCCTCATGGACAAGATGGAATGGTCTGTGGAATTAAAATGTTTGTAGAGAAGTTGATTACCACCATTATTAATTTGAAATTTGTGAGCCAATATTCTTTTATTGAGTGACCCCTTCGTTTCCTCGACATAAATTAACTCACAGAGGTTACACGCAATAGCGTAGACAACATTAGAAGTTTTACAGGTCAGATTATCAAACGTTTTGGTGCAGACACTACGTCCGGTGAGATTACTAATAAATGAATTACTGGTGATCAATATATCACATGTTTTACAATTTTTTACCAAACATGTGGATATGGAGCATATGGGATCTAAATAAGAATAATCAAAACTGTTTCTTAAAAATACCTGACAATCTTTAATTTGAGTAGACGAATTTTCATTTCTGTACCACAGCGGACTACCTGACGACTTTACGTACGGTAAATGTTTAATATCCAGAAGGATAATCCTAGGGACACCAACCATTCTGCTAGACTTTGTGTCCATTATACAATCCACAGAGTCACACCTTTTGATACATTTTTAATACTTTTCGTACTTTTTATATATTTCCAACATTTTTGACTTGACCATCACTGAAGAAATATTATTTGTGGACACGTGCATCTGATGCATCAAAATTCGCGCCGTTTATATTTTATAATATAATATATAGATAGTTAGATAGATAGATATATAGATATACATATTGATAGATAGATAAATAGAGAGAGATAGAAGCATTAACCTGTTTTACAGCTGGAAACAATAGTGGTAATTCACTGAAACATGATATTCTAGAATGTTTATCTCTTTGTAATAAGGTCGCGCATAGCTACAGTAACCATCTCTATATTATATCGGAATTCTGAATCCAATGTTTGTTGTCATAACTTTATGTAACACTTTATTTGATACCTGATTTTGATTAGCACCTTCTTCTTCTTCTTCCCAATAATGGCCACCATCAACATGTTGATTATTTTGCCATATTTTGCTTAATATTTTGATTAGCACATTAATATGTCCTTATCAAACATATACCATTCACTGCATTGTCCAATGTATTACCCCGTGAGGATCCGGGTTGTTCGACAAGTTTTACCCACCTTGTAAAACACTGTTATAATTTTTGTATGATTATCGATGATAACACTAACCATTACTTATTGGTGTTATAAACAATAAATTCATTAATTATTAATATTTTCATGTTATTGGGGGAACCGTCAAGTGCAAACATCGCATGCCGTAAGTATTTATGAGGCTGTACGACATGATTTACATTATTTCACGCGTAGTAACCAAACTCATTTGGTTTTAAATCGGTGTTTACAAACAACTGCACTCCTTCATTTCAAATGTAGATTTAGATTACAAGTCATATGTTTAGTTCAGACTTCCATATCGGCGTATTATCTGCATAAAGCTGTGTATTTTATTAACGCAGTAGTGTAAAGTTAAAGACCAGTGGATATATCGAACCCTCTTGTAAATCGTTGTTTCACGCTCTTTCAAACCAATGTAATACATCTGAGTACAATACACCATTTTTGGCATTTCCCTTACGCGCATAGGACTATTTATAAACGCTTAATAGTCTTACCGATTGGCGAATCTAAATAATGGTTCCCAATGCATTTGCTTTTTAAATAATCTTCTGCCTGTTTTCATTTATAGGTGAACATTGTTTTAAGCACGTGAAAAAGGGAACGTTAAAAACATAAAACTATTTGCTCTCCGTTAAAAAAATTTTCTGCAAAAATAATACATGGATATTTGAAATCCAATGAAAGGTCAAAACTATAATTTCTCTGACACACCTTTTCTCTGACACCGGACCGTCTGGTCTGTACCTGTATAATACATAGTGAAGATGGGAAGATTTCCAGCCGCACTTGCTGACTGAATAAACGAACTTCTACTTTGTTAACATGAAAAAAGTTAAAATAAACATAAAAAAGGTAAATATACGGTAATTAGAATGTAAAATGTGCTATTTCTTTTAAATTTATTTGCCCCTTTATAAAACAACTGTCCAGCGATGAGCGAAACACACTGAGATTTACACTAATTTTTGTAAAGGCGCTCACACATTATATAAGCGTTCCGTCATATCATCCAATATTGATACATGTATTTAATCAATGTGATGAAATTCGTTGTACGTAATTATGTACTTGCTTACAATGAATTTCATGTTGCTCAGTATAAAAAGTAAGATCTGTTGAAATGATACCCTACATAATTATTTTTATCTGCAATATATTAATACAGAGGATCTAAATACATGTAGAATCAACGGCCTGTCTAATTGAATACCTACATATAATTGAAGACCTACGGAAAACCTAGCATATTGTAGGGTATATACATCAAAGCTAATGTGATGTTTTGATTAAGCATGTTTAGAATATCTAATAAACACAATACGTTTGATAAAATTAAGTTTAAAAATTTATTTTTAAAGTGAGGTATGGGAAACTTTTATTTACTTTGATGACCAAGCACAAGAATGATAACTTGTACAAGGGGGCCTCCGTGGCCGAGTGGTTAGAGCATCGGGCTCAAAATCACAAAGCCTCTCACCTCTGTCGGCGCGCGTTCGAATCTCGGCCTTGGCGTTATGTGAGCAAGTTTACCAGTTTACTTTTGGAAGGTCGGTGGTCTCTTCCCAGGTACATTGTATCTGGGTTCTCTCCTCCACCAACAAAAACTGGACGCCACCAGATAACTGAAAAATTGTTGAGTGTGGCAGAAAGTAATAAATAATCAATCAATCATAACTTGTACAAACGTGTCATGCATACAATATCAGTTGTTCACAGTTTAATATACAATTTTAAAACATATTTTTGTTCCTCATCTTGCGTCAAAGAAAAACATAATAATAAAAGAAATGATTAATTATTGAATAATAATAATAAAAAATGTATTTCAAAATACTGTGGCTTTTTAAATCGAGACAGGCTACTGACACAGAAGTTGACATTACATGGGATTTGACAGTCTTGTCTAAAGGCAGCATTTCGGAAATTTTATGGCCATTATAACGATCTAGTTTGCCAGTACAACTTACTATTAAGTTAAATGCTGTCTGATGTGTTTCATACCAATTGTTAATCCGTTCTTGGCACACTGATTCTGACTACGGATTACTCCGTTTACCTGATCGGAATGCATGGCTCACTACGGGTGTGACCGGTCGAAAGGGGATATTTACTCCTCCTAGGCACCTGATCCCACCTCTGGTATGACCAGGGCTCCATGTTTTCCCATTTCTTTGATTTGTATTTTCTATAGGAATTACGAGATTGAATACTGTTAGTTATCTTGGCTTTTTCATAAATACTTTATAGGAATATGAACACATGATGATCCACGTGATCCATTCATTTATAGGGATGATTCAATTAAATTCCATGTATGAGGTATTTCTTAGTTATTTATTTAAGAACACCCGAGTCTGTTTCATCAAATATCTATCTTCCCGTTGTCCTTTTTATCAGAATAAACGGTAGCACTATTTTTTATTATTTACAGATCATAGGCAAACAATACATCCCAACACCATAATTTTTATCATTCCGTGTCCTATCAACTTTATCTGACGTCGGGTTGTGGTAATGACACAGGAGTATACTGCTGAAGGCGTGAACAGAATCAAAGATTGATGTTATTCCGATGTCAATTTGGAATTAGCAAATTATATTATAAATTATTATTATATTAGAATCGTTAACACGTACATCAATGTTTGCAATAAGTTTTAGAATAATGTGTCAACCTCTGTTCATTCTGAATAAGGGCATAGAAAAGAGGACTCGTGTCTTCTATGGGACTCGTCAAATTTTCATGGGACTTGAGCTACTTATAAGTCTAGGACTCCCTTTGAAGAAAGAAACCTAGTTACAATCCCGATTTGGCATGAAAATGGAAGACTTTGATTGATTGATTGATTGATTTTATACTATTTTACGTCTCATTTGAGAATTTCCCACTCATATGGAGACGTCACCATTGCCGGTGAAGGGCTGCAAAATTTAGGCTTATGCTCGGCGCTTACGGTCTTTATCGTGGCACGCCTACTGTGGCACGGGGCCTCGGTTCTACCCCTGCATGCAAATGTAGATATTTTAAATGCAAATGTAGATATTTAAATGTAAATGTAAAAATGTTAAACGTAACTGACAATTACAATACTTATTATATTCGTACAATACAAAGCTAAGATACCAAACAGTACTCAATCTCGTAATTCCTATAGAAAACACAAATTACATAGATGGGAACGCACAGACATGTCCAATGTGGGATCAGGTGCCTAAGAGGAGTAAGCATCCCCCGTCCACCGGTCACATCCGCCGTGGGTCGTATATCTTGAACAAGTCAGTAGAGTAATCCGCAGTTGGAAACAGTCTGGAAAGAAAGGCCTAACAACTGGCATAAAACATGTCAGACAGCATTTCACCTGATGGAAAGTTGTGTACTAGGAAAGAATATCGATATAACGAACATCTAGTTTGCGATATGCTGTCTTTCCATGCACTCCTTAACTGAAATTCTGACTCCAATCATTCGTATGTACTATATAAACATACGAATATTATACATAAAAAGGCAACGATAACGAGCCATGATCAATCTCACTGTTCCTGAATGGAATACAAACCACGGAGTTTGGCAACACGAACCCCTGGATATACCAGAGGTGGGATCAGGTACCTAGGAGGCTGAAGCATCTTTTGTCCACAGGTCACATCTACTGTGAACCATATGTCTTGATCATATAAATGGAATAATTAGGTCGGAATATGTGTGCCACGAACGGCTTAACAATCACGAAACACGTCAGACAACATTTGATCGTATGCACTGTCGAACTAGATCGTTATAATGACTATAGAAGTTGTGAAATGTTCACCGTTGAAACTCCTTGTTTGCCAGTAGCCTATAGCGATTTAAAAACTGAAAATACTCAGAATAAATTCTTGCATATCGAATCAGTTATAGAAACAATATATTGAGGTGATAATGGGATATTGCTACATAAAATGGGAATTTTTGGATATCATCCAATTTGTCATGAAGTGGAATTGTTAGTTTGCTATTAACATTTATTTGCAATAAAATATTCATAAGATATCTAAGTACGAAGCAGATCTGCTTGACTCTGTAGTGTCTTTTATTTCGAGTTTGCTGGAATATATGGAATTGGCATATGTACGAAAAATGATTATTGTTAAGAAATAAAATGTCAATACATCTAAATGTACAGAAAACGCCATGTCCTTAGGAAAAACGACAACTGTTCAACAAAAAACTACAACATTATTGTCAATGAAGGATTCCAATTTCAGCCTCAGAATGGCTGTTGATTGTTGCTTATTGTTGTTTTCCACCACACTCAACACTTTTTCTGTTATCTGGTGGCGTCCAGGTTTTATTGCTGGATGAGAGAATCCAGATACAATGTACTCGGGAAGAGACCACCGACCTTCCAAAAGTAAACTGGCAAACTTTCTCACATATATTGGTGCGAGCGAGATTCGAACCCGCGCCGACTAGAAGTGAGAGGCCTTGTGATTTTGAGCGTGATGCTCTAACCACTCGGCCACGGAGGCCCCTACCTCAGAATAGTAGTGCGTGGAATAAATGTGTTGTTTAACAAAGAATGTTTGGACGACTGATCACTAGATACTGATCACCCATTGTTGTTAAAGAAGACACTATCAATGATGTCAAAAAATCTGGTACTGAAAAATGATAGTCTGATTTTTATTTGAAAAAGAAATTGCGTTTCCAAATTTACTAACCGTTCTTTCGATCTCTTCTTTTTTCAGATTTACCCCATCCTCTGGCACAAAGACGAAGTTCTGTCGTCAATTTAATGAACGAGGTTTTCTGAATTTAACACTTTATTTCAAATAATTGAAAAGTCCTCATTGCGTACAACAAGCACTGAAGCGTACTACCACACCACTTGAACGGAACGAAACGAAATTATTCTTGCACGGAGCACTAAACGGTTTGCACGGAACGCTGAACGGTCTGAACGGAACGGAAAGATTCTTGCACGGAGCGCTGAACGGTTTGCATGGAATGCTTCCCATTTCGTGAATGGTCTGCACGGTTCGTACGCTTTGTGAATTATTGATATAAAATTGTAGTCGTGGCCTGCACGCTTAGATATTCGGTCTTTACAGTGCCATTAATCCATGAACAAATATACATAATTATAAGCGTTGGGAAAACGGTCAAGTTAAAAATGAAATGTCTTTTTATTTAAATGAATATTATACCTGCTCAACGTGGTATTGTTTTGACATTTTTTTTTTGCAGGTGAAACTCGGCGTTATGATGTTTCACTCAGAGACACAGCCTTCATTCACACTGTTCAACTCTTTAAAAGCAAATAAATGTATCTCAAGAAAATATCATAAAAGTGGAAAATGTAGAAAATTTGACACTTAAAATATGTACACAATGAACTATTTTGAAACAAACGATTAAAATTCGTACTCAACCTCGTATACACCATTCAATGCCATGCGAGGTGCTAAAATAAACGAAGATAGGTTAGACAATGATTTGTCACTACAAAGTTAGTTTTCTGTACTTAATGTTTATTAAGATTTTTTTTTTGAAAAAAAAACTTTTCTTGCGTAACAGAAATGATGAGACCACCACATTTTTACGAATCCATTGTTGTGTACACTGCGCTTGTATCATGAATTTGGCCGATACCCCCTCAGGGTAAAGAACATGAACACATTGGAGGACTTCGTTGTAACTGTTCAATATCAAGGCACTGCAATGTCTGTTTATAATTAAATAACTTGGATGCAATAGTGGAAGTATATCTATATGAAACACAAGGTGTGGATTTCATCATAAAGTACGGCGGACTATAGGACTGCACCTTTTACGGTTAAGGATGTTTTAACGTTGACAGCATCAACTCCTTTGTTGTCAAATTTAAGATAAAGGAAGTGGCGTGGTTTCTTGAGTTCACTCTCATCAATATTACTTGGAGGACCAAAGAGTCTGTGATAGGCAACATCCCAAATGAAATATCTGTAGTCTGTATTCCGGTTTAGAGGAATCCAAGCAGGACTTAGCATTAGCTTTTTCTTGTAAATCATACAAAGTTTTCAAAGGGACAGCGTACAGTGTGGTGCGAATGTGATGAGGACTCAATGGTCTGTTCACAAAATGTAAAAGGGAGTCAAAAGAAACATCATATCGATATTGATATGTAATTTTACAAAGTACCCCAGACCGAAAGAATATTCTGTCGTTCCTAACAATTCCATATTCTTTATCAAAACACAGGGTAGTTCCCATATTCATCCCCAAATATTATTTAAAAGAGGCAAAAACAATCCTATCCGTATCAGAATTCCATATGGCTAGTTAACTTTTAGGATATGCCTTGATCGAAAGAAAATATAGTCATCTTTCACCTATACCATCGTGTTGAAGACTGCAATATCAACTCTCTCGATCGTCTAACTTCGCACATGGGGCGATTTCAAGATCACAATGTAATAAGAAAATTATTGTAGCGCAAAGAAACTATATATGAGAGATTTACATATTATCACAAAAATAGTTTTAAACTATCATTTGGAAAGCATCTAACATGCAGATTTACACACATACAGCTTGAACACTTGATAGTGATAGCAAATAACAACGACAGATTTTGACATCTTCCTCGCAGTACAACTAGAGATATGTACGTCATGACGTATTATGACGTCATGTAGTGTGAATTGCACTGAGGTAAATTTTGTTAATTTTACTCGGGACGGCTGTGCACACTGATTATGACACTGACCAAGATAGAGGACTCACGGTGGGTGTGACCGGTAGACAGGGAATGCTTACTTCACCTAGGCACCTGATCCCACCTCTGGTATATTCATGGGTCCTTGTTTGCTTTACTTGTAATATTATATTCTGATATAATGATATTGATGTGGTAATTCATAATTCATAATTTTAGATGTGTTACAGGAATTTCAACATTCTAATTAAAAGGAAGAATTTCGCACATTCCATGGTCGTTATAACGACCTAACTCACCAATACAACCTGACATTACGTCTAACGCTGTCTGACGTGTTTCACAATAATTGTTTGGCCTTTTGTACACATTGATTTACACCCTAACCCAAAACTTAACACTGAATTTGACTACGGCTTACTCTGTTTACCTGATCAAGATATAGGGCTCACGGCGGGAGTGACCGGTCGACAGGGAATGCTTACTCCACCTAGCCACCTGATCCCACCATTGGTCCGTATTTACCTATCTCTCTGATTTGTATTTTCTGTAGGAATTGCGAGATTGAGTACTGTTTGTTACGTTAGCCTTTCTAAAGATAAAATTCAGACCACATTTGGAAAGACAATTCTGAGTATATTAGATACTCATCTTTTTATGTTCGAATAAAATCTATATTTTTAACAGGTAATTCATTTACAGTGATGATGACATATTCCCTGTCGGCCTGGACCCCCACAACTTTGAAAAAAAAAGTTTTATCAAGTTATAAAGATTGCAAAAAAAAAATAAAAAAAATAAAATGTATATTCAGTCCACTATAGAGAAATGAAAAATAAACTTTTAACAGAAATGAAATGTTTCTATTTTTTCTATAGGTTCACCGTATCTTGCATTCCTAGCTCACAGAGAGTGTCCACTACAATGTACATAATCAGGTATTGAACATTTGCTAATATCGACGCCATGTAACTAAGCGTCATGATAGTATTATTAGCATTAATCGTCAGGTGGTTACTACGAAATAACGTCTCTTTTAACAAAGTAGAATCTATATGTAGTGCATCGGAATTCTATGATTAACAAATTCTATGGTTTTTATAACGATGTAATTTGCCACTGCGTTAAATGCTGCCTGACGTGTTTCATACAGATAGTAAAACCGTTCTGTACAAATTGAATTTGACTAGAGATTACCCTGTTCACCTGATCAAGATTTTGGGCTTATGACAGGGATGATCGGTCAACAGGGGATGCTTACTCCCCCTAGCCACCTGATTGCCATTTAAAAAACAGGTTGTTCAAGGAACGAACTATTTCATTAAGGTACCAATATTCAAAAATTATTAATGAACTTATTTGAAAGTAACTAGAATATTCAAATCAAATATTAGGAGGGAGCGAAACTTTCAGGTATGAATTATTCGATTACCTTTCACATGTACAAGAAAAATTACACCAGAAATGCTATAATTTATGAAAGAGCTCTCTTTTGGTTTTATTAAGGTGCGCATTGGTGGAGGTCGTCCACGCTTCATTCACGTCAGAATCTTTGCTGGACTAAACAACCGAAGTAGAGTGGACGGAGTACAATCAGTAAACCAATACCAGCCCATCACATATTTTTGAAAAAGCTACATATAATGCCACTTATGAAATGAAAGTATTGCAAAGAAAATCTGTGCACTCCACTACATCAGTTTTGTTTTTCTTACTACATTTGAGAATAGAAACTTCCCATATTTATGTGACAATATTCACCATCATTTGCAAATGATATTTGCGTCTCTGAAATGTTCGATACTCGATAGCATGTTCTGCATATGATAAATTTATAGATCACGGCAAGATACTTACAAACAAGTTGATGTTACATGGAGTGTCAACAATCTCGTTTGAAGTCAATATTTCGCAAATTCTATGGTTGTCAACATGCTATTTTGCAATACAACCTGTCGTTCGGGGAAATGTTGTCTAACTTGTTTCATGCTAATTGTTAGGTCATTCTGTAATTTATATTCATGACTACAAATTAAATTATTTACCTGATCAAAATGGAGAGCCCACAGCAGGGTGAGAGATAATGATTCCTGCTAGACAGCCGATCCTGCCTTTGGTATGTTCAAGGGCCGGTGCTTTTTTCGCAACCACAGTTTCTAATGTTCTAATGTTTCGGGTGTATTATTGTTACAAGGGCCCTCTCACTATACTCAAACTCCTTTTGCTTTTTAAGGAGAAAACAATTTATCTTTGGGTTGAAAACCGACGTTTATCTACTAAGCTCATGATTCCCATAACTCCTCTTGCATTTTTAGCATTATGTAAATTAAATTTTGGAAATATTATTCCCCTCGTTTACAGAATCTATGCTTCATCAAAAGTTTCAGACTTGTAATGAATGTATTAATTACCTGCTTTGTTCACATGATGGCGTGAAGATTTTATGGCGACTTTGATCCGTTTGCCAGGTTGAATTCTTACTTCCCACCTCTGGTGTATCCAGAGGTCCGTGTTTGCCAAACTCTCTACTTATTCCATATATAAGAGTGACCACTGTTCCTTATCGTCACGTTTTCATACATGTAGTTATTATAAATCAATCATAGAATAGGTACTGTAGCTTCTTCGGTAAATACCTAGCTATGAGATGGAGTGCATTTAAAGAGAAGCATTCTCCTGCGGAGGTTGGTGACAGCATCTAAATTCCAAAATAAAGTATTGTTACATTCACGTACCACCATTCAGGGTATGCGCCATCACCGTGACTGTTTGTCAACTATGAAAATAAGAAACATGAATACCTTTTAGGTTTCCACAACTTTGTTAGGATATAACATCTGTATCAGAAACCATGATGCCAATGGAGCATTCAATCTTAGAATGCGACGGTAATGATTAGTAATCAATTAAAAGCAGGGTAACCACGGACCACTGGACACAAATCTGTGGCACTATATCAAATCTATGAAAATTTATATATGTGATATAATGATTCTACAATGATAATATGTTAAACAAATACATTTGCCATATGATAAAATATTGAAAAAAGATTCTTTATCAAATATAAAAAAGGAATAAAACTCAACTTTATGACAAACGGTATTATTTCAATATTTCCATCTTCAACGTTCCTTTTCAATGTGACAATATCCCATCATCACCTGCATATGGTGTATATACCTCTCAACTGATTCGATACGCAAGAGCTTGTTCTGCATATGATCAGTTTTTAAATCGACGCAGGCTACTGACAAAGAAGTTGATGTTACAGTCGTTTGTATAGTCTCATCTAAAGTCAGCATTTCGCAAACTTTATGGTCGTTATATGCTTGTTATAACGATCTATTTGCCAGCACAACCTTCCATTAGGTCAAATGCTGCCTGAAATGTTTCATATCAATTTTAGGCGGTTTTTGGCAGACTGATTCTGACTTCGGATGCTCACGAGGTCTCTCTGATTTGTATTTTCTATAGGAATAACGAGATTGAATACTGTTATTTATCTTAGCCTTTTCATACATGTATGATCTTGATCTTGACCCCACATTCAAGATTGAAAATGTAAAACCCAGATGTAAAGTTAAAGAAACCTCAACTGATAACCTTTCATATTGTTTGTTTATTTGTTTTCCGCCACACTCAACAATTTTTCAGTTATCTGGTGGCGTCCAGTTTTTGTAGGTGGAGGAGAGAACATAGATACAATGTATCCGGGAAGAGACCACCGACCTTCCGAAAGTAAACTGGCAAACTTTCTCACATATATCGGCGCGAGCAGGATTCGAATCCGCGCCGACTAGAGGTGAGAGGCCTTGTGATTTTGAGCGCAATGCTTTAACCAATCGGCCACGGAGGCCCCTAGTTTTAAAGATATTCAAATCAAAACATAAAAAATTAAATGGGGTGGGGTGGTATTAAGTGGAGTTGACAAGAATCTTAAGTTCTATAATAAGGTCAAACAATTTAAAAAAAAAATGCACATGAAGTGCCTCACAACTTTGAGATTGTAATAAGTGGGTTTTGTTCCATGGATCGACATGGATTTCACATGTTAAGTTTTTTTTTTATTGTGTTGCATACTGTCTTGCACATAATTGTATTATGTTAGGCAACAATTTTACCATGTCGGAGCCACACAGGAAAATGCTGATGGAAAACTCTGTATACACTATATATACAAAGTTCGATCCCACCCTGGAGTCAGAATAGCTGTCTCAGGATCATGAAATTTACAGTTGTGGTAGGGGCACATGTGCAGTTGTAGGGAAGAAGAGTTTTGAAAATTAGTCACTTTTTGGCAGTTTTTGTCTTGCCCTTAAGGCTCCAGGGGGCAGGAATCCTCAAATGTACAATTTATGTCCACCTTGTCCCAAAGATGCTTCATACCAAATATTAAAAAGATTGGAATGGTAGTTGACGAGAATTTAATAATGTTCAATTGTTAACATATTTAACCATTGCCCATTTTGGCCCCACACTCATACCAAAACCCCTCCCCTAGGGTCATGAAATTGACAATTTCGCTAAAGGGCTACATGCTCATTCTAAATATCCTTTTACTTTCAATATTTGGTATCAATAGCATTAATAGTATTTTTAAATGTTTTACACATAAATACCATATACCAAGTGTGGCCCGGTCCTGGTAATAGAACCTCTACCTTGGGAATCATGAAATTGACATTTTTGGTAGAGGCCTTCCTGCTCTATGTTACTATGCCTTAAGTGTTTCTTACAAATGTGCAGTTCTAGAGAAGATGTTTGAAAATTGGACATTTTTGGCAGTGTTGGTCCTGCCCCTAAGGCACCAGGCGGACAGGAGTCTTAGAATTTACACTTTATGTCCACCTTGTCCCAAAGATGCTTCATACCAAATTTGAAAAGAACTGGAATGGTATTCATTTAGAAGTTAAAAGTTCAAATGTTAACGCACAAAGGAAGGTTTTTTGTCAGGTCCAGTAATTCTATAAGGGGTCGAAATTCAAGTATATAGGTTGACATCTGATTATTTCTCAAGAAGTACTGTTTTCAACAACAAAGTGTTTCGATAAGTTCTGAGGCATGAAAGCCTTTTGATGACAAGAAAATAATATACAGAACAATAAAACGTTCCACAGAAAAGTGGAAAGCCTTAAATATATAGGCATCAATGTTGATTACAATATTGGTTCATTTTCCTGTCTTAGTGATTACCCTTCAACTGTTCAGTAATGAATCCGTTTGTGCTATGCTCACAGAATATTGGTATCCTTGCTTGTTGCTTCTCTGATATTTTTAATCAAAATCGTCTTCTGACACGTGACCTTAACATTAGTTAACAGAGTCACTATGGTCCGTGTGCAGATTCTTCTTGCTCCGTCCTAGGAGAATGAACAACCGCTTTAGTGAATTAAAATGGACTTGTGTCATTAGGAGTATTCATCGACTGAAAACTGTTTCCATTCTGAAGGTTCTCTTCCATATTATATGGAAAGTCCGTCATGGAATGCATCTTCTGCTCAACTAGTTCTAAACAAAATTAAACAAATATTGAAATTCATCCTGTATAACATATGGTATATATTGAAATTCATCCTGTATAACATATGGTAAATATTGAAATTCATCCTGTATAACATATGGTATATATTGAAATTCATTCTGTATAACATATGGTATATATTGAAATTCATCCCGTATAACATATGGTATACTTACACTGAGTAGACACAAGTTTGTTCAAATCTGCTTTACTTTGCCAGTGGCCAAAAAAAAAAGAAAGACGTAAACAAATCAAATATTTGTTATTAATTTTATCATGTTCATGTATAAACTATAAAGTATAGCTAAAATAACCTAAAAAGCTTCAAAACACTGGAGATCCTAAACAACAGTCTAACCCCCCCCCCCCCCCCCCCCCTCTTAAAAATTCCTGGATCCATCATGCATTGCATTTAAAAATGGACAAACAGTATAATTTTAATAACCCTGTCTGAAACAAAAAGTAATTCTATTGTATTATGTGGGAAATAAAAACATTAACTACAATAGGTACACATATGTGTAACTGTCTAGAAGACTACATCGATGGTTATTTGTATTCGACTTAGTAAGCATATTTTCATTCCATTTTCATATGAAGAATATCCTCTTTTCCTATAATGTTTATGTTGATCATCCGCTGACCAGGGTAACTTCATGTCTTCCTTCAATCCCAGCCGAACGCCTTCTACTTATTTCAACTTGGCATGCGGGTCCTTGTCAAAAATGGTGTTATCACAATGTTAAAGGGAACTCAATTTTTGTTTTCATTCTTTATTGTTTTCTGCCACACTCAACATTTTTTTTCAGTTATGTGGTGGCGTCCAGTTTTTATTGGTGGAGGAGAAAACCCAGATACAATGTAACAATAACATATAACAATTTCTACGTTTTAGTTTAGTAAACATAGAGCGTCTAGTGGGTAAGAAGCCACATTAATTCCTCGTCCTGCACATTGCATTTTAATTAGTTGAGAGTCAAATGTACATGTATGTGTAAATTTCCTTAAGAATAGTGTGGCAAAATTGATGTGTTGCTATGTCAGTTAATTATACAAACATTTAAAAGAAGTGGAAAATCTTGCATGTAGGATATGTCCATTCTTGTCAATGCCGGCTTCGTTAGCTTATGTTTCAAATACAGCGAACATTCGGGCAGAAGAGGGACACCTTATAGTAGTTATAGTACACCAAAAATAAGAATGCGAAAGAAGTTCTGCGTGAGTTTGTTATATTGACCTTTCAGGCGTCCGATAAATGTCAACTTTTGATTGTATAAATGTAAAGCAGTTTCAGTAGTGCGTGATCTGTGCGTAAACCTGGGGTGGCGACTAGTGTCAGCAGTGTGGAAACCAAAGGTTTCAACAGGTTTCCACTGCATAAACCACCTGGAATCGGGGACGGTCTGAGATTACGGAGAGCGTAAACCCTTGTAAACGTGAAGTTTCCAAACTGAAAGCCTGCGTAAACCATTTGTTTTCTTAAGTTTCCACATAGTTTCCGCACAGTTTCCGCACCATGGAAACCATGGTTTTCATGTAGTGATAAGAATATATGTAAAGTCAAAAGCGTCTGGGACAGACACGTTATCGGAATTTCAATAGGTGTCAAGGCTCGTTTAAACAATATTCCTATATTTTTCGTTTAAAGCGGGTGTTTATAGGCAAAAAGTAACAAACGCCTATGGCTGTTCAATGTTTTATGAAACGTTTGTGTTTTATAAAAAAATTACATGGAAAGATGTTTCTTTAAATAAATCATGAAGGTGATGACAGACTCAGCAACAAAAGATTCCAGGCTTTGTTTTTGCAAACGTCAACATTGAAACATAGCATACTTTTGCTAACTTTTCATAGTTGAACTTGTACTCAAGTCAGGTATTCAAACAATGTATTCAAAATTTAAAGTTTTAAGGCTTATTTAACCTTCACCAACATACTGGTAAACACATCACAGGTTCAGGCTCTGCATTCACAATGTGAGAGATTTGATTATGTAAGGTATACATGATGCTATAGGACATATGGGCAGAGAAAAAAACCCCAACCAGTTGGTTAATTAAACAGCGATTTTACTGGGTAGGTATGGATTTCAATATTAGAGATAAAGTAGAACACTGTGGTAGGTTTATCAGGAGCATTGATTGATTGATTGATTGGGATTTTACGCCGTATTGGCAATATCAGCAGCAAGACAATAGAACAGCCTTGATCTGAACTGGTAACCTTGAGAACGTCGAGGCCTGTGGTATTAATTTGTATAAATTGTTTTGTCTTTAGCTAGTTCAAAAGGAAAGACAAAGGATAGTGATGGTGATAACTGACCATTTTACCAAATATGCGGCAGCGGGGAGGGGGGGGGGGGCGTTAGACTGTCTTTTTTTTTCTTGATTTGCGAGTAATTCAGCATTGTCTAGCGCTAACTATAATAAGAGGCACTTGTTTTTAACATAAAAGAAATCACGACACCTCAGAGACGGACGTGAATGTCTTGCTTCACAACGTTTGTTCAATTGTGAAACTCATAAAATCGTGAGGATTTCTAGACTACCTCACATGGTAAGAGTGTATTATTTTAATATAATACTACTTTATAAGTCAATTTAACTAAAATAATTTTCCATAGTAAAATTATTTTTACGTTAGGCTTTGGTGTGCGATTTGTTGTATGCGAATTGGTTTCATTATATTTGTTGATTATCATATATGTGTGTAGATGTGTGAAAAGAATATTCATATCATAAAACGAATAAACATTTTCATAAATCGCATTCGGAGTGTTCTGAACTCGGGGAGAGAAAATTTATTTCTACAGTAGTCAACCCCTCGACACACACAAACACACACACACGCACATTTATTTGTTTATTTACACACCACATAAAACATACATCTTAGGAAAATAATTTTAGTACAATGAACATAAAATTACTCATCCATAGATTTGTAAGAAATTTAAGAAAAAGATTTAAAATAACTTTTAAATCTCATATTGAGGTTCTTTACCCATAAGGCATAAATCAGACATTTATAACATTTATGTGAACTACATGGTAAATGCACATTTAAAACACGCAAAAGAAATTATCTGACAAATACACCTAAACATCACAGAAATAATATAACACATAGATCTTGCCAGATATATGGTATCAGAGCCAAACTATCAAAAATAGGAATATTACTGTTTTCAAGGAACCTGTATAAAATATTAATTCTATCTTACTACTTTGTTAAATATTAAATAAAATACATAATTTCATTCTTTTCATAACACATTCACACTAATTAATAAGTTAGGTTCATTTTCTTACCTCAAGTCAGATAAAATTGTCAAAAGATACAAAGAGAAAACCACTCTTTACACAAGAAATAAAGTAAATTATAAATATTAATATAAATTAACACCACTACATATACATATGTACTTAAACACTAGTTTACAATTTACCATGATAAAAGTACATCTACCACATGTGCAACTGACAAAGGGGGTGACTATAAACCCCAGACTCTCTTCATTAAATCCTGGATCCGCTACTGTACATCGCCATTTGATGATAAAGGCATAAAATAAAAAATCGTCTCAGCGGCATTATAGACACTCCTCGTGCAACTACCTATTTCATTTTGTAGTATAGAGGAATAAAACCACGCAGATCATCCCTCATTTACAAAATCAAATTTGGAGCGCCTGTGTTAAGCGATTTGAAATAAAATATTCTGCTTAGTTTCCTGTGGTTTGTTTTGTATAGATTTGAACGCAGCGAGAAAACATTGTTGAAAATCAGATTTACAACCTCAGCGTTAAAAATGTGGAGGGGGAAAGAGTCTCCATCTAAAATATTTTGACACAGGTGTACAATTTGTCATTAGATACAGGTGTGCAATGTCATTAGATATATACAGGTGTACAATATATCACTAGATATGTACAGGTGTACAATATGTCATGCATTCATTTGGCGGATCGCTGATTCTCAAACTTTCAGCTGCTATATAATATACAGTGGTGGACCTTGTGTAATAATAAAACTTCGATTCTTTATTAGAACGTTATTTTGCGGTCTTCGACCCCGCCCTCCCCGGTCGCATTACCCTTTTGAGAATTTTTTAGATCCGCCACTTATTTCTGATTTATTATGTCAAGAAATACAACTCCTTCCATGTTCATTTCCTACCACTATAAAATCTGCAACAGTTGTCTTTCTTTATAAAGCAGACGACGCTTGCAGTGAAAACGAAAGTGGATGCCGAATCTGAGAGAGAACTTATTTTTTAGGTATATTTGCTGATACTTAGCAAAAATAACTGTCAGGTACAGTGCTATTAGGCATTACTGAGTCGTCTGATTATTTACATGTATCTGAGTTGGATAAATAAAATATTTAGTTTTCGTCAGTACAGTGATAAGATACGAGTTTGTACACTAGTCGCGGATCCAGACAATTTTCAAAGGAGGCTGCGACCCAATTTTCTACTTTTTCCACCCAAAAGGTATGGAGTAAAGACCTTCCCCCAAATTGTTAAATTGACCTATACACAACGAAAGGGGAGTTGTAACCCCTAGATGTAGATCCGCCACTAATTTACACCATGACTGTCTCCTGGGGCAAGGGTGGGGCCTGGGGCATCAAAGAGGGTTCAAAGTTTTGAATAGAATTCATAATATTAATAAACATCTCAAGAACCACAGGTGTACAATTTGTCATTAGATACAGGTGTACCATGTCATTAGGTATATACAGGTGTACAATATATCACTAGATATGTATAGGTGTGCAATGTCATTAGATATATACAGGTGTACTATATATCACTAGATATATACAGGTGTACATTATGTCATTAGGTATATACAGGTGTACAATATATCACTAGATATGTATAGGTGTACATTATGTCATTAGATATATACAGGTGTACTATATATCACTAGATATGTATGGCTGTACAATATGTCATTAGATATATACAGGTGTACAATATATCACTAGAT
Source organism: Ostrea denselamellosa (assembly GCA_024699665.1). Lineage (NCBI taxonomy): Eukaryota > Metazoa > Mollusca > Bivalvia > Ostreida > Ostreidae > Ostrea > Ostrea denselamellosa. Next base: position 2,730,217 of record JAMZEH010000068.1, on the reverse strand, counting down.
ATGTATAGGTGTACATTATGTCATTAGATATATACAGGTGTACTATATATATCACTAGATATATACAGGTGTACAATATGTCATTAGGTATATACAGGTGTACAATATATCACTAGATATGTATAGCTGTACAATATGTCATTAGATATATATAGGTTCAAGTTGTTTGATATTGTGGCCTCTGTGGTCAGGACAGGGATTTAGGAGCTTTATAATTTGTACACACCATCACCCATTAAGTCATGGGGCAGTGTAGGGGTGTAAAGTTTTATGACATACCACACAAGAGTGCTGCCTGACAGTGCATGTTCTGATATGGGTTTTCAAAATGTACATGCGTTTCTGTGGGGTTAACATTTAATGTATATTTCATGATTTTTTTCCTGAAAAGTAATGTAATGTAACTACTTAATGGGAGATTGAAGTTATTGTTGATATTAGCAGTCGAGTTGTATAATCTCCAGATATAAATCAATCGTATTTAAAATTAGGTAGCAGGGGACAGCATGTCATAAATTGTTAACTACACCAATATGAAATACAAATATTGACATAAAGAGGAAATATGATTTTTCAGTAATATTTCATAACCTGACTTCGATGTATACCCCCTGCCTACATGTTTCAGAACCAAAAAAAAAAACAAACAAAAAACCTGTCACCTTTAAGAGAAGGCAGTTTTTCAATTTTGTCAATTGGGTCAAGGTCATCAAGATAAATTAGATATGTATTGCAACTCTTTATTTCAATCCCTGGGGGTGGATCCAGATCTAACTGTGTAGGAATAAAAACAAGTGACTGTATACTACTATATATGTAGGATAAAACCTAGCACTATTACATCAATACTTGTATTTCAGTAGTGTTACAGTGTCAACTAAGTCAAGGGGGGTAAGCCATGCTTTATACTACGGAAAACCAGAATCTGGTCAAGTCTCAGTGACATGTAGTTACATGTAGATCAGCTCACTGGTTTAAGTAATGATCGTTGGGGTACATCAGACACCCTGTATTCTCTAGACATTGATTACATGTAGGTTTACATATTGTACATGTAATTAACAGGCTGCACTCATTTACAGGTATCACATACCGTATATCACAACTCTCACACCTGTTTTCAGCACCATTATACATATTGATGAAAAAAAACCACTCACAAATAGAGAAGTAAGTCTTTTTATGTACTTTTTTTTACTCACAAAACATAAATAACACAATTTTCTCATTCTTGGGTAGATACTGTCAACAAGCCACCTCCTTTTGACCTCTAGGCGTACTGCATGTATCTTTTCACTGTTAGGAGGGTATAGAACAGAATGCAGGAAGTTAACTTGAATTCAAAATCTTACTGGGGAGTTGTTTACTTAACCAGAGCATATTTCAGGTCTATACATGTACAGAGTATGAACAAGTAAAGAGTGAAAATGGGAATTTTCTTGATTTTAGGAGCCGTCCTGTCCTTTGATTTGTCTCTAGTTCATCTTGTTTTACACAGGTTGTCATGGTTACATGTACAAAATATAGTACTACGTATTGAGTCACTTGGCTACACTTTACATCTGATGTTATTCGCTAGGTGCAGGGATCTTACTCGGAACACTCTAAAATGACAACACAAGACACAGAAAGGTAGGGTTTTAACAGAATTTTATTGTGAACACCTATAGGGAAGTCAGCCTGAAAGCTTGGTATAGTTTCACACAGGATAAGTTAGATTTCTTAAAAATGGGAGTTACTGTCCATTGGAATAGGTGTCAGGATTTTTAAAGGTAGCAGGGGGCAGTTTAGCACTATAGGCCTGGTGAACTTTCTTTAAAAATGGAAATACATGCGTAAAAATGTGTAAAAGAAGTTTAGGATACATGTCAAGTGTAGCTGATTGCTTATTGTAAAACTTGATATGCAGCATGCAGGTGTCGCTGTGATTCCTAGCATAGAGTATGAAACGAAGCCAGGTAGTCAGTCGCTGAAGAAATTCAGATGAAAACCTACATGATCCAGGGAAAGGTCTGGAGCTGAGAGGGAAGATGGATGGCCCAATATGAAAGGTAGATTTTTAAGAAGATCAGACAGAGTTCTTGATTGTGCACAGTGTCTAAATCTCCTTGTACGGTTCAATTTATTTCATTTAAGGGTGTGAAGTGTTGTGGATTGGAGGCCATTTTTGCAGATTCACACAACTAGTAATATATCCAAGTGGTCTTGAGATGATAAAGGGAGTTAAGTTAAAATTGTTATTCTTCTCCGTAAAGTTGATTCTACTAACGAATTTTGCCAAGATATCTTAATCAAAGTATGACGTCACAATTAATTCTGAAGGGATGCACAAACAAAATGCATATCGTCAGTGTGGACCACTCTAAAATAGAATCAGAAAAGAATAATAATGATAAATAGAATATAATTTCTTTCATATCTTCTGCAGCCTGATATCTTTGATGCTTGTATCAAATTGATGTAACCGGTATTACTTGGTTTTAATTAATTACAATTATACTTGCGCTTGCGTTGTGTGAGAAGTTGTATTGTATGTGAGCGTTATGTACCTGTGGACATAGACAGATTGACTAGTGACTACTATTTACTACGTCACACTCCCGCCAAATCCTTATCTATAGGACACTCTCTGTGTGACCCTTGAAGGGGACAGATCGTTATACTCTGTAATAATAATATTATAGATCCTGAGAACTTGGTGTTCCGGTAAGCTTTTATGTTGCATGTAAATAGGAAGTCTGAATGTATGTATATTTGTCATTGTATTGTCTATGTGCATATTCGTATATTTGTTATAATTTAATTCCAGGTTTTTGTTATCAATAAATAAAATAGCAGTATCTGAACCTTATACCCAAGCAGTTGTGATGTCTGATTGATACCGCAGCCTACATTGATTTCTTGTATAGGAATGTATTTGGAAAAAAAAAAATTTCAAAATCCACAGTGATATAGAATAGCATATTTTCCAGTCCTTGCCGGAACACATGTTTATTCTAAATTTTATATACCGTGATCACATGATTTCAAGATTTGGTTAGCCTTTGATATTTCCGGTAAAATAGTGTCTGTTAGTAACAGTGTTACAAAGAAATGGAGAGATCGAAAGTGAGATACTACTGCTCAGCGGAAGGCTATAATGGGAACACAAGGATGATAGGAAAATATGGTTATGTAGTAGGATCGAACTTGTCACGAAGTAAAAACCCAAATCAGTGAGTCCGCCTAATACAGGCTTCAAATGAAAACAATATAAAGTTTTAATGATTTTATTTCTGAGATAGTAATATCTAAGGTAATGGAAGCAAAAATGATCATAATGGTAGGATGTGGTAGGAAAAACTAATGGTAGGATGTGGTAGGAAAAACTAATGGTACGATGTGGTAGGAAAAACTAATGGTAGGATGTGGTAGGAAAAACTAATGGTAGGATGTGGTAGGAAAACTAATGGTAGGATGTGGTAGGAAAAACTAATGGTAGGATGTGGTAGGAAAAACTAATGGTAGGATGTGGTAGGAAAACTAATGGTAGGATGTGGTAGGAAAACTAATGGTAGAATGTGGTAGAAAAAACCATTGGTAGAAAAAACCAATGGTAGGATGTGGTAGGAAAACTAATGGTAAGATGTGGTAGGAAAACTAATGGTAGAATGTGGTAGGAAAAACTAATGGTAGGGTGTGGTAGGAAAACTAATGGTAGGATGTGGTAGGAAAACTAATGGTAGAATGTGGTAGAAAAAACCATTGGTAGAAAAAACCAATGGTAGGATGTGGTAGGAAAACTAATGGTAAGATGTGGTAGGAAAACTAATGGTAGAATGTGGTAGGAAAACTAATGGTAGGATGTGGTAGGAAAAACTAATGGTAGGATGTGGTAGGAAAACTAATGGTAGGATGTGGTAGAAAAACTTTTATCATTTTAACATTACATTCTACCCCTTTCTGACACAGAAAAAGGATCCATAGTCAGAAGTTGAAATTTGACCTCAAGCTTCAGTTTCACTGCAATTTTGCACAACTTAGCTAAATCAATTTTTCGAAAAAAAGAATATGATATCCCTCGATCCAAAAGAAAGCATTTAAGTTCTGGCATTTCCAGAAAAACAAAATCGATTGAAGTTGTTGTCATCATTTTAAAATTTGCTGATATATTTAGGTTTTAAAACTGAAAATGCCAAATCAGAGGGCACGTTTAAAATTCAGGTAAAATCAGGTTCTGGCAGCAACTCAAAATGTGCTATTCTTTGAATCGTAATGCAAGGATCCTCTTGTAGTGTAGATTGCAGTTTGTAGACACAATGATATCAGGAGGACACAAAAATATAGACACACAAAGATTCGTGTGAGCAGTGAGGTTCATCAAGTATGGTACAGACAGATAGTAAGTTCATTCAATGAGAACAACTCTTTAGTTTAGCATGGGGTCTCAAGTTTATTCACAACACAATGCTGTAGATTTCAGCATCCTCATTCATTGTATATTGAAGTAAATTCATACTAAGATGACCCCTTGGGTTAGGATGGACTCACACGAGAGTTCTAATTACTGATTTACATACAATTACGGACAAACATGACATTTCCTAATAATACATAATTTTTGTGACATTTAATTTATAATTCACATGCATTCTATCTCATTTCTACAAAACAATCTTGGAATATATTTACCATGTCTGTTTTAGAGTTAACCTATTTTAATAGTTCTGGTTGTGGCAAGTCAAAATGTAAAGTTAGCTCTGATTTATTGCAGTAAGTTGTATAAATGGACATTACTGAAGCAAAGAAAGAGAGAAAAACCATGAGAACAATTGGATACCAAACCCGGGGACCTTTGTGTTACTAGTTGGGTGATCTAACCACTGAGCTATCAAGGCCAATACACGAAGTTGGGTAATACTGCTACAGTATAAAATTGAAACCTATTTCGTAAATCGTACAAGAACTCTTCATATCGAGAAGATGAAAAAATAATTTCAAACAAAATGTACGTCCTTAATGTAGACATTTTGAATGAAAATCTTTTGAGGGAACAAATGAATTCAATTTTTCTAAATTGTGTGTACTAGTATCTTCATATTTTGTGGAGTCATACTTTGTTTACATTATGACCCCTGAGCTTCATGTGTTGTAGATTCATAGTATTTCCAAATCACGACCCCTGAGCTTCATGTGTTGTAGATTCATAGTTTGTTCACATCACGACCCCTGAGCTTCATGTGTTGTAGATTCATAGTTTGTTTACATCACGACCCCTGAGCTTCATGCCATGTAGCACGTTGAAGAACCTGTACTAAGCAGAGGTCTAAATTTATGGTGCTTCACCTACAGCTGGTAACTTCTCAATGTGATTGAAAAAATGGTGACAGGATGTAAAACAAACAGACAATCAATTAATATGCCTGTTTTGCACACATGAAAGTAATTTATGCATTAGCACCCATGTAGCAATGCTCCATAGCAGCCCCTTCATAAATATGATGGCCTGTTTTTCAGCTTTAAAAATCAGTATCTTTTGCGAACACCTCGTAGGCTTCCATAATCTCGGCCTACATCTGTTATGCAACTTTTAGACTTGTTTCTTCCAGATGTGTCAGACCTGGTTTTTCACTCTTTTAAGTTTTTTTCTCTTTTAGGTTTTATTCTCTTTGACCATTAGTGAACCCCGTGGGGATCCGGGTGATTAGAATAGATCCTCAGTACCCCTTACTTGTTGTAAGAGGCGACTAAATGCGACGGTCCTTCGGATGAGACAGTAAAAACCGAGGTCCCGTGTCACAGCTGGTGTGGCCATAAGCGCCGAGCATAGGCCTAAATTTGAAGCCCTTCACCGGCAATGGTGATGTCTCCATATGAGTGAAAGATTCTCGAGTGGGACGTTAAATAAAATTTAATCAATCAATATAATTGACCATTAGTGATAAGTGCGAGTGTTTTTTTTTTCCAGAAGTCTATACTGGTAGAGGGAATCTGCCACTTGACCAGCAGCACTGGCAGGGTCATTGGTTACTTCCTGTACCTCAAGGCTACTCTCACAAAGGAGTTCTGACATACCATTCCTAATCAAGGCAAACTCACTCCCTATCATGTGATGCATTAGAAGGTTTGTCTCTCAATTACCCCAGGACTACAGCTGTGGTGGACAGTGCTGTCGTCTAGTAAGTGACCAGGATTTAATCACATGTTGTTCTTCGTCACTGTTTTTAGGTCACCTGAGTCACTCACCTGGGCATTTCCTGACATGCCACAGTAAACATGCTACTGAAGGAAAGTGCATGGTGTAAGAGGAAACAGTTTATTGGTTATCTGTTTTGATTTGTATTGCTTCAACCAATGAGAATCAGTGTATCAAAATGCTTAGGAATTAAAAATGAAAGCACAAAAAATAGCAAGTTGTTCTCCAGTCACTTCTCAAGAGAAAATGTAAGTTACAACTTACTGTCGATAATGAATGCAGACTTTGGCGCCTGGATTAGATAATTTAATGTGCCAATTTTCATCTGAATAGGACTGTGGCACAAGTTGTATGGCCTTCCCTATCACTGTATGTGGGAGAAAACCAATTGCATGGTTATGATGTTCATGAAGCCCTTTCCCAAAACTGTGAAATTCATGGCCCCTTTGTGAGGGGTTCAGTCTCTTAAGTGGAGCCAATGTGGTCATATAGTTAAGATATCTATATATTAAATCTTAGAAAATATTCTCTACTCTGAGACAAGTGTAAGAAAAATTAAATGCACGGATAGAAAATCATGGCACCTAGGTTAGGGGTTTAAGCCCTAGGGTTGAGTAATATGTCTCTTTAGTAAAATTGTATTATATCTTATAAAATCTTCTTCTATCCTCTCAGATATGTGTGAGAAAAAACTAAATGCATGGTCTATGTATGGGCTATTGTACTTGGGTGAATATTAGGGTCTGTGGACATTTTGTAATTATGTACTTTGTGGTGACATTTTTATTGAAGGAGTACACAGCTTGTGTTGCTGACTACAACAACATGTCTCACCCTCAAGTACAGGGGGTTGTGATACATGTCATCACTGTAAACGGGGATTACCTTTGGGGACTCGTTTCACCTGAGTCTTGGCATTTACCAGCTGGCAACATCTGTGACTCAAACAATGTCAGCCTCATTTACATTCTCAATTTCAGCTCTAACTTATCATTGGAATTTTTTAGGGACTTGTATGGAAGAGGCTGGAGTATTAGTGGCCACTTGAAAAAGAAATGTTCTTAACTCATCAGCTGGTCATCATTACCTGCTGGTGGAGGCTGAACATTTGAATAAACATTGCTGGAGTGTAGCTAGCAGTGGGTGTCCTCATTTGTGCTGAGAAGAGTCAGAGAAGTATTCATTTTTAGTCCACCTCTGGATTTGCAAAACGAGACCATTAGTTTACCCATGGTCTGTCCATCTGTCTGTCATTCCAAATCAGTTTTTTGGACTTGTCTCTGCATTGGAAGAGACCAACCGACCTTCCGAAAATAAGAAATGTTAACATTATATTTGTTCTAGAAATATTTTTATAGACTTGGGGGAGGGGTGGGGTGTAGTATGATTATGTCCACAAGCATCTGTGAGCAGAAAATAATCGATTGTTTATTTGTTTTATGTCCCGCTGAGAATTTGTCATATCGAGACGTCGCAAGTTGTAGGTGAAGTACCACAAATTTAGACTTAGTGCTAAGGGCCATAACAGGGAGGGTTCTTAATGTGCTACATATGTAACGCCTACTGTGACATGGGACCTCAGTTTTTAAGGTCATATCCAAAAAACCCATGATTCTTGTGTCTAAATGCCAAGCGTTTGGTGAAGGAGCAATCACTATCTATGTTAATGTCTTTGGCTTCACACGTCCATGGTATGAGTTGGGTTCGAAATCATGACCTCCTGGTTACAATGTGAATGCTCTAACCACTGAGCTACCGTGACAGAAAAGGATTAAAACCAAACTACAAAGATGTTCACCTGTTAAGAATAAATTAATGTTCTGAACCATTATATTCACTGCTTGAAAGTAAACAAAGTTGAAAACAAAATTTTGGTGGATTTTTATTTTTTGTTTGTTTGTTTGGTTTTTTTTTTTGTTTTATTTTGTTCTGTCTGGTAAATTTCTAACTTGTCTGGTAGGTTTTCTAATTAATCCCTGATGTACAGAACATAATGTCTGTTGCATTTTTATGCTCTTTGGCCATCTCTGCATTATTATACCCCCTGCAACAAGGTTGAGAGGGTATGCTGAAATCAGGTAGTCTGTCTGTCTGTAGATCAAATGGTTTCCAGACTCTAAAGTTTTATTCTTATCACCCAGATTTAACATATCATACATACAGTCTCAAAATAAGAAGAAGATGAGCCCATTCGATTTGGGGGTCAAAGAGGTCAAAGGTCAATTGTACTGGACATTGAAATAGTAAAATGGTGTCCAAGCTCACACATGTTATCCTTTTCACCTGGAGTCACAATATCACACATATGGACTACCCATGAAATGAAAATGATCCTTACTGATTTTGGGATCAAAAAGTCAAAGGACTGGGGTGATCGGGGAGTATTCTTTGTGAACAGTGGTTACAGTGCCTCTTGTTATAGATTTTGTAGCCTTAATGTTACCTTTAACAAAGGTGACAGATAAGCCAGTGAGTCTCATGTTTATATTCTGTTATAGTCTGGTCCGATTTCAGCTAAAAAGAACTTCTAACGGCAAATTATTATTATTTGGTTCAACATAACTTTTTAACCTAATTTGAGTATGCTGAATCTGAAAAAATATGTTGAACTTCATGAAAATGGCGTTAAATAGGTCAAAATGGCGATTCAAAATGGCGGACAGTAATTTTTTTCAAATCGTTTTGAAACGCGCATGTAGAAAAAAAAAATGTAAAAACTATGATTACAAAATACAATAGCATCGAGAAAAAGATAGAAAAAAGCATGCGACCCTAAAAAAGCCATTGCACGAAAGAAAACCCGAATTTTCTCTGTTTTTCCTCAAAATTCAACGTATACTGTTCCTACATTGTTCTTTGCTTGTGACTTTGCACTTACAAAGGTCCATGCACAGCAAATTGTTACGCTTGCACCCACACCTCAATGTTTTACAACCTGTTGTGCAACTACATGCAATCAAGTCTAAACAAGATTCTGGAATTGGGTCTAAAGTCATCAGAATAGGCACTAGAATACCTTCATTCAACTTCCATCCCATCTCAGTTGGAGATGGTAATGTGGGGTTACTTATATTTGCTTGTCTCCATACCAGCGCTTGATAATGTGCACGTTTAATGTGCAGATGCAAGGCATCGCTAGTGGGGGGCATGTTTTCGGGGCTCTTGGATTTTCCGAATAAAATGTTCCTAACCGAGTCAGTTGACGACACTGTGCCCTGGTTATACAGCTTGCATACGAACTTTTCACAGTCGACTATTTTCTGTTCAGTTAAATTGCCCTCTCCAAAACCCCCAAGAAGCCCAACATTGTCTTTGTAAACCTTAAATCCAGTTTTTTTGGATATCCCAAAGAAAAAAGAAGTTGTGTCACATCCAGTCAGAGCATGGAATGCTAACAGATTCGTGCACATTTCTGGAGAGGTAAAGGTTTTCTCTACAACAGCATGAATAGGAATGTTCTTGGGCTTTGCAGATGTTCCAGCAACCATCCACAACTGTATATTTATTTCTGAAAAGAAAGATACAAGTAGCAGTAAAACATCAGTATCAGATGCTAGTACAACAACTGAACTGCAAGTGGATTCTTTCGCACAATGTATGGCATGAAGAACTATTCTAGTATCTGCCTCTTCATGTGACGCATGTAGGGCAGATATATCGAGGAATTCGTCATTGCATTTAACGCTATTCTCATCGAGAAACCCACCAGCAGTAACAACAGTTTTCTCTGTGGGTGCATGAAGAATTATCTGCTCAGATAAAAAGGCAGCTAGGTCTTTCTTGTTGTCATTCAAAGACAAAAAAGCTGAAAAGTTATTCGGGAGTGGCACATCCTTATTTTCAATAACCCTTCTAACTGGCTGCTGCCCTTTTGCCCTACGAGAACGAGTGCCCGATTTTATAGATTGTTCCCTGTAACGGTCGAACAGAACATCAACTCTTGAATACATGGCCCCTTTTCTCACCACAGTGGAAACAAACTCATCTGCAAAGTCTCCAAATGTTTTCATGCCATGTGTTTTCATGCTCTGAACTAAAGCCTGGCCATCTATGATCAAAGCTGGTGATTCGCCTACATTTTCGACTCGCGCCCTTACATCAACATCTTGAAGTATGTCTTCTAAAACAACAGATTTGTTTCCAGACTTTAGTGCACCGCTGGTATCCGCTATAGATATCGGCACAGGAAGGAGCTCGTGTTTCAAAATCTGCTCTAAATCAACCTCTCGTCCGGCCTTATATGCAATGACAAGTCTCTGCAGTATGTAAATCAAAGACCTCTTGTCCGCCATAAAGAAGATTCAGAAACATGAGGATACTATCTGGGACACAACTTACGGCATCAGCCTCACAAACATTCAAACCCATGTGACCAGGTCTATCTTGCAGGTCTGATCTTAATCTTAGTGCAACATGTACCAGTTCATGAAATGAGTTGTGTGGAGGTTTATAACATGGCATAGTGAGTAATTCGTCATCCATGATATCTTGGTCATCATGAAACATATCTCCAAAATGAGATTTAGAAAGAATATGGGGCACTAAAAGAGTTTCGCGTTCAGATACTGCTCTATCGAGGGGACGAAGAAACTGGAAGATATTCTGCACCTTGGCTTGCAGATTTTCTTTAAACGTTGATCTACGAGTGATAAAAGACTGTGGCATTTCAGATCCTACCTCTTCTACCAACTTGGAGTACCTGTTCCATGTATCAGAGAGCTGTAAGATTTGGCACTTGCTGGCTGCGTACTCCAGTTCTCGAACAAGAAATATCATGGCCAGATCTTCACATTTTGACTCCTTTTCTGTTTTTTGTGTATCATACTTAAAAGCATTCATGCATTTTAGATGGTACTTACCCTCTGCAGCTATCAAATCGCTAACGTTTCCTAACTTAACACGAAGTATGTTGTCATACTTTGCATTTTTAAGAACCATGTCGCTAACAGAAAATGTTGTAATGTTGAATAGCTTCTGTTTAATTTGTTGTTGACAAAATATGCATAACTCCCAATCTATTGGTGTAGATGCATTTCGCAAAGTTCGGGATGCTGCTGCAGAAGGGTGTGAGCAAGATGACGTAGACGGTACATCATCCTCTGTATCGACGTTGATTGTATCAGATGTGTTTGTAAGCAAACATGCTTTTCTTTCCATTAACTGAATTGGTCTGGGGTGAGTAAATGCACTATAGCATTTCCTATGACATAGAACTCTATCATTCGGACTTAATTTTTCTATTCTGTCAATGGCATCATAGTTCCTGGCATCTTTAACTTTCTTACGACGAGATGCCCTCTCGGTCAACGTTTCGATAGACTTTTTGCTTTTTAATTCTAACGTGTCTGTCTTTTTTTCCTGACATATAACACACAAATCTGTATCTATTTGATAACTTCGCTTAAGTGATCGTTCAGTCATGATTTCTAATCAATGAGTGGTGAGATATGACAAGCCTATAACCTCGGCCATCAGTTTTATACCTTATGTCAGAATCATTTGTTAATTCGATCCTCGATTGTGTCGGTCGTGCTATTGTGAAAACCATTGAACACTGTGTTGAATTTCAAGTGCATTTATATCATAAAGTATGCAATACGTTAACTGAATAATTTGCACAATTAGAAGGAAATAAGCATTAAATATCATATCAAAATGCATATATATACTGTGCGTCAATATGCGGTTGCGAAAAAATGAGTTAATTGGGATCTAATCGTTTTTTTCACAATTTTAATTGTTTAACGAACATTGAACAATTTATTCTATTTTTCAGACACATATAAGTTTAGTACAAGCCTTTAAATTGCTTTAATTTGCAATAAACTTTTTTAAAATAAAGCCATTTAGATAATTTTGCAAATTTCAACACCGCCATTTTGAATCGCCATTTTGACCTATTTAACGCCATTTTCATGAAGTTCAACATATTTTTTCGGATTCAGCATACGCAAATTAGGTTAAAAAGTTATGTTGGACCAAATAATAATAATTTGCCGTTAGAACCCATTTCTAGCCTCTTTTTTCAAAATCTGGACCAGACTATTATGAAACAGATAGTTATTTTACCAAACTTCTGTAGAAAAAATTACTTAAGATTAATAATTTGCACCAAATTTCCCTTATTTGTCTGAATTGTGGTCATTCCAGCACTTCATTGTTACTTTGGTTTTTCAGCTTCCTGGGCCTCAGGAGATGATGACACCCTGCCGCAGGAATATTTCCCGTCTCTTAAAGCAGGAGGAGGTTACTTACCATCTGATCCATTTCTGGCAACAGTCTTTTATCTGGAGCTGGTCAAATTTCATTTTAGGTCACCTGAGCTTTAAGCTCAAGTGAGCTGTTATCCATCTGTCTGTCTGTCTGTAAACTTCACACATTTTCAACTTTTCTATAATCACTTGCCCCATATCAATCAGACATAATACAGAGAATCCTTTTATAAAAACATTCAAAATTGTTCAAATGAACCGCCTAATCACCTTTGAAGGGAAGGTAATCAAGAAATGGCTAAAATAGGATGGGACCATGTAAGAATCTTCTTCTAAAGAACCACTGGGCCAGTAAAGTTCAAATTTACATGGAAACTTTCTTACATAGAGCGAATTCAAGTTTGTTAAAACCATCGTCCTGAGGAGTAGGGTGGGGCCACAATAGGGGATCAAAGTGTTATATGCAGAAATATAGGAAAAAATCTTTTAAAGTATTCTTCTCAAGAACCACTAAGCCAGAAAAGTTCAGATTTACATGGCAGTTTTCTTACATAGAGCAAATTCAAGTTTGTTAAAATCATAGTCCCCAGGAGTAGGGTGGGCCACGATAGGGAATCAAAGTTTTACATGCGAAAACTTTATATTTTTTATAGCAAAAATCTTTAATATTGACCAAGCTGACTCAGGTGAGCGGTGTGGTCCATGGGCCTCTTATTACACCACCATGACATGGCTAGGGCATATAGTGTTAACCTTTTTAGGTCACCTGAGCTGACCTGATCACCCACTGTGTGTCATCTGTTTGTCTATCTAAGAACTTTTTCGACTTCTTCTCCAGAACTACTGGGCCAACTTCAAACAACCATGGCACAAATCATCCTTGGGTAAAGGGAATTAAATTTTGTTCAAATGAAGGACAACACCCTACTCCAAGGGGAGATAGAACAAAATAGCCAAACTACACTGACAAATTTTAAAAATCTTCTCTACAATGAGCAGGCCAATTTCAATTAAACTTGCTACAAAACATCCTTGGGTGAAGAGAATCCCAAGTTTGTTCAAATAAAGGGCCATACACCCTTCAAATAACTACAAAACTGCAAAAATAAGGTGGGGTCATTTAAAAATCTTCTTTTCAAGAATACTGGGCCAGAAAAATTTCAATTTACATGGAAGCTTTCTGACATAGTGCAGATTCAAGTTTGTTAAAATCATGGCCCCCAGAATTTAGGGTGAGGCCACAATAGGAGATCAAAGTTCCATATGCGAAAATATAGAATTTTTTTTTTTTAAATCTTCTTTTCCAGAACCACAGGGCTACTTTCATTCACACTTAATATATGTCATCCTTGTGTGAAAGAGGATTCATGTTTGTTCCAATGATGGGCCATGCCCCCGTCAAAGGGGAGATAATCACAAAAATGCAAAAATATGGTTGGGTCATTTAAAAAGAACCACTGGGCCAGAAAAGTTCCAATTTACATGACAGCTTTCTGACATAGTACAGATTCAAGTTTGTAAAAATCTTGGCCCCTAAGGGATAGGATGGGGCCACAACAAGGGATCAAAGTTTTACATGCATATAGGGAAAATCTTTGATATGGACCAAGGTGACTCAGGTGAGCAATGTGGCCCTTGGTCCTCTTGCATGAATTTTTATGTCGAAATTTATGTTGTAAAGGCTTGATATGACATTGTGAAAAGGTTATTTTTTGGTTTCTTAATTCTTAATGTGAGAATAAATTTTACAGGGAAGCAGTTAATGGAGATATTTGACTGATTGATGAGGATAATTTTCCAGAGACTCCGACATATTATCAGACTTGTATAGTTGTATTGCTGTAGAAAATGTCAGGTTTGTTAATGAAACCATGTAAAATATTCCATTTTTATCTGCCATAAAATGGCTAGGGCATATAGTGTAAACCTTTTTAGCTCACCTGAGCTGACAGCTTAAGTGAGCTTTTCTGGTCACCTATTGTCTGTCATCCATCTGTCTGTCTGTATGAAAACCATTTCACATTTTTGACTTCTTCTCCAGAACTACTGGACCAATTTCAACCAAACTTAGTGCAAATCATCCTTGGGTAAAGGGAATATATTTTTGTTCAAATGAAGGGCAACATCCTTCTCCAAGTGGCGATAAGAACAAAATAACCAAAATACACAAACAAATTTTAAAACTATTCTGCAGATTGAACAGGCCAATTTCAATTACACTTGGTACAGAACATCTTTGGATAATCATAAAAATGCAAAAATAGGGTGGGGTCATGTAAAAACCTTCTCAAGGACCACTGGACCAGAAAAGTTCCAATTTACATGGAAGATTGGTGACATCGTGCAGATTTAAATTGATGAAAATCATGGCCCTGGGGGTAGGGTTGGGCCACAATAGGGAATCAAATTTTACATATGAATATCTAGGGAAAATCTTTAACAATCCTCCAAGAACCACTAGGCTAGAAAAATTCAAGTTTACATGGCAGCTTCCTGGCAAATTTTACATATAAATATTTAGAAAATTTTTTAAAAAGTTTCTTCTCAAGAACCACTGTGTCAGAAGCATTCAAATCTACATCACAGTGCAGGCTGCAGATTGTTAAAATCATGGCCCCTGTGGGGTAGGGTGGGAGCCACAATAGGGGCACAATAGGGGATCGAAGTCTTAGATGCAAAAATAGAGGGAAAATCTTTAAATATGGGTCTCTTATTTGTCATTCTATTCTTCTGTCATTCCATCATAATTCAGTTTCATTTCCTTATCTATGCAATGGAGGTACATATTCAACTGAAATTTGGTGTCTAGATACATCACCAGAGTATCTAGATCAAATTCTTATTTAATTCTCAACATTGTACCCATTAGACGTAGAAAAGTCTTGATAATTAAGTTTCCACTCTTTATACCCCACATTATTTTGATTCAGATTTTTTTAACATTCAAGGAATTTAAAGATATTTTTTGTTAGAGTTTGTTGGAGTTGGGGGGGGGGGGGGGGGTCACTATCCAGAGTATATCTTAAAATCATTTATTCTTCAATG
The DNA here is from genome assembly GCA_024699665.1 of Ostrea denselamellosa. Taxonomy (NCBI): domain Eukaryota; kingdom Metazoa; phylum Mollusca; class Bivalvia; order Ostreida; family Ostreidae; genus Ostrea; species Ostrea denselamellosa. The sequence continues at coordinate 2,714,785 of JAMZEH010000068.1, read as the reverse complement.
AGCACAAATTCACTATTTCCATCCACAGTGCCCTGCTGATGGTATTAGTCGTGTTAGGATCTCAGTAATATGTGAACATTTTGAATTTATATTTGGGATATGAATGTCATTACGTGATGCAGGTCAAGTTACTTTATGCATAGTTTTGGTCTGATATTTTTTGATAGAGTTATGCCCCTTAGACTATATGCACAATATACAGTTTTTGTTCATTATCTCAGTCATACACGGACATTTTGAATTGAAGTTTGGAGTATAAATACATGCTGAAAATATGCAGGTCAAGTTTGTATCAAGTTGTGGTTGAATAATTTTTGGAAGAATTAAGGCAACTGGACTGAAATATTTAAACAATTCATATTTCTGTTCAATATCTTGGACATACATAGACAGTTTGAATTGAAGTTTGGGTTATAGACTTATTATGGGAATACACTTAAATCAGGGTTCAGTCTGATAATGTTTGGTAGAGTTATGGCCCTTGCGTGGATGCAGTTGTATCGCTATAACACATTTAGTTCTTTTTTAAATGCTGTATATTATTGGAAATAAAAGTTAAAGAACTGTAAACATCAAAATCTTAAGATTTAAAAAAAAATTGGTAATAACAATGAAAGAATGTGTTCAATGACTTATCAGTGATCAAGTGTAATTAACTCTGCAATAAGTGTAGATTGATTGATTAATTGTTTGTTGTTTTCTGCCACACTGAACAATTTTTCAGTTATCTGGTGGTGTCCAGTTTTTATTGGTGGAGGAGAGAACCCAGATACAATGTACCTGGGAAGAGACCACTGACCTTCCGAAAGTAAAATGGCAAACTTTTTCACCTATATCGGTGCGAGTGAGAATGAAACCTGCATCGAGGTGAGAGACCTTTTGATTTTGAGTATGATGCTCTAACCACTCGGCCAAGGAGGCCCCAACAAGTGTAGACATTTTATCAATGCATCACTAGATATTCTTCTAGAAATTGAATGAAGTATTCAATAGGAAGTGATTGTACAGGTCTTGGTTTTAGGGAAAAGTAAGATCAGTCTGCTGAACTTTAACTTACAGCTGAAAAATGTCTTAATCATCTGGCAAAACATCAATATAGGAGGGAAGGGGGGCAGTGCCAGTCATTTATTTCACTTTGATAAAGGACCATCAATATTTGAAGACAAAGCTATTTCCTATGTAACAGGAAATGCAATGGACCAGATTGAAATTCAAACCTAGGGCCCTAGAATCTCTAGTCAGGTGCTCTACCAATTGAGTAACATGGAACCAGTCTCGCCACCAAATTAAATTTCTAATTTTTAAAGGTAATTCATCCGTCACAAATACTAGAGGTTTCTGGGCAACTTTGCTTACCCGAGTCAAGGTGAACCCTCTGTTATTCAGCTGTATTGATCATTAAAAGATTTTTCTTTTCAATCTTTATTCATATAAAACTTTAGCTCAATATTGTGATCCCAACATCACTCCAAAAGGGTCACTACATAACCATGATAACAAGGTCAAACATCATAGAATGAAATGGACGCCTTGTCAGAAGGAATCTATATACAAAGTACGAAAGTCCTACCCAAAACAGACCAGGAAATATTGCCTAGGACAACTTTTCTTACAAGTAGGTCAAAATCAAGGTCAAGGTTACAGTATCACAAACTTTGCCAGTTTGGTACTAAAGGAAATTATTCCTTGTCACAAGAAATGCATACATGTACATACAATGAAAGATAACTCAAAATTCAAGAGTTATCAGCAAGTTTAAGTTTTTATTAATGTCTTGCTATTTGGGTGAAACTTTAAGGTCAAGAGGTCAAATGTCATTTTATCAAACAAAGAGTTGTGCCATAAGGAATCTGTGTACAAAAACAAAAGTTTCACCTGAAATAGATATGACCTTCATTAGATTTTCTTAGAAGTAGGTCAAACTTCAAGGTCATGTCACAAGGTTGAAATCTTAGATACTAAAGAGGTTTTGTCACACAAAAAAAATGAAAGTGCTGTCCCTCACAATTCAAAAGTTATGGTAGCATAGTTCAAGTTTCAGTTAAAGGTTTGAAATTTAAGTCAAACTCCAAGGTCAATATCACAAAGTCAGAGATAATTATAATGGTATAAATCTTGTCATTAGAAATCTATATAAAAATCCAAAAACCCTACTACTTAAATAGTTCAGGAAATATTGTTTAAGCTAGGTTTTCTTAAAAAGGTCAAACTCTAAGGTCAAGGTCACAAACTTTAGTACACTAAGAAAGGTCTTTTTCACATCAAATGCCAATATATGAAATAAGAGAGCCACATCACTCACGATTGAAAAGTTACTTGCAAAGTTAACGTTTGGGGGAAACATACAGGACAAGACAATATGTCTCCGACTTCCATACTGAAATTTCAAATTTTTTTTTTCACCAGCATTACCAAATCCTGTTTTTGCGGTGTTTTCTGTCACAAACCTTGTTACTTAGATAGAAGGAAATTGCCAGAATACAGATATTGCACCATTTTTTCTATAGATTCTGAGAGTTATAAGTGGCCCCAGACCCCCTGCCATAAGGCCACTGAGCAAGCTCAGTGGATAGAAGCAAATTCAGTGGATACGAGCAAGCTCAGTGAATACAAGCAAGCTCAGTGGATATGAGCAAGCTTAGTGGATAGGAGCAAACTCAGTGGATACGAGCAAGCTCAGTGGATGGACTGCTTCGCAACCCATTTATTTCCTACTTTTTTATTCTAACCCCAAATTGTGTGTGTATCTGAAGTTGTTTGCTTATTAACATGACTAATCATGGCCCTGCTGTTGTTGAGATGACAAGTTTTAAAGCTGTTTCCTATATGTCCCAATATTAAACTTTGGTGCCCTAATGTTTCTCCACCCCACCCCACCCCCAAAGGGCCATAATTTGAACAAACATGAACATGTAATAGCTGAGGATGCCTGCATATTGGTGTGATTAATCGTGACCTTATTTTTGAGAAAAAGACTTTTCTGATATATCTCATGTAAAACTTTGATCCCTTAATGTGGCCCCACCTAATCCCTGGGAGCCACGATTTGAACAAACTTGAATGTACACTGTATCAGGAAACTTATACATCAAATCAATTTTTCTGGCCCAATGCTTGTTGAGAAGATTTTTAAATGACCCACCGGTTTTGCCCTTTCTTGATTATCTTCCCTTTGAAGGAGACATGGTCTGTCATCTAAGCAAACTTGAATCCCCTTTTACCTAAGGATATGTATTAAGTTTTGAATGAAATTGGCCAAGTGGTTCTGGAGAAGATGAAAATGTGAAAAGTTAGTAACAACAGAGAAATTTTGATTGGAAAAGCTCACTTTGGTTCAGGTGAGCTAATCAAAATAAACTTTCCAAAATTAGAAATGTTCTTACAATAAATGGAGGTGCAGCATATCAGTACAGAATTACTAGTGAATGTTGTTGTAGTGGTTTTGACTATTTGCACTATGGATATTGGTCTAGCTCAGTGGTTAGGTCACCTGACTAGTAATACTGGGGTCTCAGGTTTGATTCCTGGTTCAGTCAAACCATGGATATTAGTCTGGCTAGCTCAGTGGTTAGGTCACCTGACTAGTAATACTGGGGTCTCGGGTTTGATTCCTGGTTCAGTCAAACCATGGATATCAGTCTGGCTAGCTCAGTGGTTAGGTCACCTGACTAGTAATACTGGGGTCTCGGGTTTGATTCCTGGTTCAGTCAAACCATGGATATCAGTCTGGCTAGCTCAGTGGTTAGGTCACCTGACTTGTAATACTGAGGTCTCGGGTTCGATTCCTGGTTCAGTCAAACCATGGATATCAGTCTGGCTAGCTCAGTGGTTAGGTCACCTGACTAGTAATACTGAGGTCTCGGGTTTGATTCCTGGTTCAGTCAAACCATGGATATCAGTCTGGCTAGCTCAGTGGTTAGGTCACCTGACTAGTAATACTGGGGTCTCGGGTTTGATTCCTGGTTCAATCAAATCATGGATATCAGTCTGGCTAGCTCAGTGGTTAGAGCACCTGACTAGTAAAATACGGATCTTGGATTTGAATCCCGCTTGAGCCATAAATTTTCTACTTCCCATTACATTTTCATGTATAAACACATGTAAATATATCACGGACTATTCTTGACAATTCAATTTGATTTTACTTTATCTGTATTGATTTTGTAGGACGCTGGAGATTTAGATACGTGTTGTGACGTTGTTGATGATAAACAGAAGACTGTGACCTTGGATCTGTAGATCTGTGATAAGTCCGGACGTTTGGGGTCACTCTGTTACAGTACTACATATCTAAGTAAGTACTCAGTAATAATGTAAGACTGTACTTTATATCATGTTTATCTATAATGTATACATTGAAAATAAAACACAAATAGGGGATATAATTAACACACAGAGTAATGTTCAATCAGTAGTTTATCACACTACAACAAGTACCAGTATACATGTAAGTACTCAGTAGTGGATGTACTATAATTCAGGGCTACACACAAAATACTGACAACGTGAAATTTCTAAGGACTTGACAATAACTGATTTACATTCATTAAATTGTGTTCAGTGATTCACAGGTGTTGACAACATTGTATATAGATAAATTACCAGTAACACAGTCAAATTAGTAATTAGTACACTAAGATTAATACTGTGTCACTAAATATCATACTACAGAATTACTAAACAGCAGTGAGAGACTAATGTTCAATCAGTTAAACACTCAAAACAAGTACATGGTAGTTACACATCACAAACACAGGGCTGTAATTAACAAGGAACTGTAGTCAACAAGCAGATGTAATTAAACACAGTCGGTTTACATATGTAATTAACACTGTGTAGAGGTGTAATTAACACTGTGTTTAGGTGTAATTAACACTGTGTAGAGGTGTAATTAGCACTGTGTAGAGGTGTAATTAACACTGTGTAGATAGATATTGGATTTTCTTCACTTTATCAGTGCCACACTCAGCCACAAAGAGGTTGTCTCTGATGTCCACACATAAACCCCATGGCAAGCGTAAATCATCAATGTAACGGAGGAACTGTCCGTCCTGATCTAGGATGTGGATACAGTCATTGTTAATGTCTGCTGTCAGGATGTGACTCTGGCTGTCTGTAGTGATGCCGTATGGATAAAATGATGACTTGGTATTAGAGGGATGACCCGTGTATCTAAATCGGAGTTTTCCTGACGGATTGACCACCACTACTGCACTAGCTCCACAGTCAGCCACACAGATATCCAGGTTCCTGTTCTCACTGATGTATTTATTATAACCAGATGAATAGAGAGGACGACGCTGATCATCAAACTGAATGCTTTGTGTCTCTGTGGAGCCAGAGTAACGCACAACTTTGGATTGTTTGTCATCATCACTGATCATGGTAACCAGGAGATCACCAGAGGCGGTACAGCAGACATTGCGAGGTGTCCACCCCTGTAGTGTGATCACGGTCTGTGTCTGTTTATTCTTCACTATGTTTACAGTGTTATTATCAGTATAAATAAGATCTCCGTCCCGTGTCACTGCTATGTCCTGTGGTTCGTTCCCTGACTTGGTTTTTATTGATGTCAGTCGTTCACTCTGGAGGTTGAGGAGCTTCATGATTTCGTTATCCCCGCATGTCCAGACTTGTTCTTCACTGAGACAGCTAACACCGTATAGTCTGTTATACTCAGTGTTTATGGTGGCGGTGAGGCGCGGTTCATCAAGCAGTGGTTTGACTGGAGGAGACGATACAGCTTCTACTGACTTCATTGTGTCGCCATGTTCTGTTTTAATGGATAATGGCGACAGAGAACCAAACATTTCATGGAGTTGATCCGTGTTTATTTTCACAGGAGAAAAACTTGGTTCTGTAACGCGGACTTTAGGCGGTAATGTTCTAAATTCGGAATTCCTAGATTGGTAAGTAGAGGTTAAGGAGACGTCATTTGATTCTAGGATTGATTTCAAGTCAGCAATGATCTGTTTGAGTTGCGTAATTTTCTGTGTGATTTCATCTGTGTTTTTATTCAGGGTAGATAGGTGTTTGTCTTTCATCTCCTGAATCTCAGATTTCAGTTGGTTGACAATGGCGGTGACCTCTCGGTGTAAGATCTCTCCTTGTTGATCGGCAGCGGTGGTCAGTTTCCTATAATTCGTTTCTAACTCGGATTTCTCCGTTTTGATATCGGACGCCATTTCTAGATATCGAGGATAAATTCGGGTCTCCAGTTCCTCTAAATCATTTTGTAAAGTGTGAGTTTTAGCGCTGAGTTTTTCCAGGATATCTGATATATCGTGACCTTTGTGTTCACCAAATAAGGCGCAGGTAGAACAGACAGGAATGTCACAGTTCTCGCAGTAATGTTTACAATGTTTATCGGCGTGTGTCGGACATTTCGGATAGTTTTCAGTGGACTTTCTGTGTGAATAGGGCACGACATTGTGTCGTTCAGACGAATCTGAGAGGTGCTCCCCAACACAGGCCTTGCATAAGTTGATATGACAAAGTTCACAATGACTCTGTAGGGGGACAGTTTCACAGAGGTCACACAGTAGGACTTCTTGGGCACTGCGCCGGGGGTGCATTTCTGATGTCGGGATCACGCGAGCAGTTTACTGTCAACAAAAAGTGTAATCTCAATTAAGGATTTTGACTGGTAAAAACAAATAACAACAAGCTAGAATTACAGTATGATGTAAATACTACGTTGATTGGTTTTAATATTTTGTAAATGGAATGATACGTACGAGAAATTCATGTACCAAAAATATCCCCCCCCCCCCTTCAGAATTATATAAAATTATTATCATAATGAGCAGATCTCTCCCATTGATCACACAGATATCAATATTAATGACACTACAGTGTCAGAATTCGTGTATATAATTTTGTCTAACCTGAAAATCCAACATGGCCTCCCTGTTATATCGACCTTCCGTCTCGTCCTGAGAATTAAATACCTGTGTGACGTGTCGGCCTGTATACCCTATCTGCGTGTTATCGATTGTGTAAATAGTTTTAAAGTTTGTTTGACCTAGTTTGTGTCAGGTAGCTATGTCAATGTAACAAACAAACCACCAGACACTGTATAGAAAGCCTCTTCAATTATACCCATGTAAATTGAAATTTTACCTTGTGTACAAATATACTCTTGCGTATCTAGTTAGAAAATTATAAAGAACTGCAAAATAAAACGAACAGCAATGTCCATTGGAGTGTGTGTGTGTGGGGGGGGGGGGGGGGGGGGCATTTTATGCAGAGGGGCTACGTGGTTGGTTTTTTTTTAAAATAAGTATATAAAATAAAAACTCGAATCACATGTCTATTTAATGAATTAATTAATATTTTTTTATTCATAGAGACGTCACCATGATGCAGTGCCATGAATTCAGCACTTGACGGCCGTGGCAGTGAGAGTTCTTTATCGTGACAACGCCCACCATAACACCTCCCCTCCGTTTTCAACGTCATATCTGAAGACCGGTGACTCTCATCTATTACAAGGTGCTCGGCGAGGGAGTTTTAAGTACCTGTGTTAAATATCTTGCATTATTATTTTACACCTATGATGGTAAATCACACTGACTTTTTACAGGTATAATTTACTTCAAAGCAATAAAAGTGAAGCATGCGTATACTTGTAGATATTTAGGTGTAAGATGACAAGTTCAGAGTCTGACAGCTCCGTATAGAACTGTAAATTGATCTGGAATGTAGAATCCCTCCCCCCTTCAAAGTTCTCTAATTTTAAGCGCAACAAATTAAACTCGAGCGCCACCCCTTTTTATTTATTTATTTTTATTTGTTTTATTCAGTAATTACTCTGCTTGTAGGTGTGTGAAATCATCTTACCACAGGGCGCATTAAGCAAGATTTACTTACGCCGTCTGCATTTATCATCAATTCTTACCTGTGGACAGGTAAACCATAGATAAAACACCTGTGTTTTTTGAAGCTGCGTGAAGCTTCTGTTATGCACCCTCCGGTGTGAATTGTACGAAATACTTTACACAATTGTGTGATATACTTAACATTTTTTTCTTTTACAGAATGAATTGAGTAGAATAAAGAACCTCCAGATATCTATGTACACGTGTTTGATTAAACTTCTGTTGCACTCGCGCATGCGAGCTTATTCTACATAACGTGTTCGATTTTTATTTCCTGAATATTTTAGGGTTTTGTTGAACTAGTGAATTACAACAGTTCAAAATAATAATAATTCTTATTATTATTATAATTTCTTCCAGTGATTTAATTAAAAGTCAAGTTATTTTCCTAAAACTTGAGTTTTATACATAAAAATGTTTGTCGGTAACTTGAATTTAATTTCCATGGCCATTTTGCCGAAAATCACTTGGCGTGATTTACACAGCGCTATCGAAGTTTTATTTGAGTGATCAATAATTGTTTAGTGTAAAGGTGAAGATAACGAAGAGTGATCAATATGTTAACTCGCTCCTGTAAGGAATAAAAAATTAAGAGTTGGGCAAACACGGATCCCTGGATATACCAGAGGTGGGATCAGTTGCCTAGGAGGAGTGAGCATCCCCAGTCGATCGGCCATGCCCGCCGTGAGCTCGACATCTTGAGAAGGGTGAGGTCAAAAGATCGATGTCGGATAAATATATAAATTGAAATAGGGAGAGGGGGAGGGGTTAAAACTCCCGTAAGTATCTGTCATCGGACATCGATTATACGAATGATTTAAGCACGCGTTGACATTTTGAAACGTTATATACTACATAATAATATTACAATTTCCTGAACATTTACTATAATTTGCCGAATATAATACGAGTTGTGTTTAATACGCAAACCCGATTTTGGGGCTGAAAATTGGGGGGGGGGGGGGGAACGCACTTCGTGTTCACGCAGCAAAAAAATGAATTCTAAACAAAGAATAAGAATTTGCAAACCGCGGTGCTACGTTTTCGAGTTCAAATTCACGGTTATCTTCACTGAAATTCCCTAGTAATCGTGTAAATTTCAGGAAAACACGATAATTTTTAGCATTAAAGTTTTAAAAGGTTCGATATATCCTTTGCTGAAAATAGATATCCGATGTTAATAAAAGTGAAATCAAAATATTAAACTAGTATTTAATTTGTTGTAATCAACACACCCCAAGTGATGTACAAATATGCAATATATCAACCTGGTCGTTAATTATAAGAATGATTATGAACAAAGACATTAATAGGTGCTGAAAATAATTGGTGCTCTGTCTGTAAAAAGAATGCTTGGGATACTGTACAGAGATGAAAAACTCTGAAATTTGATGCATGCAGATGGGTAACATATTCCAGTCGTTTACGGCAAGAGAAAAACTAAATGTATTGGTGTATGCCGATTCATGGTGGTTTTTTTTTTTTGGTTTTTGGTTTTTTGTTTTTTTTGTTTTTTTAATGTGTGAAATAGAAATTCTTAGATACGCGCGTATTTCTCACCCATTCTCAGTTAATGTGTGCATTACTGTCGGCCGACGTTTTTATTGATTATTCATAATGTTTGGTACAATATTATTATTTTCTAAAAAGCCAAGTACTTTTTCAAAAGAAATTAAAATATATTTACCCACTGATGTGTCAACTGAATATAGCAAGGACTTCCGTTGTGCCTCCCCCCCCCCCCCCCAAAAAAAATAAATAAATAAAACGTACATTACTGTCGCCAGAGCAGGTGATTTGTATTTCAGTGTCAGTGATATAAAATTTAAGCATAACAGCATTTTGCTAGGTTTTTATATAATGTTAGATAGCATGAATGAGAAAACAAAAACCAAAAAACTACTGGGTTTCATCGTGTATTTTCGGTTTTGGAAAATGAATGATCTATTGGTTTCTGTTGATAATGTTTTTAAGTTAGGTGGTCCTCTTTGGCTGTGGAATAGGTCAGGTTTCTAAAACCAGGTCGCCGATCCATAGGTCTCAACATTTAAGATAATATACCCTATAAATTCCGCCTACATAGTAGTTTTCTTTGCTAATAATGGTAGCTTTACAGATTGGAGGATGTAGATAGTTTCTTTGTATATATAATAGAAGTATTCATGTGATACTTTTTGTTCGCATTATCCAAATTAAAATGTCGTGTTCTCTAAGCGTATGGATAAGGGTGAAATGTACGTTACATCATGTTTTCAAAAAACGAGTTTTTCAATGCAATAAATGCATGGTGACAATTGTATAATACTTCTCCCGTATTTGTAATCAAATATAAAAATGTATGGCATGACCTTGACCTTTAAGTTTTGAAAGCCCCCATGTTTAAGATTCTGAGGGAAATGGAAACAACGCTAAAATCAGTCATTTGAGATAAGCGTGACGAGTTCACTAATTTTGAAATTTTGTGATGTAAACAAATATGATCTATATAATAATATTTTATCAGGCAAATAAATTTTAGATGATAAAAGTGTATTTTCCCCATTTCTGAACTTGCACATGATGTTCTACCTATATTAATACGACATTTTGTGGGGAAATGTACGTGATATCTTGTAACGTGCATTTCTTATATTTTCGTAAACTACTCGATTGTAATCATGAACTTTACATTCTGTCCATCATGATACATTATATGTACTGTCAGAGAATTATAGTGTTAAGTATTCCAAGCGTTAAGGTACATTGTAGTGATCATAACCAAGATTTAGATTACAGATTTGTTTTTAACTCGTACGTATTGTTAGATTGAAGGAATAGATCGCCCCATATACACATATTTCATTTTTATTCATATTTGCAGAAAATGCCACCCAATAGAGCGGGAAGAATGATGAAACACAATGCAAATGATATGGATGAAATCAAACCATAGGCGCTCTGGTCGTGGACAATGTTAATAAACGCTATATTACTTATCGAGGAAATTCGAACTGTGATCGTGACATTTTTTCCCCACTCTATGATGTGGAGTTTTAGTGTTTTTCTAATCTATCATGCCTATGATACACTAGTATGAACATAAAATTTAATTCCAATAGATCCTCAGTACCCCTTGCTTGTCGTAAGAGGCGACTGAATGGAGCGGTCCTTCGGATGAGACCGAGGTCTCGTGTCACAGCAGGTGTGGCACAATAAAGATCCCTCCCTGCTCAAAGACCCTGAGCGCTGAGCATAGACCTCAATTTTGCAGCCCTTCACCGGCAATAGTGACGTCTCCATACGAGTGAAAAATTCTCGAGCGGGACGTTAAACATTATATAATCAATCAATCTTAAGCAATTAAAAATTGACATCAATGTATACTAAATGAAACATGTTTCTTCCATAAACGAAACATTGGACGCTCATATATAACGCAGGGTGGCTGTAAGACCTCAATCAACTCACTGGTCACTTCAACATTAAACTACGGAAATGTGACTTTGTTAGGATTGCCAACCAGCACAGTGTATTATATTTCGACAAAATACGAATAGTTTTAATGTACACTTTCAGTTCTAATTAACCAGTAGAAAAAATATACAGCGCGTTATTTTGTCGAAATATAATAGTATACTCGTATGTTTTAATTGTTAATCGATAGTTTCAAAATTAATGACATTTAGTTATAAAAAAGGGGGGGGGAGTCTTGGTAAAAACTATATGAATTTAGTTTTTGTCATACATTGAGCTTTTGATCTCGCCCCTTATGTTAACGGAGTAATCCGTGGTCAAAATCTGTGTGTAAAGAATTGACGGCGTAATAATTGGTATGAAACACGTCAGACAGCATTTGGCCAATGGCAGGCAAACTTGATCGTTATTGTTCGCAACATGAGTTATCGCCCGTAACTTATTGCATCATCTGAGACCCTTTCAACTGGAACGACGCGGTGTTAAAATAAAACAAGCTGTAACTGACGGTAAATAAATTGAAAAATAAAAGAACAAGTATAATAATATATTTGATTGAACATATATAAATTCATAGAGTCAGGGTGAATCTGAAGCAATAAACACGTCAAATCAGCAAAAAATGTCAATTCATAAATCATTGGCATCCCGATAGTAATTCCTGCTCGTAATCGTCGATGTGCATTGACCTCGGTCTCAGTGGAACCCGATTACGCCATATTTCTCTTCTTATCCGCCATATTAGATGAGTGTTCTATTGTTATATGCATCAGAGTTTGTCTGGTATATAAGGAGACAAGAAAAGCAAGAAAAGAACATTCCCAAGCTCAGTTATGATAAAAAAATAAGTGAAAATCAAACATGTTATAACTCAATGGAGTAAACGACATTTTACTCTAATAGGTAGATTAACCCTTATCAAATCGTTACTCATCTCCCAACTAAATCATCTCCTTATTTTATTACCTTCTCCTTCAAATAATTTTATAACGAATCTCAGTGAAATACTCTTTAACTTTTTATGGCAGCTTAAAGTCGACAAGCTTAACAGAAAGCAAGTCATACAGGATTATGTAGATGGTGGACTAGAAATGACAGGCATAAAGAACTACATATTAGGGTTAAAATTATCATGGATGAAAAGAATATTATACTCTCCAGATACTAAGTGGGAAGTATTGTTAAATAAAATTGTCTCTTTACAAATACTAATCAGAACAGGATCTGACTATATAAATGTTGTTAAAAAGATATCAAAAATGATTTTTGGAAAGATACATTTTCTGCATTTCAAATTATCCAAGATAAAATAAAAATTCAATCCTGGTATGACATTTTAAGCTAACCAATACAATGAAAAAATCAAAATTGCAAATAAAACAGTTTTCTATCCAAAAAAAAAAAAAAAAAAAAAGGCTTGAGAAGAATATAATTTATATATCAGATTTACTTGATGAAAAACGATTTTTTTTCTTGCAAAACTTTCAGAAAACATATAAGATTAGACCATTGTTTTTAATATTATGCTTCACTTCAAAATTCTATCAAGGAAAGTCTTGCCACTCAGACAATTTGAATGGAAATGAACAATCCTAAGCCCATTCTACCTTTAAATATTAAGATATTCTGTACAAATAAAAAGGGAACAAAACATATCTATAATACTTTAATTGCAGAGAACATCACTTCATTAGGGAAATTGAAATAGGGAAAGTTTTTTGAAATTTCAGATTCTTAGTGGAAAAAGATCTATTCCTTTTCAATATACCAAAAATTCCAAATTACAGTGGTTTCAGTTTAGAATCAACAACTACATTTTAACTACAGATTCCGTTTTACTTAAAATAGGAAAAACAAATAGGAAATTAAACTGTTTTTGCAAAAGCAATGAAGAAACTATTATTCATCTGCTTTGGGACTGTCCGACTGTACAGGACCTTATCAAATCTCTCATAACTTTACTTAACACAAAAGGCATCACTATTACATTGGATAAAAAAAATCATTCATCTTCGGAATCTCTAATTCAGAAGAAATAAGTTTTTTTCATGTTAATGATTAAATCATATTTATACAGGAAAAGCTGTTGGCAAGAAAATCTATCAATCCAAGAATTACTGATTGACATGGAAACACATATAAGTAAAATCAAATATACAGCAAATAAACAAAACAAATATAATAAATTTATAAAGCACTGGAATTCCTGGCTTCTTTTACTGGACAGACTCTGACTGGCAATTGGCAATTCCGCCAATTCTTAATATTTCATTTTATATCAATATAACCTGGTCATGACCGATTCTATTGTCCATGTATTAAACATCAAATTACACCACTTTTCTCTGCCTCTTTCTCTTTCTTCACTACCTTTCCCCCTTCATTTTTCAGCGTATATATATGTGTGTATATGCAGAACACAATACAGAATTTTGAAACTGAAAAAAAAAGAAAGAAATTCATCGCCAATACTATTACGATTACACTTCGATATGAACTCGTCGCACAGGTTAATAAGAATGCAAATTATGTAGGGTCATATGAGGTCAGCACGTGCTGACATAGATGCAAAACTGTTACTACAAAAGTTCTTCAAGTCTATGCTATTTATTCGTCTTTCATTTGTTAATCTTAAGATTGGAATTTCAATTTAGCTATCACAATAACGTGTTTATCATTAGATTGATTGATTGATTGATTTTTTTGTTGCTTTCCGCCACACTCAACAATTTTTCAGTTATCTGGTGGCGTCCAGTTTTTATTGGTGGAGGAGAGAACCCAGATACAATGTACCTGGGAAGAGACCACCGACCTTCCGAAAGTAAACTAGCAAACTTCCCCACATATATCGGCGCCAGCGAGATTCGAACCCGTGCCGATTGGAGGTGAGAGGCCTTGTGGTTTTGAGCGCGATGCTCTAACCACTCGGCCACGGAGGCCCCTGTTTATCATTAGATCTCATTTCTTCTGCTCAAGGACATTTCCAGATGATGCAAAGAAGCTGAAAAAGCACTTCCTTATACAGAAACGTGAAATGGAAAGTAACTAAACTATGCATTTATTGATAGTTGTGTGATAAATAGAATCGTACACTCGTGCTTATGGCATATAAAATTTATGAAATTCGTTACCAGATTTATATATCACCAAGGGTCGGGAAATATTAAATCTGCCAACTCGTTTCATAAATTTCATATGACATAAGCACTTGTTCAAGATCCTCTGTATATCAATCTAATTACATGGGGTGATCTATTGTATACACAGGCAAATGTGCTTCACGTGAATCTCAGGTGAAATTCAGGCCCGTGGGAAGCAATTTCACAGGGGGGGGGGGGGGGGGGCACACTAAAGTAATTTATGACAAAAAAAGTGATATCGACAAAACCATTACTAAAAAGATAACGGCATAAATATGTGCAAGCATTGAGGTGTACCCATGTACATAAATCTAATTGATTTCCCAGAAAACCCCTCACCTTTAATTTTAAGTTTTGTTTGTTTGTTTTTTTTTGGGGGGGGTGTTAAGGATTGTTTTAAAATCTTATTTTTTTTGTTTATATCTTTATCATTTTGTTATCAATCATTTCTGAGTCATAAGGTATTTAGTACTCGGTAAACTTTCCAAACATCGCCAGTCTGTGTTCACTTTCACTTACGAACTCCACCTATTTTTTTCAATGCAATA
Organism: Ostrea denselamellosa; assembly: GCA_024699665.1. Taxonomy (NCBI): domain Eukaryota; kingdom Metazoa; phylum Mollusca; class Bivalvia; order Ostreida; family Ostreidae; genus Ostrea; species Ostrea denselamellosa. The sequence continues at coordinate 2,699,764 of JAMZEH010000068.1, read as the reverse complement.
AAAGCAAATTGTTTGTTCGTATTTGGCACATTGTCGATCTCAGTGATGTATTCAATCTTTTCAAGGCGCTGAAGGAGCGCTCACTGGTAGCGTTAGTTGCGGGAAGTACCAAAACTAGTTTGAGAACTTTGAGGATCTCGGCAAACAGACTTTTTTCATTTGAATGTCTGAAAAATTCAACCACACTTGGTATATCTAGCGTAAAGTCTTTTGGCATAACAGTCTTTAACATTATAAGCTGGCAGTGAAGATCCTTTGGCTTCAAATCTGAATCATATAGGATCGTGACAAAATTGAATTCTTCTTCAAACGTTTGGCCTGTGCAAGCCTTAATTACGAGGTTTTCAGGATTAACATTAGCTTTGTAACCTGGTTGGTCAAATCTAGATTTTAATGCCAAAAGCAGATCTAATGCCTCATAGAAATCTTTCCTATACATATCTGCACACGATGAAAAAGTATGTACTGCTGTCCCATCATCAAGTTTACGAGGAATGTAGCGTTTTCTAGGAAGAACATCATCATCGATGTTCATCTGTTTTGCTTTTTCAACAACTTCCTCGTAAAACTGAGTAAAGACTTTGCAAATCACTCATTGTCGTTGATGGCATTTTTTGACCATCACTCGCCGAGATATTTGGAGCCTGCAGAGCCCTTGGCAAATCATCACTTTAACGTTAAAATGTTTCACTTAGTAGACACCCAAAGAAGAAATCAAACCTGTACATATAAGCAGCTACTCTCCTAATTCTGTTTCTCATTTCTACCTCACGCACGTATTGGAAGCTTTCATCCCAAACATTTCTCAGAATTTCATAGTTTGACAAAATACTCAACCGGTCCCGGTAGCTCAGTGGTTAGAGCGTTCGCTTCGTAACCGGGAGGTCGTAAGTTCGAGCCCCGCTCGTGCCATGGCCGCGTCAAACCTAAGACGAAAAATAGGTAGTGATTGCTCCTTCGCCAAACGCTCGGCATTTAGAAGTGAGAATCACGGGTCTTTCGGATATGACCTTAAAAACGGAGGTCCCGTGTCACGGTAGGCGTTGGCACTTTAAAGAACCCTCACTGCTACGGCCCTGAGCGCTAAGCATAGGTCTAAATTCTTGGTACTTCACCTACAGCTGGTGACGTCTCAATACGAGTGAAAAATTCTCGACGGGACGTAAAACAAACAAACAAAATACTCAACAATGTGTCGGCTTTTATTGTCCATATTGTGGGACATAAAATCCTTATTCCCGCTGACTCTAGATTTTGGGTATGTTTTAATGTATTGAAAATCATCTCTCTTCTTGGAGATTATTTAATCAACTTTGTTATATCCTTTGCCATGTCCAGGGTGTCTCTAAGCAGTTCCTTGTCGAGCAAGAAACATCAAAATGTTTGTGACTTTAAGCAAATTCTCTGTTAGACTTCTCGACTTTGTGCGTCTTTGAAAGACATTCTCCAACATCTTTAACCTCCTCCATTATCGTAAACTCCCTTTCCATTCTCTCCTTATGGCAATCACTTTTCTCGTGTACAGCCAATTTTGTGGTTGCTTTTTTTCCAGTTTTTAAAACCACTTGATATGAAAAGTTTTTTTCTTCCTTGTGACAACTGAGAGTCTTCTTTATGCAAGGAAAATAGAATACAACATCTTAGGTTTCTACATAATGTAACCAAGACCACTGATTAAACCAGGAGGCATTTAAAGATCTCATACATTTTTGTTGGAAAGAAAATATTCCGTGGCTGTCCGTCTGGGCAAACATTGTGAAATATTATCAAAGTTAAAACTGTGCGGAAAGTTGATCTTACACTGATACGATAATGTCTACTCTTGGACCAAGAATGAAACAGGTCTTGACAGCCTGAGACTTTACAAGCTTTGAAAAAGCTGTTACACGTCATGACCTACGTCAATTTGTGGGTGTTACGTCACTGATAAATAGTACTTCACACATTGTCGACTTTACCTTTTACCATAATAACTGTGATGATAAAAAAGTTAACAATTCATCATATTAGCTTTATAAAAAGGTTTTAAACATATACAAACGTTGAACTGATATTAGAGCAGTTGGGCATAGGCATTTTTGTATCAAGACGAAGTTTCTATGAACAAGCTATCTAATTAATTATTAGATCTTGAAAGTTAGTCAAGGTCACACATATTAGATACCTTTTGATCAGTCGTCCCTTGCGAGAGTTTTTCACTCGTATGAGTCGTCAACAAATACCGGTAATGGACTTGAAACGACACTTGAACAGAGAGGGTACTTTACCGTGCCAACGCCTTTCGCAACACAACTTAAGGACAGCCAAGCTGACTGACTCTGAGTCTCACTGAATTAAATGAACTTTCTGCTTAAAATAATTATACATTACACTTTATATGAATTTTACTATATGATTTTTTTTGTTTGGAAAAATACCCCCCCCCCCCTCCCGGTTCCTACGGCCATAAAATTCACATCAATTCCACGTGAAAAATGAACATGCATTTGGCTATGTACTCGTGATCATTATCAGTTTTATCATATGAAATGATCATAATCATCCACATTTTTAGAGACATACAGTCTCCCAATACGTTCGTCAGTTAACTGGTCCAATTCCTAAAAATTAATTATAATGAATGTAAATTTACAACACTTGAACAGAATATAGGTATCCATAAAATATCTTTTTTATTTTGTTTATTCGACTATCATTTGGTATACGGTATACAAGATCTTTCACCTACAAACTTACACTTCATCTTATAATACGTTTTAAAATGAAAATATTTATTTAGTTATTTTATTTGTCAAATAGCCACACGTCTTCAGAACTGTGTTCCTGGATTTTCAATCTCATCATCACTGCTTCATATCAACATATTATCAGTTAGTAAATTTTAAATGACCGGATGATAATAAATATGCAAAGTACAATTTCACAACTTGCATCCGGTAAATGAAAAAAAAAATGAAGGAGATAATCTGTATAGCCGTCTAGTAAATGAGAAACAAAATGTAACGAGATAATATGTACAACCATCCAGTCAATCAAATCTTCTACAACCTGACAATATCAAAAGATATAACTCTATTTACTGAAACATGTTTATCGATTCATTCATGTGTTGTTTGCCAAACAAAATATGATTACAAATTTCTTTTTATATATCTGAAGTTATGTAGCATTGTTTACAAAATAACGAGAGAGAGAGAGAGAGAGAGAGAGAGAGAGAGAGAGAGAGAGAGAGAGAGAGAGAGGGAGAGAGAGAGACTCACTTTAAAATACTGTCTAGAATTCTTGAAAAGCCAAAAGTATGTTAAAAACCTCAAAGATGATTTATTTTCTCGAAATTTTAAAATCTTGGGGGGGGGGGGGGGGGGGGGGTTGTCCTCCCTTTCTACTACATGGGTTCATGTACTACCATCAAAACTATGGTGGCTGATTTGTGCCAGTTTAGAATTACAATTACAAGACGACAACATGTAAAGTTGAAAAGACGACAAAATATAGGCGAAAAGACGACAAAATATCGGCGAAAAGACGACAAAATATAGGCGAAAAGACGACAAATCAAACCAGCTAATTAGCGACCTTTTCTTTGGCGTTTTGTCCTCTTTTCGTCTTTTCTCCTCGAAAAGACTAGAAAACGAAACGATTACAAAGCAATAATTAGCGATTTGTCGCCCCGAAATAACGAAAATACTGCAAGGCGGCAAAACGAAAAGACGACAAAAGCGACAATTAGCGACTTTTCGCTCCGAAATAACGAAAAGATGACAAAACGCCAAGCGAAAAGACGACAAATGTATATTCCATTCCCTCAGAATGCATCAGTAATGTATGTATTCCGTTCTATCAGAATGTATGTGTTCCGTTCTATCAGTATGTATTTATTCCGTTCTATCAGAATGTATCTATTCCGTTCTATCAGTATGTATGTATTCCGTTCTATCCGTATGTATGTGTTCCGTTCTATCAGTATATGTGTATTCCGTTCTATCAGTATGTATGTATTCCCTTCTATCAGTATGTGTGGATTCCGTTCTATCAGTATGTATGTATTCCCTTCTATCAGTATGTATGTGTTCCGTTCTATCAGTATGTATGTATTCCGTTCTATCAGTTTGTATGTATTCCGTTCTATCAGTATGTATGTATTCCGTTCTATCCGTATGTATGTATTCCGTTCTATCAGTATGTATGTGTTCCGTTCTATCAGTATGTATTTATTCCGTTCTATCAGTGTGTATGTATTCCGTTCTATCCGTATGTATGTGTTCCGTTCTATCAGTATATGTGTATTCCGTTCTATCAGTATGTATGTATTCCGTTCTATCCGTATGTATGTATTCCATTCTATCAGTATGTATGTATTCCGTTCTATCAATATGTATGTATTCCGTTCTATCAGTGTGTATGTATTCCGTTCTATCCGTATGTATGTGTTCCGTTCTATCAGTATATGTGTATTCCGTTCTATCAGTATGTATGTATTCCGTTCTATCCGTATGTATGTATTCCATTCTATCAGTATGTATGTGTTCTGTTCTATCAGTTTGTATGTATTCCGTTCTATCAGTTTGTATGTATTCCGTTCTATCAGTATGTATGTATTCCGTTCTATCCGTATGTATGTATTCCGTTCTATCAGTATGTATGTGTTCCGTTCTATCAGTATGTATTTATTCCGTTCTATCAGTGTGTATGTGTTCCGTTCTATCCGTATGTATGTGTTCCGTTCTATCAGTATGTGTGTATTCTGTTCTATCAGTATGTATGTGTTCCGTTCTACTCGTAGGTATGTATTCCGTTCTATCAGTATGTATGTGTTCCGTTCTATCAGTATGTATTTATTCCGTTCTATCAGTGTGTATGTATTCCTTTCTATCCGTATGTATGTGTTCCGTTCTATCAGTATATGTGTATTCCGTTCTATCAGTATGTATGTATTCCGTTCTATCCGTATGTATGTATTCCATTCTATCAGTATATATGTGTTCTGTTCTATCAGTTTGTATGTATTCCGTTCTATCAGTTTGCATGCGTTCCCTTCTATCAGTATGTGTGGATTCCGTTCTATCCGTATGTATGTATTCCCTTCTATCAGTATGTATGTGTTCCGTTCTATCAGTATGTATGTATTCCGTTCTATCAGTTTGTATGTATTCCGTTCTATCAGTATGTATGTATTCCGTTCTATCGGTATGTATGTATTCCGTTCTATCAGTATGTATGTGTTCCGTTCTATCAGTATGTATTTATTCCGTTCTATCAGTGTGTATGTATTCCGTTCTATCCGTATGTATGTGTTCCGTTCTATCAGTATATGTGTATTCTGTTCTATCAGTATGTATGTATTCCGTTCTATTCGTATGTATGTATTCCATTCTATCAGTATGTATGTGTTCTGTTCTATCAGTTTGTATGTATTCCGTTCTATCAGTTTGCATGCGTTCCCTTCTATCAGTATGTATGTATTCCGTTCTATCAGTATGTATGTATTCCGTTCTATCAGTATGTATGTGTTCCGTTCTATCAGTATGTATGTATTCCGTTCTATCCGTATGTGTGTGTTCCGTTCTATCAGTATATGTGTATTCCGTTCTATCAGTATGTATGTATTCCCTTCTATCAGTATGTGTGGATTCCGTTCTATCAGTATGTATGTATTCCCTTCTATCAGTATGTATTTATTCCGTTCTATCAGTGTGTATGTATTCCGTTCTATCCGTATGTATGTGTTCCGTTCTATCAGTATATGTGTATTCCGTTCTATCAGTATGTGTGGATTCCGTTCTATCAGTATGTATGTATTCCCTTCTATCAGTATGTATGTGTTCCGTTCTATCAGTATGTATGTATTCCGTTCTATCAGTTTGTATGTATTCCGTTCTATCAGTATGTATGTATTCCGTTCTATCGGTATGTATGTATTCCGTTCTATCAGTATGTATGTGTTCCGTTCTATCAGTATGTATTTATTCCGTTCTATCAGTGTGTATGTATTCCGTTCTATCCGTATGTATGTGTTCCGTTCTATCAGTATATGTGTATTCCGTTCTATCAGTATGTATGTATTCCGTTCTATCCGTATGTATGTATTCCATTCTATCAGTATGTATGTGTTCTGTTCTATCAGTTTGTATGTATTCCGTTCTATCAGTTTGCATGCGTTCCCTTCTATCAGTATGTATGTATTCCGTTCTATCAGTATGTATGTATTCCGTTCTATCAGTATGTATGTGTTCCGTTCTATCAGTATGTATGTATTCCGTTCTATCCGTATGTATGTGTTCCGTTCTATCAGTATATGTGTATTCCGTTCTATCAGTATGTATGTATTCCCTTCTATCAGTATGTATGTATTCCGTTCTATCCGTATGTATGTATTCCGTTCTATCAGTATGTATGTGTTCCGTTCTATCAGTATGTATTTATTCCGTTCTATCAGTGTGTATGTATTCCGTTCTATCCGTATGTATGTGTTCCGTTCTATCAGTATATGTGTATTCCGTTCTATCAGTATGTATGTATTCCGTTCTATCCGTATGTATGTATTGCATTCTATCAGTATGTATGTATTCCGTTCTATCAATATGTATGTATTCCGTTCTATCAGTGTGTATGTATTCCGTTCTATCCGTAAGTATGTGTTCCGTTCTATCAGTATATGTGTATTCCGTTCTATCAGTATGTATGTATTCCGTTCTATCCGTATGTATGTATTCCATTCTATCAGTATGTATGTGTTCTGTTCTATCAGTTTGTATGTATTCCGTTCTATCAGTTTGCATGCGTTCCCTTCTATCAGTATGTATGTATTCCGTTCTATCAGTATGTATGTGTTCCGTTCTATCAGTATGTATTTATTCCGTTCTATCAGTGTGTATGTATTCCGTTCTATCCGTATGTATGTGTTCCGTTCTATCAGTATATGTGTATTCCGTTCTATCAGTATGTATGTATTCCGTTCTATCCGTATGTATGTATTCCATTCTATCAGTATGTATGTGTTCTGTTCTATCAGTTTGTATGTATTCCGTTCTATCAGTTTGCATGCGTTCCCTTCTATCAGTATGTGTGGATTCCGTTCTATCAGTATGTATGTATTCCCTTCTATCAGTATGTATGTGTTCCGTTCTATCAGTATGTATGTATTCCGTTCTATCAGTTTGTATGTATTCCGTTCTATCAGTATGTATGTATTCCGTTCTATCGGTATGTATGTATTCCGTTCTATCAGTATGTGTGGATTCCGTTCTATCAGTATGTATGTATTTCCTTCTATCAGTATGTATGTGTTCCGTTCTATCAGTATGTATGTATTCCGTTCTATCAGTTTGTATGTATTCCGTTCTATCAGTATGTATGTATTCCGTTCTATCGGTATGTATGTATTCCGTTCTATCAGTATGTATGTGTTCCGTTCTATCAGTATGTATTTATTCCGTTCTATCAGTGTGTATGTATTCCGTTCTATCCGTATGTATGTGTTCCGTTCTATCAGTATATGTGTATTCCGTTCTATCAGTATGTATGTATTCCGTTCTATCCGTATGTATGTATTCCATTCTATCAGTATGTATGTGTTCTGTTCTATCAGTTTGTATGTATTCCGTTCTATCAGTTTGCATGCGTTCCCTTCTATCAGTATGTATGTATTCCGTACTATCAGTATGTATGTATTCCATTCTATCAGTATGTATGTGTTCTGTTCTATCAGTTTGTATGTATTCCGTTCTATCAGTTTGCATGCGTTCCCTTCTATCAGTATGTATGTATTCCGTTCTATCCGTATGTATGTATTCCATTCTATCAGTATGTATGTGTTCTGTTCTATCAGTTTGTATGTATTCCGTTCTATCAGTTTGCATGTATTCCGTTCTATCAGTATGTATGTGTTCCGTTCTATCAGTATGTATGTATTCCGTTCTATCCGTATGTATGTGTTCCGTTCTATCAATATATGTGTATTCCGTTCTATCAGTATGTATGTATTCCGTTCTATCAGTATGTGTGGATTCCGTTCTATCAGTATGTATGTATTTCCTTCTATCAGTATGTATGTGTTCCGTTCTATCAGTATGTATGTATTCCGTTCTATCAGTTTGTATGTATTCCGTTCTATCAGTATGTATGTATTCCGTTCTATCGGTATGTATGTATTCCGTTCTATCAGTATGTATGTGTTCCGTTCTATCAGTATGTATTTATTCCGTTCTATCAGTGTGTATGTATTCCGTTCTATCCGTATGTATGTGTTCCGTTCTATCAGTATATGTGTATTCCGTTCTATCAGTATGTATGTATTCCGTTCTATCCATATGTATGTATTCCATTCTATCAGTATGTATGTGTTCTGTTCTATCAGTTTGTATGTATTCCGTTCTATCAGTTTGCATGCGTTCCCTTCTATCAGTATGTATGTATTCCGTACTATCAGTATGTATGTGTTCCGTTCTACTCGTAGGTATGTATTCCGTTCTATCGCTATGTATGTATTCCGTTGTATCAGTATGTATGTGTTCCGTTCTATCGGTATGTATGTATTCCGTTCTATCAGTATGTATGTATTCCGTTCTATTAGTATGTATGTATTCCGTTCTATCAGTATGTATCTGTTCCGTTTTATCAGTTTATATGTATTCCGTTCTATCAGTATGAATATATTCCGTTCTATCCGTATGTATGTATTCCGTTCTATCGGTATGTATGTATTCCGTTCTATCAGTATGTATGTGTTCCGTTCTATCAGTGTGTGTGTATTCCGTTCTATCAGTATGTATGTATTCCGTTCTATCCGTATGTATGTATTCCGTTCTATCAGTATGTATGTGTTCTCTTCTATCAGTTTGTATGTATTCCGTTCTATCAGTTTGCATGCGTTCCCTTCTATCAGTATGTATGTATTCCGTTCTATCAGTATGTATGTATTCCGTTCTATCAGTTTGTATGTATTCCGTTCTATCAGTATGTATGTGTTCCGTTCTACTCGTATGTATGTGTTCCGTTCTATCGGTATGTATGTATTCCGTTGTATCAGTATGTATGTGTTCCGTTCTATCGGTATGTATGTATTCCGTTCTATCAGTATGTATGTATTCCGTTCTATCAGTATGTATGTATTCCGTTCTATCCGTATCTATGTATTCCGTTCTATTAGTATGTATGTATTCCGTTCTATCAGTATGTATGTATTCCATTCTATCAGTAGGGACCTCCGTGGCCGAGTGGTTAGAGCATCGGGCTCAAAATCACAAAGCCTCTCACCTCTGTCGGCGCTTGCTCGAATCTAGGCCGCGGCGTTATGTGAGCAAGTTTGCCAGTTTACTTGCAGAAGGTCGATGGTCTCTTTCCAGGTACATTGTATCTGGGTTCTCTCCACCAACAAAATCTGGACGCCACCAGATAACTGAAAAATTGTTGAGTGTGGCGGAAAGCAAGAAAATCAATCAATCAATCAATCATTCTATCAGTATGTATGTTGTCCGTTCTATCAGTTTGTATGTATTCCGTTCTATCAGAATGCATGTATTCCATTCTGTCAGTGTGTATGTATTTGGCAAATGGTTTATCCCATGTTATTGAGATGAAACAGTATCTAACATTGTGTCGTGTTCCACCTGGAAAAAAAAACCCACCGACAAAATTCCAAGCGAAAAGACGGCAAATAAAGTCGTTAATTTGTGGGTTTTGTTAGTCGTCTATTCTTTTTTTCGTTTTGTCGTCTTTTCGTTATTTCGGGGCGAAAATTCGCTGATTGTCAAATGCCAAGGGAAAAGACTATAAATAAAGTCGCTAATTTGCGTGTTAAGTTTGTCGATTTTTTTTTGCCCATATTTTGTCGTTTTTTCGACTTTTTGTTTTGTCGTCTTGTCGTCTTTTCAGTAATTCGAGGCGAAAAGTCACTAATTATTGTTTTGCCGTCTTTTCCCCTCGAAATTGTTAAATTGTAAATGACAAATTGTAAATGGCACATAACGTGATAGCCACCATACAAAACAATGGGAGATACATCAGCTGCCACATCTTACTCTGTATGCAAAACCATTACATGAAAAAGTAACTAACTTTACATGTAAAAATAACTGACTTTACATGTAAAAATAACTGACTTTACATGTAAAAATAATTGACTTTTCATGTAAAAATAACTAACTTTACATGTAAAAATAAGTAACTTTACATGTAAAATTAACTGACTTTACATGTAAAAATAACTGACTTTGCATGTAAAAATAACTAACTTTACATGTAAGAATAACTAATTTTACATGCAAAAATAAATAAATTTGCATGTAAAAATAACTAACTTTACATGTAAAAATAAGTAACTTTACATGTAAAAATAACTGACTTTACAGGTAAAAATAACTGACTTTGCATGTAAAAATCACCAACTTTACATGTAAGAATAACTAATTTTACATGTAAAAATAAATAATTTTGCATGTAAAAATAACTAACTTTACAGGTAAAAATAACTAACTTTACATACATTTAAATAATCTTTGAACGTTGTCTAAAAAGTTGGGGCAGCTACAGACTCATATCTAAATACTAAATGCAATGCATTTTCTATTTACTTGTAATTTTGCAACATATTTTCTTCAATGTTACAAAATCTATTACTGAACAAAAAAGTATTTCTTAACATCAGATCCAACCTATATTTGAAGTTTTCGTTGCAGTTCGCCCTTTTTGGGCCTCTGATCAGGTGCATACTAGAACTTTTTTATTGTTCCTCCATAGAAAACGTTTAGACACGATCTGCAGGCTATGCTTTAGTATAGGATCAAGACAGAATTGTTTGAAATGGATTGATCATGCAATGGAAGTTTCGAGAATCAATGTATATTTAACATGTAGGACTACTGTACATCGTGAAAATACCAATCCCATTGGCAATCCGTCGTCTGTCACCATCGGCGGATCTAAAAAGTACGGAGAATTTGCTGTACATTCCAAAACCTTCAAATGCATTCTATGTATCAAAATGTTTTTTGTTTTGGTTTATTTTACATTAAACTGTTTCACTGCATAAAACATACCAGTAAAAGGTCATATTAATCACATTTTACTACAGACGGAGAGTTATTTGTTGAATCCGCCCCTCACTGGTGACGTTATTTTACTAAGTTGGGATAGCCATATGAACGGACAACTTGCAATAAATATTTTTATCTCTATTATGTCGTTTCTCTCTCTCTCTCTCTCTCTCTCTCTCTCTCTCTCTCTCTCTCTCTCTCTCTCTCTCTCTCACACACACACACACACACACACACACACACACACACAGGCACACACACACAGACACACATACACACACACACACACACACACACACACACACACACACACACTATATATATATATATATATATATATATATATATATATTGAAAGTTCACCAAACCGACCCCTGAGAATACCGGACGGCATTCCCGGAATATCGGCCGATATTTTCAAAGTCCCCGCAGAAATCTTAACACCTCCTTACAAAGAAAGTTTCACAAAACTGACCACCCCTTTTGTGACAGAACCCAATGTTTCAGAGATTCTATCTAAGAGTCATTCTGTTATTTATGGAAATTCCCATAGTAACTCTGATTGTACTCAGCCTCAGGAAATCTCGCTCGGGACAATTCAGGAACTGCTTGTGTGAATAGACACCGGACTCATCAATATACAATCAAACAATGCATCATTGGTAGATGGAATGATATTGAGAGAAATGCACATTTTTGTACATTATGTAAAAGTAATCAAATTGGTGATGAATTTCATTATTCATTCTTCAAAGGAGTTTTTTTTTTAAATTTCAACTTTATTTATTTTACGACGATTAACAAACAAGTTTAACAAAATTTACATCAATGCTTCTCGTCGGTTCATATTTTGGTTGATATTAAAAGATGTTGAAAAAGGAAGGTAGTTTATAATTTAGATTTGGTTTAAATTCCGCACCTCCGATATCCAGATTTTTTTCCGCATTTACATATGGAAAAAATTATGGTGGGTACTGGGACTCTTTTTCAGGATCAATTTGCAGAATGTGGAAATAACGAGTACGGAAATATATGACAGAAATGAACAGATACGGAAAAATATGGAAATCTATAACAGATATGCAAAAATACGGAAAAAAATACACTGGAAGTTGATGAAACCCAACATCTGCAACTAAAGTTTTTTGAATCGTTCGCTTTGTTAAAAATAAATCATAAACGGTACCAATTTCGATGCACCAGAAGCGCATTTCGACAAATAATGTTACATCTGTGATGCCCAAGTCAAACAATTGGAAATAAGAACAAACTTGAAAAAGCAGAATGAACCAAAACAAAAGCAAAATATTTGGTCATGACATCACTCTGAGTTTCATTCACGATACCCTGCTAGTTCTATCCATTCTGTATGCCTGGATACACCTCTCCTACAGATGTTACACCTGTAGCTCCCTCTCACGTCTCGTTGTACACATTACCGCAGGCGTGGGTCTGGTCCGTGACTGCTTGTATTTCCAGGACTTATCACAATTAATCTTAAAATCGTTGTATTCCTTGACATCCCTGACCCTGTCAGGTAGACTGTTCCAATCATTGACGACTCTCATCACACACGAATACTTTCTAACGTTCAGACAGCTGTCTTTTCAACAACTTCATTAAAATAGCTACTCTGTATAGTTCAAAGAATCTGTTGTCATAAACACACTGACACCGTCTTGTCAGCCTCACGTAGAAGGTCAACTGGGACAGTACGATTGGATAAAGTGCCCTTCCTCATTTCAACTTAAAAACAAATATTTATTTTGGAAATTTTCACATCGACCGTATCTTACTTTCATGAAGAATAGCTACATAATATTTTCTGAAAAAGAAATAAAAATGCATATAATAATAATAATAATAATAATAAATACCAAAGCTAGACCTTCTCCTATACCGGGTACTCGAAATAACCAAAATGACTTTGATTCATCAAACTGTCCCATAAAAACACCGAAATTCCCCTCTAAATGAATAAATAATATATACCAAGTATATATATCATATACTTTGATAAATACTCTAAATTGCCATTGTAAATATAGAAATTCTCCCATATATTCACGAGGTTTCATAGAACGATAACTCTATCAAAATTTGTACACTGTATATGTCTATATCACCAAAAATAATTTATAATGAACAATTCCCACAAATATACATAAAAGGACGAGGATTTCAACTCAGAAATTATGCATACAAACACTTTGGTGATATCACTGTAAGGAGTCAGTAATTTTATCAATGAAGTAGAAATAAGTGAGAAATAGTTAGTGCTGGGTATTGCGAGTCAAAAATCGTATTGCGATATAGTGTAGACGTATTTAATTTCGTTGGGAAAAATTGTTGTTTTTGTAGTGAACAGGATTTCGTGTGGACCAATTTTCGTTGTTTGTGATCACTTTAAAATTACATAGTACGCTTACCAAGTATATTTGCTATCCTTATTTGCTTAAATACTGTTACGACACACATGCCATTTCTAAACCATTTCGTCGACGAAGCGTGCCGTCGTTAGCACCCGTTCACAAACAAATCCTTACTTTGCGAATTATGTAAACTTGAGACATTAATGATTGATTAATTATATACTGTTTAACGTTCCGCTCGAGAAACTTTCACCCACATGGAGACGCCACCATTGCCGGTGAAGGGCTGCTAATTTAGACCTATGCTCGGCACCCATGACCCTGGAGCAGGGAGGGATCTTTAACGTACCACACCTGCTGTGACACGGGGCCTCGGTTTTTGCGGTCTCATCCGAAGGACCGCCCCATTTAGTCGCCTCTTACGACAAGCAAGGGGTACTGAGGATCTATTTTATCTACCCGGATCAGAGGTGTGATCTGATAATAACGGCCTAATAATTTGTACAGAACACATTAGGCAGCGTTCGACATAATGGTAGCTTGTATTTGCAAATTCGAGTATGATACCGACCATACAATTTGCGACTCCTTGACTTTAAATGACACGGTTAAAACCTTTTAACATCAATAGTCGTATTGGTCAGTAGTATGAAATAACAATCCATTTTTTCATTTCTGGTAGAAAAGAGTCTTTTTAACTACTAAAATTGCACTCAAAGTAGAAAATAGTCTTGGAGAACATTGCAAAATCATTCAAGGTTGGAAAGAGTCTTTGTGAAAGCTTACTCTTGGTAGGAAAAAACGTCATCGAACATTTCACTCCTGGTAGAGATAGGTGTACATGTAAACGGCATTGAGAAAAAAAATGGGTTTTTGCAAGTGTGCAATATACCATAATAAACATCTTTATCCTTCAGTGAAGTGCTGATGTGCATGTTCCAAATGCGACTCCTTCACAGTAAACAGCTCCCATAGTATTTACATTGATTAATTTACTTCTAAAATAAAACAGCTTACATTCTGATTTACTGATACAGTCTTTAAGCATAACTTTTTCACTGTACTCGTCAAAAGGACTAGAAGGTGCTACAATATACTAGTCCTGTTGATTACTGACAAGTCCGGCTGCAAAAAAAAAAAAGCAGAGTCAGGAAACGGAGATGGGTGGGTGGATGCAGTAGGTGGCAATCCTCTCCAACTGAAGAGTGGGGTGGGGGTCCCAAGAAAAGATAAAATCTTAGCAGCAAAATGGTGCATTTTTAGTAAATTTTGTGACAAATAAACGAAAATTTGAATGACCAAAAGAAAGTAGGAAGGAACTTTGGAGATTATTATATTGTACAGTGGTTTAATTCGTTGGGTGTCAACCGTACTACTTGTACATAAAAGGGCTAAAATAACTAACAGTATTCAATCTCATAATTCCTATAGAAAATACAAATTAGGGAGAAGGGTAAACAAGGACGTCTGGACATACCAGAGGTGAGAGTTACCTAGGCTGAGTAAGCATTACCTGTGGACCGGTCACACCTACCGGGAGCGCTATATATTAATCAGGTAATCTGCAGTGAGAATCAGTGTACCAAGAACAGCCTAAGAATTTGTATGAAACACGTCAAACAGCATTTACGCTTTAACAAAGATCTTTGGGTCGTCATGATATAATGTTATGGAGTATTAAGGGGAAATTAATAAAAAGCACAGGCGACTGATCTGTACAATATTAAATATACAATATGTACAATAATGATAAGTTATACTTGACGGACAAGTTACTCCACAAAGCAGTTCAATTTTGACCTATGTCATAACAAGGAAATAAAACAGATTGATAATGTGGCAAAATGTTTTTGAATGATATAAAGTTCTACATTTTAATTAAGCGTTCAATGTAGGTTTGTATCCTCGAATAAACAGTTTTTGTTTAGTTTCCATTTCCGTGGTACCTCTCGGTAATTTGTAAAGAGGGAAAATGGTAACAAAGTTCAAATGTCGTTAAGTCTTGTATCTGATCCGATCTGTTAAACACGGTATACATTGATGTTAAGTCTTGTATCTGATTCGATCTGTTAAACACGGTATACATTGATGTTAAGTCTTGTATCTGATCCGATCTGTTAAACACGGTATACATTGATGTTAAGTCTTGGGTCTTATCATCATGGCTGTCCCTTTTAGCGCATAGGAAGTTTTCCAAGCATACCAGAATGGGCTTGTTTGACGATAAACAGCAGAATCCACGTATTTCCCGTTCAAGTTGGAAGCTGAACATCTCTTGTACCACAAGGCTCCAAGAAAGGCTTTCGCACAGTTACGACCACTGTCCTTGTCATTATCCTGATCACGTGTAGTGAACTTCATTCCATTGTTCCAGTCCAAACTGTCTCCTTCAACAGAGTATATATAACTGTGAAAACCTGAATAATGACAGTCAATCAAAATGTTTAAGGTTACATTTTGATAATAACTGATCTCATGTTCCCGAGGCTCGTATCAATATTAGTGATCACGTTGAGCAACATTTCATAGTAGAACATCGAGTTCTAAAACAATACACAACAGAGAACAGTGAAACGACACTGACGTTGCATAATTGGGTTGTGACAGTCGTAGAAGACATTGGCTAAATAATTGTATGTAAATTTTTAGAAGCAAATATAGAAGAAAAGAAACACAAGGGAGACTCGATCTCTCAACCTCTTGGTTACGAAGCGAACGCTCTGCTACTGAACTACCGCGACCATTGAAGATAATGAACAGTGTATAATCAAATGATCAATCTGATTGCTGGTTTTACAAGCATATCTTTCATCTAGTGTAAAATTGTAAAATTATATATATATAGTATACAAATGCACAAAAGTAATTCAGTGATTCCTGAAGACCAAACATTGTGCATATTGAGGCGAGTGTTAAGACCGCATTGCATTCGTTGCAAGTAAAGTCTATTCTGTATAAAATGTTCTGTGTAATCTTAATGTGTTTTGTGATGAGTTCGGACGACGTGTAAAACACACATACCTGCCGTTCCTGAATAGCCCGACACAGTAAGCTTGTACTTACTGCTCTCGTCCCCAACTTGAAATGTAGAGTACAGGGCGTAAGCTTTCTCGTCATCAAAACTCAAAAGTTCCACCCGGAGTTCCTGATTTGTGTTTGTAAGAGAGTGAATCACATCGTTTCCTATTTAGCAAGTAATAATAAAAAAATGGTGAATGCAAAGAAATGGGATATTTATTCAACTTGCTATAGAATCATGTAAAATAAACTTTTTACAGATTTCGTTTTCTTCAATAATTTTGGTTCATCTTGCATTGCGTTCATACAAGGAGTACCCACTTCAATGTACACCTTGGATACCGAGCTTACAATGCACATGATCAGGTATTGGACATTTGTTAATAACGGCGTTATGCAAGTAAACGTCATTTGAAAATATTTATTATATTATGTATTAACATTAATCGTTAATTAGTTATTACGAAAAACATTAGTTTCCCATAGCAGAATATATACACAGAGGGCATCGGAATTCTAAATGCAAGAACCGGAGAGGCAAACAAATTTTTCTAAATTCATAAAAAAGAACAAGTCTTCTGTGAAAGTTTCCTTTAAGAGATTTGATTAAATGTTATGCAAATCATGTCTCCAAGCAGAACGGTGGTGTTACAATTGATTGATTAATTTTTGATTTCCGCCACACACACCAATTATTTTCAGTTATCTGGTGGCGTCCATTTATATTGGTGGAGAAGAGAACCTAGATACAATGTACCCGGGAAGAGACCACCGACATTCCGAAAGTAAACTGGCAAACTTTCTCGCGTATATATTTCGGAGGTTCGGTGTTCTCTTCCCTAATACATTGTATCCGAGTTCTCTCCTCCACCTACAAACAACCGGCTAATGGAGAGTCGACTTGGTTCAAATTGTGGTTCCAGAGGTATAATTTGGGCTACTATAGCTAAAAAAGGTTTTCAATGGGAACATATACTCTTTGAAACAGTTAATATAACAGAGATCGATCTCTTGAATCCTAGACAAAATTCATAAGATAGGCAACACAGATGTCTGGATACGTATGAAGACGGATCAGACGCCAAGGAAAGGTAGGCATCCCCGTTTCCTTTTTACAACCGCCGTGAACCCCAAGTCTTAATCAGGTAAACGAAGAAATCCGTTCTAAGGTTTAGTATGTAAAGAAAGGCTTAACACTTGATATGAAACACGTCAGACAGTACTATACCTAATGGTAGGTTGTATTTGTAAATTATTACAACCATAGAATTTTCGAAATGCTGACTCACTATGGAACAAATCATACGTGAAACGTAAGCAGATTCCAATGTCCAATTCCTGGTAATATCTCAATGTCGTTAGATCATTTCCTTTATGCGAAATTGCTTTCTTTCCTAGTATTTAATGGATACAGGGACACACATTTGCGTATACATGTACTATGCTGTATGTATATAACGGGGTCCAATTTAAATTTAGCAGATTTGGGAAGATGGAGATTTATCGACTCAAAATTCCTGGTATCACCGTAATACTTTGTTTTACACACGATCAAGGTGACATAATTAGCGATGTTAACACAATGATATATATATATATATATATATATATATATATATATATATATATATATTTCTATTCTGCAGGAATAATAACCCTACCAATCCAGTAGTTTCTGGATGGGTCTCCAAATCCTTTCTTGTAGTCTGCCCAAGTTCGGTAAAAGTCTGTAGAACCATCCTGTCGTTTTTGTATAACCTACAAAATATAAATCTTCTAACTCCATTTCTGTGAGGTAATATGATGCTTACAAGGCTGACCTCGAGGTTTGTCTGTATAAATGTCATTTCTGTAAGATAATCAAGTGTATACAAAGTGCATTGTAGTTCTGTATCCATCAATGCAAATACTAAAATAGCTTATTAATTGTTAGACAGTTATTGGCTCACTGATTCGGACTATGGGTTACTTCGTTTACCTGCTCGGTATGTAGGGCTCACGGTGGGTGTGACCGGTCGACAGGGGATGTTTACTCCTCAAAGGCAAGATCAAGATATAAGGCTTCCTGAACGGCGGACAGGGATAATTACTTCTTCTATGTAGCTGAACCCACCTCTAGTATAACCAGGGGTCCGTGTTTGTCCAACTCATAGAAAAGTCTGTTGGAATTTCCATGGACACGAATTGTACTCCTTTGTTATCTGACCTGCTGTTATATACTTATGAAGCAGAATTTATTCGAAATCTTCTACATGAGAAGAAAAAGTATCTTCCTATGGCCTTTAATTCGACATTTACATATACGATGTTTTATCTATCAACAATGATCATTTTCATCCATATGTCGATTCGATAGTGAACTTGATATAACACATGTAACAGAGTCTTCCACAGCTGTTTCGTACTTAGATATTTTGCTGAAAATAGATGTTGGCGGCAAACTAACAACTCGACTTTCTATGATAAACGGGATAATTTCAATTTCTCCATCGTCAATTTTCATTATCTAAGTGGCAATATTCATCACCTGCATATGGTGTTTGTATTTTCCAACTGATTCGATACCTAAGAGCTGGTTCTGCATATGATCAGTTTTTAAATTGATTAAGGCAGCTGAAAAAGACGTTGATGTTAGAGGGGTTTGTACAATGTCGTCTAAAGTCAGCATTCGCAAATTTTATGGTCGTTATAACGTTCTAGTTTGCCAGTACAACTTTGTATTAGGTCAGATGCGAGATGCATTTTAATTTTCTCTTTCAAAATAATTCAACGTGTACATATTTTAGCTGTTACATTTTCTACAATTTTACGTTTCTATAGCAATTTTCTTGACATAGATTTTCTTCGCTTTTAATGATGTGAACAGCGCGAATGAAGGTTATGTCTCCTAGTGAAACATTATAACGCCGAGTTTCACTCGAAAATAAAAATGTCAAACAAAAACCGTACCACGTTGGGGAGGTATATTATTTATTTTAAAAAGGGACATTTTTTTTATCTTCACTATTTCCCCCCAAGTTGAATGTTATATTTATTTGTTTTCTTACGGATAAATGGCACCGTAAAGATTAAATGGAGATATTAATGGATGTATTGATATATATTCAACAAAATAAAAAACGCATCATAAAACAGAAAACGAACAATTTTTAATTTCTTCATTCTATCTCATAATTTATATCATAAATGTTTTATTTGTTTACTGGCTTTAGAATAACAAGGCCACAAACACATCTGATTAAGAATTACGTCATATACGGTGTTGATACGTCGACAACGCAAAGTCACAAAGTCAATACTTGGTATAACTGGTATGATCACCCTTTGCGTTGATGCATGTTGTGCAATGGCATCGCATTGACCAAATGATGTCTTGAATTTTGACTTGTGGCATGTTAGTCCACTATTCTGTCAAAGTGCGTTGAAGTTCCGGTATCCTCGTCGGCTTAACGGGCCTGTTATAGACCATTCTTCCTAACTCATCTCAAACATGCTCCGAGAGTCTAGCAGTGTGGGAACGAGCATTGTTCTGTTGAAAAACTCTCACGTTCTGGTGGTTTTGACCTGAACACGAGCTGCTAATATCCCTGTATCTTTGAGCATTAAGATATTATTACAAAAGTGCAAGTCAGAGCGATTACGGAAAGATACAGATGCCCAGATCATGACACTACCGACATCCCAATGGTTAACTTCTTGTAAACAACATGATGCGAGCCTTTCATTGCGTCTTCTCCATACGCGCATACGACCATCAGCTCTAGACAGATGGAAACGTGATTCATCTGAAAACAGGACTTCATACCATCGTTGACGTGTCCAATGAAGGTGACGTCATGTCCATTCCTCCCGTTGACGTTTATAACGCTGCCTAAGCACAGGACCCTTATACGGGCGACGAGCATTAAGGCCATTTTCATGGAGCCTTCTGAGAGCAGTCCGGATACTGACTCTGTCTGTCGCGTCCAGGGGTAACATTAGCAGTCTGTGAAGCTGTAAGGAAACAATACCGAAGATGCTGAAGTCTAATAAAGCGGTCCTGCTGCGGGGTGGTAACTCTTGGTGCACCTGGTCTCTACCTGTGCCTGTTGGATACGGAATTTGTGACAAGAAAACGTTGACTACGACGAATAATGGTACTGTGATGGCAATTGGAATGATTCCCGACATTCCAAGAAGAAAGACCTACACGGAGGATACCTACAATTTGCTTGCGCTCATCAGTGCTTAAGCATGGCATCAAAACGCATTAATTTGTCAACAAAAATGAAATTTCAGACTTTCCCTCTGAAGACGAAGTTAGACGACACAGGAAACAAGTTTCAATTTTCATTCAGCGTAATTGGCATGTTTTTCACGTGCAAAAAGGCGTTTTAAAACATTTTTTAGTTTGTAAGCGCTTCCTTGAACATGACCTGCAAATTTTACTGGATAAAAATGTTAAAGGGTGCATTAATAGGGACGATTGAAATTAAATAAATAAAATATATTTTAATTTTTGAGAAAAAAATCACTTTTAGTAGTGCGTTTTTTATGTTATTGAATATAGTTACAAGTGAAAACTTAAAGCCTTCATTACCAAAAGGTCCGAAATTCAGAGAACCTCGGACTTTCGGTTGGTTACAAAACTTCATCTCTATTATGAATTCTGAAGAAGATTCTGTCAGAGGATGGGCTAAATCTGAAAAGGAAGAATTGGATACCTTGTCAGGAGGGATGAAAAGTATAAGAGGAATATTAAATATAGTTCTATGTACTCACCGTCCACCCCCCTCCATCTGTAGTCATGTCACAGTATGCTTGCTTTTTCTGATGTCCGACATCGATCAAATATACCCCATCTTTTCCTTTCGTGGTTGGGTTACTCCGTAATATCTCCATACATGATTTACGCACTGCAACTGCAAGAAAGGCATAAACTACTCGTCGCTGTTAGGGACAATAAGTTAGCTAGGACTAAAGCGCATACTGATATACTTATTTCGATATGATTGTGCAACGATAAATTCATTGGTATATCATATGAAAATGTCAAGGTCTTGAAAGATATGCTGGGCAACTGAAGGCACATGGCATCCTTTATCAAGTCAGAAATGAAAAGAGGACATAAATTTTAAGATCATCTGAAATTCCGGGAAGACATTTTTTACAAGAAATATTTTGGATAAAATGTATAAGAGTATCTCTACCTAAATTATCCTAAAATAGGGTGCTAACGTAAAAGGTAATTCATCAGTTCAAACAGCTTCACTTTCACTCACAATTTAGTGAACTCACTAATTCTACTAACAAGAGCCCTAATTCTATTGGCCTAGCAAGAGCCTTATGGACTACAATGCTCACCCGAATCACATGGTCTCTGCTGTTCTGATTTATAAAGGAATTTTCACTATTTATTCACAGAAAATAAATCATTACATCACCTTAACCCTGCAGGGTTATGACTTTTGATCCAAATAACACAGGGATGCACCTACAGTAACATTAGCAATACGGCTGTACTCGTTTGTTCCGAAGAATATTTGTTTGTTAATAATAATTCACTGGATGACATTTGATCCCCATTGCTAGTTTCAGTCTCATTGTTGATAATCTATAGTCTACACAGGTCGTACTTGCATATTTATATAATTTAGCGTGTTCCATATCTTACCTTCGACCTACGAACAGAAATCATTTCATTACTTATTTGCAATGCATCGTGATGGTATGAAGTTCATACTAATATGCCTAATCACACACACACACAGAGAGAGAGAGAGAGAGAGAGAGAGAGAGAGAGAGAGAGAGAGAGAGAGCAATTTTTAATATACCCTAGAATCAGATATTGTCATACATGTATATCTACTTCTTTGGCAATTGCCTGATCAAGGTACAGAATATATTCCTTGAATTAGATTATTTTTCAAACAGTTAACAAAAAAAACCAAAAAACCAAAACCAAAACAATCACGCATTATGTCAAATGAATTTCACATTTTCAGAAGTCAATACCGATTTATTTATACAAAATGTGTGCAGTTTACGATAGTTCAAATAATTGCAGATACTTTGGTTCTTCATTTATCTACTATACAATTGTTTATTGTTTTACGCCACACTTATTATATTTTCAGTTATCTGATGGCGTCCATTTTTTGTTGGTGGAGGAGAGAACTCAGATACAATGTACCCGGTAAGAGACCACCGACCTTCCGAAAGTAAACTGGCAAACTTTCTCACATATATCGCCGCGAGCGAGATTCGAACCCCCGCCGACTAGAGGTGAAGGGCCTTGTGATTTTGAATGCAATGCTTTAACCACTCGGGCACGGAAGCCCCCTCTTCTATAGAAATATGAATTAACACATTGGAATGGGAATTTCCTGATCATCACGGATACTATTTGAGCGGAGCATTTTCAAATGTTATTTGTCCGTTCTTAATTTTTGCAATGCTGAACTAGGGCATTTCTAATGATCAGCAAAACCCTGGATGTCTCTTGTTGAGTTACACGAGAGATACAGAGCTCATAAATCTTTCTTAGTTAAACATTGTTTTTGTCCTCTCTTTTTACATAAGTTAAATGTACCATCAAGACTTTCGTTTAAACCAGACATTTTCAGTTTACCAATCATTTCTGAACACATCTAAATATTTTTTTAGTATTTGTTACCACAGACCATTATATCGCTTGTGTTCGAATTTACTGTTAAGGAATAAAGGTATAGTACTCTATAAATAGGATACCCAAGTTTGCCAGTGAAAAATGAGTAAAGGAAATGGTATAAAATAAAATAAATAAATATTCATATTAATTTCATTAATCGTCAAACTAAGTTACTTAAATGAACATTATTATTATAAATCGTCAAACACCTTCGTTGATGTGATTTGGCTAAAATAGACATAATGAGAACTGTATATCTTTACAAAGACATGTTCTCAACATAATGTATGTACTATTATTTATTATTGATAAAAAATAATAATTACCTTCTTAATATCCTTTTCCCATCCCCGTGGAGATCCGGGTTGTTAGAATAAATTCTCAGTACCCCTTGCTTGTCGTAAGAGGGGACTAAATGGGGCGGTCCTTCTGATGAGACCGCAAAAACCGAGGTCCCGTGTCACAGCAGGTGAGGCACGTAAAAGATTCCTCTCTGCTCAAAGACCATAAGCGCCGAGCATAGGCCTAAATTTGGTGACGTCTCCATGTGAGTGAAAGATACTCGAGAGGGACGTTAAACAATATTTATTCAATCAATCAATCCTTTTCGGAAATTAGAAAGATCGGTCAAAATGGCTGTGATAAGTAAAAGTGCTTTTTACAATTATTTGGTGCTATTACGGACTTCAGGTTATGAATTGACGTGAGAAATTCAACTTAAAAATGGTATTTAATACACAGGCATTTTGTTTAGTCTTACTGTGTCAGGGCCCAGCTAAAACTCGACCTAAAATATTATGCATTATTCTGAATTCATTTCTTCACATCTTTGGAAGTTTACGGAATTTCGGGATCAACGTTGGTAGTAATGTAAATTGGTTATATATGATGATATAAGAATACAGAGTAGAATTTTATATCATTTGCTTTACTGATTTTTTATCGGCACACTTAGGAACCCCATCTTTAGAGTTCTATATCTTTACTCCTTAATAATAAATTCGAAGTCAAGCAATATGATTGTCTGTGTTTGTCAGATATCATTCTGTTTTAAACATGACAATTCCTACTATGCAATTTATACCTAAACAAACGTATGGCACAGACTTGTTGATATAAGAAAGACTTGTAAATGATGTATCTCACTTATAATTCAGCAACTGATACTGAAACTTTAGTTGACTATTAGAAATACCTTAGTTAACCATGGCAAACATTAACAATGGAAAATTGATTTCTTTTATCTCTAATCGTGACCATGCCTCTTGAAAAGAACTCATTTATTGATATAGTGCATATAATGGGAAAGAAAGTTATTTTTTAAATTAAATTTTAAGGATATAGAAACGTTTTTATACATGAGAGAGAGAGAGAGAGAGAGAGAGAGATTCGTGAGCGCAGTGCGTAAAAGCTTAGGGAAGTTAAACTTCCAAATACCTACCGTTAGGAGAAAAGTACCTCCATCCTGTTTCATTAATGGTCATATCTGATAGTTCACATGACTGACGGATATGGCACTTCTTTAGTTGGGAATGGAACCCAAAACATGTGCAATGTTCACCACACACAGCGGCACACTTAATGGCGGATTTAGAATAATGTATTGTCATGAGGCTGGTCTTCAAAGCTTTGTTGTCTTGAAAAAGTTTCTTCGTGTAGTGTTGGTTGTTTATATCTGCTGTTGACAAAGTACACAAAATGCTGTACAGAACGAAGCGAATGATTAGCGATATGGCTTTCATTTTATCGGTAAGAGTAGCGGCACAGTTATTAGCAGAGATCAAATCAAAAATGCCAGCGACCAACTCCTCACTACCTCCTGTCTGACATAAAGTCACTTTATAAACAGTGACGGAACATTTCACAACCTCCTGTCTGACATAAAGTCACTTTATAAACAGTGACGGAACATTTCACAACCTCCTGTCTGACATACAGTTGCTTGTATACATGTGCTTTTTATCGACTTGTACTCTGATTGCTCATTCCTCCCAGTAACTGACACGATACTCTGACGTCATGAAAAATAATAAATCAGGGACACTTTTAGACCAATGAAGTTCTCGTATCTCAGACAAAGTAAAAAAATAATGAAAGACATTTAGGTGTATTAGTCTTGAGCTTAAGTATCAGTTTGCAGTAGAATCAAACACGTGTAGGTATTTTTGCTGTCATATTCGCAGTGACGGACATGTACATTTACAATTATAGTTAGTATCCTCTTTATGCCGCACATTTTTCATTAGACAAATCCATTGATTTTGAAATATAATTTCTCATCAAATTTTGATATGAATAATAAAAGTCTATAAATTGCCCAGGACGAATCACCTTGACTAGGCATCATTATAAAGTAATGATGAAAACATTTACACTCACTTTATCAACAAGTCTTCAATGTTTGTTATAACTAGTTGTCGGTTTGTTCATAGTAAAACCAACATCAATTTGTATTAGAGTTTTGTAACAGATCACCACTATCCTTTATCGATTTGTAATAGATACAGCATTCCTTTTGGAATAGTGGTTTGCATATTAATGATGCAAAACAAACTCCTAATAAACGTACTGCATTGTTACTATATCTTCACCTTTAGTTTTGTAACCTTTAAAGTAAAAATATGTTCCAAAGTATGTGGGTTTTTTTCTTGTCTACGAATTTCTCTGGTTACCTTACTCCTCCTAAGCACCTGATTCCACCTCTGGTATATTCAGAGGTCCGTGTTTGCCCAACTCTCTGATTTGTATTTTCTAAAGTAATTACGAGATTGAATACTTTTAGTCATCGTAACCTTTACATGATAATTGAATTTAAGATAACTGATACAGCAGGTATTATCGTTTCTCTCAAATGCAATTTTATCTTAAAAGACGAATCTATTAAAAATATGTGGGAAAATGTTATCATTACTTTCGGAACTTCATCGATTTCTTTGATTATTGAAAAATGCAGACGAAGTGCTTTACTGATGTCCGATATTTTTATTGTATTCAAGGTTGATCCACCAGACGCGCATTTTGACAAATAATGCCTCCTCAGTGATGCTCAAGTAAAAAATGTTGGAAGTCCGATATATACTCATTAATGTTGAAATGAATTTCTTAATTTTAACTTGATGACAAAATTTTTTTTTATCCGTAATTCAAACAATTACAGAAGTACTTAGCAACTGTGTTTTATACACAGTTTTAGATGTGTTTATACCAATTGTTAGTCCGTTGTATAAGCACTGATTTTGAATGCCAATTATTCTGCTTACGTGGTCAAGATTATGTGTACAAAGCGAGTGTGATCGGTCAAAATGTGTTGCAAAGTTTGACATTTCTGCTCCAAGATATTTCTAAATTATATACCCAGTTGAATAAAAATTGCCGAGAAATAGTACATTCTATATTTAAACAGATTACAGCAAATTAGTTTATTGATATGTGAAGATTTCACAAAATATGCAAGAAATTATTTTTTTTACATTGGTCTGAGGAACACGATATGAAGAAACAAGGGGCCTCCGTGGCCGAGTGGTTAGAGCACTGCGCTCAAAATCACTAAGCCTCTCACCTCTGTCGGCGCGGGTTCGAATCTCGGCCGCGGCGTTATGTGAGCAAGTTTGCCAGTTTACTTGCGGAAGGTCGGTGGTCTCTTCCCAGGTACGTTGTATCTGGATTCTCTCCTCCACCAACAAAAACTGGACGCCACCAGATAACTGAAAAATTGTTGAGTGTGGCGGAAAGCAATAAATAATCAATCAATCAATCAATGAAGAAACAATCGTCAAAGCTTCGAGCAAGTAATGGTTGTAGAAAAACTTAGAAGAAGCTTAATTTCTAAATTGATGATACTGATTTTTGCGAGAAAATTGTTAGGCTAGGTATTTTATAAGGTATCAAAGTTTGATAACCATATTAATGAAATTTGCAAATTAGATAAACATTGGAATGTTTTAATAATTTTTTTTACTAGCTAATACAAACAAGATAATTATTTTCGAAATTAGATTTATATTGATTTTCCATTTGCTCTCACACATTTGGCAATTATGTGCTGAAAAAAGAGCTGAAAGATTCGAATAAGTGCATTGAATTTTACAATGAAGCTTTGTAAAGCTAAGAAAACTTTCTTGAGCTACCCCTTTAATTTCGTAAAATGCACAATGCCGAGTAGTTTAAGATTCTCATAATCCCAGATGTCTGTCAGACTAAATATGTATTGAAAAATAAGTTATATTTTTTGGAATTTTAATGCTATAAATATGTCTAAAGTGGTGTTTTCAACATATAAAGATTATTGGAGGTTTTCTATTAATTCTATAAAATTCTTTTCCTGATAATGTAATATTTCTTTACTGTTTAAAGGCCAACCTCTTCCTGGAGCTGTCATGATTGTAAATGTACTACCAGGAAAAGTATTGCTGCTTATATCACCTTATGTTCTGTCTGTATCCGTGTGTAGTTTTCAGTGTGTTTCAATCTTACTTCTATGCATTAAAGTCCCAGTACTGTATTATGCATTGTTTTAATATCGTGAGGACCCGGGCTAGAATAGCTCCTCAGTACCCCTTGTTTGTCGTAAGAGGGGACTAAATGGGACCGTTTTTCGAATGAGACCGCAAAAACCGAGGTCCCATGTCACAACAGGTGTGGCACGATGAAGATCCCCCCTTGCTTAAAAGCACTGAGCGCCAAGCATAGACCTAAATTTCGGAGCCTTTGACCGGCAATGATGACGTCTCCATATAAGTGAAAAATTCCCGAGCGGGACATTAAACAATATACATTCAAACAATGAAACATTTAAGTTATACTCTATTAGCATCAACATTTTGAAAATGGTTATGGAAAGGTCATCTCACCGAATTTGCTGAAATTTGACATATAGTGATTATTTGATACCCTCTCATAGATTTTGATACCAAAATTTGTTGTTGAGGTATCGTTGCCATGGTAACGATAACACCTTGAAATGGCTCCAAAGATTCTTAAAAAGGTGCTATTATGAATTGTTTTTAATTATAAAAAATATCAAAATTTTACTTGTGTACATATTTATTGATTATCCACTAAAAGATTTAGGTGAATTATAAAAAAACACAAAATAAAACATCATTAAACTAATATTGGATTATATAGTGTTTTCACGTTGATAATGTGATGTTTCGACATTTTGACTACTTTTGGAAAAAATCTATTTTAGGTTATTTATGACATCATATAAAGAATAAAAGACACCAGCAGAGATCTATGAAAGTTATATATGTTTTAATTCATCGCGTAATGTGTAAAATATTAAGAAATAAAAAAAAAATGTAATATTTTGCTGAATGAAATTATACGGCTTCAAATTTGGTTACCATGGTAATATGAATCTGGATATGCGAGTCAAATTTCAATATTTTGTCGATTCAATATCCCGAATCTATTAAATTCGGCATAAATATAATGTACTGTTAGGTTTCAGTAAAATAGCCATAGCACCCAATTTCAGTATTTATGTCATAAAGTTGTTCATATGAGTGAATGAAATATACAATCAATCAATCATTGAGTTGTAATGGGTTAACAAGGATTCTATTTGTACCCGAAAGCAGCACACTGAAAACGATATATCATTGTCACTTCATCTTTGAACACACACACAGATATATATATATATATATATATATATATATATATATAGCAGAGTGGAGAAATTCAAAATACCAACCATTTTTTATAGAAGAGTGGGGTGGAGAAGGGGCTATGTTTCTCATTTTTATCTTGAAACACATTTTATGTCCATTTTGTAGGATTTGAATTGTTTTCTTGTTTCTGATTTATTGCGTTCTATTAGATTAAACATTGTACATTTCAAATTAAAAATTACACAATGAATTCAGTAATTACTGTCTATGAAGCTCACATTGTATGCTCTGGTATGACCAGGGTCCGTTGATGGTATTGAATACTGATAGTTATCTTGGCCTTTTATTTGTAAGGAATTAGTTCAAAAATCTTAATTCATTTGTTCAAACTATCTACAAATGTGTTTGTTGACAATGACTTTTTGTATATCAGCATTTTACAGTAAACTATATCTTCAGTTGAATTGGTCAGTTGAGTATAAATCCTTCCATGGAAGGGGATGATGTTTTCAAAGCAGTTCATCAAATGTTCTCCAGCAGTCTCATGGTCTGTAATTTTCTTTATGGACACATTCCAGATGAACACAATACATCTCAACACCATATTGGATCCGCTTAAAATTGTTTGTCATATGATGTTGCATTTAATACACACCTCACAGAAAACATTTCTGTCTTAATTTCATTTTGAATATCCCATCTTGAATCTGCATTCCTGATAGTCAGTCTAAAAATGTATAGAAAAACATCTTGCTAATTATTGACATCAGGATGACCAACTGCAGACTTAAATATGAAATGGAAAAGACAGATCCGAGAATATTTACGAATGCTAAAGCTAATGTGATAAACATTCACAATCACCGCCATTTCAAGATTTTGGTAGAAGTTCAGAGGTTGCGATAATTGCATATATAGATTTGTTTACTGTCAAGTGATTTCACAAACTGGGTCAAAATAAATCATGATAAACTACTCACTGATTTGAAATAGTCTAATAACGAAACTTAACATTTAATGTCCATATCATTTTCGGCTAATCAGAATTCATCACTGATGTCACCACGATCGCTACCCAAATCCACTGATAGCTAACCATCGAGAGCAAAATGACACACACTTGAATGTGCTCAAAATTATGAACATAATTCAAAACACCCTTCACACAGTCTACTTTCATTTCGCGGAAAGGGACGTACTTTTTCTTGATTATATATATACTTTGAATACACATTCCAGTCAAGAGTCCAGTTGATCCAGATTTAGAAAAACTCGAATATTTTCGCAATAGCGCAATTTTAAAAATCAATTTATTGTCATAACTTAAATGGAACATTTTTAATTTTTTGATGTGTTATATTAATGAATACGATATATGTTTATTCATGCAAGAACAAAGCACGAGTGCCTGCGTTTCGGCACACAATTTATTTTAAATGCAGATGTTAGACACTTTCTGGATTATGCTGACTCTGTCTAAACATCGTTTATGTTTTCAGTAAATAATACGCATAACATTATATGAAACTCAAACTTATGGATTCCAGCTTACGAAGAACAAATAATCAATCAACTGATAGTTTGATTGTTTGTTTGTTTGTGTTACCCGTCGATAGTTGTTCACTCATATTGAAACATCACCAGCTATAGGTGAAGTAAAATTTAGATCTATACTTAGCTCGCAGGGTCGTAGCTGTGACTAATATTTAACGACCAACACCTGTCGAGACACGGGGATCATATCAGAAAGACCTGTAACTAATGCTTCTAAATACCGCGCGCATATCTATCTATATGAAAAGAAAACTAACAGTGGTCAATCTCGTATAATTCCAATAGAAAAAACAAATCAGAGAGATAGGAAAACACGGACCCCTTGCCATACTAGAGGTGGGATCAGGTACCTAGGAGGAGTAAGCATCCCTGTCACACCCGCCGTATGCCCTATATTCCGATCTGGTAAACGGAGCAATCCGTAGTCAGAATCAGTCTGTCAAGAACGGCCT
This sequence comes from Ostrea denselamellosa, assembly GCA_024699665.1. NCBI lineage: Eukaryota > Metazoa > Mollusca > Bivalvia > Ostreida > Ostreidae > Ostrea > Ostrea denselamellosa. The sequence continues at coordinate 2,669,068 of JAMZEH010000068.1, read as the reverse complement.
AACAATTGGTTTGAAACACATCAGACAGCATTCGAATTAGTGGAATGTTGTACTGACAAACTAGATCGTTATAACGACCATGGAATTTGCGAAATGCTGACTTTAGACGAGACTCTACAAACGCCTTAACATCAACGTTTTGTCAGTAGACCGCCTCAATTTAAAAACGGATCATATGCAGAACAAGCTCTTCCGTATCGAATCGGTTGGGAGATATAAACACCAAATGTAGGTGATGATGGAATATTGCCACATAAATTTGGGAAATTAACGATGGAGAAATTGAAATCATCCCATTTGTCATAAAGTTAAGTTGTTAGTTTGCCTCCGGCATCTATTTTCAGTGAAATATCTAAGTACGAATCAGAAGTGGAAGACTCTGTGGTTTCAAGTTCACTGGGATATATCAAATTGACATATGAATGAAAATGATCATTGTTAATAAACATATCTAAATGTCGAAATGAAGGCCAGAGCAAGCTATTTTTTTCTGATGTAGAAGCTTTGGAATAAATTCTACTTCATCAGAAGATAAGAACAGGTCAGCTAACAAAGGAGCACAATTCGTGCCCATGGATATTCCAACAGACAGTTGGAAGACCCGATCACCAAAGACTACGACAATACTTTCAATGAGGAACTCTAGTATAGTTTTAATATCAACTTCAGAGTACTTGTGCGTGGAGTCGGAGTGATGTTTAACAAAACAATTTTTGGGATGTCCATGTTTTCCCATTTCTTTGATTTGTATTTTCTATAGGAATTACGAGATTGAATACTGTTAGTTATCTTGGCTTTTTCATAAATACTTTATAGGAATATGAACACATGATGATCCACGTGATTCATTCATTTATAGGGATGATTCAATTAAATTCCATGTATGAGGTATTTCTTAGTTATTTATTTAAGAACACCCGAGTCTGTTTCATCAAATATCCATCTTCCCGTTGCCCTTTTTATCGGAATAAATGGTAGCACTATTTGTTATTATTTACAGATCATAGGCAAACAATACATCCCATCACCATAATTTTTATCATTCCGTGTCCTATCAACTTTATCTGACGTCGGGTTGTCGTAATGACACAGGAGTATTCTGCTGAAGGCGTGAACAGAATCAAAGATTGATGTTATTCCGATGTCAATTTGGAATTAGCAAATTATATTATAAATTATTATTATATTAGAATCGTTAACACGTACATCAATGTTTGCAATAAGTTTTAGAATAATGTGTCAACTTCTGTTCATTCTGAAAAAGGTCATAGAAAAGAGGACTCGTGTCTTCTATGGGACTTGTCAAATTTTCATGGGACTTGAGCTACTTATAAGTCTAGGACTCCCTTTGAAGAAAGAAACCTAGTTACAATCCCGATATGGCATGAAAATGGAAGACTTTGATTGATTGATTGATTGATTTTATACTATTTTACGTCTCATTTGAGAATTTCCCACTCATATGGAGACGTCACCATTGCCGGTGAAGGGCTGCAAAATTTAGGCTTATGCTCGGCGCTTACGGTCTTTGAGCAAGGAAGGATCTTTATCGTTCCACGCCTACTGTGGCACGGGGCCTCGGTTTTACCCCTGCATGCAAATGTAGAGATTTTAATTGCAAATGTAGATATTTAAATGTAAATATAGAAATGTTAAACGTAACTAACAATTGCAATACTTATATTAGTACAATACAAAGCTAAGATAACGAACAGTACTCAATCTCGTAATTCCCATAGAAAACACAAATTACATAGATGGGAATGTACAGACATGTCCAATGTGGGATCAGGTGCCTAGGAGGAGTAAGCATCCATGTCCAATGTGGGATCAGGTGCCTAGGAGGAGTAAGCATCCCCAGTCCACCGGTCACATCCGCCGTGGGTCGTATATCTTGAACAAGTCAGTAGAGTAATCCGCAGTTGGAAACAGTCTGGAAAGAAAGGTCTAACAACTGGCATAAAACATGTCAGAGAGCATTTCACCTGATGGAAAGTTGTGTACTAGGAAAGAATATCGATATAACGAACATCTAGTTTGCGATATGCTGTCTTTCCATGCACTCCTGAACTGAAATTCTGACTCCATCATTCGTATGTACTATATAAACATACGAATATTATACATAAAAAGGCAACGATAACGAGCCATGATCAATCTCACTGTTCCTGAATGGAATACAAACCACGGAGTTTGGCAACACGAACCCCTGGATATACCTGAGGTGGGATCAGGTACCTAGGAGGCTGAAGCATCTTTTGTCCACAGGTCACATCTACTGTGAGCCATATGTCTTGATCATATAAATGGAATAATTAGGTCGGAATATGTGTGCCACGAACGGCTTAACAATCACGAAACACGTCAGACAACATTTGATCGTATGCACTGTCGAACTAGATCGTTATAATGACTATAGAAGTTGTGAAATGTTCACTGTTGAAACTCCTTGTTTGCCAGTAGCCTATAGCGATTTAAAAACTGAAAATACTCAGAATAAATTCTTGCATATCGAATCAGTTATAGAAACAATATATTGAGGTGATAATGGGATATTGCTACATAAAATGGGAAGTTTTGGATATCATCCAAATTGTCACGAAGTTGAATTGTTACTTTGCTATTAACATTTATTTGCAATAAAATATTCATAAGATATCTAAGTACGAAGCAGATCTGTTTGACTCTGTAGTGTCTTTTATTTCGAGTTTGCTGGAATATATCGAATTGGCATATGTACGAAAAATGATTATTGTTAAGAAATAAAATGTCAATACATCTAAATGTACAGAAAACGCCATCGTCCTTAGGAAAAACGACAACTGTTCAACAAAAAACTACAACATTATTGTCAATGAGGGATTACAATTTCAGCCTCAGAATGGCTGTTGATTGTTGCTTATTGTTGTTTTCCACCACACTCAACACTTTTTCTGTTATCTGGTGGCGTCCAGGTTTTATTGGTGGAGGAGAGAATCCAGATACAATGTACTCGGGAAGAGACCACCGACCTTCCAAAAGTAAACTGGCAAACTTTCTCACATATATTGGTGCGAGCGAGATTCGAACCTGCGCCGACTAGAAGTGAGAGGCCTTGTGATTTTGAGCGTGATGCTCTAACCACTCGGCCACGGAGGCCCCTACCTCAGAATAGTAGTGCGTGGAATAAATGTGTTGTTTAACAAAGAATGTTTGGACGACTGATCACTAGATACTGATCACTCATTGTTGTTAAAGAAGACACTATCAATGATGTCAAAAAATCTGGTACTGAAAAATGGTAGTCTGATTTTTATTTGAAAAAGAAATTGTGTTTCCAAATTTACTAACCGTTCTTTCGATCTCTTCTTTTTTCAGATTTACCCCATCCTCTGGCATAAAGACGAAGTTCTGTCGTCAATTTAATGAACGAGGTTTTCTGAATTTAACACTTTATTTCAAATAATTGAAAAGTCCTCATTGCGTACAACAAGCACTGAAGCGTACTACCACACCACTTGAACGGAACGAAACGAAATTATTCTTGCACGGAGCACTAAACGGTTTGCACGGAACGCTGAACGGTCTGAACGGAACGGAAAGATTCTTGCACGGAGCGCTGAACGGTTTGCATGGAATGCTTCCCATTTCGTGAATGGTCTGCACGGTTCGTACGCTTTGTGAATTATTGATATAAAATTGTAGTCGTGGCCTGCACGCTTAGATATTCGGTCTTTACAGTGCCATTAATCCATGAAAAAATATACATAATTATAAGCGTTGGGAAAACGGTCAAGTTAAAAATGAAATGTCTTTTTATTTAAATGAATATTATACCTGCTCAACGTGGTATTGTTTTGACATTTTTTTTTTGCAGGTGAAACTCGGCGTTATGATGTTTCACTCAGAGACACAGCCTTCATTCACACTGTTCAACTCTTTAAAAGCAAATAAATGTATCTCAAGAAAATATCATACAAGTGGAAAATGTAGAAAATTTGACACTTAAAATATGTACACAATGAACTATTTTGAAACAAACGATTAAAATTCGTACTCAACCTCGTATACACCATTCAATGCCATGCCAGGTGCTAAAATAAACGAAGATAGGTTAGACAATGATTTGTCACTAAAAAGTTAGTTTTCTGTACTTAATGTTTATTAGGATTTTTTTTAAATGAAATGCTAATGTGAGTTTTTGAAAAAAAACAACTTTTCTTGCGTAACAGAAATGATGAGACCACCACATTTTTACGAATCCGTTGTTGTGTACACTGCGCTTGTATCATGAATTTGGCAGATACCCCCTCAGGGTAAAGAACATGAACACATTGGAGGACTTCGTTGTAACTGTTCAATATCAAGGCACTGCAATGTCTGTTTATAATTAAATAACTTGGATGCAATAGTGGAAGTATATCTATATGAAACACAAGGTGTGGATTTCATCATAAAGTACGGCGGACTATAGGACTGCACCTTTTATGGTTAAGGATGTTTTAACGTTGACAGCATCAACTCCTTTGCTGTCAAATTTAAGATAAAGGAAGTGGCGTGGTTTCTTGAGTTCACTCTCATCAATATTACTTGGAGGACCAAAGAGTCTGTGATAGGCAACATCCCAAATGAAATATCTGTAGTCTGTATTCCGGTTTAGAGGAATCCAAGCAGGACTTAGCATTAGCTTTTTCTTGTAAATCATACAAAGTTTTCAAAGGGACAGCGTACAGTGTGGTGCGAATGTGATGAGGACTCAATGGTCTGTTCACAAAATGTAAAAGGGAGTCAAAAGAAACATCATATCGATATTGATATGTAATTTTACAAAGTACCCCAGACCGAAAGAATATTCTGTCGTTCCTAACAATTCCATATTATTTATCAAAACACAGGGTAGTTCCCATATTCGTCCCCAAACATTATTTAAAAGAGGCAAAAACAATCCTATCCGTATCAGAATTCCATATCGCTAGTTAACTTTTAGGATATGCCTTGATCGAAAGAAAATATAGTCATCTTTCACCTATACCATCGCGTTGAAGACTGCAATATCAACTCTCTCGATCGTCTAACTTCGCACATGGGGCGATTTCAAGATCACAATGTAATAAGAAAATTATTGTAGCGCAAAGAAACTATATATGAGAGATTTACATATTATCACAAAAATAGTTTTAAACTATCATTTGGAAAGCATCTAACATGCAGATTTACACACATACAGCTTGAACACTTGATAGTGATAGCAAATAACAACGACAGATTTTGACATCTTCCTCGCAGTACAACTAGAGATATGTACGTCATGACGTATTATGACGTCATGTAGTGTGAATTGCACTGAGGTAAATTTTGTTAATTTTACTCGGGACGGCTGTGCACACTGATTATGACACTGACCAAGATAGAGGACTCACGGTGGGTGTGACCGGTAGACAGGGAATGCTTACTTCACCTAGGCACCTGATCCCACCTCTGGTATATTCATGGGTCCTTGTTTGCTTTACTTGTAATATTATATTCTGATATAATGATATTGATGTGGTAATTCATAATTTATAATTTTAGATGTGTTACAGGAATTTCAACATTCTAATTAAAAGGAAGAATTTCGCACATTCCATGGTCGTTATAACGATCTAACTCACCAATACAACCTGACATTACGTCTAACGCTGTCTGACGTGTTTCACAATAATTGTTTGGCCTTTTGTACACATTGATTTACACCCTAACCCAAACCTTAACACTGAATTTGACTACGGCTTACTCTGTTTACCTGACGGCGGGAGTGACCGGTCGACAGGGAATGCTTACTCCACCTAGCCACCTGATCCCACCATTGGTCCGTATTTACCTATCTCTCTGATTTGTATTTTCTGTAGGAATTGCGAGATTGAGTACTGTTTGTTACGTTAGCCTTTCTAAAGATAAAATTCAGACCACATTTGGAAAGACAATTCTGAGTATATTAGATACTCATCTTTTTATGTTTGAATAAAATCTATATTTTTAACAGGTAATTCATTTACAGTGATGATGACATATTCCCTGTCGGCCTGGACCCCCACAACTTTGAAAAAAAAAGTTTTATCAAGTTATAAAGATTGCAAAAAAAAAAAATAAAAAAAAAAAATGTATATTCAGTTCACTATAGAGAAATGACAAATAAACTTTTAACAGAAATGAAATGTTTCTATTTTTTCTATAGGGTCACCGTATCTTGCACTCCTAGCTCACAGAGAGTGTCCACTACAATGTACATAATCAGGTGTTGAACATTTGCTAATATCGACGCCATGTAACTAAGCGTCATGATAGTATTATTAGCATTAATCGTCAGGTGGTTACTACGAAATAACGTCTCTTTTAACAAAGTAGAATCTATATGTAGTGCATCGGAATTCTATGATTAACAAATTCTATGGTTTTTATAACGATGTAATTTGCCACTGGGTTAAATGCTGCCTGACGTGTTTCATACCGATAGTAAAACCGTTCTGTACAAATTGAATTTGACTAGAGATTACCCTGTTCACCTGATCAAGATTTTGGGCTTATGACAGGGATGATCGGTCAACAGGGGATGCTTACTCCCCCTAGCCACCTGATCCTACCTCTGATATGTCCGTGTTTGTTTCTAAATTTTGTATTTCGTATCGGAAGTATGAGGATGATCAAGCTTCATCTTTTAATTATTGTCAGGAGACAGAGATCTCATTTTTCTTTTCTGCACGGACACGGACATTATTTACCTCGAGTTTTCAATGTGAAATAAGCCATGATTCACACAATTCCATGCATCGGTAGGTATATTGATTGATTGATTGATTGTTGTTTTTCGCCACACTCAACAATTTTTCAGTTATCTGGTGGCGTGCATTTTTTTTTTTGTAGGTGAAGGAGAGAACCCAGAGACAATGTACCCGGGAAGAGACCACCGACCTTCCGAAAGTAAACTGGCAAACTTTCTCACATATATCGGAGCGAGCAAGAATCGAACCCGCGCCGACTAGAAGTGAGAGGCCTCATGATTTCAAAATTGGTACCGTATATTTTTTATATTAAAATGAAAATTTAATTCACTTAAATGAGTGAATATACTATACAGGTTAGGTATTATTTCGTCTGCATGTACTTACCATAGGTTTTTAAATGTTTGGTAATGAAATGGGTTCCTACATTTTGAATTCATTCATGGTAGGTTGATCGTTGAAGGCATTGGTGATACAACATGAGAGGCCGGAGTTCGCTTCCTGCTACTTCTAAATATGCAAACTATTTACATTAGATTCGTTTTTCAATATCACAACATTTATTTTCGAATTTTAATTTCAGAATCGAAATGCCATCATTCGAAAGATGTCATCGTATATGCAGGGCCCATTTGGACCATTCAAAGCCTTGACATTTAAAAAACAGGTTGTTCAAGGAACGAACTATTTCATTAAGGTACCAATATTCAAAAATTATTAATGAACTTAATTGAAAGTAACTGGAATATTCAAATCAAATATTAGAAAGGGAGCGAAATCTTTCAGGTATGAATTATTTGATTACCTTTCACATGCACAAGAAAAATTACACCAGAAATGCTATAATTTATGAAAGAGCTCTCTTTTGGTTTTATTAAGGTGCGCATTGGTGGAGGTCGTCCACGCTTCATTCACGTCAGAATCTTTGCTGGACTAAACAACCGAAGTAGAGTGGACGGAGTACAATCAGTAAACCAATACCAGCCCATCACATATTTTTGAAAAAGCTACATATAATGCCACTTATGAAATAAAAGTATTGCAAAGAAAATCTGTGCACTCCACTACATCAGTTTTGTTTTTCTTATTACATTTGAGAATAGAAACTTCCTATATTTTTGTGACAATATTCACCATCATTTGTAAATGATATTGGCGTCTCTGTAATGTTCGATACTCGATAGCATGTTCTGCATATGATCAATTTATAGATCACGGCAAGATACTTACAAACAAGTTGATGTTACATGGGGTGTCAACAGTCTCGTTTGAAGTCAATATTTCGCAAATTCTATGGTTGTCAACATGCTATTTTGCAATACAACCTGTCGCTCGGGGGAATGTTGTCTAACTTGTTTCATGCTAATTGTTAGGTCATTCTGTAATTAATATTCCTGACTACAAATTAAATTATTTACCTGATCAAAATGGAGAGCCCACAGCAGGGTGAGAGATAATGATTCCTGCTAGACAGCCGATCCTGCCTTTGGTATGTTCAAGGGCCGGTGCTTTTTTCGCAACCACAGTTTCTAATGTTCTAATGTTTCGGGTGTATTATTGTTACAAGGGCCCTCTCACTATACTCAAACTCCTTTTGCTTTTTAAGGAGAAAACAATTTATCTTTGGGTTGAAAACCGACGTTTATCTACTAAGCTCATGATTCCCATAACTCCTCTTGCATTTTTAGCATTATGTAAATCAAATTTTGGAAATATTATTCCCCTCGTTTACAGAATCTATGCTTCATCAAAAGTTTCAGACTTGTAATAAATGTATTAATTACCTGCTTTGTTCACATGATGTCGTGAAGATTTTATGGCGACTTTGATCCGTTTGCCAGGTTGAATTCTTACTTCTCACCTCTGGTGTATCCAGAGGTCCGTGTTTGCCAAACTCTCTACTTATTCCATATATAAGAGTGACCACTGTTCCTTATCGTCACGTTTTCATACATGTAGTTATTATAAATCAATCATAGAATAGGTACTGTAGCTTCTTCGGTAAATACCTAGCTATGAGATGGAGTGCATTTAAAGAGAAGCATTCTCCTGCGGAGGTTGGTGACAGCATCTAAATTCCAAAATAAAGTATTGTTACATTCACGTACCACCATTCAGGGTATGCGCCATCACCGTGACTGTTTGTCAACTATGAAAATAAGAAACATGAATACCTTTTAGGTTTCCACAACTTTGTTAGGATATAACATCTGTATCAGAAACCATGATGCCAATGGAGCATTCAATCTTAGAATGCGACGGTAATGATTAGTAATCAATTAAAAGCAGGGTAACCACGGACCACTGGACACAAATCTGTGGCACTATATCAAATCTATGAAAATTTATATATGTGATATAATGATTCTACAATGATAATATGTTAAACAAATATATTTGCCATATGATAAAATATTGAAAAAAATTCTTTATCAAATATAAAAAAGGAATAAAACTCAACTTTATGACAAACGGTATTATTTCAATATTTCCATCTTCAACGTTCCTTTTCAATGTGACAATATCCCATCATCACCTGCATATGGTGTATATACCTCTCAACTGATTCGATACGCAAGAGCTTGTTCTGCATATGATCAGTTTTTAAATCGACGCAGGCTACTGACAAAGAAGTTGATGTTACAGGCGTTTGTATAGTCTCATCTAAAGTCAGCATTTCGCAAACTTTATGGTCGTTATATGCTCGTTATAACGATCTATTTGCCAGCACAACCTTCCATTAGGTCAAATGCTGCCTGAAATGTTTCATATCAATTTTAGGCGGTTTTTGGCAGACTGATTCTGACTGCGGATTCTCACGAGGTCTCTCTGATTTGTATTTTCTATAGGAATAACGAGATTGAATACTGTTATTTATCTTAGCCTTTTCATACATGTATGATCTTGATCTTGACCCCACATTCAAGATTGAAAATGTAAAACCCAGATGTAAAGTTAAAGAAACCTCAACTGATAACCTTTCATATTGTTTGTTTATTTCTTTTCCGCCACACTCAACAATTTTTCAGTTATCTGGTGGCGTCCAGTTTTTGTAGGTGGAGGAGAGAACATAGATACAATGTATCCGGGAAGAGACCACCGACCTTCCAAAAGTAAACTGGCAAACTTTCTCACATATATCGGCGCGAGCAGGATTCGAATCCGCGCCGACTAGAGGTGAGAGGCCTTGTGATTTTGAGCGCAATGCTTTAACCAATCGGCCACGGAGGCCCCTAGTTTTAAAGATATTCAAATCAAAACATAAAAAATTAAATGGGGTGGGGTGGTATTAAGTGGAGTTGACAAGAATCTTAAGTTCTATAATAAGGTCAAACAATTTTAAAAAAAAAATGCACATGAAGTGCCTCACAACTTTGAGATTGTAATAAGTGGGTTTTGTTCCATGGATCGACATGGATTTCACATGTTAAGTTTTATTTTTATTGTGTTGCATACTGTCTTGCACATAATTGTATTATGTTAGGCAACAATTTTACCATGTCGGAGCCACACAGGAAAATGCTGATGGAAAACTCTGTATACACTATATATACAATATTCGATCCCACCCTGGAGTCAGAATAGCTGTCTCAGGATCATGAAATTTACAGTTGTGGTAGGGGCACATGTGCAGTTGTAGGGAAGAAGAGTTTTGAAAATTAGTCACTTTTTGGCAGTTTTTGTCTTGCCCTTAAGGCTCCAGGGGGCAGGAATCCTCAAATGTACAATTTATGTCCACCTTGTCCCAAAGATGCTTCATACCAAATATTAAAAAGATTGGAATGGTAGTTGACGAGAATTTAATAATGTTCAATTGTTAACATATTTAACCATTGCCCATTTTGGCCCCACACTCATACCAAAACCCCTCCCCTAGGGTCATGAAATTGACAATTTCGCTAAAGGGCTACATGCTCATTCTAAATATCCTTTTACTTTCAATATTTGGTATCAATAGCATTAATAGTATTTTTAAATGTTTTACACATAAATACCATATACCAAGTGTGGCCCGGTCCTGGTAATAGAACCTCTACCTTGGGAATCATGAAATTGACATTTTTGGTAGAGGCCTTCCTGCTCTATGTTACTATGCCTTAAGTGTTTCTTACAAATGTGCAGTTCTAGAGGAGATGTTTGAAAATTGGACATTTTTGGCAGTGTTGGTCCTGCCCCTAAGGCACCAGGCGGACAGGAGTCTTAGAATTTACACTTTATGTCCACCTTGTCCCAAAGATGCTTCATACCAAATTTGAAAAGAACTGGAATGGTATTCATTTAGAAGTTAAAAGTTCAAATGTTAACGCACAAAGGAAGGTTTTTTGTCAGGTCCAGTAATTCTATAAGGGGTCGAAATTCAAGTATATAGGTTGACATCTGATTATTTCTCAAGAAGTACTGTTTTCAACAACAAAGTGTTTCGATAAGTTCTGAGGCATGAAAGCCTTTTGATGACAAGAAAATAATATACAGAACAGAAAAGTGGAAAGCCATAAATATATAGGCATCAATGTTGATTACAATATTGGTTCATTTTCCTGTCTTAGCGATTACCCTTCAACTGTTCAGTAATGAATCCTTTTGTGGTTTGCTCACAGAAGATAGGTATCCTTGCTTGTTGCTTCTCTGGTATTTTCAATCAAAATCGTCTTCTGACACGTGACCTTAACATTAGTTAACAGAGTCACTGGTCCTTGTGCAGATTCTTCTTGCTCCGTCCTAGGAGAATGAACAACCGCTTTAGTGAATTAAAATGGACTTGTGTCATTAGGAGTATTCATCGACTGAAAACTGTTTCCATTCTGAAGGTTCTCTTCCATATTATATGGAAAGTCCGTCATGGAATGCATCTTCTGCTCAACTAGTTCTAAACAAAATTAAACAAATATTGAAATTCATCCTGTATAACATATGGTATATATTGAAATTCATCCTGTATAACATATGGTAAATATTGAAATTCATCCTGTATAACATATGGTATATATTGAAATTCATCCTGTATAACATATGGTAAATATTGAAATTCATCCTGTATAACATATGGTATATATTGAAATTCATTCTGTATAACATATGGTATATATTGAAATTCATCCCGTATAACATATGGTATATATTGAAATTCATCCCGTATAACATATGGTATACTTACACTGACTAGACACAAGTTTGTTCAAATCTGCTTTACTTTGCCAGTGGCCAAAAAAAAAAAAGACGTAAACAAATCAAATATTTGTTATTAATTTTATCATGTTCATGTATAAACTATAAAGTATAGCTAAAATAACCTAAAAAGCTTCAAAACACTGGAGATCCTAAACAACAGTCTAACACCCCCCCCCCCCCCCCTCTTAAAAATTCCTGGATCCATCATGCATTGCATTTAAAAATGGACAAACAGTATAATTTTAATAACCCTGTCTGAAACAAAAAGTAATTCTATTGTATTATGTGGGAAATAAAAACATTAACTACAATAGGTACACATATGTGTAACTGTCTAGAAGACTACATCGATGGTTATTTGTATTCGACTTAGTAAGCATATTTTCATTCCATTTTCATATGAAGAATATCCTCTTTTCCTATAATGTTTATGTTGATCATCCGCTGACCAGGGTAACTTCATGTCTTCCTTCAATCCCAGCCGAACGCCTTCTACTTATTTCAACTTGGCATGCGGGTCCTTGTCAAAAATGGTGTTTATCACGTTGTTACAGGGCACTCAATTTTTGTTTTCATTCTTTATTGTTTTCTGCCACACTCAACAATTTTTTTCAGTTATGTGGTGGCGTCCAGTTTTTATTGGTGGAGGAGAAAACCCAGATACAATGTAACAATAACATATAACAATTTCTACGTTTTAGTTTAGTAAACATAGAGCGTCCAGTGGGTAAGAAGCCACATTAATTCCTCATCCTGCACATTGCATTTTAATTAGTTGAGAGTCAAATGTACATGTATGTGTAAATTTCCTTAAGAATGGTGTGGCAAAATTGATGTGTTGCTATGTCAGTTAATTATACAAACATTTAAAAGAAGTGGAAAATCTTGCATGTAGGATATGTCCATTCTTGTCAATGCCGGCTTCGTTAGCTTATGTTTCAAATACAGCGAACATTCGGGCAGAAGAGGGACACCTTATAGTAGTTATAGTACACCAAAAATAAGAATGCGAAAGAAGTTCTGCGTGAGTTTGTTATATTGACCTTTCAGGCGTCCGATAAATGTCAACTTTTGATTGTATAAATGTAAAGCAGTTTCTGTAGTGCGTGATCTGTGCGTAAACCTGGGGTGGCGACTAGTGTCAGCAGTGTGGAAACCAAAGGTTTCAACAGGTTTCCACTGCATAAACCACCTGGAATCGGGGACGGTCTAAGATTACGGAGAGCGTAAACCCTTGTAAACGTTTCCAAACTGAAAGCCTGCGTAAACCCTTTGTTTTCTTAAGTTTCCACATAGTTTCCGCACAGTTTCCGCACCATGGAAACCATGGTTTTCATGTAGTGATAAGAATATATGTAAAGTCAAAAGCGTCTGGGACAGACATGTTATCGGTATTTCAATAGGTGTCAAGGCTCGTTTAAACAATATTCCTATATTTTTCGTTTAAAGCGGGTGTTTATAGGCAAAAAGTAACAAACGCCTATGGCTGTTCAATGTTTTATGAAACGTTTGTGTTTTATAAAAAAAAATACATGGAAAGATGTTTCTTTAAAAAAATTATGAAGGTGATGACAGACTCAGCAACAAAAGATTCCAGGCTTTGTTTTTGCAAACGTCAACATTGAAACATAGCATACTTTTGCTAACTTTTCATAGTTGAACTTGTACTCAAGTCAGGTATTCAAACAATGTATTCAAAATTTAAAGTTTTAAGGCTTATTTAACCTTCACCAACATACTGGTAAACACATCACAGGTTCAGGCTCTGCATTCACAATGTGAGAGATTTGATTATGTAAGGTATACATGATGCTATAGGACATATGGGCAGAGAAAAAAAAAACAAACAACCAGTTGGTTAATTAAACAGCGATTTTACTGGGTAGGTATGGATTTCAATATTAGAGATAAAGTAGAACACTGTGGTAGGTTTATCAGGAGCAGTGATTGATTGATTGATTGGGATTTTACGCCGTATTGGCAATATCAGCAGCAAGACAATAGAACAGCCTTGATCTGAACTGGTAACCTTGAGAACGTCGAGGCCTGTGGTATTAATTTGTATAAATTGTTTTGTCTTTAGCTAGTTGAAAAGGAAAGACAAAGGATAGTGATGGTGATAACTGACCATTTTACCAAATATGCGGCAGCCGGGGGGGGGGGGGGGGGGGGGGGTTGGGGGGGGGGGGGGTGGTGTTAGACTGTCTTTTTTTTTCTTGATTTGCGAGTAATTCAGCATTGTCTAGCGCTAACTATAATAAGAGGCACTTGTTTTTAACATAAAAGAAATCACGACACCTCAGAGACGGACGTGAATGTCTTGCTTCATAACGTTTGTTCAATTGTGAAACTCATAAAATCGTGAGGATTTCTAGACTGCCTCACATGGTAAGAGTGTATTATTTTAATATAATACTACTTTATAAGTCAATTTAACTAAAATAATTTTCCATAGTAAACTTATTTTTACGTTAGGCTTTGGTGTGCGATTTGTTGTATGCGAATTGGTTTCATTATATTTGTTGATTATCATATATGTGTGTAGATGTGTGAAAAGAATATTCATATCATAAAACGAGTAAACATTTTCATAAATCGCATTCGGAGTGTTCTGAACTCGGGGAGAGAAAATTTATTTCTACAGTAGTCAACCCCTCGACACACACAAACACACACACACGCACATTTATTTGTTTATTTACACACCACATAAAACATACATCTTGGGGAAAATAATTTTAGTACAATGAACATAAAATTACTCATCCATAGATTTGTAAGAAATTTAAGAAAAAGATTTAAAATAACTTTTAAATCTCATATTGAGGTTCTTTACCCATAAGGCATAAATCAGACATTTATAACATTTCTGTGAACTACATGGTAAATGCACATTTAAAACACGCAAAAGAAATTATATGACAAATACACCTAAACATCACAGAAATAATATAATACATAGATCTTGCCAGATATATGGTATCAGAGCAAAACTATCAAAAATAGGAGTATTACTGTTTTCAAGGAACCTGTATAAAATATTAATTCTATCTTACTACTTTGTTAAATATTAAATAAAATACATAATTTCATTCTTTTCCTAACACATTCACACTAATTAATAGGTTAGATTCATTTTCTTACCTCAAGTCAGATAAAATTGTCAAAAGATACAAAGAGAAAACCACCCTTCAACACTATGCGGGTAAATACTACAGACTAGCTGAAGATCCAACTCAAAAAATCCCATGATATTTAACCTTTGACACCAACACTAGCCAATCAAAATGAATTCCGTAGACCATGAACAACAACAGCATGCTTGATTAAATCATAAGGAGAGCCATTAAGGTTACTATTACATTACTACATATTTTTAATTAGAGAAATATTATGGAAGACCATCATGGAATCCAATAAAAGATTATGTTTTGCAACCTGTATATATTTTATTTACACAAGAAATAAAGTAAATTATAAATATTAATATAAATTAACACCACTACATATACATATGTACTTAAACACTAGTTTACCATTTACCATGATAAAAGTACATCTACCACATGTGTAACTGACAAAGGGGGTGACTATAAACCCCAGACTCTCTTCATTAAATCCTGGATCCGCTACTGTACATCGGCATTTGATGATAAAGGCATAAAATAAAAAATCGTCTCAGCGGCATTATACTAGACACTCCTCGTGCAACTACCTATTTCATTTTGTAGTATAGAGGAATAAAACCACGCAGATCATCCCTCATTTACAAAATCAAATTTGGAGCGCCTGTGTTAAGCGATTTGAAATAAAATATTCTGCTTAGTTTCCTGTGGTTTGTTTTGTATAGATTTGAACGCAGCGAGAAAACATTGTTGAAAATCAGATTTACAACCTCAGCGTTAAAAATGTGGAGGGGGAAAGAGTCTCCATCTAAAATATTTTGACACAGGTGTACAATTTGTCATTAGATACAGGTGTGCAATGTCATTAGATATATACAGGTGTACAATATATCACTAGATATGTACAGGTGTACAATATGTCATGCATTCATTTGGCGGATCGCTGATTCTCAAACTTTCAGCTGCTATATAATATACAGTGGTGGACCTTGTGTAATAATAAAACTTCGATTCTTTATTAGAACGTTATTTTGCGGTCTTCGACCCCGCCCTCCCCGGTCGCATTACCCTTTTGAGAATTTTTTAGATCCGCCACTTATTTCTGATTTATTATGTCAAGAAATACAACTCCTTCCATGTTCATTTCCTACCACTATAAAATCTGCAACAGTTGTCTTTCTTTATAAAGCAGACGACGCTTGCAGTGAAAACGAAAGTGGATGCCGAATCTGAGAGAGAACTTATTTTTTAGGTATATTTGCTGATACTTAGCAAAAATAACTGTCAGGTACAGTGCTATTAGGCATTACTGAGTCGTCTGATTATTTACATGTATCTGAGTTGGATAAATAAAATATTTAGTTTTCGTCAGTACAGTGATAAGATACGAGTTTGTACACTAGTCGCGGATCCAGACAATTTTCAAAGGAGGCTGCGACCCAATTTTCTACTTTTTCCACCCAAAAGGTATGGAGTAAAGACCTTCCCCCAAATTGTTAAATTGACCTATACACAACGAAAGGGGAGTTGTAACCCCTAGATGTAGATCCGCCACTAATTTACACCATGATTGTCTCCTGGGGCAAGGGTGGGGCCTGGGGCATCAAAGAGGGTTCAAAGTTTTGAATAGAATTCATAATATTAATAAACATCTCAAGAACCACAGGTGTACAATTTGTCATTAGATACAGGTGTACCATGTCATTAGGTATATACAGGTGTACAATATATCTTTAGATATGTATAGGTGTGCAATGTCATTAGATATATACAGGTGTACTATATATCACTAGATATATACAGGTGTACATTATGTCATTAGGTATATACAGGTGTACAATATATCACTAGATATGTATAGGTGTACATTATGTCATTAGATATATACAGGTGTACTATATATCACTAGATATGTATGGCTGTACAATATGTCATTAGATATATACAGGTGTACAATATATCACTAGATATATACAGGTGTACAATATGTCATTAGGTATATACAGGTGTACTATATATCACTAGATATATACAGGTGTACAATATGTCATTAGGTATATACAGGTGTACAATATATCACTAGATATGTATAGCTGTACAATATGTCATTAGATATATATAGGTTCAAGTTGTTTGATATTGTGGCCTCTGTGGTCAGGACAGGGATTTAGAAGCTTTATAATTTGTACACACCATCACCCATTAAGTCATGGGGCAGTGTAGGGGTGTAAAGTTTTATGACATACCACACAAGAGTGCTGCCTGACAGTGCATGTTCTGATATGGGTTTTCAAAATGTACATGCGTTTCTGTGGGGTTAACATTTAATGTATATTTCATGATTTTTTTCCTGAAAAGTAATGTAATGTAACTACTTAATGGGAGATTGAAGTTATTGTTGATATTAGCAGTCGAGTTGTATAATCTCCAGATATAAATCAATCGTATTTAAAATTAGGTAGCAGGGGACAGCATGTCATAAATTGTTAACTACACCAATATGAAATACAAATATTGACATAAAGAGGAAATATGATTTTTCAGTAATATTTCATAACCTGACTTCGATGTATACCCCCTGCCTACATGTTTCAGAACCAAAAAAAAAAACAAACAAAAAACCTGTCACCTTTAAGAGAAGGCAGTTTTTCAATTTTGTCAATTGGGTCAAGGTCATCAAGATAAATTAGATATGTATTGCAACTCTTTATTTCAATCCCTGGGGGTGGATCCAGATCTAACTGTGTAGGAATAAAAACAAGTGACTGTATACTACTATATATGTAGGATAAAACCTAGCACTATTACATCAATACTTGTATTTCAGTAGTGTTACAGTGTCAACTAAGTCAAGGGGGGTAAGCCATGCTTTATACTACGGAAAACCAGAATCTGGTCAAGTCTCAGTGACATGTAGTTACATGTAGATCAGCTCACTGGTTTAAGTAATGATCGTTGGGGTACATCAGACACCCTGTATTCTCTAGACATTGATTACATGTAGGTTTACATATTGTACATGTAATTAACAGGCTGCACTCATTTACAGGTATCACATACTGTATATCACAACTCTCACACCTGTTTTCAGCACCATTATACATATTGATGAAAAAAAAACACTCACAAATAGAGAAGTAAGTCCTTTTATGTAGTTTTTTTTTTTACTCACAAAAACATAAATAACATAATTTTCTCATTCTTGGGTAGATGCTGTCAACAAGCCACCTCCTTTTGACCTCTAGGCGTACTGCATGTATCTTTTCACTGTTAGGAGGGTATAGAACAGAATGCAGGAAGTTAACTTGAATTCAAAATCTTACTGGGGAGTTGTTTACTTAACCAGAGCATATTTCAGGTCTATACATGTACACAGTATGAACAAGTAAAGAGTGAAAATGGGAATTTTCTTGATTTTAGGAGCCGTCCTGTCCTTTGATTTGTCTCTAGCTCATCTTCTTTTACACAGGTTGTCATGGTTACATGTACAAAATATAGTACTACGTATTGAGTCACTTGGCTACACTTTACATCTGATGTTATTCGCTAGGTGCAGGGATCTTACTCGGAACACTCTAAAATGACAACACAAGACAGAGAAAGGTAGGGTTTTAACAGAATTTTATTGTGAACACCTATAGGGAAGTCAGCCTGAAAGCTTGGTATAGTTTCACACAGGATAAGTTAGATTTCTTAAAAATGGGAGTTACTGTCCATTGGAATAGGTGTCAGGATTTTTAAAGGTAGCAGGGGGCAGTTTAGCACTATAGGCCTGGTGAACTTCCTTTAAAAATGGAAATACATGCGTAAAAATGTGTAAAAGAAGTTTAGGATACATGTCAAGTGTAGCTGATTGCTTATTGTAAAACTTGATATGCAGCATGCAGGTGTCGCTGTGATTCCTAGCATAGAGTATGAAACTAAGCCACGTAGTCAGTCGCTGAAGAAATTCAGATGAAAACCTACATGATCCAGGGAAAGGTCTGGAGCTTAGAGGGAAGATGGATGGCGCAATATGAAAGGTAGATTTTTAAGAAGATCAGACAGAGTTCTTGATTGTGCACAGTGTCTAAATCTCCTTGTACGGTTCAATTTATTTCATTTAAGGGTGTGAAGTGTTGTGGATTGGAGGCCATTTTTGCAGATTCACACAACTAGTAATATATCCAAGTGGTCTTGAGATGATGAAGGGAGTTAAGTTAAAATTGTTATTCTTCTCCGTAAAGTTGATTCTACTAACGAATTTTGCCAAGATATCTTAATCAAAGTATGACGTCACAATTAATTCTGAAGGGATGCACAAACAAAATGCATATCGTCAGTGTGGACTACTCTAAAATAGAATCAGAAAAGAATAATAATGATAAATAGAATATAATTTCTTTCATATCTTCTGCAGCCTGATATCTTTGATGCTTGTATCAAATTGATGTAACCGGTATTACTTGGTTTTAATTAATTACAATTATACTTGCGCTTGCGTTGTGTGAGAAGTTGTATTGTATGTGAGCGTTATGTACCTGTGGACATAGACAGATTGACTAGTGACTACTATTTACTACGTCACACTCCCGCCAAATCCTTATCTATAGGACACTCTCTGTGTGACCCTTGAAGGGGACAGATCGTTATACTCTGTAATAATAATATTATAGATCCTGAGAACTTGGTGTCCCGGTAAGCTTTTATGTTGCATGTAAATAGGAAGTCTGAATGTATGTATATTTGTCATTGTATTGTCTATTTGCATATTCGTATATTTGTTATAATTTAATTCCAGGTTTTTGTTATCAATAAATAAAATAGCAGTATCTGAACCTTATACCCAAGCAGTTGTGATGTCTGATTGATACCGCAGCCTACATTGATTTCTTGTATAGGAATGTATTTGGAAAAAAAAAAATTTCAAAATCCACAGTGATATAGAATAGCATATTTTCCAGTCCTTGCCGGAACACATGTTTATTCTAAATTTTATATACCGTGATCACATGATTTCAAGATTTGGTTAGCCTTTGATATATCCGGTAAAATAGTGTCTGTTAGTAACAGTGTTACAAAGAAATGGAGAGATCGAAAGTGAGATACTACTGCTCAGCGGAAGGCTATAATGGGAACACAAGGATGATAGGAAAATATGGTTATGTAGTAGGATCGAACTTGTCACGAAGTAAAAACCCAAATCAGTGAGTCCGCCTAATACAGGCTTCAAATGAAAACAATATAAAGTTTTAATGATTTTATTTCTGAGATAGTAATATCTAAGGTAATGGAAGCAAAAATGATCATAATGGTAGGATGTGGTAGGAAAAACTAATGGTAGGATGTGGTAGGAAAAACTAATGGTACGATGTGGTAGAAAAAACTAATGGTAGGATGTGGTAGGAAAAACTAATGGTAGGGTGTGGTAGGAAAACTAATGGTAGGATGTGGTAGGAAAACTAATGGTAGAATGTGGTAGAAAAAACTAATGGTAGGATGTGGTAGGAAAAACTAATGGTAGGATGTGGTAGGAAAACTAATGGTAGGATGTGGTAGGAAAACTAATGGTAGGATGTGGTAGAAAAAACCATTGGTAGAATGTGGTAGAAAAAACCAATGGTAGGATGTGGTAGGAAAACTAATGGTAAGATGTGGTAGGAAAACTAATGGTAGAATGTGGTAGGAAAACTAATGGTAGGATGTGGTAGGAAAAACTAATGGTAGGATGTGGTAGGAAAACTAATGGTAGGATGTGGTAGAAAAAACCAATGGTAGGATGTGGTAGGAAAACTTTTATCATTTTAACATTACATTCTACCCCTTTCTGACACAGAAAAAGGATCCATAGTCAGAAGTTGAAATTTGACCTCAAGCTTCAGTTTCACTGCAATTTTGCACAACTTAACTAAATCAATTTTTCGAAAAAAAGAATATGATATCCCTCGATCCAAAAGAAAGCATTTAAGTTCTGGCATTTCCAGAAAAACAAAATCGATTGAAGTTGTTGTCATCATTTTAAAATTTGCTGATATATTTAGGTTTTAAAACTGAAAATGCCAAATCAGAGGGCACGTTTCAAATTCAGGTAAAATCAGTTTCTGGCAGTAACTCAAAATGTGCTATTCTTTGAATCGTAATGCAAGGATCCTCGTGTAGTGTAGATTGCAGTTTGTAGACACAATGATATCAGGAGGACACAAAAATATAGACACACAAAGATTCGTGTGAGCAGTGAGGTTCATCAAGTATGGTACAGACAGATAGTAAGTTCATTCAATGAGAACAACTCTTTAGTTTAGCATGGGGTCTCAAGTTTGTTCACAACACAATGCTGTAGATTTCAGCATCCTCATTCATTGTATATTGAAGTAAATTCATACTAAGATGACCCCTTGGGTTAAGATGGACTCACACGAGAGTTCTAATTACTGATTTACATACAATTACGGACAAACATGACATTTCCTAATAATACATAATTTTTGTGACATTTAATTTATAATTCACATGCATTCTATCTCATTTCTACAAAACAATCTTGGAATATATTTACCATGTCTGTTTTAGAGTTAACCTATTTTAATAGTTCTGGTTGTGGCAAGTCAAAATGTAAAGTTAGCTCTGATTTATTGCAGTAAGTTGTATAAATGGACATTACTGAAGCAAAGAATGAGAGAAAAACCATGAGAACAATTGGATACCAAACCCGGGGACCTTTGTGTTACTAGTTGGGTGATCTAACCACTGAGCTATCAAGGCCAATACACGAAGTTGGGTAATACTGCTACAGTATAAAATTGAAACCTATTTCGTAAATCGTACAAGAACTCTTCATATCGAGAAGATGAAAAAATAATTTCAAACAAAATGTACGTCCTTAATGTAGACATTTTGAATGAAAATCTTTTGAGGGAACAAATGAATTCAATTTTTCTAAATTGTGTGTACTAGTATCTTCATATTTTGTGGAGTCATACTTTGTTTACATTATGACCCCTGAGCTTTATGTGTTGTAGATTCATAGTATTTCCAAATCACGACCCCTGAGCTTCATGTGTTGTATATTCATAGTATTTCCAAATCACGACCCCTGAGCTTCATGTGTTGTAGATTCATAGTTTGTTTACATCACGACCCCTGAGCTTCATGCCATGTAGCACGTTGAAGAACCTGTACTAAGCAGAGGTCTAAATTTATGGTGCTTCACCTACAGCTGGTAACTTCTCAATGTGATTGAAAAAATGGTGACAGGATGTAAAACAAACAGACAATCAATTAATATGCCTGTTTTGCACACATGAAAGTAATTTATGCATTAGCACCCATGTAGCAATGCTCCATAGCAGCCCCTTCATAAATATGATGGCCTGTTTTTCAGCTTTAAAAATCAGTATCTTTTGCGAACACCTCGTAGGCTTCCATAATCTCGGCCTACATCTGTTATGCAACTTTTAGACTTGTTTCTTCCAGATGTGTCAGACCTGGTTTTTCACTCTTTTAAGTTTTTTTCTCTTTTAGGTTTTATTCTCTTTGACCATTAGTGAACCCCGTGGGGATCCGGGTGATTAGAATAGATCCTCAGTACCCCTTGCTTGTTGTAAGAGGCGACTAAATGCGACGGTCCTTCGGATGAGACAGTAAAAACCGAGGTCCCGTGTCACAGCTGGTGTGGCCATAAGCGCCGAGCATAGGCCTAAATTTGAAGCCCTTCACCGGCAATGGTGATGTCTCCATATGAGTGAAAGATTCTCGAGCGGGACGTTAAATAAAATTTAATCAATCAATATAATTGACCATTAGTGATAAGTGCGAGTGTTGTTTTTTTCCAGAAGTCTATACTGGTAGAGGGAATCTGCCACTTGACCAGCAGCACTGGCAGGGTCATTGGTTACTTCCTGTACCTCAGGGCTACTCTCACAAAGGAGTTCTGACATACCATTCCTAATCAAGGCAAACTCACTCCCTATCATGTGATGCATTAGAAGGTTTGTCTCTCAATTACCCCAGGACTACAGCTGTGGTGGACAGTGCTGTCGTCTAGTAAGTGACCAGGATTTAATCACATGTTGTTCTTCGTCACTGTTTTTAGGTCACCTGAGTCACTCACCTGGGCATTTCCTGACATGCCACAGTAAACATGCTACTGAAGGAAAGTGCATGGTGTAAGAGGAAACAGTTTATTGGTTATCTGTTTTGATTTGTATTGCTTCAACCAATGAGAATCAGTGTATCAAAATGCTTAGGAATTAAAAATGAAAGCACAAAAAATAGCAAGTTGTTCTCCAGTCACTTCTCAAGAGAAAATGTAAGTTACAACTTACTGTCGATAATGAATGCAGACTTTGGCGCCTGGATTAGATAATTTAATGTGCCAATTTTCATCTGAATAGGACTGTGGCACAAGTTGTATGGCCTTCCCTATCACTGTATGTGGGAGAAAACCAATTGCATGGTTATGATGTTCATGAAGCCCTTTCCCAAAACTGTGAAATTCATGGCCCCTTTGTGAGGGGTTCAGTCTCTTAAGTGGAGCCAATGTGGTCATATAGTTAAGATATCTATATATTAAATCTTAGAAAATATTCTCTACTCTGAGACAAGTGTAAGAAAAATTAAATGCACGGATAGAAAATCATGGCACCTAGGTTAGGGGTTTAAGCCCTAGGGTTGAGTAATATGTCTCTTTAGTAAAATTGTATTATATCTTATAAAATCTTCTTCTATCCTCTCAGATATGTGTGAGAAAAAACTAAATGCATGGTCTATGTATGGGCTATTGTACTTGGGTGAATATTAGGGTCTGTGGACATTTTGTAATTATGTACTTTGTGGTGACATTTTTATTGAAGGAGTACACAGCTTGTGTTGCTGACTACAACAACATGTCTCACCCTCAAGTACAGGGGGTTGTGATACATGTCATCACTGTAAACGGGGATTACCTTTGGGGACTCGTTTCACCTGAGTCTTGGCATTTACCAGCTGGCAACATCTGTGACTCAAACAATGTCAGCCTCATTTACATTCTCAATTTCAGCTCAAACTTATCATTGGAATTTTTTAGGGACTTGTATGGAAGAGGCTGGAGTATTAGTGGCCACTTGAAAAAGAAATGTTCTTAACTCATCAGCTGGTCATCATTACCTGCTGGTGGAGGCTGAACATTTGAATAAACATTGCTGGAGTGTAGCTAGCAGTGGGTGTCCTCATTTGTGCTGAGAAGAGTCAGAGAAGTATTCATTTTTAGTCCACCTCTGGATTTGCAAAACGAGACCATTAGTTTACCCATGGTCTGTCCATCTGTCTGTCCATCTGTCTGTCATTCCAAATCAGTTTTTTGGACTTGTCTCTGCATTGGAAGAGACCAACCGACCTTCCGAAAATAAGAAATGTTAACATTATATTTGTTCTAGAAATATTTTTATAGACTTGGGGGAGGGGTGGGGTGTAGTATGATTATGTCCACAAGCATCTGTGAGCAGAAAATAATCGATTGTTTATTTGTTTTATGTCCCGCTGAGAATTTGTCATATCGAGACGTCGCAAGTTGTAGGTGAAGTACCACAAATTTAGACTTAGTGCTCAGGGCCATAACAGGGAGGGTTCTTAATGTGCTACATATGTAACGCCTACTGTGACATGGGACCTCAGTTTTTAAGGTCATATCCAAAAAACCCATGATTCTTGTGTCTAAATGCCAAGCGTTTGGTGAAGGAGCAATCACTATCTATGTTAATGTCTTTGGCTTCACACGTCCATGGTATGAGTTGGGTTCGAAATCATGACCTCCTGGTTACAATGTGAATGCTCTAACCACTGAGCTACCGTGACAGAAAAGGATTAAAACCAAACTACAAAGATGTTCACCTGTTAAGAATAAATTAATGTTCTGAACCATTATATTCACTGCTTGAAAGTAAACAAAGTTGAAAACAAAATTTTGGTGGATTTTTATTTTTTGTTTGTTTGTTTGGTTTTTGTTTTTGTTTTATTTTGTTCTGTCTGGTAAATTTCTAACTTGTCTGGTAGGTTTTCTAATTAATCCCTGATGTACAGAACATAATGTCTGTTGCATTTTTATGCTCTTTGGCCATCTCTGCATTATTATACCCCCTGCAACAAAGTTGAGAGGGTATGCTGAAATCAGGTAGTCTGTCTGTCTGTAGATCAAATGGTTTCCAGACTCTAAAGTTTTATTCTTATCACCCAGATTTAACATATCATACATACAGTCTCAAAATAAGAAGAAGATGAGCCCATTCGATTTGGGGGTCAAAGAGGTCAAAGGTCAATTGTACTGGACATTGAAATAGTAAAATGGTGTCCAAGCTCACACATGTTATCCTTTTCACCTGGAGTCACAATATCACACATATGGACTACCCATGAAATGAAAATGATCCTTACTGATTTTGGGATCAAAAAGTCAAAGGACTGGGGTGATTGGGGAGTATTCTTTGTGAGCAGTGCTTACAGTGTCTCTTGTTATAGATTTTGTAGCCTTAATGTTACCTTTAACAAAGTTGACAGATAAGCCAGTGAGTCTCATGTTTATATTCTGTTATGAAACAGATAGTTATTTTACCAAACTTCTGTAGAAAAAATTACTTAAGATTAATAATTTGCACCAAATTTCCCTTATTTGTCTGAATTGTGGTCATTCCAGCACTTCATTGTTACTTTGGTTTTTCAGCTTCCTGGGCCTCAGGAGATGATGACACCCTGCCGCAGGAATATTTCCCGTCTCTTAAAGCAGGAGGAGGTTACTTACCATCTGATCCATTTCTGGCAACAGTCTTTTATCTGGAGCTGGTCAAATTTCATTTTAGGTCACCTGAGCTTTAAGCTCAAGTGAGCTGTTATCCATCTGTCTGTCTGTCTGTAAACTTCACACATTTTCAACTTTTCTATAATCACTTGCCCCATATCAATCAGACATAATACAGAGAATCCTTTTATAAAAACATTCAAAATTGTTCAAATGAACCGCCAATCACCTTTGAAGGGAAGGTAATCAAGAAATGGCTAAAATAGGATGGGACCATGTAAGAATCTTCTTCTAAAGAACCACTGGGCCAGTAAAGTTCAAATTTACATGGAAACTTTCTTACATAGAGCGAATTCAAGTTTGTTAAAACCATCGTCCTGAGGAGTAGGGTGGGGCCACAATAGGGGATCAAAGTGTTATATGCAGAAATATAGGAAAAAATCTTTTAAAGTATTCTTCTCAAGAACCACTAAGCCAGAAAAGTTCAGATTTACATGGCAGTTTTCTTACATAGAGCAAATTCAAGTTTGTTAAAATCATAGTCCCCAGGAGTAGGGTGGGCCACGATAGGGAATCAAAGTTTTACATGCGAAAACTTTATATTTTTTATAGCAAAAATCTTTAATATTGACCAAGCTGACTCAGGTGAGCGGTGTGGTCCATGGGCCTCTTATTACACCACCATGACATGGCTAGGGCATATAGTGTTAACCTTTTTAGGTCACCTGAGCTGACCTGATCACCCACTGTGTGTCATCTGTTTGTCTATCTAAGAACTTTTTCGACTTCTTCTCCAGAACTACTGGGCCAACTTCAAACAACCATGGCACAAATCATCCTTGGGTAAAGGGAATTAAATTTTGTTCAAATGAAGGACAACACCCTACTCCAAGGGGAGATAGAACAAAATAGCCAAACTACACTGACAAATTTTAAAAATCTTCTCTACAATGAGCAGGCCAATTTCAATTAAACTTGCTACAAAACATCCTTGGGTGAAGAGAATCCCAAGTTTGTTCAAATAAAGGGCCATACACCCTTCAAATAACTACAAAACTGCAAAAATAAGGTGGGGTCATTTAAAAATCTTCTTTTCAAGAATACTGGGCCAGAAAAATTTCAATTTACATGGAAGCTTTCTGACATAGTGCAGATTCAAGTTTGTTAAAATCATGGCCCCCAGAATTTAGGGTGAGGCCACAATAGGAGATCAAAGTTCCATATGCGAAAATATAGAAATTTTTTTTTTTAAATCTTCTTTTCCAGAACCACAGGGCTACTTTCATTCACACTTAATATATGTCATCCTTGTGTGAAAGGGGATTCATGTTTGTTCCAATGATGGGCCATGCCCCCGTCAAAGGGGAGATAATCACAAAAATGCAAAAATATGGTTGGGTCATTTAAAAAGAACCACTGGGCCAGAAAAGTTCCAATTTACATGACAGCTTTCTGACATAGTACAGATTCAAGTTTGTAAAAATCTTGGCCCCTAAGGGATAGGATGGGGCCACAACAAGGGATCAAAGTTTTACATGCATATAGGGAAAATCTTTGATATGGACCAAGGTGACTCAGGTGAGCAATGTGGCCCTTGGTCCTCTTGCATGAATTTTTATGTCGAAATTTATGTTGTAAAGGCTTGATATGACATTGTGAAAAGGTTATTTTTTGGTTTCTTAATTCTTAATGTGAGAATAAATTTTACAGGGAAGCAGTTAATGGAGATATTTGACTGATTGATGAGGATAATTTTCCAGAGACTCCGACATATTATCAGACTTGGATAGTTGTATTGCTGTAGAAAATGTCAGGTTTGTTAATGAAACCATGTAAAATATTCCATTTTTATCTGCCATAAAATGGCTAGGGCATATAGTGTAAACCTTTTTAGCTCACCTGAGCTGAAAGCTTAAGTGAGCTTTTCTGGTCACCTATTGTCTGTCATCCATCTGTCTGTCTGTTTGAAAACCATTTCACATTTTTGACTTCTTCTCCAGAACTACTGGACCAATTTCAACCAAACTTAGTGCAAATCATCCTTGGGTAAAGGGAATATATTTTTGTTCAAATGAAGGGCAACATCCTTCTCCAAGTGGTGATAAGAACAAAATAACCAAAATACACAAACAAATTTTAAAACTATTCTGCAGATTGAACAGGCCAATTTCAATTACACTTGGTACAGAACATCTTTGGATAATCATAAAAATGCAAAAATAGGGTGGGGTCATGTAAAAACCTTCTCAAGGACCACTGGACCAGAAAAGTTCCAATTTACATGGAAGATTGGTGACATCGTGCAGATTTAAATTGATGAAAATCATGGCCCTGGGGGTAGGGTTGGGCCACAATAGGGAATCAAATTTTACATATGAATATCTAGGGAAAATCTTTAACAATCCTCCAAGAACCACTAGGCTAGAAAAATTCAAGTTTACATGGCAGCTTCCTGGCAAATTTTACATATAAATATTTAGAAATTTTTTTTAAAAAGTTTCTTCTCAAGAACCACTGTGTCAGAAGCATTCAAATCTACATCACAGTGCAGGCTGCAGATTGTTAAAATCATGGCCCCTGTGGGGTAGGGTGGGAGCCACAATAGGGGCACAATAGGGGATCGAAGTCTTAGATGCAAAAATAGAGGGAAAATCTTTAAATATGGGTCTCTTATTTGTCATTCTATTCTTCTGTCATTCCATCATAATTCAGTTTCATTTCCTTATCTATGCAATGGAGGTACATATTCAACTGAAATTTGGTGTCTAGATACATCACCAGAGTATCTAGATCAAATTCTTATTTAATTCTTAACATTGTACCCATTAGACGTAGAAAAGTCTTGATAATTAAGTTTCCACTCTTTATACCCCACATTATTTTGATTCAGATTTTTTTAACATTCAAGGAATTTAAAGATATTTTTTGTTGGAGTTTGTTGGAGTTGGGGGGGGGGGGGGGGGGGGGGGTCACTATCCAGAGTATATCTTAAAATCATTTATTCTTCAATGAGCACAAATTCACTATTTCCATCCACAGTGCCCTGCTGATGGTATTAGTCGTGTTAGGATCTCAGTAATATGTGAACATTTTGAATTTATATTTGGGATATGAATGTCATTACGTGATGCAGGTCAAGTTACTTTATGCATAATTTTGGTCCGATATTTTTTGATAGAGTTATGCCCCTTAGACTATATGCACAATATACAGTTTTTGTTCATTATCTCAGTCATACACGGACATTTTGAATTGAAGTTTGGAGTATAAATACATGCTGAAAATATGCAGGTCAAGTTTGTATCAAGTTGTGGTTGAATAATTTTTGGAAGAATTAAGGCAACTGGACTGAAATATTTAAACAATTCATATTTCTGTTCAATATCTTGGACATACATAGACAGTTTGAATTGAAGTTTGGGTTATAGACTTATTATGGGAATACACTTAAATCAGGGTTCAGTCTGATAATGTTTGGTAGAGTTATGGCCCTTGCGTGGATGCAGTTGTATCGCTATAACACATTTAGTTCTTTTTTAAATGCTGTATATTATTGGAAATAAAAGTTAAAGAACTGTAAACATCAAAATCTTAAGATTTAAAAAAAAATTGGTAATAACAATGAAAGAATGTGTTCAATGACTTATCAGTGATCAAGTGTAATTAACTCTGCAATAAGTGTAGATTGATTGATTAATTGTTTGTTGTTTTCTGCCACACTGAACAATTTTTCAGTTATCTGGTGGTGTCCAGTTTTTTATTGGTGGAGGAGAGAACCCAGATACAATGTACCTGGGAAGAGACCACTGACCTTCCGAAAGTAAAATGGCAAACTTTTTCACCTATATCGGTGCGAGTGAGAATGAAACCTGCACCGACTCGAGGTGAGAGACCTTTTGATTTTGAGTATGATGCTCTAACCACTCGGCCAAGGAGGCCCCAACAAGTGTAGACATTTTATCAATGCATCACTAGATATTTTTCTAGAAATTGAATGAAGTATTCAATAGGAAGTGATTGTACAGGTCTTGGTTTTAGGGAAAAGTAAGATCAGTCTGCTGAACTTTAACTTACAGCTGAAAAATGTCTTAATCATCTGGCAAAACATCAATATAGGAGGGAAGGGGGGCAGTGCCAGTCATTTATTTCACTTTGATAAAGGACCATCAATATTTGAAGACAAAGCTATTTCCTATGTAACAGGAAATGCAGTGGACCAGATTGAAATTCAAACCTAGGGCCCTAGAATCTCTAGTCAGGTGCTCTACCAATTGAGTAACATGGAACCAGTCTCGCCACCAAATTAAATTTCTAATTTTTAAAGGTAATTCATCCGTCACAAATACTAGAGGTTTCTGGGCAACTTTGCTTACCCGAGTCAAGGTGAACCCTCTGTTATTCAGCTGTATTGATCATTAAAAGATTTTTCTTTTCAATCTTTATTCATATAAAACTTTAGCTCAATATTGTGATCCCAACATCACTCCAAAAGGGTCACTACATAACCATGATAACAAGGTCAAACATCATAGAATGAAATGGACGCCTTGTCAGAAGGAATCTATATACAAAGTACGAAAGTCCTACCCAAAACAGACCAGGAAATATCGCCTAGGACAACTTTTCTTACAAGTAGGTCAAAATCAAGGTCAAGGTTACAGTATCACAAACTTTGCCAGTTTGGTACTAAAGGAAATTATTCCTTGTCACAAGAAATGCATACATGTACATACAATGAAAGATAACTCAAAATTCAAGAGTTATCAGCAAGTTTAAGTTTTTATTAATGTCTTGCTATTTGGGTGAAACTTTAAGGTCAAGAGGTCAAATGTCATTTTATCAAACAAAGAGTTGTGCCATAAGGAATCTGTGTACAAAAACAAAAGTTTCACCTGAAATAGATATGACCTTCATTAGATTTTCTTAGAAGTAGGTCAAACTTCAAGGTCATGTCACAAGGTTGAAATCTTAGATACTAAAGAGGTTTTGTCACACAAAAAAAATGAAAGTGCTGTCCCTCACAATTCAAAAGTTATGGTAGCATAGTTCAAGTTTCAGTTAAAGGTTTGAAATTTAAGTCAAACTCCAAGGTCAATATCACAAAGTCAGAGATAATTATAATGGTATAAATCTTGTCATTAGAAATCTATATAAAAATCCAAAAACCCTACTACTTAAATAGTTCAGGAAATATTGTTTAAGCTAGGTTTTCTTAAAAAGGTCAAACTCTAAGGTCAAGGTCACAAACTTTAGTACACTAAGAAAGGTCTTTTTCACATCAAATGCCAATATATGAAATAAGAGAGCCACATCACTCACGATTGAAACATACAGGACAAGACAATATGTCTCCGACTTCCATACTGAAATTTCAAATTTTTTTTTTCACCAGCATTACCAAATCCTGTTTTTGCGGTGTTTTCTGTCACAAACCTTGTTACTTAGATAGAAGGAAATTGCCAGAATACAGATATTGCACCATTTTTTCTATAGATTCTGAGAGTTATAAGTGGCCCCAGACCCCCTGCCATAAGGCCACTGAGCAAGCTCAGTGGATAGAAGCAAATTCAGTGGATACGAGCAAGCTCAGTGAATACGAGCAAGCTCAGTGGATATGAGCAAGCTTAGTGGATAGGAGCAAACTCAGTGGATGGACTGCTTCGCAACCCATTTATTTCCTACTT
Organism: Ostrea denselamellosa; assembly: GCA_024699665.1. Classification (NCBI taxonomy): domain Eukaryota; kingdom Metazoa; phylum Mollusca; class Bivalvia; order Ostreida; family Ostreidae; genus Ostrea; species Ostrea denselamellosa. The sequence goes on along the minus strand of JAMZEH010000068.1, from coordinate 2,637,603 downwards.
TTTTATTCTAACCCCAAATTGTGTGTGTATCTGAAGTTGTTTGCTTATTAACATGACTAATCATGGCCCTGCTGTTGTTGAGATGACAAGTTTTAAAGCTGTTTCCTATATGTCCCAATATTAAACTTTGGTGCCCTAATGTTTCTCCACCCCACCCCACCCCCAAAGGGCCATAATTTGAACAAACATGAACATGTAATAGCTGAGGATGCCTGCATATTGGTGTGATTAATCGTGACCTTATTTTTGAGAAAAAGACTTTTCTGATATATCTCATGTAAAACTTTGATCCCTTAATGTGGCCCCACCCAATCCCTGGGAGCCACGATTTGAACAAACTTGAATGTACACTGTATCAGGAAACTTATACATCAAATCAATTTTTCTGGCCCAATGCTTGTTGAGAAGATTTTTAAATGACCCACCGGTTTTGCCCTTTCTTGATTATCTTCCCTTTGAAGGAGACATGGTCTGTCATCTAAGCAAACTTGAATCCCCTTTTACCTAAGGATATGTACTAAGTTTTGAATGAAATTGGCCAAGTGGTTCTGGAGAAGATGAAAATGTGAAAAGTTAGTAACAACAGAGAAATTTTGATTGGAAAAGCTCACTTTGGTTCAGGTGAGCTAATCAAAATAAACTTTCCAAAATTAGAAATGTTCTTACAATAAATGGAGGTGCAGCATATCAGTACAGAATTACTAGTGAATGTTGTTGTAGTGGTTTTGACTATTTGCACTATGGATATTGGTCTAGCTCAGTGGTTAGGTCACCTGACTAGTAATACTGGGGTCTCAGGTTTGATTCCTGGTTCAGTCAAACCATGGATATTAGTCTGGCTAGCTCAGTGGTTAGGTCACCTGACTAGTAATACTGGGGTCTCGGGTTTGATTCCTGGTTCAGTCAAACCATGGATATCAGTCTGGCTAGCTCAGTGGTTAGGTCACCTGACTAGTAATACTGAGGTCTCGGGTTCGATTCCTGGTTCAGTCAAACTATGGATATCAGTCTGGCTAGCTCAGTGGTTAGGTCACCTGACTAGTAATACTGAGGTCTCGGGTTTGATTCCTGGTTCAGTCAAACCATGGATATCAGTCTGGCTAGCTCAGTGGTTAGGTCACCTGACTAGTAATACTGGGGTCTCGGGTTTGATTCCTGGTTCAATCAAATCATGGATATCAGTCTGGCTAGCTCAGTGGTTAGAGCACCTGACTAGTAAAATACGGATCTTGGATTTCAATCCCGCTTGAGCCATAAATTTTCTACTTCCCATTACATTTTCATGTATAAACACATGTAAATATATCACGGACTATTCTTGACAATTCAATTTGATTTTACTTTATCTGTATTGATTTTGTAGGACGGTGGAGATTTAGATACGTGTTGTGACGTTGTTGATGATAAACAGAAGACTGTGACCTTGGATCTGTAGATCTGTGATAAGTCCGGACGTTTGGGGTCACTCTGTTACAGTACTACATATCTAAGTAAGTACTCAGTAATAATGTAAGACTGTACTTTATATCATGTTTATCTATAATGTATACATTGAAAATAAAACACAAATAGGGGATATAATTAACACACAGAGTAATGTTCAATCAGTAGTTTATCACACTACAACAAGTACCAGTATACATGTAAGTACTCAGTAGTGGATGTACTATAATTCAGGGCTACACACAAAATACTGACAACGTGAAATTTCTAAGGACTTGACAATAACTGATTTACATTCATTAAATTGTGTTCAGTGATTCACAGGTGTTGACAACATTGTATATAGATAAATTACCAGTAACACAGTCAAATTAGTAATTAGTACACTAAGATTAATACTGTGTCACTAAATATCATACTACAGAATTACTAAACAGCAGTGAGAGACTAATGTTCAATCAGTTAAACACTGAAAACAAGTGCATGGTAGTTACACATCACAAACACAGGGCTGTAATTAACACAGGGCTGTAATTAACACAGGGCTGTAATTAACAAGCAACTGTAATCAACAAGCAGATGCAATTAAACACAGTTGGTTTACATATGTAATTAACACTGTGTAGATGTGTAATTAACACTGTGTAGAGGTGTAATTAACACTGTGTTTAGGTGTAATTAACACTGTGTAGAGGTGTAATTAACACTGTGTTTAGGTGTAATTAACACTGTGTAGAGGTGTAATTAACACTGTGTTTAGGTGTAATTAACACTGTGTAGATAGATATTGGATTTTCTTCACTTTATCAGTGTCCCACTCAGCCACAAAGAGGTTGTCTCTGATGTCCACACATAAACCCCATGGAGCGCGTAAATCATCAATGTAACGGAGGAACTGTCCGTCCTGATCTAGGATGTGGATACGGTCATTGTCACAGTCTGCTGTCAGGATGTGACTCTGGCTGTCTGTAGTGATGCCGTATGGATAAAATGATGACTTGGTATTAGAGGGATGACCCGTGTATCTAAATCGGAGTTTTCCTGACGGATTGACCACCACTACTGCACTATTGTCAGCCACACAGATATCCAGGTTCCTGTTCTCACTGATGTATTTAGTGTTATAACCAGATGAATAGAGAGGACGACGCTGATCATCAAACTGAATGCTTTGTGTCTCTGTGGAGCCAGAGTAACGCACAACTTTGGATGGTTTGCCGTCATTACTGATCATGGTAACCAGGAGATCACCAGAGGCGGTACAGCAGACATTGCGAGGTGTCCACCCCTGTAGTGTGATCACGGTCTGTGTCTGTTTATTCTTCACTATGTTTACAGTGTTATTATCAGTATAAATAAGATCTCCGTCCCGTGTCACTGCTATGTCCCATGGTTTGTTCCCTGACTTGGTTTTTATTGATGTCAGTCGTTCACTCTGGAGGTTGAGGAGCTTCATGATTTTGTTTTCTCCGCATGTCCAGACTTGTTCTTCACTGAGACAGCTAACACCGTATAGTGTGTCATACTCAGTGTTTATGGTGGCGGTGAGGCGCGGTTCATCAAGCAGTGGTTTGACTGGAGGAGACGATGTAGCTTCTACTGACTTCATTGTGTCGCCATGTTCTGTTTTAATGGATAATGGCGACAGAGAACCAAACATTGCATGGAGTTGATCCGTGTTTATTTTCACAGGAGAAAAACTTGGTTCTGTAACGCGGACTTTAGGCGGTAATGTTCTAAATTCGGAATTCCTAGATTGGTAAGTAGAGGTTAAGGAGACGTCATTTGATTCTAGGATTGATTTCAAGTCAGCAATGATCTGTTTGAGTTCCGTAATTTTCTGTGTGATTTCTTCTGTGTTTTTATTCAGGGTAGATAGGTGTTTGTCTTTCATCTCCTGAATCTCAGATTTCCGTTGGTTGACAATGGCGGGTGACCTCTCGGTGTAAGATCTCTCCTTGTTGATCGGCAGCGGTGGTCAGTTTCCTATAATTCGTTTCTAACTCGGATTTCTCCGTTTTGATATCGGACGCCATTTCTAGATATCGAGGATAAATTCGGGTCTCCAGTTCCTCTAAATCATTTTGTAAAGTGTGAGTTTTAGCGCTGAGTTTTTCCAGGATATCTGATATATCGTGACCTTTGTGTTCACCAAAATAAGGCGCAGGTAGAACAGACAGGAATGTCACAGTTCTCGCAGTAATGTTTACAATGTTTATCGGCGTGTGTCGGACATTTCGGATAGTTTTCAGTGGACTTTCTGTGTGAATAGGGCACGACATTGTGTCGTTCAGATGAATCTGAGAGGTGCTCCCCAACACAGGCCTTGCATAAGTTGATATGACAAAGTTCACAATGACTCTGTAGGGGGACAGTTTCACAGAGGTCACACAGTAGGACTTCTTGGGCACTGCGCCGGGGGTGCATTTCTGATGTCGGGATCACGCGAGCAGTTTACTGTCAACAAAAAGTGTAATCTCAATTAAGGATTTTGACTGGTAAAAACAAATAACAACAAGCTAGAATTACAGTATGATGTAAATACTACGTTGATTGGTTTTAATATTTTGTAAATGGAATTATACGTACGAGAAATTCATGTACCAAAAATATCCCCCCCCCCCCTTCAGAATTATATAAAATTATTATCATAATGAGCAGATCTCTCCCATTGATCACACAGATATCAATATTAATGACACTACAGTGTCAGAATTCGTGTATATAATTTTGTCTAACCTGAAAATCCAACATGGCCTCCCTGTTATATCGACCTTCCGTCTCGTCCTGAGAATTAAATACCTGTGTGACGTGTCGGCCTGTATACCCTATCTCCGTGTTATCGATTGTGTAAATAGTTTTAAAGTTTGTTTGACCTAGTTTGTGTCAGGTAGCTATGTCAATGTAACAAACAAACCACCAGACACTGTATAGAAAGCCTCTTCAATTATACCCATGTAAATTGAAATTTTACCTTGTGTACAAATATACTCTTGCGTATCTAGTTAGAAAATTATAAAGAACTGCAAAATAAAACGAACAGCAATGTCCATTGGAGTGTGTGTGTGTGTGGGGGGGGGGGGGGGGGGGGGGGGCATTTTATGCAGAGGGGCTACGTGGTTGGTTTTTTTTTTTAAATAAGTATATAAAATAAAAACTCGAATCACATGTCTATTTAATGAATTAATTATATTTTTTTATTCATAGAGACGTCACCATGATGCAGTGCCATGAATTCAGCACTTGACGGCCGTGGCAGTGAGAGTTCTTTATCGTGACAACGCCCACCATAACACCTCCCCTCCGTTTTCAACGTCATATCTGAAGACCGGTGACTCTCATCTATCACAAGGTGCTCGGCGAGGGGGGAGTTTTTCAGTACCTGTGTTAAATATCTTGCATTATTATTTTACACCTATGATGGTAAATCACACTGACTTTTTACAGGTATAATTTACTTCAAAGCAATAAAAGTGAAGCATGCGTATACTTGTAGATATTTAGGTGTAAGATGACAAGTTCAGAGTCTGACAGCTCCGTATAGAACTGTAAATTGATCTGGGATGTAGAATCCCTCCCCCCTTCAAAGTTCTCTAATTTTAAGCACAACAAATTAAACTCGAGCGCCACCCCTTTTTATTTATTTATTTTTATTTGTTTTATTCAGTAATTACTCTGCTTGTAGGTGTGTGAAATCATCTTACCACAGGGCGCATTAAGCAAGATTTACTTACGCCGTCTGCATTTATCATCAATTCTTACCTGTGGACAGGTAAACCATAGATAAAACACCTGTGTTTTTTGAAGCTGCGTGAAGCTTCTGTTATGCACCCTCCGGTGTGAATTGTACGAAATACTTTACACAATTGTGTGATATACTTAACATTTTTTTCTTTTACAGAATGAATTGAGTAGAATAAAGAACCTCCAGATATCTATGTACACGTGTTTGATTAAACTTCTGTTGCACTCGCGCATGCGAGCTTATTCTACATAACGTGTTCGATTTTTATTTCCTGAATATTTTAGGGTTTTGTTGAACTAGTGAATTACAACAGTTCAAAATAATAATAATTCTTATTATTATTATAATTTCTTCCAGTGATTTAATTAAAAGTCAAGTGATTTTCCTAAAACTTGAGTTTTTATACATAAAAATGTTTGTCGGTAACTTGAATTTAATTTCCATGGCCATTTTGCCGAAAATCACTTGGGCGTGATTTACACAGCGCTATCGAAGTTTTATTTGAGTGATCAATAATTGTTTAGTGTAAAGGTGAAGATAACGAAGAGTGATCAATATGTTAACTCGCTCCTGTAAGGAATAAAAAATTAAGAGTTGGGCAAACACGGATCCCTGGATATACCAGAGGTGGGATCAGTTGCCTAGGAGGAGTGAGCATCCCCAGTCGATCGGCCATGCCCGCCGTGAGCTCGACATCTTGAGAAGGGTGAGGGTCAAAAGATCGATGTCGGATAAATATATAAATTGAAATAGGGAGAGGGGGGGAGGGGTTAAAACTCCCGTAAGTATCTGTCATCGGACATCGATTATACGAATGATTTAAGCACGCGTTGACATTTTGAAACGTTATATACTACATAATAATATTACAATTTCCTGAACATTTACTATAATTTGCCGAATATAATACGAGTTGTGTTTAATACGCAAACCCGATTTTGGGGCTGAAAAGTGGGGGGGGGGGGGGGGTGGGGGGGGGGGGGGGGGGGGGGGGGGAAACGCACTTCGTGTTCACGCAGCAAAAAAATGAATTCTAAACAAAGAATAAGAATTTGCAAACCGCGGGGTGCTACGTTTTCGAGTTCAAATTCACGGTTATCTTCACTGAAATTCCCTAGTAATCGTGTAAATTTCAGGAAAAACACGATAATTTTTAGCATTAAAGTTTTAAAAGGTTCGATATATCCTTTGCTGAAAATAGATATCCGATGTTAATAAAAGTGAAATCAAAATATTAAACTAGTATTTAATTTGTTGTAATCAACACACCCCAAGTGATGTACAAATATGCAATATATCAACCTGGTCGTTAATTATAAGAATGATTATGAACAAAGACATTAATAGGTGCTGAAAATAATTGGTGCTCTGTCTGTAAAAACAATGATTGGGATACTGTACAGAAATGAAAAACTCTGAAATTTGATGCATGCAGATGGGTAACATATTCCAGTCGTTTACGGCAAGAGAAAAACTAAATGTATTGGTATATGCCAATTCATGGTGTTTTTTTTTTGTTTTTTTAAATTTTTTTGTTTTTGTTTTGTTGTTTTTTTTTTGTTTTGTTTTTTTTTGTTTTGTTTTTTTGGGGGGGGGGGGGGGGGGGGGGGGGGGGGGTTATGTTTACTAAAATGCGTGAAATAGAAATTCTTAGATACGCGCGTATTTCTCACCCATTCTCAGTTACTGTGTGCATTACTGTCGGCCGACGTTTTTATTGATTATTCATAATGTTTGGTACAATATTATTATTTTCTAAAAAGCCAAGTACTTTTTCAAAAGAAATTAAAATATATTTACCCACTGATGTGTAAACTGAATATAGCAAGGACTTCCGTTGTGCCCCCCCCCCCCCCCCCAAAAAAAATAAAATAAAACGTACATTACTGTCGCCAGAGCAGGTGATTTGTATTTCAGTGTCAGTGATATAAAATTTAAGCATAACAGCATTTTGCTAGGTTTTTATATAATGTTAGATAGCATGGATGAGGAAAAAAAAAAACAAAAAACTACTGGGTTTCATCGTGTATTTTCGGTTTTGGAAAATGAATGATCTGTTGGTTTCTGTTGATAATGTTTTTAAGTTAGGTGGTTCTCTTTGGCTGTGGAATAGGTCAGGTTTCTAAAACCAGGTCGCCGATCCATAGGTCTCAACATTTAAGATAATATACCCTATAAATTCCGCCTACATAGTAGTTTTCTTTGCTAATAATGGTAGCTTTACAGATTGGAGGATGTAGATAGTTTCTTTGTATATATAATAGAATTATTCATGTGATACTTTTTGTTCGCATTATCCAAATTAAAATGTCGTGTTCTCTAAGCGTATGGATAAGGGGTGAAATGTACGTTACATCATGTTTACAAAAAACGAGTTTTTCAATGCAATAAATGCATGGTGACAATTGTATAATACTTCTCCCGTATTTGTAATCAAATATAAAAATGTATGGCATGACCTTGACCTTTAAGTTTTGAAAGCCCCCATGTTTAAGATTCTGAGGGAAATGGAAACAACGCTAAAATCAGTCATTTGAGATAAGTGTGACGAGTTCACTAATTTTGAAATTTTGTGATGTAAACAAATATAATCTATATAATAATATTTTATCATGCAAATAAATTTTAGATGATAAAAGTGTATCTTCCCCATTTCTGAACTTGCACATGATGTTCTACCTATATTAATACGACATTTTGTGGGGAAATGTACGTGATATCTTGTAACGTGCATTTCTTATATTTTCGTAAACTACTCGATTGTAATCATGAACTTTACATTCTGTCCATCATGATACATTATATGTACTGTCAGAGAATTCTAGTGTTAAGTATTCCAAGCGTTAAGGTACATTGTAGTGATCATAACCAAGATTTAGATTACAGATTTGTTATTAACTCGTACGTATTGTTAGATTGAAGGAATAGATCGCCCCATATACACATATTTCATTTTTATTCATATTTGCAGAAAATGCCACCCAATAGAGCGGTAAGAAAGATGAAACACAATGCAACTGATATTGATGAAATCAAACCATAGGCGCTCTGGTCGTGGACAATGTTAATAAACGCTATATTACTTATCGAGGAAATTCGAACTATGATCGTGACATTTTTTTTCCCCACTCTATGATGTGGAGTTTTAGTGTTTTTCTAATTTATCATGCCTATGATACACTAGTATGACCATAAAATTTAATTCCAATAGATCCTCAGTACCCCTTGCTTGTCGTAAGAGGCGACTGAATGGAGCGGTCCTTCGGATGAGACCGAGGTCTCGTGTCACAGCAGGTGTGACACAATAAAGATCCCTCCCTGCTCAAAGACCCTGAGCGCTGAGCATAGACCTCAATTTTGCAGCCCTTCACCGGTAATGGTGACGTCTCCATACGAGTGAAAAATTAAACATTATATAATCAATCAATCTTAAGCAATTAAAAATTAACATCAATGTATACTAAATGAAACATGTTTCTTCCATATACGAAACATTGGACGCTCATATATAACGCAGGGTGGCTGTAAGACCTCAATCAACTCACTGGTCACTTCAACATTAAACTACGGAAATGTGACTTTGTTAGGATTGCCAACCAGCACAGTGAATTATATTTCGACAAAATACGAATAGTTTTAATGTACACTTTCAGTTCTAATTAACCAGTAGAAAAAATATACAGCGCGTTATTTTGTCGAAATATAATAGTATACTCGTATGTTTTAATTGTTAATCGATAGTTTCAAAATTAATGACATTTAGTTATAAAAAAGGGGGGGGGGAGTCTTGGTAAAAACTATATGAATTTAGTTTTTGTCATACATTGAGCTTTTGATCTCGCCCCTATGTTAACGGAGTAATCCGTGGTCAAAATCTGTGTGTAAAGAATTGACGGCGTAATAATTGGTATGAAACACGTCAGACAGCATTTGGCCAATGGCAGGCAAACTTGATCGTTATTGTTCGCAACATGAGTTATCGCCCGTAACTTATTGCATCATCTGAGACCCTTTCAACTGGAACGACGCGGGTGTTAAAATAAAACAAGCTGTAACTGACGGTAAATAAATTGAAAAATAAAAGAACAAGTATAATAATATATTTGATTGAACATATATAAATTCATAGAGTCAGGGTGAATCTGAAGCAATAAACACGTCAAATCAGCAAAAAATGTCAATTCATGAATCATTGGCATCCCGATAGTAATTCCTGCTCGTAATCGCCGATGTGCATTGACCTCGGTCTCAGTGGAACCCGATTACGCCATATTTCTCTTCTTATCCGCCATATTAGATGAGTGTTCTATTGTTATATGCATCAGAGTTTGTCTGGTATATAAGGAGACAAGAAAAGCAAGAAAAGAACATTCCCAAGCTCAGTTATGATAAAAAAATAAGTGAAAATCAAACATGTTATAAATCAATGGAGGTAAACGACATTCTACTCTAATAGGTAGATTAACCCTTATCAAATCGTTACTCATCTCCCAACTAAATCGTCTCCTTATTTTATTACCTTCTCCTTCAAATAATTTTATAACGAATCTCAGTGAAATACTCTTTAACTTTTTATGGCAGCTTAAAGTCGACAAGCTTAACAGAAAGCAAGTCATACAGGATTATGTAAATGGTGGACTAGAAATGACAGGCATAAAGAACTACATATTAGGGTTAAAATTATCATGGATGAAAAGAATATTATACTCTCCAGATACTAAGTGGGAAGTATTGTTAAATAAAATTGTCTCTTTACAAATACTAATCAGAACAGGATCTGACTATATAAATGTTGTTAAAAAGATATCAAAAATGATTTTTGGAAAGATACATTTTCTGCATTTCAAATTATCCAAGATAAAATAAAAATTCAATCCTGGTATGGCATTTTAAGCTAACCAATACAATGAAAAAATCAAAATTGCAAATAAAACAGTTTTCTATCCAAAAAAAAAAAAAAAAAAAAAAAAGGCTTGAGAAGAATATAATTTATATATCAGATTTACTTGATGAAAAACGATTTTTTTTCTTGCAAAACTTTCAGAAAACATATAAGATTAGACCATTGTTTTTAATATTATGCTTCACTTCAAAATTCTATCAAGGAAAGTCTTGCCACTCAGACAATTTGAATGGAAATGAACAATCCTAAGCCCATTCTTCCTTTAAATATTAAGATATTCTGTACAAATAAAAAGGGAACAAACATATCTATAATACTTTAATTGCAGAGAACATCACTCCATTAGGGAAATTGAAATGGGGAAAGTTTTTTGAAATTTCAGATTCTTAGTGGAAAAAGATCTATTCCTTTTCAATATACCAAAAATTCCAAATTACAGTGGTTTCAGTTTAGAATCAACAACTACATTTTAACTACAGATTCCGTTTTACTTAAAATAGGAAAAACAAATAGGAAATTAAACTGTTTTTGCAAAAGCAATGAAGAAACTATTATTCATCTGCTTTGGGACTGTCCGACTGTACAGGACCTTATCAAATCTCTCATAACTTTACTTAACACAAAAGGCATCACTATTACATTGGATAAAAAAAAATCATTCATCTTCGGAATCTCTAATTCAGAAGAAATAAGTTTTTTTCATGTTAATGATTAAATCATATTTATACAGGAAAAGCTGTTGGCAAGAAAATCTATCAATCCAAGAATTACTGATTGACATGGAAACACATATAAGTAAAATCAAATATACAGCAAATAAACAAAACAAATATAATAAATTTATAAAGCACTGGAATTCCTGGCTTCTTTTACTGGACAGACTCTGACTGGCAATTGGCAATTCCGCCAATTCTTAATATTTCATTTTATATCGATATAACCTGGTCATGACCGATTCTATTGTCCATGTATTAAACATCAAATTACACCACTTTTCTCTGCCTCTTTCTCTTTCTTCACTACCTTTCCCCCTTCATTTTTCAGTGTATATATATGTGTGTATGCGCAGAACACAATACAGAATTTTGAAACTGAAAAAAAAAAGAAAGAAATTCATCGCCAATACTATTACGATTACACTTCGATATGAACTCGTCGCACAGGTTAATAAGAATGCAAATTATGTAGGGTCATATGAGGTCAGCACGTGCTGACATAGATGCAAAACTGTTACTACAAAAGTTCTTCAAGTCTATGCTATTTATTCGTCTTTCATTTGTTAATCTTAAGATTGGAATTTCAATTTAGCTATCACAATAACGTGTTTATCATTAGATTGATTGATTGATTGATTTTTTGTTGCTTTCCGCCACACTCAACAATTTTTCAGTTATCTGGTGGCGTCCAGTTTTTATTGGTGGAGGAGAGAACCCAGATACAATGTACCTGGGAAGAGACCACCGACCTTCCGAAAGTAAACTGGCAAACTTCCCCACATATATCGGCGCCAGCGAGATTCGAACCCGTGCCGATTGGAGGTGAGAGGCCTTGTGGTTTTGAGCGCGATGCTCTAACCACTCGGCCACGGAGGCCCCTGTTTATCATTAGATCTCATTTCTTCTGCTCAAGGACATTTCCAGATGATGCAAAGAAGCTGAAAAAGCACTTCCTTATACAGAAACGTGAAATGGAAAGTAACTAAACTATGCATTTATTGATAGTTGTGTGATAAATAGAATCGTACACTCGTGCTTATGGCATATAAAATTTATGAAATTCGTTACCAGATTTATATATCGCCAAGGGTCGGGAAATATTAAATCTGGCAACTCGTTTCATAAATTTCATATGACATAAGCACTTGTTCAAGATCCTCTGTATATCAATCTAATTACATGGGGTGATCTATTGTATACACAGGCAAATGTGCTTCACGTGAATCTCAGGTGAAATTCAGGCCCGTGGGAAGCAATTTCACGGGGGGGGGGGGGGGGGGGGGCACACTAAAGTAATTTACGACAAAATAAGTGATATCGACAAAACCATTACTAAAATGATAACGGCATAAATATGTGCAAGCATTGAGGTGTACCCATGTACATAAATCTAATTGATTTCCCAGAAAACCCCTCACCTTTAATTTTAAGTTTTGTTTGTTTGGTTTTTTGGGGGATTGTTAAGGATTGTTTTAAAATCTTATTTTTTTTGTTTATATCTTTATCATTTTGTTATCAATCATTTCTGAGTCATAAGGTATTTAGTACTCGGTAAACTTTCCAAACATCGCCAGTCTGTGTTCACTTTCACTTACGAACTCCACCTATTTTTTTCAATGCAATAAAAGCAAATTGTTTGTTCGTATTTGGCACATTGTCGATCTCAGTGATGTATTCAATCTTTTCAAGGCGCTGAAGGAGCGCTCACTGGTAGCGTTAGTTGCGGGAAGTACCAAAACTAGTTTGAGAACTTTGAGGATCTCGGCAAACAGACTTTTTTCATTTGAATGTCTGAAAAATTCAACCACACTTGGTATATCAGCGTAAAGTCTTTTGGCATAACAGTCTTTAACATTATAAGCTGGCAGTGAAGATCCTTTGGCTTCAAATCTGAATCATATAGGATCGTGACAAAATTGAATTCTTCTTCAAACGTTTGGCCTGTGCAAGCCTTAATTACGAGGTTTTCAGGATTAACATTAGCTTTGTAACCTGGTTGGTCAAATCTAGATTTTAATGCCAAAAGCAGATCTAATGCCTCGTAGAAATCTTTCCTATACATATCTGCACACGATGAAAAAGTATGTACTGCTGTCCCATCATCAAGTTTACGAGGAATGTAGCGTTTTCTAGGAAGAACATCATCATCGATGTTCATCTGTTTTGCTTTTTCAACAACTTCCTCGTAAAACTGAGTAAAGACTTTGCAAATCACTCATTGTCGTTGATGGCATTTTTTGACCATCACTCGCCGAGATATTTGGAGCCTGCAGAGCCCTTGGCAAATCATCACTTTAACGTTAAAATGTTTCACTTAGTAGACACCCAAAGAAGAAATCAAACCTGTTCATGTAAGCAGCTACTCTCCTAATTCTGTTTCTCATTTCTACCTCACGCACGTATTGGAAGTTTTCATCCCAAACATTTCTCAGAATTTCATAGTTTGACAAAATACTCAACCGGTCGCGGTAGCTCAGTGGTTAGAGCGTTCGCTTCGTAACCGGGAGGTCGTAAGTTCGAGCCCCGCTCGTGCCATGGCCGCGTCAAACCTAAGACGAAAAATAGGTAGTGATTGCTCCTTCGCCAAACGCTCGGCATTTAGAAGTGAGAATCACGGGTCTTTCGGATATGACCTTAAAAACGGAGGTCCCGTGTCACGGTAGGCGTTGGCACTTTAAAGAACCCTCACTGCTACGGCCCTGAGCGCTAAGCATAGGTCTAAATTCTTGGTACTTCACCTACAGCTGGTGACGTCTCAATATGAGTGAAAAATTCTCGACGGGACGTAAAACAAACAAACAAAATACTCAACAATGTGTCGGCTTTTATTGTCCATATTGTGGGACATAAAATCCTTATTCCCGCTGACTCTAGATTTTGGGTATGTTTTAATGTATTGAAAATCATCTCTCTTCTTGGAGATTATTTAATCAACTTTGTTATATCCTTTGCCATGTCCAGGGTGTCTCTAAGCAGTTCCTTGTCGAGCAAGAAACATCAAAATGTTTGTGACTTTAAGCAAATTCTCTGTTAGACTTCTCGACTTTGTGCGTCTTTAAAAGACATTCTCCAACATCTTTAACCTCCTCCATTATCGTAAACTCCCATTCCATTGTCTCCTTATGGCAATCACTTTTCTCGTGTACAGCCAATTTTGTGGTTGCTTTTTTTCCCAGTTTTTAAAACCACTTGATATGAAAAGTTTTTTTCTTTCTTGTGACAACTGAGAGTCTTCTTTATGCAAGGAAAATAGAATACAACATCTTAGGTTTCTACAAAATGTAACCAAGACCACTGATTAAACCAGGAGATAAACTTACACTTCATCTTATAATACGTTTTAAAATTAAAACATTTATTTAGTTATTTTATCTGTCAAATAGCCACACGTCTTCAGAACTGTGTTCCTGGATTTTCAATCTCATCATCACTGCTTCATATCAACATATTATCAGTTAGTAAATTTTAAATGACCGGATGATAATAAATATGCAAAGTACAATTTCACAACTTGCATCCGGTAAATGAAAAAAAAATGTAGGAGATAATCTGTATAGCCGTCTAGTAAATGAGAAACAAAATGTAACGAGATAATATGTACAACCATCCAGTCAATCAAATCTTCTACAACCTGACAATATCAAAAGATATAGCTCTATTTACTGAAACATGTTTATCGATTCATTCATGTGTTGTTTGCCAAACAAAATATGATTACAAATTTCTTTTTATATATCTGAAGTTATGTAGCATTGTTTACAAAATAACGAGAGAGAGAGAGAGAGAGAGAGAGAGAGAGAGAGAGAGAGAGAGAGAGAGAGAGAGAGAGAGAGAGAGAGAGAGAGAGAGACTCACTTTAAAATACTGTCTAGAATTCTTGAAAAGCCAAAAGTATGTTAAAAACCTCAAAGATGATTTATTTTCTCGAAATTTTAAAATCTTGGGGGGGGGGGGGGGGGGGGGGGGGGGGTTGTCCTCCCTTTCTACTACATGGGTTCATGTACTACCATCAAAACTATGGTGGCTGATTTGTGCCAGTTTAGAATTACAATTACAAGACGACAACATGTAAAGTTGAAAAGACGACAAAATATAGGCGAAAAGACGACAAAATATCGGCGAAAAGACGACAAAATATAGGCGAAAAGACGACAAATTAAACCAGCTAATTAGCGACCTTTTCTTTGGCGTTTTGTCCTCTTTTCGTCTTTTCTCCTCGAAAAGATTAGAAAACGAAACGATTACAAAGCAATAATTAGCGATTTGTCGCCCCGAAATAACGAAAATACTGCAAGGCGGCAAAACGAAAAGACGACAAAAACGACAATTAGCGACTTTTCGCTCCGAAATAACGAAAAGATGACAAAACGCCAAGCGAAAAGACGACAAATGTATATTCCATTCCCTCAGAATGCATCAGTAATGTATGTATTCCGTTCTATCAGAATGTATGTGTTCCGTTCTATCAGTATGTATTTATTCCATTCTATCAGAATGTATCTATTCCGTTCTATCAGTATGTATGTATTCCGTTCTATCAGTATGTATGTATTCCGTTATACTATTCCGTTCTATCAGTATACATGTATTCCGTTCTATCAGTATATGTGTATTCCGTTCTATCAGTATGTATGTATTCCGTTCTATCCGTATGTATGTATTCCGTTCTATCAGTATGTATGTATTCCGTTCTATCAGTATGCGTGTATTCCGTTCTATCAGTATGTATGTATTCCGTTCTATCAGTATGTATGTGTTCCGTTCTATCAGTATGTATGTATTCCGTTCTATCAGTATGTATGTGTTCCGTTCTATCAGTTTGTATGTATTCCGTTCTATCAGTATGTATGTATTCCGTTCTATCAGTATGTATGTATTCCGTTATACTATTCCGTTCTATCAGTATACATGTATTCCGTTCTATCAGTATATGTGTATTCCGTTCTATCAGTATGTATGTATTCCGTTCTATCAGTATGTATGTATTCCGTTCTATCAGTATATGTGTATTCCGTTCTATCAGTATGTATGTATTCCGTTCTATCAGTATATGTGTATTCCGTTCTATCAGTATGTATGTATTCCGTTCTATCGGTATGTATGTATTCCGTTCTATCAGTATGTATGTGTTCCGTTCTATCAGTGTGTGTGTATTCCGTTCTATCAGTATGTATGTATTCCGTTCTATCAGTATGTATGTGTTCCGTCCTATCCGTATCTATGTATTCCGTTCTATCAGTATGTATGTATTCCGTTCTATCAGTATGTATGTGTTCCGTTCTATCCGTATGTATGTATTCCGTTCTATCAGTATGTATGTATTCCGTTCTATCAGTTTGTATGTATTCCGTTCTATCAGTTTGCATGCGTTCCCTTCTATCAGTATGTATGTGTTCCGTTCTATCAGTATGTATGTGTTCCGTACTATCAGTATGTATGTATTCCGTTCTATCAGTTTGTATGTATTCCGTTCTATCAGTATGTATGTGTTCCATTCTATTCGTATGTATGTATTCCGTTCTATCGGTATGTATGTATTCCGTTGTATCAGTATGTATGTGTTCCGTTCTATCGGTATGTATGTATTCCGTTCTATCAGTATGTATGTATTCCGTTCTATCAGTATGTATGTGTTCCGTTCTATCCGTATGTATGTATTCCGTTCTATCGGTATGTATGTATTCCGTTCTATCAGTATATATGTGTTCCGTTCTATCAGTATGTATGTATTCCATTCTATCCGTATGTATGTGTTCCGTTCTATCAGTATATGTGTATTCCGTTCTATCAGTATGTATGTATTCCCTTCTATCAGTATGTGTGTATTCCGTTCTATCAGTATGTATGTATTCCCTTCTATCAGTATGTATGTGTTCCGTTCTATCAGTATGTATGTATTCCGTTCTATCAGTTTGTATGTATTCCGTTCTATCAGTATGTATGTATTCCGTTCTATCGGTATGTATGTATTCCGTTCTATCAGTATGTATGTGTTCCGTTCTATCAGTATGTATTTATTCCGTTCTATCAGTGTGTATGTATTCCGTTCTATCAGTATGTATGTATTCCGTTCTATCAGTATGTATGTATTCCGTTATACTATTCCGTTCTATCAGTATACATGTATTCCGTTCTATCAGTATATGTGTATTCCGTTCTATCAGTATGTATGTATTCCGTTCTATCCGTATGTATGTATTCCGTTCTATCAGTATATATGTGTTCCGTTCTATCAGTGTGTGTGTATTCCGTTCTATCAGTATGTATGTATTCCGTTCTATCAGTATGTATGTGTTCTGTTCTATCCGTATCTATGTATTCCGTTCTATCAGTATGTATTCCGTTCTATCAGTATGTAAGTATTCCGTTCTATCAGTATGTATGTGTTCCGTTCTATCCGTATCTATGTATTCCGTTCTATCAGTATGTATTCCGTTCTATCAGTATGTATGTGTTCCGTTCTATCAGTATATGTGTATTCCGTTCTATCAGTATGTATGTATTCCGTTCTATCCGTATGTATGTATTCCATTCTATCAGTATGTATGTGTTCTGTTCTATCAGTATGTATGTATTCCGTTCTATCCGTATGTATGTATTCCGTTCTATCAGTATGTATGTATTCCGTTCTATCAGTTTGTATATATTCCGTTCTATCAGTATGTATGTGTTCCGTTCTACTCGTATGTATGTATTCCGTTCTATCGGTATGTATGTATTCCGTTGTATCAGTATGTATGTGTTCCGTTCTATCGGTATGTATGTATTCCGTTCTATCAGTATGTATGTATTCTGTTCTATCAGTATGTATGTATTCCGTTCTATCCGTATCTATGTATTCCGTTCTATTAGTATGTATGTATTCCGTTCTATCAGTATGTATGTGTTCCATTCTATCAGTAGGGACCTCCGTGGCCGAGTGGTTAGAGCATCGGGCTCAAAATCACAAAGCCTCTCACCTCTGTCGGCGCTTGCTCGAATCTAGGCCGCGGCGTTATGTGAGCAAGTTTGCCAGTTTACTTGCAGAAGGTCGGTGGTCTCTTTCCAGGTACATTGTATCTGGGTTCTCTCCTCCACCAACAAAAACTGGACGCCACCAGATAACTGAAAAATTGTTGAGTGTGGCGGAAAGCAACAAAATCAATCAATCAATCAATCATTCTATCAGTATGTATGTTGTCCGTTCTATCAGAATGCATGTATTCCATTCTGTCAGTGTGTGTGTATTTGGCAAATGGTTTATCCCATGTTATTGAGATGAAACAGTATCTAACATTGTGTTGTGTTCCACCTGAAAAAAAAACCCCACCGACAAAATGCCAAGCGAAAAGACGGCAAATAAAGTCATTAATTTGTGGGTTTTGTTAGTCGTCTATTCTTTTTTTCGTTTTGTCGTCTTTTCGTTATTTCGGGGCGAAAATTCGCTGATTGTCAAATGCCAAGGGAAAAGACTATAAATAAAGCCGCTAATTTGCGTGTTAAGTTTGTCGATTTTTTTGCCCATATTTTGTCGTTTTTTCGACTTTTTGTTTTGTCGTCTTGTCGTCTTTTTAGTAATTCGAGGCGAAAAGTCACTAATTATTGTTTTGCCGTCTTTTCCCCTCGAAATTCTTAAATTGTAAATGACAAATTGTAAATGGCACATAACGTGATAGCCACCATACAAAACAATGGAAGATACATCAGCTGCCACATCTTACTCTGTATGCAAAACCATTACATGAAAAAGTAACTAACTTTACATGTAAAAATAACTAACTTTACATGTAAAAATAACTGACTTTACATGTAAAAATAACTGACTTTACATGTAAAAATAACTAACTTTACATGTAAAAATAATTGACTTTTCATGTAAAAATAACTAACTTTACATGTAAAAATAACTAACTTTACATGTAAAAATAATTGACTTTTCATGTAAAAATAACTAACTTTACATGTAAAAATAAGTAACTTTACATGTAAAATTAACTGACTTTACATGTAAAAATAACTGACTTTGCATGTAAAAATAACTAACTTTACATGTAAGAATAACTAATTTTACATGTAAAAATAAATAAATTTGCATGTAAAAATAACTAACTTTACATGTAAAAATAAGTAACTTTACATGTAAAAATAACTGACTTTACAGGTAAAAATAACTGACTTTGCATGTAAAAATAACCAACTTTACATGTAAGAATAACTAATTTTACATGTAAAAATAAATAATTTTGCATGTAAAAATAACTAACTTTACAGGTAAAAATAACTAACTTTACATACATTTAAATAATCTTTGAACGTTGTCTAAAAAGTTGGGGCAGCTACAGACCCATATCTAAATACTAAATGCAATGCATTTTCTATTTACTTGTAATTTTGCAACATATTTTCTTCAATGTTACAAAATCTATTACTGAACAAAAAAGTATTTCTTAACATCAGATCCAACCTATAATTGAAGTTTTCGTTGCAGTTCGCCCTTTTTGGGCCTCCGATCAGGTGCATACTAGAACTTTTTTATTGTTCCTCCATAGAAAACGTTTAGACACGATCTGCAGGCTATGCTTTAGTATAGGATCAAGACAGAATTGTTTGAAATGGATTGATCATGCAATGGAAGTTTCGAGAATCAATGTATATTTAACATGTAGGACTACTGTACATCGTGAAAATACCAATCCCATTGGCAATCCGTCGTCTGTCACCATCGGCGGATCTAAACAGTACGGAGAATTTGCTGTACATTCCAAAACCTTCAAATGCATTCTATGTATCAAAATGTTTTTTGTTTTGGTTTATTTTACATTAAACTGTTTCACTGCATAAAACATACCAGTAAAAGGTCATATTCATCACATTTTACTACAGACTGAGAGT
This sequence comes from Ostrea denselamellosa, assembly GCA_024699665.1. Taxonomy (NCBI): domain Eukaryota; kingdom Metazoa; phylum Mollusca; class Bivalvia; order Ostreida; family Ostreidae; genus Ostrea; species Ostrea denselamellosa. The sequence continues at coordinate 2,617,925 of JAMZEH010000068.1, read as the reverse complement.
TATTTGTTGAATCCGCCCCTCACTGGTGACGTTATTTTACTAAGTTGGGATAGCCATATGAACGGACAACTTGCAATAAATATTTTTATCTCTATTATGTCGTTTCTCTCTCTCTCTCTCTCTCTCTCTCTCTCTCTCTCTCTCTCTCACACACACACACACACAGACACACATACACACACACACACACACACACACACACACACACACACACACACACACACACACACACACACTATATATATATATATATATATTGAAAGTTCACCAAACCGACCCCTGAGAATACCGGACGGCATTCCCGGAATATCGGCCGATATTTTCAAAGTCCCCGCAGAAATCTTCACACTTCCTTACAAAGAAAGATTCACAAAACTGACCACCCCTTAAAACCGGACACTGGTCACTTTTTATAAAACATTTGTAATTTATCCTCATGAAGTCGACCACTTTTTCAAGACGAGGAAATTTTGGTCAAAGAGATAATCAAGATCCATTTGATTTCATAGCCAATATGTGATTTGAAACTAGTGAAACTTGGTGTACGCGAGATTTAGAAGTTATTGTTCAATGTTTTTCCTGTCGTGTTGTGAGACCAGTGAACACTATTCATGGTGGGGCATACTTGTTTTTAGATCACCAGTGTCTTGTTGAGTGTAAATATTTAAAGCTCTTTATCTCATTGCATGAGTATTCTCGATTGTGACAGAACCCAATGTTTCAGAGATTCTATCTAAGAGTCATTCTGTTATTTATGGAAATTCCCATAGTAACTCTGGTTGTACTCAGCCTCAGGAAATCTGGCTCGGTACAATTCAGGAACTGCTTGTGTGAATAGACACCGGACTCATCAATATACAATCAAACAATGCATCATTGGTAGATGGAATGATATTGAGAGAAATGCACATTTTTGTACATTATGTAAAAGTAATCAAATTGGTGATGAATTTCATTATTCATTCTTCAAAGGAGTTTTTTTTTTAAATTTCAACTTTATTTATTTTACGACGATTAACAAACAAGTTCTACAATTTACATCAATGCTTCTCGTCGGTTCATATTTTGGTTGATATTAAAAGATGTTGAAAAAGGAAGGTAGTTTATAATTTAGATTTGGTTTAAATTACGCACCTCCGATATCCAGATTTTTTCCCGCATTTACATATGGAAAAAATTATGGTGGGTACTGGGACTCTTTTTCAGGATCAATTTGCAGAATGTGGAAATAACGAGTACGGAAATATATGACAGAAATGAACAGATACGGAAAAATATGGAAATCTATAACAGATATGCAAAAATACGGAAAAAAATACACAGGAAGTTGATGAAACCCAACATCTGCAACTAAAGTTTTTTGAATCGTTCGCTTTGTTAAAAATAAATCATAAACGGTACCAATTTCGAAGCACCAGAAGCGCATTTCGACAAATAATGTTACATCTGTGATGCCCAAGTCAAAAACTTGGAAATAAGAACAAACTTGAAAAAGCAGAATGAACCAAAACAAAAGCAAAATATTTGGTCATGACATCACTCTGAGTTTCATTCACGATACCCTGCTAGTTCTATCCATTCTGTATGCCTGGATACACCTCTCCTACAGATGTTACACCTGTAGCTCCCTCTCACGTCTCGTTGTACACGTTACCGCAGGCGTGGGTCTGGTCCGTGACTGCTTGTATTTCCAGGACTTATCACACTTAATCTTAAAATCGTTGTATTCCTTGACATCCCTGACCCTGTCAGGTACACTGTTCCAATCATTGACGACTCTCATCACACACGAATACTTTCTAACGTTCAGACAGCTGTCTTTTCAACAACTTCATTAGATTAGCTACTCTATATAGTTCAAAGAATCTGTTGTCATAAACACACTGACACCGTCTTGTCAGCCTCACGTAGAAGGTCAACTGGGACAGTACGATTGGATAAAGTGCCCTTCCTCATTTCAACTTAAAAACAAATATTTATTTTGGAAATTTTCACATCGACCGTATCTTACTTTCATGAAGAATAGCTACATAATATTTTCTGAAAAAGAAATAAAAATGCATATAATAATAATAATAATAATAATAATAAATACCAAAGCTAGACCTTCTCCTATACCGGGTACTCGAAATAACCAAAATGACTTTGATTCATCAAACTGTCCCATAAAAACACCGAAATTCCCCTCTAAATGAATAAATAATATATACCAAGTATATATATCATATACTTTGATAAATACTCTAAATTGCCATTGTAAATATAGAAATTTCCCCATATATTCACGAGGTTTCATAGAACGATAACTCTATCAAAATTTGTACACTGTATATGTCTATATCACCAAAAATAATTTATAATGAACAATTCCCACAAATATACATAAAAGGACGAGGATTTCAACTCAGAAATTATGCATACAAACACTTTGGTGATATCACTGTAAAGAGTCAGTAATTTTATCAATGAAGTAGAAATAAGTGAGAAATAGTTAGTGCTGGGTATTGCGAGTCAAAAATCGTATTGCGATATAGTGTAGACGTATTTAATTTCGTTGGGAAAAATTGTTGTTTTTGTAGTGAACAGGATTTCGTGTGGACCAATTTTCGTTGTTTGTGATCACTTTAAAATTACATAGTACGCTTACCAAGTATATTTGCTATCCTTATTTGCTTAAATACTGTTACGACACACATGCCATTTCTAAACCATTTCGTCGACGAAGCGTGCCGTCGTTAGCACCCGTTCACAAACAAATCCTTACTTTGCGAATTATGTAAACTTGAGACATTAATGATTGATTAATTATATACTGTTTAACGTTCCGCTCGAGAAACTTTCACCCACATGGAGACGCCACCATTGCCGGTGAAGGGCTGCAAATTTAGACCTATGCTCGGCACCCATGACCCTGGAGCAGGGAGGGATCTTTAACGTACCACACCTGCTGTGACACGGGGCCTCGGTTTTTGCGGTCTCATCCGAAGGACCGCCCCATTTAGTCGCCTTTTACGACAAGCAAGGGGTACTGATGATCTATTTTATCTACCCGGATCAGAGGTGTGATCTGATAATAACGGCCTAATAATTTGTACAGAACACATTAGGCAGCGTTCGACATAATGGTAGCTTGTATTTGCAAATTCGAGTATGATACCGACCATACAATTTGCGACTCCTTGACTTTAAATGACACGGTTGAAAACCTTTTAACATCAATAGTCGTATTGGTCAGTAGTATGAAATAACAATCCATTTTTTCATTTCTGGTAGAAAAGAGTCTTTTTAACTACTAAAATTGCACTCTAAGTAGAAAATAGTCTTGGAGAACATTGCAAAATCATTCAAGGTTGGAAAGAGTCTTTGTGAAAGCTTACAATTTACTCTTGGTAGGAAAGAACGTCATCGAACATTTCACTCCTGGTAGAGATAGGTGTACATGTAAACGGCATTGAGAAAAAAAATGGGTTTTTGCAAGTGTGCAACATACCATAATAAACATCTTTATCCTTCAGTGAAGTGCTGATGTGCATGTTCCAAATGCGACTCCTTCACAGTAAACAGCTCCCATAGTATTTACATTGATTAATTTACTTCTAAAATAAAACAGCTTACATTCTGATTTACTGATACAGTCTTTAAGCATAACTTTTTCACTGTACTCGTCAAAAGGACTAGAAGGTGCTACAATATACTAGTCCTGTTGATTACTGACAAGTCCGGCTGCAAAAAAACAAAAGCAGAGTCAGGAAACGGAGATGGGTGGGTGGATGCAGTAGGTGGCAATCCTCTCCAAGTGAAGGGTGGGGTGGGGGTCCCAAGAAAAGATAAAATCTCAGCAGCAAAATGGTGCATTTTTAGTAAATCTTGTGACAAATAAACGAAAATTTGAATGACCAAAAGAAAGTAGAAAGGAACTTTGGAGATTATTATATTGTACAGTGGTTTAATTCTTTGGGTGTCAACCGTACTACTTGTACATAAAAGGGCTAAGATAACTAACAGTATTCAATCTCATAATTCCTATAGAAAATACAAATTAGGGAGAAAGGTAAACAAGGACGTCTGGACATACCAGAGGTGAGAGTTACCTAGGCTGAGTAAGCATTACCTGTGGACCGGTCACACCTACCGGGAGCGCTATATATTAATCAGGTAATCTGCAGTGAGAATCAGTGTACCAAGAACAGCCTAAGAATTTGTATGAAACACGTCAAACAGCATTTACGCTTTAACAAAGATCTTTGGGTCGTCATGATATAATGTTATGTAGTATTAAGGGGAAATTAATAAAAAGCACAGGCGACTGATCTGTACAATATTAAATATACAATATGTACAATAATGATAAGTTATACTTGACGGACAAGTTACTCCACAAAGCAGTTCAATTTTGACCTATGTCATAACAAGGAAATAAAACAGATTGATAATGTGGCAAAATGTTTTTGAATGATATAAAGTTCTACATTTTAATTAAGCGTTCAATGTAGGTTTGTATCCTCGAATAAACAGTTTTTGTTTAGTTTCCATTTCCGTGGTACCTCTCGGTAATTTGTAAAGAGGGAAAATGGTAACAAAGTTCAAATGTCGTTAAGTCTTGTATCTGATCCGATCTGTTAAACACGGTATACATTGATGTTAAGTCTTGTATCTGATTCGATCTGTTAAACACGGTATACATTGATGTTAAGTCTTGTATCTGATCCGATCTGTTAAACACGGTATACATTGATGTTAAGTCTTGGGTCTTATCATCATGGCTGTCCCTTTTAGCGCATAGGAAGTTTTCCAAGCATACCAGAATGGGCTTGTTTGACGATAAACAGCAGAATCCACGTATTTCCCGTTCAAGTTGGAAGCTGAACATCTCTTGTACCACAAGGCTCCAAGAAAGGCTTTCGCACAGTTACGACCACTGTCCTTGTCATTATCCTGATCACGAGTAGTGAACTTCATTCCATTGTTCCAGTCCAAACTGTCTCCTTCAACAGAGTATATATAACTGTGAAAACCTGAATAATGACAGTCAATCAAAATTTTTAAGGTTACATTTTGATAATAACTGATCTCATGTTCCCGAGGCTCGTATCAATATTAGTGATCACGTTGAGCAACATTTCATAGTAGAACATCGAGTTCTAAAACAATACACAACAGAGAACAGTGAAACGACACTGACGTTGCATAATTGGGTTGTGACAGTCGTAGAAGACATTGGCTAAATAATTGTATGTAAATTTTTAGAAGCAAATATAGAAGAAAAGAAACACAAGGGAGACTCGATCTCTCAACCTCTTGGTTACGAAGCGAACGCTCTGCTACTGAACTACCGCGACCATTGAAGATAATAGACAGTGTATAATCAAATGATCAATCTGATTGCTGGTTTTACAAGCATATCTTTCATCTAGTGTAAAATTGTAAAATTATATATATATAGTATACAAATGCACAAAAGTAATTCAGTGATTCCTGAAGACCAAACATTGTGCATATTGAGGCGAGTGTTAAGACCGCATTGCATTCGTTGCAAGTAAAGTCTATTCTGTATAAAATGTTCTGTGTAATCTTAATGTGTTTTGTGATGAGTTCGGACGACGTGTAAAACACACATACCTGCCGTTCCTGAATAGCCCGACACAGTAAGCTTGTACTTACTGCTCTCGTCCCCAACTTGAAATGTAGAGTACAGGGCGTAAGCTTTCTCGTCATCAAAACTCAAAAGTTCCACCCGGAGTTCCTGATTTGTGTTTGTAAGAGAGTGAATCACATCGTTTCCTATTTAGCAAGTAATAATAAAAAAATGGTGAATGCAAAGAAATGGGATATTTATTCAACTTGCTATAGAATCATGTAAAATAAACTTTTTACAGATTTCGTTTTCTTCAATAATTTTGGTTCATCTTGCATTGCGTTCATACAAGGAATACCCACTTCAATGTACACCTTGGATACCGAGCTTACAATGCACATGATCAGGTATTGGACATTTGTTAATAACGGCGTTATGCAAGTAAACGTCATTTGAAAATATTTATTATATTATGTATTAACATTAATCGTTAATTAGTTATTACGAAAAACATTAGTTTCCCATAGCAGAATATATACACAGAGGGCATCGGAATTCTAAATGCAAGAACCGGAGAGGCAAACAAATTTTTCTAAATTCATAAAAAAGAACAAGTCTTCTGTGAAAGTTTCCTTTAAGAGATTTGATTAAATGTTATGCAAATCATGTCTCCAAGCAGAACGGTGGTGTTACAATTGACTGATTAATTTTTGATTTCCGCCACACACACCAATTATTTTCAGTTATCTGGTGGCGTCCATTTATATTGGTGGAGAAGAGAACCTAGATACAATGTACCCGGGAAGAGACCACCGACATTCCGAAAGTAAACTGGCAAACTTTCTCACATATATATTTCGGAGGTTCGGTGTTCTCTTCCCTAATACATTGTATCCGAGTTCTCTCCTCCACCTACAAACAACCGGCTAATGGAGAGTCGACTTGGTTCAAATTGTGGTTCCAGAGGTATAATTTGGGCTACTATAGCTAAAAAAGGTTTTCAATGGGAACATATACTCTTTGAAAAAGTTAATATAACAGATATCGATCTCTTGAATCCTAGACAAAATTCATAAGATAGGCAACACAGATGTCTGGATACGTACGAAGACGGATCAGACGCCAAGGAAAGGTAGGCATCCCGTTTCCTTTTTACAACCGCCATGAACCCCAAGTCTTAATCAGGTAAACGAAGAAATCCGTTCTAAGGTTTAGTATGTAAAGAAAGGCTTAACACTTGATATGAAACACGTCAGACAGTACTATACCTAATGGTAGGTTGTATTTGTAAATTATTACAACCATAGAATTTTCGAAATGCTGACTCACTATGGAACAAATCATACGTGAAACGTAAGCAGATTCCAATGTCCAATTCCTGGTAATATCTCAATGTCGTTAGATCATTTCCTTTATGCGAAATTGCTTTCTTTCCTAGTATTTAATGGATACAGGGACACACATCTGCGTATACATGTACTATGCTGTATGTATATAACGGGGTCCAATTTAAATTTAGCAGATTTGGGAAGATGGAGATTTATCGACTCAAAATTCCTGGTATCACCGTAATACTTTGTTTTACACACGATCAAGGTGACATAATTAGCGATGTTAACACAATGATATATATATATATATATATATATATATATATATATTTCTATTCTGCAGGAATAATAACCCTACCAATCCAGTAGTTTCTGGATGGGTCTCCAAATCCTTTCTTGTAGTCTGCCCAAGTTCGGTAAAAGTCTGTAGAACCATCCTGTCGTTTTTGTATAACCTACAAAATATAAATCTTCTAACTCCATTTCTGTGAGGTAATATGATGCTTACAAGGCTGACCTCGAGGTTTGTCTGTATAAATGTCATTTCTGTAAGATAATCAAGTGTATACAAAGTGCATTGTAGTTCTGTATCCATCAATGCAAATACTAAAATAGCTTATTAATTGTTAGACAGTTATTGGCTCACTGATTCGGACTATGGGTTACTTCGTTTACCTGCTCGGTATGTAGGGCTCACGGTGGGTGTGACCGGTCGACAGGGGATGTTTACCCCTCAAAGGCAAGATCAAGATATAAGGCTTCCTGAACGGCGGACAGGGATAATTACTTCTTCTATGTAGCTGAACCCACCTCTAGTATAACCAGGGGTCCGTGTTTGTCCAACTCATAGAAAAGTCTGTTGGAATTTCCATGGACACGAATTGTACTCCTTTGTTATCTGACCTGCTGTTATATACTTATGAAGCAGAATTTATTCGAAATCTTCTACATGAGAAGAAAAAGTATCTTCCTATGGCCTTTAATTCGACATTTACATATACGATGTTTTATCTATCAACAATGATCATTTTCATCCATATGTCGATTCGATAGTGAACTTGATATAACACATGTAACAGAGTCTTCCACAGCTGTTTCGTACTTAGATATTTTGCTGAAAATAGATGTTGGCGGCAAACTAACAACTCGACTTTCTATGATAAACGGGATAATTTCAATTTCTCCATCGTCAATTTTCATTATCTAAGTGGCAATATTCATCACCTGCATATGGTGTTTGTATTTTCCAACTGATTCGATACCTAAGAGCTGGTTCTGCATATGATCAGTTTTTAAATTGATTAAGGCAGCTGAAAAAGACGTTGATGTTAGAGGGGTTTGTACAATGTCGTCTAAAGTCAGCATTCGCAAATTTTATGGTCGTTATAACGTTCTAGTTTGCCAGTACAACTTTGTATTAGGTCAGATGCGAGATGCATTTTAATTTTCTCTTTCAAAATAATTCAAAGTGTACATATTTTAGCTGTTACATTTTCTACAATTTTACGTTTCTATAGCAATTTTCTTGACATAGATTTTCTTCGCTTTTAATGATGTGAACAGCGCGAATGAAGGTTATGTCTCCTAGTGAAACATTATAACGCCGAGTTTCACTCGAAAATAAAAATGTCAAACAAAAACCGTACCACGTTGGGGAAGTATATTATTTATTTTAAAAAGGGACATTTTTTTTATCTTCACTATTTCCCCCAAGTTGAATGTTATATTTATTTGTTTTCTTATGGATAAATGGCACCGTAAAGATTAAATGGAGATATTAATGGATGTATTGATATATACTCAACAAAATAAAAAACGCATCATAAAACAGAAAACGAACAATTTTTAATTTCTTCATTCTATCTCATAATTTTATATCATAAATGTTTTATTTGTTTACTGGCTTTAGAATAACAAGGCCACAAACACATCTGATTAAGAATTACGTCATATACGGTGTTGATACGTCGACAACGCAAAGTCACAAAGTCAATACTTGGTATAACTGGTATGATCACCCTTTGCGTTGATGCATGTTGTGCAATGGCATCGCATTGACCAAATGATGTCTTGAATTTTGACTTGTGGCATGTTAGTCCACTATTCTGTCAAAGTGCGTTGAAGTTCCGGTATCCTCGTCGGCTTAACGGGCCTGTTATAGACCATTCTTCCTAACTCATCTCAAACAAGGTCCGAGAGTCTAGCAGTGTGGGAACGAGCATTGTTCTGGTGGTTTTGACCTGAACACGAGCTGCTAAAATCCCTGTATCTTTGAGCATTAAGGATATTATTACAAAAGTGCAAGTCAGAGCGATTACGGAAAGATACAGATGCCCAGATCATGACACTACCGACATCCCAATGGTTAACTTCTTGTAAACAACATGATGCGAGCCTTTCATTGCGTCTTCTCCATACGCGCATACGACCATCAGCTCTAGACAGATGGAAACGTGATTCATCTGAAAACAGGACTTCATACCATCGTTGACGTGTCCAATGAAGATGACGTCATGTCCATTCCTCCCGTTGACGTTTATAACGCTGCCTAAGCACAGGACCCTTATACGGGCGACGAGCATTAAGGCCATTTTCATGGAGCCTTCTGAGAGCAGTCCGGATACTGACTCTGTCTGTCGCGTCCAGGGGTAACATTAGCAGTCTGTGAAGCTGTAAGGAAACAATACCGAAGATGCTGAAGTCTAATAAAGCGGTCCTGCTGCGGGGTGGTAACTCTTGGTGCACCTGGTCTCTGCCTGTGCCTGTTGGATACGGAATTTGTGACAAGAAAACGTTGACTACGACGAATAATGGTACTGTGATGGCAATTGGAATGATTCCCGACATTCCAAGAAGAAAGACCTACACGGAGGATACCTACAATTTGCTTGTGCTCATCAGTGCTTAAGCATGGCATCAAAACGCATTAATTTGTGAACAAAAATGAAATTTCAGACTTTCCCTCTGAAGACGAAGTTAGACGACACAGGAAACAAGTTTCAATTTTCATTCAGCGTAATTGGCATGTTTTTCACGTGCAAAAAGGCGTTTTAAAACATTTTTTAGTTTGTAAGCGCTTCCTTGAACATGACCTGCAAATTTTACTGGATAAAAATGTTAAAGGGTGCATTAATAGGGACGATTGAAATTAAATAAATAAAATATATTTTAATTTTTGAGAAAAAAATCATTTTTAGCAGTGCGTATTTTATGTTATTGAATATAGTTACAATTGAAGACTTAAAGCCTTCATTACAAAAAGGTCCAACCGATCACGGTGGCTCAGTGGTAGAGCTCTCGCCTCGTGAACGGAAGGTCGTGAGTTCGAGCCCCGCTCAGGCCGGCCGCGTCAAACCTAAGACGTTAAAACAGGTAGTGATTGCTCCTTCGCCAAGAGCTCGGCATTACGAAGTGAGAGTCACGGGTCTTTCGGATGGGACCTTATAAACGGAGGTCCCGTGTCGCAGCAGGTGTGGCACGTAAAAGAACCCTCACTGCTAAAAGCCATTAGTGCTAAGCATAGGTCTAAATTTGCAGCCCCGTCACCGGTAATAGTGACAGTCGCCGGATAGCTGAAAAATTGCTCAGGCGACTATAAATAAAAAACAAACAAACAAACAAAAAGGTCCGAAATTCAGAGAACCTCGGACTTTCGGTTGGTTACAAAACTTCATCTCTATTATGAATTCTGGAGAAGATTCTGTCAGAGGATGGGCTAAATCTGAAAAGGAAGAATTGGATACCTTGTCAGGAGGGATGAAAAGTATAAGAGGAATATTAAAAATAGTTCTATGTACTCACCGTCCACCCCCCTCCATCTGTAGTCATGTCACAGTATGCTTGCTTTTTCTGATGTCCGACATCGATCAAATATACCCCATCTTTTCCTTTCGTGGTTGGGTTACTCCGTAATATCTCCATACATGATTTACGCACTGCAACTGCAAGAAAGGCATAAACTACTCGTCGCTGTTAGGGACAATAAGTTAGCTAGGACTAAAGCGCATACTGATATACTTATTTCAATATGATTGTGCAACGATAAATTCATTGGTATATCATATGAAAATGTCAAGGTCTTGAAAGATATGCTGAGCAACTGAAGGCACATGGCATCCTTTATCAAGTCAGAAATGAAAAGAGGACATAAATTTTAAGATCATCTGAAATTCCGGGAAGACATTTTTTACAAGAAATATTTTGGATAAAATGTATAAGAGTATCTCTACCTAAATTATCCTAAAATAGGGTGCTAACGTAAAAGGTAATTCATCAGTTCAAACAGCTTCACTTTCACTCACAATTTAGTGAACTCACTAATTCTACTAACAAGAGCCCTAATTCTATTGGCCTAGCAAGAGCCTTATGGACTACAATGCTCACCCGAATCACATGGTCTCTGCTGTTCTGATTTATAAAGGAATTTTCACTATTTATTCACAGAAAATAAATCATTACATCACCTTAACCCTGCAGGGTTATGACTTTTGATCCAAATAACACAGGGATGCACCTACAGTAACATTTGCAATACGGCTGTACTCGTTTGTTCCGAAGAATATTTGTTTGTTAATAATAATTCACTGGATGACATTTGATCCCCATTGCTAGTTTCAGTCGTCATTGTTGATAATCTATAGTCTACACAGGTCGTACTTGCATATTTATATAATTTAGCGTGTTCCATATCTTACCTTCGACCTACGAACAGAAATCATTTCATTACTTATTTGCAATGCATCGTGATGGTATGAAGTTCATACTAATATGCCTAATCACACACACACACACACACACACACACACACACACACACACACACACAGACAGAGAGAGAGAGAGAGAGAGAGAGAGAGAGAGAGCAATTTTTAATATACCCTAGAATCAGATATTGTCATACATGTATATCTACTTCTTTGGCAATTGCCTGATCAAGGTACAGAATATATTCCTTGAATTAGATTGTTTTTCAAACAGTTAACAAAAAACCCCCAAAAAACCAAAACCAAAACAATCACGCATTATGTCAAATGAATTTCACATTTTCAGAACTCAATACCGATTTATTTATACAAAATGTGTGCAGTTTACGATAGTTCAAATAATTGCAGATACTTTGGTTCTTCATTTATCTACTATACAATTGTTTATTGTTTTACGCCACACTTATTATATTTTCAGTTATCTGATGGCTTCCATTTTTGTTGGTGGAGGAGAGAACTCAGATACAATGTACCCGGTAAGAGACCACCGACCTTCCGAAAGTAAATTGGCAAACTTTCTCACATATATCGCCGCGAGCGAGATTCGAACCCCCGCCGACTAGAGGTGAAGGGCCTTGTGATTTTGAATGCAATGCTTTAACCACTCGGCCACGGAAGCCCCCTCTTCTATAGAAATATGAATTAACACATTGGAATGGGAATTTCCTGATCATCACGGATACTATTTGAGCGGAGCATTTTCAAATGTTATTTGTCCGTTCTTAATTTTTGCAATGCTGAACTAGGGCATTTCTAATGATCAGCAAAACCCTGGATGTCTCTTGTTGAGTTACACGAGAGATACAGAGCTCATAAATCTTTCTTAGTTAAACATTGTTTTTGTCCTCTTTTTTTACATAAGTTAAATGTACCATCAAGACTTTCGTTTAAACCAGACATTTTCAGTTTACCAATCATTTCTGAATACATCTAAATATTTTTTTAGTATTTGTTACCACAGACCATTATATCGCTTGTGTTCGAATTTACTGTTAAGGAATAAAGGTATAGTACTCTATAAATAGGATACCCAAGTTTGCCAGTGAAAAATGAGTAAAGCAAATGGTATAAAATAAAATAAATAAATATTCATATTAATTTCATTAATCGTCAAACTAAATTACTTAAATGAACATTATTATTATAAATCGTCAAACACCTTCGTTGATGTGATATGGCTAAAATAGACATAATGAGAACTGTACATCTTTACAAAGACATGTTCTCAACATAATGTATGTACTATTATTTATTATTGATAAAAAATAATAATTACCTTCTTAATATCCTTTTCCCATCCCCGTGGAGATCCGGGTTGTTAGAATAAATTCTCAGTACCCCTTGCTTGTCGTAAGAGGGGACTAAATGGGGCGGTCCTTCTGATGAGACCGCAAAAACCGAGGTCCCGTGTCACAGCAGGTGAGGCACGTAAAAGATTCCTCTCTGCTCAAAGACCATAAGCGCCGAGCATCGGCCTAAATTTGGTGACGTCTCCATGTGAGTGAAAGATACTCGAGAGGGACGTTAAACAATATTTATTCAATCAATCAATCCTTTTCGGAAATTAGAAAGATCGGTCAAAATGGCTGTGATAAGTAAAAGTGCTTTTTACAATTATTTGGTGCTATTACGGACTTCAGGTTATGAATTGACGTGAGAAATTCAACTTAAAAATGGTATTTAATACACAGGCATTTTGTTTAGTCTTACTGTGTCAGGGCCCAGCTAAAACTCGACCTAAAATATTATGCATTATTCTGAATTCATTTCTTCACATCTTTGGAAGTTTACGGAATTTCGGGATCAACGTTGGTAGTAATGTAGATTGGTTATATATGATGATATAAGAATACAGAGTAGAATTTTATATCATTTGCTTTACTGATTTTTTATCGGCACACTTAGGAACCCTATCTTTAGAGTTCTATACCTTTACTCCTTAATAATAAATTCGAAGTCAAGCAATATGATTGTCTGTGTTTGTCAGATATCATTCTGTTTTAAACATGACAATTCCTACTATGCAATTTATACCTAAACAAACGTATGGCACAGACTTGTTGATATAAGAAAGACTTGTAAATGATGTATCTCACTTATAATTCAGCAACTGATACTGAAACTTTAGTTGACTATTAGAAATACCTTAGTTAACCTTGGCAAACATTAACAATGGAAAATTGATTTCTTTTATCTCTAATCGTGACCATGCCTCTTGAAAAGAACTCATTTATTGATATAGTGCATATAATGGGAAAGAAAGTTATTTTTTAAATTAAATTTTAAGGATATAGGACTATATCTTTTGAGAAACGTTTCTATACATGAGAGAGAGAGAGGGAGAGAGAGAGAGATTCGTGAGCGCAGTGCGTAAAAGCTTAGGAAATTAAACTTCCAAATACGAGGGTTGTGAGGCAACCTACCGTTAGGAGAAAAGTACCTCCATCCTGTTTCATTAATGGTCATATCTGATAGTTCACATGACTGACGGATATGGCACTTCTTTAGTTGGGAATGGAACCCAAAACATGTGCAATGTTCACCACACACAGCAGCACACTTAATGGCGGATTTAGAATAATGTATTGTCATGAGGCTGGTCTTCAAAGCTTTGTTGTCATGAAAAAGTTTCTTCGTGTAGTGTTGGTTGTTTATATCTGCTGTTGACAATGTACACAAAATGCTGTACAGAATGAAGCGAATGATTAGCAATATGGCTTTCATTTTATCGGTAAGAGTAGCGGCACAGTTATTAGCAGAGATCAAATCAAAAATGCCAGCGACCAACTCCTCACTACCTCCTGTCTGACATAAAGTCACTTTATAAACAGTGACGGAACATTTCACAACCTCCTGTCTGACATGCAGTTGCTTGTATACATGTGCTTTTTATCGACTTGTACTCTGATTGCTCATTCCTCCCAGTAACTGACACGATACCCTGACGTCATGAAAAATAATAAATCAGGGACACTTTCAGACCAATGAAGTTCTCATATCTGAGACAAAGTAAAAAAATAATGAAAGCCATTTAGGTGTATTAGTCTTGAGCTTAAGTATCAGTTTGCAGTAGAATCAAACACGTGTAGGTATTTTTACTGTCATATTCGCAGTGACGGACATGTACATTTACAATTATAGTTAGTATCCTCTTTATGCCGCACATTTTTCATTAGACAAATCCATTGATTTTGAAATATAATTTCTCATCAAATTTTGATATGAATAATAAAAGTCTATAAATTGCCCAGGACGAATCACCTTGACTAGGCATCATTATAAAGTAATGATGAAAACATTTACACTCACTTTATCAACAAGTCTTCAATGTTTGTTATAACTAGTTGTCGGTTTGTTCATAGTAAAACCAACATCAATTTGTATTAGAGTTTTGTAACAGATCACCACTATCCTTTATCGATTTGTAATAGATACAGCATTCCTTTTGGAATAGTGGTTTGCATATTAATGATGCAAAACAAACTCCTAATAAACGTACTGCATTGTTACTATATCTTCACCTTTAGTTTTGTAACCTTTAAAGTAAAAATATGTTCCAAAGTATGTGGGGTTTTTTCTTGTCTACGAATTTCTCTGGTTACCTTACTCCTCCTAAGCACCTGATTCCACCTCTGGTATATTCAGAGGTCCGTGTTTGCCCAACTCTCTGATTTGTATTTTCTAAAGTAATTACGAGATTGAATACTTTTAGTCATCGTAACCTTTGCATGATAATTGAATTTAAGATAACTGATACAGCCGGTATTATCGTTTCTCTCAAATGCAATTTTATCTTAAAAGACGAATCTATTAAAAATATGTGGGAAAATGTTATCATTACTTTCGGAACTTCATCGATTTCTTTGATTATTGAAAAATGCAGACGAAGTGCTTTACTGATGTCCGATATTTTTATTGTATTCAAGGTTGATCCACCAGACGCGCATTTTGACAAATAATGCCTCCTCAGTGATGCTCAAGTAAAAAATGTTGGAAGTCCGATATATACTCATTAATGTTGAAATGAATTTCTTAATTTTAACTTGATGACAACATTTTTTTTATCCGTAATTCATACAATTACAGAAGTACTTAGCAACTGTGTTTTATACACAGTTTTAGATGTGTTTATACCAATTGTTAGTCCGTTGTATAAGCACTGATTTTGAATGCCAATTATTCTGCTTACGTGGTCAAGATTATGTGTACAAAGCGAGTGTGATCGGTCAAAATGTGTTGCAAAGTTTGACATTTCTGCTCCAAGATATTTCTAAATTATATACCCAGTTGAATAAAAATTGCCGAGAAATAGTACATTCTATATTTAAACAGATTACAGCAAATTAGTTTATTGATATGTGAAGATTTCACAAAATATGCAAGAAATTATTTTTTTTACATTGGTCTGAGGAACACGATATGAAGAAACAAGGGGCCTCCGTGGCCGAGTGGTTAGAGCACTGCGCTCAAAATCACTAAGCCTCTCACCTCTGTCGGCGCGGGTTCGAATCTCGGCCGCGGCGTTATGTGAGCAAGTTTGCCAGTTTACTTGCGGAAGGTCGGTGATCTCTTCCCAGGTACGTTGTATCTGGATTCTCTCCTCCACCAACAAAAACTGGACGCCACCAGATAACTGAAAAATTGTTGAGTGTGGCGGAAAGCAATAAATAATCAATCAATCAATCAATGAAGAAACAATCGTCAAAGCTTCGAGCAAGTAATGGTTGTAGAAAAACTTAGAAGAAACTTAATTTCTAAATTGATGATACTGATTTTTGCGAGAAAATTGTTAGGCTAGGTATTTTATAAGGTATCAAAGTTTGATAACCATATTAATGAAATTTGCAAATTAGATAAACATTGGAATGTTTTAATAATTTTTTTTACTAGCTAATACAAACAAGATAATTATTTTCAAAATTAGATTTATATTGATTTTCCATTTGCTCTCACACATTTGGCAATTATGTGCTGAAAAAAGAGCTGAAAGATTCGAATAAGTGCATTGAATTTTACAATGAAGCTTTGTAAAGCTAAGAAAACTATCTTGAGCTACCCCTTCTTTAATTTCGTAAAATGCACAATACCGAGTAGTTTAAGATTCTCATAATCCCAGATGTCTGTCAGACTAAATATGTATTGAAAAATAAGTTATATTTTTAGGAATTTTAATGCTATAAATATGTCTAAAGTGGTGTTTTCAACATATAAAGATTATTGGAGGTTTTCTATTAATTCTATAAAATTCTTTTCCTGATAATGTAATATTTCTTTACTGTTTAAAGGCTAACCTCTTCCTGGAGCTGTCATGATTGTAAATGTACTACCAGGAAAAGTATTGCTGCTTATATCACCTTATGTTCTGTCTGTATCCGTGTGTAGTTTTCAGTGTGTTTCAATCTTACTTCTATGCATTAACGTCCCAGTACTGTATTATGCATTGTTTTAATATCGTGAGGACCCGGGCTAGAATAGCTCCTCAGTACCCCTTGTTTGTCGTAAGAGGGGACTAAATGGGACCGTTTTTCGAATGAGACCGCAAAAACCGAGGTCCCATGTCACAACAGGTGTGGCACGATGAAGATCCCTCCTTGCTTAAAAGCACTGAGCGCCAAGCATAGACCTAAATTTCGGAGCCTTTGACCGGCAATGATGACGTCTCCATATAAGTGAAAAATTCCCGAGCGGGACATTAAACAATATACATTCAAACAATGAAACATTTAAGTTATACTCTATAAGCATCAACATTTTGAAAATGGTGATGGAAAGGTCATCTCACCGAATTTGCTGAAATTTGACATATAGTGATTATTTGATACCCTCTCATAGATTTTGATACCAAAATTTGTTGTTGAGGTATCGTTGCCATGGTAACGATAACACCTTGAAATGGCTCCAAAGATTCTTAAAAAGGTGCTATTATGAATTGTTTTTAATTATAAAAAATATCAAAATTTTACTTGTGTACATATTTATTGATTATCCACTAAAAGATTTAGGTGAATTATCAAAAAACACAAAATAAAACATCATTAAACTAATATTGGATTATATAGTGTTTTCACGTTGATAATGTGATGTTTCGACATTTTGACTACTTTTGGAAAAAATCTATTTTAGGTTATTTATGACATCATATAAAGAATAAAAGACACCAGCAGAGATCTATGAAAGTTATATATGTTTTAATTCATCGCGTAATGTGTAAAATATTAAGAAATTAAAAAAAAATGTAATATTTTGCTGAATGAAATTATACGGCTTCAAATTTGGTTACCATGGTAATATGAATCTGGATATGCGAGTCAAATTTCAATATTTTGTCGATTCAATATCCCGAATCTATTAAATTCGGCATAAATATAATGTACTGTTAGGTTTCAGTAAAATAGCCATAGCACCCAATTTCAGTATTTATGTCATAAAGTTGTTCATATGAGTGAATGAAATATACAATCAATCAATCATTGAGTTGTAATGGGTTAACAAGGATTCTATTTGTACCCGAAAGCAGCACAGTGAAAACGATATATCATTGTCACTTCATCTTTGAACACACACAGATATATATATATATATATATATATATATATATATATATATATATATAGCAGAGAGGAGAAATTCAAAATACCAACCATTTTTTATAGAAGAGTGGGGTGGAGAAGGGGCTATGTTTCTCATTTTTATCTTGAAACACATTTTATGTCCATTTTGTAGGATTTGAATTGTTTTCTTGTTTCTGATTTATTGCGTTCTATTAGATTAAACATTGTACATTTCAAATTAAAAATTACACAATGAATTCAGTAATTACTGTCTATGAAGCTCACATTGTATGCTCTGGTATGACCAGGGTCCGTTGATGATATTGAATACTGATAGTTATCTTGGCCTTTTATTTGTAAGAAATTAGTTCAAAAACCTTAATTCATTTGTTCAAACTATCTACAAATGTGTTTGTTGACAATGACTTGTTGACAGTCGCCGGATAGCTGAAAAATTGCTCAGGCGACTATAAATAAAAAAAAACAAACAAAAACAAAGACAATGACTTTTTGTATATCAGCATTTTACAGTAAACTACATCTTCAGTTGAATTGGTCAGTTGAGTATAAATCCTTCCATGGAAGGGGATGATGTTTTCAAAGCAGTTCATCAAATGTTCTCCAGCAGTCTCATGGTCTGTAATTTTCTTTATGGACACATTCCAGATGAACACAATACATCTCAACACCATATTGGATCCGCTTAAAATTGTTTGTCATATGATGTTGCATTTAATACACACCTCACAGAAAACATTTCTGTCTTAATTTCATTTTGAATATCCCATCTTGAATCTGCATTCCTGATAGTCAGTCTAAAAATGTATAGAAAAACATCTTGCTAATTATTGACATCAGGATGACCAACTGCAGACTTAAATATGAAATGGAAAAGACAGATCCGAGAATATTTACGAATGCTAAAGCTAATGTGATAAACATTCACAATCACCGCCATTTCAAGATTTTGGTAGAAGTTCAGAGGTTGCGATAATTGCATATATAGATTTGTTTACTGTCAAGTGATTTCACAAACTGGGTCAAAATAAATCATAATAAACTACTCACTGATTTGAAATAGTCTAATAACGAAACTTAACATTTAATGTCCATATCATTTTCGGCTAATCAGAATTCATCACTGATGTCACCACGATCGCTACCCAAATCCACTGATAGCTAAGCATCGAGAGCAAAATGACACACACTTGAATGTGCTCAAAATTATGAAAATAATTCAAAACACCCTTCACACAGTCTACTTTCATTTCGCGGAAAGGGACGTACTTTTTCTTGATTATATATATACTTTGAATACACATTCCAGTCAAGAGTCCAGTTGATCCAGATTTAGAAAAACTCGAATATTTTCGCAATAGCGCAATTTTAAAAATCAATTTATTGTCATAACTTAAATGGAACATTTTTAATTTTTTGATGTGTTATATTAATGAATACGATATATGTTTATTCATGCAAGAACAAAGCACGAGTGCCTGCGTTTCGGCACACAATTTATTTTAAATGCAGATGTTAGACACTTTCTGGATTATGCTGACTCTGTCTAAACATCGTTTATGTTTTCAGTAAATAATACGCATAACATTATATGAAACTCTAACTTATGGATTCCAGCTTACGAAGAGCAAATAATCAATCAACTGATAGTTTGATTGTTTGTTTGTTTGTTTTACCCGTCGATAGTTGTTCACTCATATTGAAACATCACCAGCTATAGGTGAAGTACCACAAATTTAGATGTATACTTAGCTCGCAGAGTCGTAGCTGTGACTGATATTTAACGACCAACACCTGTCGAGAAACGGGGATCATATCAGAAAGACCTGTAACTGATGCTTCTAAATACCGCGCGCATATCTATCTATATGAAAAGAAAACTAACAGTAGTCAATCTCGTATAATTCCAATAGAAAATACAAATCAGAGAGATGGGAAAACACGGACCCCTTGCCATACCAGAGGTGGGATCAAGTACCTAGGAGGAGTAAACATTCCTGTCACACCCGCCGTATGCCCTACATTCCGATCTGGTAAACAGAGCAATCCGTAGTCAGAATCAGTGTGTCACGAACGGCCTAACAATTGGTTTGAAACACATCAGACAGCATTCGAATTAGTGGAATGTTGTACTGACAAACTAGATCGTTATAACGACCATGGAATTTGCGAAATGCTGACTTTAGATGAAACTGTACAAACGCCTTAACATCAACGTTTTTGTCAGTAGGCCGCCTCAATTTAAAAACTGATCATATGCAGAACAAGCTCTTGCGTATCGAATCGGTTGGAAGATATACACACCAAATGCAGGTGATGATGGAATATTGCCACATAAATTTGGGAAATTAACCATGGAAAAATTGAAATCATCCCATTTGTCATAAAGTTGAGTTGTTAGTTTGCCACCGGCGTCTATTTTCAGTAAAATATCTAACTACGGATCAGAAGTGGAAGACTCTGTGGTTTCAAGTTCACTGGGATATATTGAATTGACATATGAATGAAAATGATCATTGTTAATAAACATATCTAAATGTCGAAATGAAGGCCAGAGCAAGCTATGTTTTCTGATGTAGAAGCTTTGGAATGAATTCTACTTCATCAGAATATAAGAACAGGTCAGCTAACATAGGAGCACAACTCGTGCCCATGGGTATTCCAACAGACAGTTGGAAGACCCGATCACCAAAGACTACGAAAATACTTTCAATGAGGAACTCTAGCATAGTTTTAATATTAACTTCAGAGTACTTGTGCGTGGAGTCGGAGTGGTGTTTAACAAAAGAATTTTTGGGATGCCAATCACTAAATATGAATATTTCCTTTTACCATTTTTGTTCACGAAGCAACTGTCTATGATGTCAGAAAGTCTAGCTTTTACTTTTCGTGAGGTATGGTCGTGTAAAATGTTGTAAAAACGGCACGTTTTAATGTTGTGAATTTGAGAAAAAGTTTTGTGATTTCAAATTCACTAAAATTTCTTTAGAATATTTAAAAATCCATACATTGATTTACACCACTTCTGGTATATGTGGTGGCATAGTACGTTTAAAGTTTCTCCTTCACAGCTGTTAATGTTTTCGTACAGAGCAAAGATAGGGGCTTACTAGAACATTTACTGGATCTTATAATGTATCTGTGTTTGTAAGGGTTTTGGTGGAGTTTGGGGGTTTAGTATAGGTACATTAACTCATATTCATCCGCTTCATTGACTGGGAGATTAAATGTAATTAGAAATGAAGCATGAGTTTGAAGAATTTCATCTGTTGAAAGGGCAGTTGAAGTATTCGTGCTATTAATAAATGTGGAATCAATGACAAGTTCGTTTAGAATGGAATTGTAATAATGACCATCACAAACAAATACAATGCTATTATCAGCTTTGTCAGCTGGAACCAAAACATATTCCTCATGTAACCTATCTATCGTTTTATAACTTCTGATTTACTAAACACAGAAGGATAGATGGTACGCATTTTTGTTTTGACATGTCTGATACGGGATTTTAATATTTCTCTTATATTTTTTATCCATTCTGACAAGGTATCAATTTTTTTTTCAGATTTAGCCCATTGTCTTGTATAATCGTCGACAGAGGTCATTATAGAGATGAAGACCGAGGTTTTCTGAATTTAGGACCTATTAAAGAAAGTGATTTTATATCTTCATTTTTAACTATATGAATTTTACTAGTAATGTCATAACCAGTTGGACTATAGTTAAAAGAAGACGAAGAACAAAAACACGGAGGTGGATTGAGTATAAGATGGTGTATATCTAGACACTGCAAAGTTTGTTTGTAGTTAAAAAGTTTGGATGTAATAATGGAAGTATACATGTAGAAAATAAGGTGTAGACTTGAACTTGAAATACTCTGGAATACATGACTGAACTTTTTCATGACGAAGAATATTGCTTACGTTGACGGCATCAATTCCTTTGTTAGTAAATTTGAGTTTTAGGAACTGCCGGCCAGATTCGGAAGTAATATGGAAGTAATATCATACACAACCCGCTGTGGTTTAAATAATCTGTGATGGGCAACATCCGTAATCATAAAATTCAGTCTATAATATGGTGTGCAAAAATCCACATATGGACAAGTTTTGGCTTCTTCAAATAACATATTCAAAACTATCAATGAAACAGAGTAAAGTTTTGTGCGAATATGATGTGGACCTATTTGTGTATTGACGTAAGGTAAAAGCGAGTCAAGTGTGACATCGTGTATACTAGGTCTTTTATATGAACGATGTCCATGCGTTTGTGTCTAGGTATATTTGAGAAAAAGCCCCATCACATTCACGTTGTCCCCTAGTGGACTAGTCAACTTTCCGACATTGGATATATTATCGTTGCATCCATATGGAAAAGCAGTGGCTAAAGTTTTAATCCAGTGCTACGGAAAGCGGTACTTAAAGTAGGATTGTTTGTGTGATGGCATTTTTTTTCCAGAATCCTGACCCTCATGGACAAGATGGAATGGTCTGTGGGATTAAAATGTTTGTAGAGAAGTTGATTACCACCATTATTAATTTGAAATTTGTGAGCCAATATTCTTTGATTGAGTGACCCCTTCGTTTCCTCGACATAAATTAACCCACAGAGGTTACACGCAATAGCGTAGACAACATTAGATGCTTTACAGGTCAGATTATCAAACGTTTTGGTGCAGACACTACGTCCGGTGAGATTACTAATAAATGAATTACTGGTGATCAATATATCGCATGTTTTACAATTTTTTACCAAACATGTGGATATGGAGCATATGGGATCTAAATAAGAATAATCAAAACTGTTTCTTAACAATACCTGACAATCTTTAATTTGAGTAGACGAATTTTCATTTCTGTACCACAGCGGACTACCTGACGACTTTACATACGGTAAATGTTTAATATCCAGAAGGATAATCCTAGGGACACCAACCATTCTGCTAGAGTTTGTGTCCATTATACAATCCACAGTCACACCTTTTGATACATTTTTAATACTTTTCGTACTTTTTATATATTTCCAACATTTTTGACTTGACCATCACTGAAGAAATATTATTTGTGGACACGTGCATCTGATGCATCAAAATTCGCGCCGTTTATATTTTATAATATAATATATAGATAGTTAGATAGATAGATATATAGATATACATATTGATAGATAGATAAATAGAGAGAGATAGAAGCATTAATTTGTTTTACAGCTGGAAACAATAGTGGTAATTCACTGAAACATGATATTCTAGAATGTTTATCTCTTTGTAATAAGAGATAATTTGCCATATTTTGCCATATTTTGCTTAATATTGCTTAATATTTTGATTAGCACATTAATATGTCCTTATCAAACATATACCATTCACTGCATTGTCCAATGTATTACCCCGTGAGGATCCGGGTTGTTCGACAAGTTTTACCCACCTTGTAAAACACTGTTATAATTTTTGTATGATTATCGATGATAACACTAACCATTACTTATTGGTGTTATAAACAATAAATTCATTAATTATTAATATTTTCATGTTATTGGGGGAACCGTCAAGTGCAAACATCGCATGCCGTAAGTATTTATGAGGCTGTACGACATGGTTTACATTATTTCACACGTAGTAACCAAACTCATTTGGTTTTAAATCGGTGTTTACAAACAACTGCACTCCTTCATTTCAAATGTAGATTTAGATTACAAGTCATATGTTTAGTTCAGACTTCCATATCGGCGTATTATCTGCATAAAGCTGTGTATTTTATTAACGCAGTAGTGTAAAGTTAAAGACCAGTGGATATATCGAACCCTCTTGTAAATCGTTGTTTCACGCTCTTTCAAACCAATGTAATACATCTGAGTACAATACACCATTTTTGGCATTTCCCTTACGCGCATAGGACTATTTATAAACGCTTAATAGTCTTACCGATTGGCGAATCTAAATAATGGTTCCCAATGCATTTGCTTTTTAAATAATCTTCTGCTCTCCGTTAAAAAAATTTTCTGCAAAAATAATACATGGATATTTGAAATCCAATGAAAGGTCAAAACTATAATTTCTCTGACACACCTTTTCTCTGACACCGGACCGTCTGTACCTGTATAATACATAGTGAAGATGGGAAGATTTCCAGCCGCACTTGCTGACTGAATAAACGAACTTCTACTTTGTTAACATGAAAAAAGTTAAAATAAACATAAAAAAGGTAAATATACGGTAATTAGAATGTAAAATGTGCTATTTCTTTTAAATTTATTTGCCCCTTTATAAAACAACTGTCCAGCGATGAGCGAAACACACTGAGATTTACACTAATTTTTGTAAAGGCGCTCACACATTATATAAGCGTTCCGTCATATCATCCAATATTGATACATGTATTTAATCAATGTGATGAAATTCGTTGTACGTAATTATGTACTTGCTTACAATGAATTTCATGTTGCTCAGTATAAAAAGTAAGATCTGTTGAAATGATACCCTACATAATTATTTTTATCTGCAATATATTAATACAGAGGATCTAAATACATGTAGATTTAACGGCCTGTCTAATTGAATACCTACATATAATTGAAGACCTACGGAAAACCTAGCATATTGTAGGGTATATACATCAAAGCTAATGTGATGTTTTGATTAAGCATGTTTAGAATATCTAATAAACACAATACGTTTGATAAAATTAAGTTTAAAAATTTATTTTTAAAGTGAGGTATGGGAAACTTTTATTTACTTTGATGACCAAGCACAAGAATGATAACTTGTACAAGGGGGCCTCCGTGGCCGAGTGGTTAGAGCATCGGGCTCAAAATCACAAAGCCTCTCACCTCTGTCGGCGCGCGTTCGAATCTCGGCCTTGGCGTTATGTGAGCAAGTTTACCAGTTTACTTTTGGAAGGTCGGTGGTCTCTTCCCAGGTACATTGTATCTGGGTTCTCTCCTCCACCAACAAAAACTGGACGCCACCAGATAACTGAAAAATTGTTGAGTGTGGCAGAAAGTAATAAATAATCAATCAATCATAACTTGTACAAACGTGTCATGCATACAATATCAGTTGTTCACAGTTTAATATACAATTTTAAAACATATTTTTGTTCCTCATCTTGCGTCAAAGAAAAACATAATAATAAAAGAAATGATTAATTATTGAATAATAATAATAATAAATGTATTTCAAAATACTGTGGCTTTTTAAATCGAGACAGGCTACTGACACAGAAGTTGACATTACATGGGATTTGACAGTCTTGTCTAAAGGCAGCATTTCGGAAATTTTATGGCCATTATAACGATCTAGTTTGCCAGTACAACTTACTATTAAGTTAAATGCTGTCTGATGTGTTTCATACCAATTGTTAATCCGTTCTTGGCACACTGATTCTGACTACGGATTACTCCGTTTACCTGATCGGAATGCATGCTCACTACGGGTGTGACCGGTCGAAAGGGGATATTTACTCCTCCTATGCACCTGATCCCACCTCTGGTATGACCAGGGCTCCATGTTTTCCCATTTCTTTGATTTGTATTTTCTATAGGAATTACGAGATTGAATACTGTTAGTTATCTTGGCTTTTTCATAAATACTTTATAGGAATATGAACACATGATGATCCACGTGATCCATTCATTTATAGGGATGATTCAATTAAATTCCATGTATGAGGTATTTCTTAGTTATTTATTTAAGAACACCCGAGTCTGTTTCATCAAATATCTATCTTCCCGTTGTCCTTTTTATCAGAATAAACGGTAGCACTATTTTTTATTATTTACAGATCATAGGCAAACAATACATCCCAACACCATAATTTTTATCATTCCGTGTCCTATCAACTTTATCTGACGTCGGGTTGTGGTAATGACACAGGAGTATACTGCTGAAGGCGTGAACAGAATCAAAGATTGATGTTATTCCGATGTCAATTTGGAATTAGCAAATTATATTATAAATTATTATTATATTAGAATCGTTAACACGTACATCAATGTTTGCAATAAGTTTTAGAATAATGTGTCAACCTCTGTTCATTCTGAATAAGGGCATAGAAAAGAGGACTCGTGTCTTCTATGGGACTCGTCAAATTTTCATGGGATTTGAGCTGCTTATAAGTCTAGGACTCCCTTTGAAGAAAGAAACCTAGTTACAATCCCGATTTGGTATGAAAATGGAAGACTTTGATTGATTGATTGATTGATTTTATACTATTTTACGTCTCATTTGAGAATTTCCCACTCATATGGAGACGTCACCATTGCCGGTGAAGGGCTGCAAAATTTAGGCTTATGCTCGGCGCTTACGGTCTTTATCGTGGCACGCCTACTGTGGCACGGGGCCTCGGTTCTACCCCTGCATGCAAATGTAGAGATTTTAAATGCAAATGTAGATATTTAAATGTAAATGTAAAAATGTTAAACGTAACTGACAATTACAATACTTATTATATTCGTACAATACAAAGCTAAGATACCAAACAGTACTCAATCTCGTAATTCCTATAGAAAACACAAATTACATAGATGGGAACGCACAGACATGTCCAATGTGGGATCAGGTGCCTAGGAGGAGTAAGCATCCATGTCCAATGTGGGATCAGGTGCCTAGGAGGAGTAAGCATCCCCAGTCCACCGGTCAAACCCGCCGTGGGTCGTATATCTTGAACAAGTCAGTAGAGTAATCCGCAGTTGGAAATAGTCTGGAAAGAAAGGTCTAACAACTGGCATAAAACATGTCAGACAGCATTTCACCTGATGGAAAGTTGTGTACTAAGAAACTATATCGATATAACGAACATCTAGTTTGCGATATGCTGTCTTTCCATGCACTCCTGAACTGAAATTCTGACTCCAATCATTCGTATGTACCATATAAACATACGAATATTATACATAAAAAAGGCAACGTTAACGAGCCATGATCAATCTCATTGTTCCTGTATGGAATACCAGAGAGTTTGGCAACACGAAACCCTGGATATACCAGAGGTGGGATCAGGTACCTAGGAGGCTGAAGCATCTTTTGTCCACAGGTCACATCTACTGTGAGCCATATGTCTTGATCATATAAATGGAATAATTAGGTCGGAATATGTGTGCCACGAACGGCTTAACAATCACGAAACACGTCAGACAACATTTGATCGTATGCACTGTCGAACTAGATCGTTATAATGACTATAGAAGTTGTGAAATGTTCACCGTTGAAACTCCTTGTTTGCCAGTAGCCTATAGCGATTTAAAAACTGAAAATACTCAGAATAAATTCTTGCATATCGAATCAGTTATAGAAACAATATATTGAGGTGATAATGGGATATTGCTACATAAAATGGGAAGTTTTGGATATCATCCAAATTGTCACGAAGTTGAATTGTTACTTTGCTATTAACATTTATTTGCAATAAAATATTCATAAGATATCTAAGTACGAAGCAGATCTGTTTGACTCTGTAGTGTCTTTTATTTCGAGTTTGCTGGAATATATCGAATTGGCATATGTACGAAAAATGATTATTGTTAAGAAATAAAATGTCCATACATCTAAATGTACAGAAAACGCCATCGTCCTTAGGAAAAACGACAACTGTTCAACAAAAAACTACAACATTATTTTCAATGAGGGATTCCAATTTCAGCCTCAGAATGGCTGTTGATTGTTGCTTATTGTTGTTTTCCACCACACTCAACACTTTTTCTGTTATCTGGTGGCGTCCAGGTTTTATTGGTGGAGGAGAGAATCCAGATACAATGTACTCGGGAAGAGACCACCGACCTTCCAAAAATAAACTGGCAAACTTTCTCACATATATTGGTGCGAGCGAGATTCGAACCTGCACCGACTAGAAGTGAGAGGCCTTGTGATTTTGAGCGTGATGCTCTAACCACTCGGCCACGGAGGCCCCTACCTCAGAATAGTAGTGCGTGGAATAAATGTGTTGTTTAACAAAGAATGTTTGGACGACTGATCACTAGATACTGATCACCCATTGTTGTTAAAGAAGACACTATCAATGATGTCAAAACATCTGGTACTGAAAAATGGTAGTCTGATTTTTATTTGAAAAAGAAATTGTGTTTCCAAATTTACTAACCGTTCTTTCGATCTCTTCTTTTTTCAGATTTACCCCATCCTCTGGCATAAAGACGAAGTTCTGTCGTCAATTTAATGAACGAGGTTTTCTGAATTTAACACTTTATTTCAAATAATTGAAAAGTCCTCATTGCGTACAACAAGCACTGAAGCGTACTACCACACCACTTGAACGGAACGAAACGAAATTATTCTTGCACGGAGCACTAAACGGTTTGCACGGAACGCTGAACGGTCTGAACGGAACGGAAAGATTCTTGCACGGAGCGCTGAACGGTTTGCATGGAATGCTTCCCATTTCGTGAATGGTCTGCACGGTTCGTACGCTTTGTGAATTATTGATATAAAATTGTAGTCGTGGCCTGCACGCTTACATATTCGGTCTTTACAGTGCCATTAATCCATGAAAAAATATACATAATTATAAGCGTTGGGAAAACGGTCAAGTTAAAAATGAAATGTCTTTTTATTTAAATGAATATTATACCTGCTCAACGTGGTATTGTTTTGACATTTTTTTTTTGCAGGTGAAACTCGGCGTTATGATGTTTCACTCAGAGACACAGCCTTCATTCACACTGTTCAACTCTTTAAAAGCAAATAAATGTATCTCAAGAAAATATCATAAAAGTGGAAAATGTAGAAAATTTGACACTTAAAATATGTACACAATGAACTATTTTGAAACAAACGATTAAAATTCGTACTCAACCTCGTATACACCATTCAATGCCATGCCAGGTGCTAAAATAAACGAAGATAGGTTAGACAATGATTTGTCACTAAAAAGTTAGTTTTCTGTACTTAATGTTTATTAAGATTTTTTTTTTGAAAAAAAATCTTTTCTTGCGTAACAGAAATGATGTGAGACCACCACATTTTTACGAATCCATTGTTGTGTACACTGCGCTTGTATCATGAATTTGGCAGATACCCCCTCAGGGTAAAGAACATGAACACATTGGAGGACTTCGTTGTAACTGTTCAATATCAAGGCACTGCAATGTCTGTTTATAATTAAATAACTTGGATGCAATAGTGGAAGTATATCTATATGAAACACAAGGTGTGGATTTCATCTTAAAGTACGGCGGACTATAGGACTGCACCTTTTATGGTTAAGGATGTTTTAACGTTGACAGCATCAACTCCTTTGTTGTCAAATTTAAGATAAAGGAAGTGGCGTGGTTTCTTGAGTTCACTCTCATCAATATTACTTGGAGGACCAAAGAGTCTGTGATAGGCAACATCCCAAATGAAATATCTGTAGTCTGTATTCCGGTTTAGAGGAATCCAAGCAGGACTTAGCATTAGCTTTTTCTTGTAATTCATACAAAGTTTTCAAAGGGACAGCGTACAGTGTGGTGCGAATGTGATGAGGACCCAATGGTCTGTTCACAAAATGTAAAAGGGAGTCAAAAGAAACATCATATCGATATTGATATGTAATTTTACAAAGTACCCCAGACCGAAAGAATATTCTGTCGTTCCTAACAATTCCATATTCTTTATCAAAACACAGGGTAGTTCCCATATTCATCCCCAAATATTATTTAAAAGAGGCAAAAACAATCCTATCCGTATCAGAATTCCATATCGCTAGTTAACTTTTAGGATATGCCTTGATCGAAAGAAAATATAGTCATCTTTCACCTATACCATCGCGTTGAAGACTGCAATATCAACTCTCTCGATCGTCTAACTTCGCACATGGGGCGATTTCAAGATCACAATGTAATAAGAAAATTATTGTAGCGCAAAGAAACTATATATGAGAGATTTACATATTATCACAGAAATAGTTTTAAACTATCATTTGGAAAGCATCTAACATGCAGATTTACACATATACAGCTTGAACACTTGATAGTGATAGCAAATAACAACGACAGATTTCGACATCTTCCTCGCAGTACAACTAGAGATATGTACGTCATGACGTATTATGACATCATGTAGTGTGAATTGCACTGAGGTAAATTTTGTTAATTTTACTCGGGACGGCTGTGCACACTGATTATGACACTGACCAAGATAGAGGACTCACGGTGGGTGTGACCGGTAGACAGGGAATGCTTACTTCACCTAGGCACCTGATCCCAACACTGGTATATTCATGGGTCCTTGTTTGCTTTACTTGTAATATTATATTCTGATATAATGATATTGATGTGGTAATTCATAATTCATAATTTTAGATGTGTTACAGGAATTTCAACATTCTAATTAAAAGGAAGAATTTCGCACATTCCATGGTCGTTATAACGATCTAACTCACCAATACAACCTGACATTACGTCTAACGCTATCTGACGTGTTTCACAATAATTGTTTGGCCTTTTGTACACATTGATTTACACCCTAACCCAAACCTTAACACTGAATTTGACTACGGCTTACTCTGTTTACCTGATCAAGATATAGGGCTCACGGTGGGAGTGACCGGTCGACAGGGAATGCTTACTCCACCTAGCCACCTGATCCCACCATTGGTCCGTATTTACCTATCTCTCTGATTTGTATTTTCTGTAGGAATTGCGAGATTGAGTACTGTTTGTTACGTTAGCCTTTCTAAAGATAAAATTCAGACCACATTTGGAAAGACAATTCTGAGTATATTAGATACCCATCTTTTTATGTTCGAATAAAATCTATATTTTTAACAGGTAATTCATTTACAGTGATGATGACATATTCCCTGTCAGCCTGGACCCCCACAACTTTGAAAAAAAAAGTTTTATCAAGTTATAAAGATTGCAAAAAAAATTAAAAAAATAAAATGTATATTCAGTCCACTATAGAGAAATGAAAAATAAACTTTTAACAGAAATGAAATGTTTCTATTTTTTCTATAGGTTCACCGTATCTTGCATTCCTAGCTCACAGAGAGTGTCCACTACAATGTACATAATCAGGTATTGAACATTTGCTAATATCGATGCCATGTAACTAAGCGTCATGATAGTATTATTAGCATTAATCGTCAGGTGGTTACTACGAAATAACGTCTCTTTTAACAAAGTAGAATCTATATGTAGTGCATCGGAATTCTATGATTAACAAAGTCTATGGTTTTTATAACGATGTAATTTGCCACTGCGTTAAATGCTGCCTGACGTGTTTCATACCGATAGTAAAACCGTTCTGTACAAATTGAATTTGACTAGAGATTACCCTGTTCACCCGATCAAGATTTTGGGCTTATGACAGGGATGATCGGTGAACAGGGGATGCTTACTCCCCCTAGCCACCTGATCCTACCTCTGATATGTCCGTGTTTCTAAATTTTGTATTTCGTATCGGAAGTATGAAGATGATCAAGCTTCATCTTTTAATTATTGTCAGGAGACAGAGATCTCATTTTTCTTTTCTGCACGGACACGGACATTATTTACCTCGAGTTTTCAATGTGAAATAAGCAATGATTCACACAATTCCATGCATCGGTAGGTATATTGATTGATTGATTGATTGATTGATTGTTGTTTTTCGCCACACTCAGCAATTTTTCAGTTATCTGGTGGCGTCCATTTTTTTTGTAGGTGAAGGAGAGAACCCAGAGACAATGTACCCGGGAAGAGACCACCGACCTTCCGAAAGTAAACTGGCAAACTTTCTCACATATATCGGAGCGAGCAAGAATCGAACCCGCGCCGACTAGAAGTGAGAGGCCTCATGATTTCAAAATTGGTACCGTATATTTTTTATATTAAAATGAAAATTTAATTTACTTAAATGAGTGAATATACTATACAGGTTAGGTATTCTTTCGTCTGCATGTACTTACCATAGGTTTTTAAATATTTGGTAATGAAATGGGTTCCTACATTTTGAATTCATTCATGGTAGGTTGATCGTTGAAGGCATTGGTGATACAACATGAGAGGCCGGAGTTCACTTCCTGCTACTTCTAAATATGCAAACTATTTACATTAGATTCGTTTTTCAATATCACAACATTTATTTCGAATTTTAATTTCAGAATCGAAATGCCATCATTCGAAAGATGTCATCGTATATGCAGGGCCCATTTGGACCATTCAAAGCCTTGCCATTTAAAAAACAGGTTGTTCAAGGAACGAACTATTTCATTAAGGTACCAATATTCAAAAATTATTAATTAACTTATTTGAAAGTAACTAGAATATTCAAATCAAATATTAGGAAGGGAGCGAAACTTTCAGGTATGAATTATTCGATTACCTTTCACATGTACAAGAAAAATTACACCAGAAATGCTATAATTTATGAAAGAGCTCTCTTTTGGTTTTATTAAGGTGCGCATTGGTGGAGGTCGTCCACGCTTCATTCACGTCAGAATCTTTGCTGGACTAAACAACCGAAGTAGAGTGGACGGAGTACAATCAGTAAACCAATACCAGCCCATCACATATTTTTGAAAAAGCTACATATAATGCCACTTATGAAATGAAAGTATTGCAAAGAAAATCTGTGCACTCCACTACATCAGTTTTGTTTTTCTTACTACATTTGAGAATAGAAACTTCCCATATTTATGTGACAATATTCACCATCATTTGTAAATGATATTTGCGTCTCTGATATGTTCGATACTCGATAGCATGTTCTGCATATGATAAATTTATAGATCACGGCAAGATACTTACAAACAAGTTGATGTTAAATGGGGTGTCAACAATCTCGTTTGAAGTCAATGTTTCGCAAATTCTATGGTTGTCAACATGCTATTTTGCAATACAACCTGTCGTTCGGGGAAATGTTGTCTAACTTGTTTCATGCTAATTGTTAGGTCATTCTGTAATTAATATTCCTGACTACAAATTAAATTATTTACCTGATCAAAATGGAGAGCCCACAGCAGGGTGAGAGATAATGATTCCTGCTAGACAGCCGATCCTGCCTTTGGTATGTTCAAGGGCCGGTGCTTTTTTCGCAACCACAGTTTCTAATGTTCTAATGTTTCGGGTGTATTATTGTTACAAGGGCCCTCTCACTATACTCAAACTCCTTTTGCTTTTTAAGGAGAAAACAATTTATCTTTGGGTTGAAAACCGACGTTTATCTAGTAAGCTCATGATTCCCATAACTCCTCTTGCATTTTTAGCATTATGTAAATCAAATTTTGGAAATATTATTCCCCTCGTTTACAGAATCTATGCTTCATCAAAAGTTTCAGACTTGTAATGAATGTATTAATTACCTGCTTTGTTCACATGATGGCGTGAAGATTTTATGGCGACTTTGATCCGTTTGTCAGGTTGAATTCTTACTTCCCACCTCTGGTGTATCCAGAGGTCCGTGTTTGCCAAACTCTCTACTTATTCCATATATAAGAGTGACCACTGTTCCTTATCGTCACGTTTTCATACATGTAGTTATTATAAATCAATCATAGAATAGGTACTGTAGCTTCTTCGGTAAATACCTAGCTATGAGATGGAGTGCATTTAAAGAGAAGCATTCTCCTGCGGAGGTTGGTGACAGCATCTAAATTCCAAAATAAAGTATTGTTACATTCACGTACCACCATTCAGGGTATGCGCCATCACCGTGACTGTTTGTCAACTATGAAAATAAGAAACATGAATACCATTTAGGTTTCCACAACTTTGTTAGGATATAACATCTGTATCAGAAACCATGATGCCAATGGAGCATTCAATCTTAGAATGCGACGGTAATGATTAGTAATCAATTAAAAGCAGGGTAACCACGGACCACTGGACACAAATCTGTGGCACTATATCAAATCTATGAAAATTTATATATGTGATATAATGATTCTACAATGATAATATGTTAAACAAATACATTTGCCATATGATAAAATATTGAAAAAAGATTCTTTATCAAATATAAAAAAGGAATAAAACTCAACTTTATGACAAACGGTATTATTTCAATATTTCCATCTTCAACGTTCCTTTTCAATGTGACAATATCCCATCATCACCTGCATATGGTGTATATACCTCTCAACTGATTCGATACGCAAGAGCTTGTTCTGCATATGATCAGTTTTTAAATCGACGCAGGCTACTGACAAAGAAGTTGATGTTACAGGCGTTTGTATAGTCTCATCTAAAGTCAGCATTTCGCAAACTTTATGGTCGTTATATGCTCGTTATAACGATCTATTTGCCAGCACAACCTTCCATTAGGTCAAATGCTGCCTGAAATGTTTCATATCAATTTTAGGCGGTTTTTGGCAGACTGATTCTGACTGCGGATTCTTACGAGGTCTCTCTGATTTGTATTTTCTATAGGAATAACGAGATTGAATACTGTTATTTATCTTAGCCTTTTCATACATGTATGATCTTGATCTTGACCCCACATTCAAGATTGAAAATGTAAAACCCAGATGTAAAGTTAAAGAAACCTCAACTGATAACCTTTCATATTGTGTGTTTATTTGTTTTCCGCCACACTCAACAATTTTTCAGTTATCTGGTGGCGTCCAGTTTTTGTATGTGGAGGAGAGAACATAGATACAATGTATCCGGGAAGAGACCACCGACCTTCCGAAAGTAAACTGGCAAACTTTCTCACATATATCGGCGCGAGCAGGATTCGAATCCGCGCCGACTAGAGGTGAGAGGCCTTGTGATTTTGAGCGCAATGCTTTAACCAATCGGCCACGGAGGCCCCTAGTTTTAAAGATATTCAAATCAAAACATAAAAAATTAAATGGGGTGGGGTGGTATTAAGTGGAGTTGACAAGAATCTTAAGTTCTATAATAAGGTCAAACAATTTTAAAAAAAAATGCACATGAAGTGCCTCACAACTTTGAGATTGTAATAAGTGGGTTTTGTTCCATGGATCGACATGGATTTCACATGTTAAGTTTTATTTTTATTGTGTTGCATACTGTCTTGCACATAATTGTATTATGTTAGGCAACAATTTTACCATGTCGGAGCCACACAGGAAAATGCTGATGGAAAACTCTGTATACACTATATATACAAAGTTCGATCCCACCCTGGAGTCAGAATAGCTGTCTCAGGATCATGAAATTTACAGTTGTGGTAGGGGCACATGTGCAGTTGTAGGGAAGAAGAGTTTTGAAAATTAGTCACTTTTTGGCAGTTTTTGTCTTGCCCTTAAGGCTCCAGGGGGCAGGAATCCTCAAATGTACAATTTATGTCCACCTTGTCCCAAAGATGCTTCATACCAAATATTAAAAAGATTGGAATGGTAGTTGACGAGAATTTAATAATGTTCAATTGTTAACATATTTAACCATTGCCCATTTTGGCCCCACACTCATACCAAAACCCCTCCCCTAGGGTCATGAAATTGACAATTTCGCTAAAGGGCTACATGCTCATTCTAAATATCCTTTTACTTTCAATATTTGGTATCAATAGCATTAATAGTATTTTTAAATGTTTTACACATAAATACCATATACCAAGTGTGGCCCGGTCCTGGTAATAGAACCTCTACCTTGGGAATCATGAAATTGACATTTTTGGTAGAGGCCTTCCTGCTCTATGTTACTATGCCTTAAGTATTTCTTACAAATGTGCAGTTCTAGAGAAGATGTTTGAAAATTGGACATTTTTGGCAGTGTTGGTCCTGCCCCTAAGGCACCAGGCGGACAGGAGTCTTAGAATTTACACTTTATGTCCACCTTGTCCCAAAGATGCTTCATACCAAATTTGAAAAGAACTGGAATGGTATTCATTTAGAAGTTAAAAGTTCAAATGTTAACGCACAAAGGAAGGTTTTTTGTCAGGTCCAGTAATTCTATAAGGGGTCGAAATTCAAGTATATAGGTTGACATCTGATTATTTCTCAAGAAGTACTGTTTTCAACAACAAAGTGTTTCGATAAGTTCTGAGGCATGAAAGCATTTTGATGACAAGAAAATAGTATACAGAACAGAAAAGTGGAAAGCCATAAATATATAGGCATCAATGTTGATTACAATATTGGTTCATTTTCCTGTCTTAGCGATTACCCTTCAACTGTTCAGTAATGAATCCTTTTGTGGTTTGCTCACAGAAGATAGGTATCCTTGCTTGTTGCTTCTCTGGTATTTTCAATCAAAATCGTCTTCTGACACGTGACCTTAACATTAGTTAACAGAGTCACTGGTCCTTGTGCAGATTCTTCTTGCTCCGTCCTAGGAGAATGAACAACCGCTTTAGTGAATTAAAATGGACTTGTGTCATTAGGAGTATTCATCGACTGAAAACTGTTTCCATTCTGAAGGTTCTCTTCCATATTATATGGAAAGTCCGTCATGGAATGCATCTTCTGCTCAACTAGTTCTAAACAAAATTAAACAAATATTGAAATTCATCCTGTATAACATATGGTATATATTGAAATTCATCCTGTATAACATATGGTAAATATTGAAATTCATCCTGTATAACATATGGTATATATTGAAATTCATCCTGTATAACATATGGTAAATATTGAAATTCATCCTGTATAACATATGGTATATATTGAAATTCATTCTGTATAACATATGGTATATATTGAAATTCATCCCGTATAACATATGGTATACTTACACTGAGTAGACACAAGTTTGTTCAAATCTGCTTTACTTTGCCAGTGGCCAAAAAAAAAAGACGTAAACAAATCAAATATTTGTTATTAATTTTATCATGTTCATGTATAAACTATAAAGTATAGCTAAAATAACCTAAAAAGCTTCAAAACACTGGAGATCCTAAACAACAGTCTAACACCCCCCCCCCCCCCCCCCTCTTAAAAATTCCTGGATCCATCATGCATTGCATTTAAAAATGGACAAACAGTATAATTTTAATAACCCTGTCTGAAACAAAAAGTAATTCTATTGTATTATGTGGGAAATAAAAACATTAACTACAATAGGTACACATATGTGTAACTGTCTACAAGACTACATCGATGGTTATTTGTATTCGACTTAGTAAGCATATTTTCATTCCATTTTCATATGAAGAATATCCTCTTTTCCTATAATGTTTATGTTGATCATCCGCTGACCAGGGTAACTTCATGTCTTCCTTCAATCCCAGCCGAACGCCTTCTACTTATTTCAACTTGGCATGCGGGTCCTTGTCAAAAATGGTGTTATCACGTTGTTAAAGGGAACTCAATTTTTGTTTTCATTCTTTATTGTTTTCTGCCACACTCAACATTTTTTTTCAGTTATGTGGTGGCGTCCAGTTTTTATTGGTGGAGGAGAAAACCCAGATACAATGTAACAATAACATATAACAATTTCTACGTTTTAGTTTAGTAAACATAGAGCGTCTAGTGGGTAAGAAGCCACATTAATTCCTCATCCTGCACATTGCATTTTAATTAGTTGAGAGTCAAATGTACATGTATGTGTAAATTTCCTTAAGAATAGTGTGGCAAAATTGATGTGTTGCTATGTCAGTTAATTATACAAACATTTAAAAGAAGTGGAAAATCTTGCATGTAGGATATGTCCATTCTTGTCAATGCCGGCTTCGTTAGCTTATGTTTCAAATACAGCGAACATTCGGGCAGAAGAGGGACACCTTATAGTAGTTATAGTACACCAAAAATAAGAATGCGAAAGAAGTTCTGCGTGAGTTTGTTATATTGACCTTTCAGGCGTCCGATAAATGTCAACTTTTGATTGTATAAATGTAAAGCAGTTTCAGTAGTGCGTGATCTGTGCGTAAACCTGGGGTGGCGACTAGTGTCAGCAGTGTGGAAACCAAAGGTTTCAACAGGTTTCCACTGCATAAACCACCTGGAATCGGGGACGGTCTGAGATTACGGAGAGCGTAAACCCTTGTAAACGTGAAGTTTCCAAACTGAAAGCCTGCGTAAACCATTTGTTTTCTTAAGTTTCCACATAGTTTCCGCACAGTTTCCGCACCATGGAAACCATGGTTTTCATGTAGTGATAAGAATATATGTAAAGTCAAAAGCGTCTGGGACAGACACGTTATCGGAATTTCAATAGGTGTCAAGGCTCGTTTAAACAATATTCCTATATTTTTCGTTTAAAGCGGGTGTTTATAGGCAAAAAGTAACAAACGCCTATGGCTGTTCAATGTTTTATGAAACGTTTGTGTTTTATAAAAAAAAAATACATGGAAAGATGTTTCTTTAAAAAAATTATGAAGGTGATGACAGACTCAGCAACAAAAGATTCCAGGCTTTGTTTTTGCAAACGTCAACATTGAAACATAGCATACTTTTGCTAACTTTTCATAGTTGAACTTGTACTCAAGTCAGGTATTCAAACAATGTATTCAAAATTTAAAGTTTTAAGGCTTATTTAACCTTCACCAACATACTGGTAAACACATCACAGGTTCAGGCTCTGCATTCACAATGTGAGAGATTTGATTATGTAAGGTATACATGATGCTATAGGACATATGGGCAGAGAAAAAAAAACCAAACAACCAGTTGGTTAATTAAACAGCGATTTTACTGGGTAGGTATGGATTTCAATATTAGAGATAAAGTAGAACACTGTGGTAGGTTTATCAGGAGCATTGATTGATTGATTGATTGGGATTTTACGCCGTATTGGCAATATCAGCAGCAAGACAATAGAACAGCCTTGATCTGAACTGGTAACCTTGAGAACGTCGAGGCCTGTGGTATTAATTTGTATAAATTGTTTTGTCTTTAGCTAGTTCAAAAGGAAAGACAAAGGATAGTGATGGTGATAACTGACCATTTTACCAAATATGCGGCAGCCGGGGGGGGGGGGGGGGGGGGGTGTTAGACTGTCTTTTTTTTTCTTGATTTGCGAGTAATTCAGCATTGTCTAGCGCTAACTATAATAAGAGGCACTTGTTTTTAACATAAAAGAAATCACGACACCTCAGAGACGGACGTGAATGTCTTGCTTCACAACGTTTGTTCAATTGTGAAACTCATAAAATCGTGAGGATTTCTAGACTGCCTCACATGGTAAGAGTGTATTATTTTAATATAATACTACTTTATAAGTCAATTTAACTAAAATAATTTTCCATAGTAAACTTATTTTTACGTTAGGCTTTGGTGTGCGATTTGTTGTATGCGAATTGGTTTCATTATATTTGTTGATTATCATATATGTGTGTAGATGTGTGAAAAGAATATTCATATCATAAAACGAGTAAACATTTTCATAAATCGCATTCGGAGTGTTCTGAACTCGGGGAGAGAAAATTTATTTCTACAGTAGTCAACCCCTCGACACACACAAACACACACACACGCACATTTATTTGTTTATTTACACACCACATAAAACATACATCTTAGGAAAATAATTTTAGTACAATGAACATAAAATTACTCATCCATAGATTTGTAAGAAATTTAAGAAAAAGATTTAAAATAACTTTTAAATCTCATATTGAGGTTCTTTACCCATAAGGCATAAATCAGACATTTATAACATTTATGTGAACTACATGGTAAATGCACATTTAAAACACGCAAAAGAAATTATCTGACAAATACACCTAAACATCACAGAAATAATATAACACATAGATCTTGCCAGATATATGGTATCAGAGCCAAACTATCAAAAATAGGAATATTACTGTTTTCAAGGAACCTGTATAAAATATTAATTCTATCTTACTACTTTGTTAAATATTAAATAAAATACATAATTTCATTCTTTTCATAACACATTCACACTAATTAATAAGTTAGGTTCATTTTCTTACCTCAAGTCAGATAAAATTGTCAAAAGATACAAAGAGAAAACCACCCTTTACACAAGAAATAAAGTAAATTATAAATATTAATATAAATTAACACCACTACATATACATATGTACTTAAACACTAGTTTACCATTTACCATGATAAAAGTACATCTACCACATGTGCAACTGACAAAGGGGGTGACTATAAACCCCAGACTCTCTTCATTAAATCCTGGATCCGCTACTGTACATCGGCATTTGATGATAAAGGCATAAAATAAAAAATCGTCTCAGCGGCATTATAGACACTCCTCGTGCAACTACCTATTTCATTTTGTAGTATAGAGGAATAAAACCACGCAGATCATCCCTCATTTACAAAATCAAATTTGGAGCGCCTGTGTTAAGCGATTTGAAATAAAATAATCTGCTTAGTTTCCTGTGGTTTGTTTTGTATAGATTTGAACGCAGCGAGAAAACATTGTTGAAAATCAGATTTACAACCTCAGCGTTAAAAATGTGGAGGGGGAAAGAGTCTCCATCTAAAATATTTTGACACAGGTGTACAATTTGTCATTAGATACAGGTGTGCAATGTCATTAGATATATACAGGTGTACAATATATCACTAGATATGTACAGGTGTACAATATGTCATGCATTCATTTGGCGGATCGCTGATTCTCAAACTTTCAGCTGCTATATAATATACAGTGGTGGACCTTGTGTGTAATAATAAAACTTCAATTCTTTATTAGAACGTTATTTTGCGGTCTTCGACCCCGCCCTCCCCGGTCGCATTACCCTTTTGAGAATTTTTTAGATCCGCCACTTATTTCTGATTTATTATGTCAAGAAATACAACTCCTTCCATGTTCATTTCCTACCACTATAAAATCTGCAACAGTTGTCTTTCTTTATAAAGCAGACGACGCTTGCAGTGAAAACGAAAGTGGATGCCGAATCTGAGAGAGAACTAATTTTTTAGGTATATTTGCTGATACTTAGCAAAAATAACTGTCAGGTACAGTGCTATTAGGCATTACTGAGTTGTCTGATTATTTACATGTATCTGAGTTGGATAAATAAAATATTTAGTTTTCGTCAGTACAGTGATAAGATACGAGTTTGTACACTAGTCGCGGATCCAGACAATTTTCAAAGGAGGCTGCGACCCAATTTTCTACTTTTTCCACCCAAAAGGTATGGAGTAAAGACCTTCCCCCAAATTGTTAAATTGACCTATACACAACGAAAGGGGAGTTGTAACCCCTAGATGTAGATCCGCCACTAATTTACACCATGACTGTCTCCTGGGGCAAGGGTGGGGCCTGGGGCATCAAAGAGGGTTCAAAGTTTTGAATAGAATTCATAATATTAATAAACATCTCAAGAACCACAGGTGTACAATTTGTCATTAGATACAGGTGTACCATGTCATTAGGTATATACAGGTGTACAATATATCACTAGATATGTATAGGTGTACATTATGTCATTAGGTATATACAGGTGTACTATATATCACTAGATATATACAGGTGTACATTATGTCATTAGGTATATACAGGTGTACAATATATCACTAGATATGTATAGCTGTACAATATGTCATTAGATATATACAGGTGTACATTATGTCATTAGGTATATACAGGTGTACAATATATCACTAGATATGTATAGCTGTACAATATGTCTTTAGATATATACAGGTGTACTATATATCACTAGATATATACAGGTGTACAATATGTCATTAGGTATATACAGGTGTACAATATATCACTAGATATGTATAGCTGTACAATATGTCATTAGATATATATAGGTTCAAGTTGTTTGATATTGTGTCCTCTGTGGTCAGGACAGGGATTTAGAAGCTTTATAATTTGTACACACCATCACCCATTAAGTCATGGGGCAGTGTAGGGGTGTAAAGTTTTATGACATACCACACAAGAGTGCTGCCTGACAGTGCATGTTCTGATATGGGTTTTCAAAATGTACATGCGTTTCTGTGGGGTTAACATTTAATGTATATTTCATGATTTTTTTCCTGAAAAGTAATGTAATGTAACTACTTAATGGGAGATTGAAGTTATTGTTGATATTAGCAGTCGAGTTGTATAATCTCCAGATATAAATCAATCGTATTTAAAATTAGGTAGCAGGGGACAGCATGTCATAAATTGTTAACTACACCAATATGAAATACAAATATTGACATAAAGAGGAAATATGATTTTTCAGTAATATTTCATAATCTGACTTCAATGTATACCCCCTGCCTACATGTTTCAGAACCAAAAAAAAAAACAAACAAAAAACCTGTCACCTTTAAGAGAAGGCAGTTTTTCAATTTTGTCAATTGGGTCAAGGTCATCAAGATAAATTAGATATGTATTGCAACTCTTTATTTCAATCCCTGGGGGTGGATCCAGATCTAACTGTGTAGGAATAAAAACAAGTGACTGTATACTACTATATATGTAGGATAAAACCTAGCACTATTACATCAATACTTGTATTTCAGTAGTGTTACAGTGTCAACTAAGTCAAGGGGGGTAAGCCATGCTTTATACTACGGAAAACCAGAATCTGGTCAAGTCTCAGTGACATGTAGTTACATGTAGATCAGCTCACTGGTTTAAGTAATGATCGTTG
Source organism: Ostrea denselamellosa (assembly GCA_024699665.1). Taxonomy (NCBI): domain Eukaryota; kingdom Metazoa; phylum Mollusca; class Bivalvia; order Ostreida; family Ostreidae; genus Ostrea; species Ostrea denselamellosa. The sequence continues at coordinate 2,575,285 of JAMZEH010000068.1, read as the reverse complement.
GGGTACATCAGACACCCTGTATTCTCTAGACATTGATTACATGTAGGTTTACATATTGTACATGTAATTAACAGGCTGCACTCATTTACAGGTATCACATACCGTATATCACAACTCTCACACCTGTTTTCAGCACCATTATACATATTGATGAAAAAAAACACTCACAAATAGAGAAGTAAGTCTTTTTATGTAGTTTTTTTTTTTACTCACAAAAACATAAATAACATAATTTTCTCATTCTTGGGTAGATGCTGTCAACAAGCCACCTCCTTTTGACCTCTAGGCGTACTGCATGTATCTTTTCACTGTTAGGAGGGTATAGAACAGAATGCAGGAAGTTAACTTGAATTCAAAATCTTACTGGGGAGTTGTTTACTTAACCAGAGCATATTTCAGGTCTATACATGTACAGAGTATGAACAAGTAAAGAGTGAAAATGGGAATTTTCTTGATTTTAGGAGCCGTCCTGTCCTTTGATTTGTCTCTAGCTCATCTTCTTTTACACAGGTTGTCATGGTTACATGTACAAAATATAGTACTACGTATTGAGTCACTTGGCTACACTTTACATCTGATGTTATTCGCTAGGTGCAGGGATCTTACTCGGAACACTCTAAAATGACAACACAAGACACAGAAAGGTAGGGTTTTAACAGAATTTTATTGTGAACACCTATAGGGAAGTCAGCCTGAAAGCTTGGTATAGTTTCACACAGGATAAGTTAGATTTCTTAAAAATGGGAGTTACTGTCCATTGGAATAGGTGTCAGGATTTTTAAAGGTAGCAGGGGGCAGTTTAGCACTATAGGCCTGGTGAACTTCCTTTAAAAATGGAAATACATGCGTAAAAATGTGTAAAAGAAGTTTAGGATACATGTCAAGTGTAGCTGATTGCTTATTGTAAAACTTGATATGCAGCATGCAGGTGTCGCTGTGATTCCTAGCATAGAGTATGAAACTAAGCCACGTAGTCGGTTGCTGAAGAAATTCAGATGAAAACCTACATGATCCAGGGAAAGGTCTGGAGCTGAGAGGGAAGATGGATGGCGCAATATGAAAGGTAGATTTTTAAGAAGATCAGACAGAGTTCTTGATTGTGCACAGTGTCTAAATCTCCTTGTACGGTTCAATTTATTTCATTTAAGGGTGTGAAGTGTTGTGGATTGGAGGCCATTTTTGCAGATTCACACAACTAGTAATATATCCAAGTGGTCTTGAGATGATGAAGGGAGTTAAGTTAAAATTGTTATTCTTCTCCGTAAAGTTGATTCTACTAACGAATTTTGCCAAGATATCTTAATCAAAGTATGACGTCACAATTAATTCTGAAGGGATGCACAAACAAAATGCATATCGTCAGTGTGGACCACTCTAAAATAGAATCAGAAAAGAATAATAATGATAAATAGAATATAATTTCTTTCATATCTTCTGCAGCCTGATATCTTTGATGCTTGTATCAAATTGATGTAACCGGTATTACTTGGTTTTAATTAATTACAATTATACTTGCGCTTGCGTTGTGTGAGAAGTTGTATTGTATGTGAGCGTTATGTACCTGTGGACATAGACAGATTGACTAGTGACTACTATTTACTACGTCACACTCCCGCCAAATCCTTATCTATAGGACACTCTCTGTGTGACCCTTGAAGGGGACAGATCATTATACTCTGTAATAATAATATTATAGATCCTGAGAACTTGGTGTCCCGGTAAGCTTTTATGTTGCATGTAAATAGGAAGTCTGAATGTATGTATATTTGTCATTGTATTGTCTATGTGCATATTCGTATATTTGTTATAATTTAATTCCAGGTTTTTGTTATCAATAAATAAAATAGCAGTATCTGAACCTTATACCCAAGCAGTTGTGATGTCTGATTGATACCGCAGCCTACATTGATTTCTTGTATAGGAATGTATTTGGAAAAAAAAAAATTTCAAAATCCACAGTGATATAGAATAGCATATTTTCCAGTCCTTGCCGGAACACGTGTTTATTCTAAATTTTATATACCGTGATCACATGATTTCAAGATTTGGTTAGCCTTTGATATTTCCGGTAAAATAGTGTCTGTTAGTAACAGTGTTACAAAGAAATGGAGAGATCGAAAGTGAGATACTACTGCTCAGCGGAAGGCTATAATGGGAACACAAGGATGATAGGAAAATATGGTTATGTAGTAGCATCGAACTTGTCACGAAGTAAAAACCCAAATCAGTGAGTCCGCCTAATACAGGCTTCAAAAGAAAACAATATAAAGTTTTAATGATTTTATTTCTGAGATAGTAATATCTAAGGTAATGGAAGCAAAAATGATCATAATGGTAGGATGTGGTAGGAAAAACTAATGGTAGGATGTGGTAGGAAAAACTAATGGTACGATGTGGTAGGAAAACTAATGGTAGGATGTGGTAGAAAAAACCATTGGTAGAATGTGGTAGAAAAAAACCAATGGTAGGATGTGGTAGGAAAACTAATGGTAAGATGTGGTAGGAAAACTAATGGTAGAATGTGGTAGGAAAACTAATGGTAGGATGTGGTAGGAAAACTAATGGTAGGATGTGGTAGGAAAACTAATGGTAGGATGTGGTAGGAAAACTAATGGTAGGATGTGGTAGAAAAAACCATTGGTAGAATGTGGTAGAAAAAAACCAATGGTAGGATGTGGTAGGAAAACTAATGGTAAGATGTGGTAGGAAAACTAATGGTAGAATGTGGTAGGAAAACTAATGGTAGGATGTGGTAGGAAAACTAATGGTAGGATGTGGTAGAAAAAACCAATGGTAGAATGTGGTAGGAAAACTTTTATCATTTTAACATTACATTCTACCCCTTTCTGACACAGAAAAAGGATCCATAGTCAGAAGTTGAAATTTGACCTCAAGCTTCAGTTTCACTGCAATTTTGCACAACTTAACTAAATCAATTTTTCGAAAAAAAGAATATGATATCCCTCGATCCAAAAGAAAGCATTTAAGTTCTGGCATTTCCAGAAAAACAAAATCGATTGAAGTTGTTGTCATCATTTTAAAATTTGCTGATATATTTAGGTTTTAAAACTGAAAATGCCAAATCAGAGGGCACGTTTCAAATTCAGGTAAAATCAGTTTCTGGCAGTAACTCAAAATGTGCTATTCTTTGAATCGTAATGCAAGGATCCTCGTGTAGTGTAGATTGCAGTTTGTAGACACAATGATATCAGGAGGACACAAAAATATAGACACACAAAGATTCGTGTGAGCAGTGAGGTTCATCAAGTATGGTACAGACAGATAGTAAGTTCATTCAATGAGAACAACTCTTTAGTTTAGCATGGGGTCTCAAGTTTGTTCACAACACAATGCTGTAGATTTCAGCATCCTCATTCATTGTATATTGAAGTAAATTCATACTAAGATGACCCCTTGGGTTAGGATGGACTCACACGAGAGTTCTAATTACTGATTTACATACAATTACGGACAAACATGACATTTCCTAATAATACATAATTTTTGTGACATTTAATTTATAATTCACATGCATTCTATCTCATTTCTACAAAACAATCTTGGAATATATTTACCATGTCTGTTTTAGAGTTAACCTATTTTAATAGTTCTGGTTGTGGCAAGTCAAAATGTAAAGTTAGCTCTGATTTATTGCAGTAAGTTGTATAAATGGACATTACTGAAGCAAAGAAAGAGAGAAAAACCATGAGAACAATTGGATACCAAACCCGGGGACCTTTGTGTTACTAGTTGGGTGATCTAACCACTGAGCTATCAAGGCCAATACACGAAGTTGGGTAATACTGCTACAGTATAAAATTGAAACCTATTTCGTAAATCGTACAAGAACTCTTCATATCGAGAAGATGAAAAAATAATTTCAAACAAAATGTACGTCCTTAATGTAGACATTTTGAATGAAAATCTTTTGAGGGAACAAATGAATTCAATTTTTCTAAATTGTGTGTACTAGTATCTTCATATTTTGTGGAGTCATACTTTGTTTACATTATGACCCCTGAGCTTCATGTGTTGTAGATTCATAGTTTGTTCACATCACGACCCCTGAGCTTCATGTGTTGTAGATTCATAGTTTGTTTACATCACGACCCCTGAGCTTCATGCCATGTAGCACGTTGAAGAACCTGTACTAAGCAGAGGTCTAAATTTATGGTGCTTCACCTACAGCTGGTAACTTCTCAATGTGATTGAAAAAATGGTGACAGGATGTAAAACAAACAGACAATCAATTAATATGCCTGTTTTGCACACATGAAAGTAATTTATGCATTAGCACCCATGTAGCAATGCTCCATAGCAGCCCCTTCATAAATATGATGGCCTGTTTTTCAGCTTTAAAAATCAGTATATTTTGCGAACACCTCGTAGGCTTCCATAATCTCGGCCTACATCTGTTATGCAACTTTTAGACTTGTTTCTTCCAGATGTGTCAGACCTGGTTTTTCACTCTTTTAAGTTTTTTTCTCTTTTAGGTTTTATTCTCTTTGACCATTAGTGAACCCCGTGGGGATCCGGGTGATTAGAATAGATCCTCAGTACCCCTTGCTTGTTGTAAGAGGCGACTAAATGCGACGGTCCTTCGGATGAGACAGTAAAAACCGAGGTCCCGTGTCACAGCTGGTGTGGCCATAAGCGCCGAGCATAGGCCTAAATTTGAAGCCCTTCACCGGCAATGGTGATGTCTCCATATGAGTGAAAGATTCTCGAGCGGGACGTTAAATAAAATTTAATCAATCAATATAATTGACCATTAGTGATAAGTGCGAGTGTTTTTTTTTTCCAGAAGTCTATACTGGTAGAGGGAATCTGCCACTTGACCAGCAGCACTGGCAGGGTCATTGGTTACTTCCTGTACCTCAAGGCTACTCTCACAAAGGAGTTCTGACATACCATTCCTAATCAAGGCAAACTCACTCCCTATCATGTGATGCATTAGAAGGTTTGTCTCTCAATTACCCCAGGACTACAGCTGTGGTGGACAGTGCTGTCGTCTAGTAAGTGACCAGGATTTAATCATATGTTGTTCTTCGTCACTGTTTTTAGGTCACCTGAGTCACTCACCTGGGCATTTCCTGACATGCCACAGTAAACATGCTACTGAAGGAAAGTGCATGGTGTAAGAGGAAACAGTTTATTGGTTATCTGTTTTGATTTGTATTGCTTCAACCAATGAGAATCAGTGTATCAAAATGCTCAGGAATTAAAAATGAAAGCACAAAAAATAGCAAGTTGTTCTCTAGTCACTTCTCAAGAGAAAATGTAAGTTACAACTTACTGTCAATAATGAATGCAGACTTTGGCGCCTGGATTAGATAATTTAATGTGCCAATTTTCATCTGAATAGGACTGTGGCACAAGTTGCATGGCCTTCCCTATCACTGTATGTGGGAGACAACCAAATGCATGATTATGATGTTCATGAAGCCCTTTACCAAAATTGTGAAATTCATGACCCCTTTGTGAGGGGTTCAGTCTCTTAAGTGGAGCCAATATGGTCATATAGTTAAGATATCTATATATTAAATCTTAGAAAATATTCTCTACTCTGAGACAAGTGTAAGAAAAATTAAATGCACAGATATGATGTCCATTAAGACGTCTACCTGAATTGTGAAAATCATGGCACCTAGGTTACGGGTTTAAGCCCTAGGGTTGAGTAATATGTCTCTATAGTAAAATTGTATTATATCTTATAAAATCTTCTTCTATCCTCTCAGATATGTGTGAGAAAAAACTAAATCCATGGTCTATGTATGGGCTATTGTACTTTGGTGAATATTAGGGTCTGTGGGCATTTTGTAATTATGTACTTTGTGGTGACATTTTTATTGAAGGAGTACACAGCTTGTGTTGCTGACTACAACAACATGTCTCACCCTCAAGTACAGGGGGTTGTGATACATGTCATCACTGTAAACGGGGATTACCTTTGGGGATTCATTTCACCTGAGTCTCGGCATTTACCAGCTGGCAACATCTGTGACTCAAACAATGTCAGCCTCATTTACATTCTCAATTTCAGCTCTAACTTATCATTGGAATTTTTTAGGGACTTGTATGGAAGAGGCTGGAGTATTAGTGGCCACTTGAAAAAGAAATGTTCTTAACTCATCAGCTGGTCATCATTACCTGCTGGTGGAGGCTGAACATTTGAATAAACATTGCTGGAGTGTAGCTAGCAGTGGGTGTCCTCATTTGTGCTGAGAAGAGTCAGAGAAGTATTCATTTTTAGTCCACCTCTGGATTTGCAAAACGAGACCATTAGTTTACCCATGGTCTGTCCATCTGTCTGTCATTCCAAATCAGTTTTTTGGACTTGTCTCTGCATTGGAAGAGACCAACCGACCTTCCGAAAATAAGAAATGTTAACATTATATTTGTTCTAGAAATATTTTTATAGACTTGGGGGAGGGGTGGGGTGTAGTATGATTATGTCCACAAGCATCTGTGAGCAGAAAATAATCGATTGTTTATTTGTTTTATGTCCCGCTGAGAATTTGTCATATTGAGACGTCGCAAGTTGTAGGTGAAGTACCACAAATTTAGACTTAGTGCTCAGGGCCATAACAGGGAGGGTTCTTAATGTGCTACATATGTAACGCCTACTGTGACATGGGACCTCAGTTTTTAAGGTCATATCCAAAAAACCCATGATTCTTGTGTCTAAATGCCAAGCGTTTGGTGAAGAAGCAATCACTATCTATGTTAATGTCTTTGGCTTCACACGTCCATGGTATGAGTTGGGTTCGAAATCATGACCTCCTGGTTACAATGTGAATGCTCTAACCACTGAGCTACCGTGACAGAAAAGGATTAAAACCAAACTACAAAGATGTTCACCTGTTAAGAATAAATTAATGTTCTGAACCATTATATTCACTGCTTGAAAGTAAACAAAGTTGAAAACAAAATTTTGGTGGATTTTTATTTTTTGTTTGTTTGTTTGGTTTTTTTTTTTGGTTTTATTTTGTTCTGTCTGGTAAATTTCTAACTTGTCTGGTAGGTTTTCTAATTAATCCCTGATGTACAGAACATAATGTCTGTTGCATTTTTATGCTCTTTGGCCATCTCTGCATTATTATACCCCCTGCAACAAAGTTGAGAGGGTATGCTGAAATCAGGTAGTCTGTCTGTCTGTAGATCAAATGGTTTCCAGACTCTAAAGTTTTATTCTTATCACCCAGATTTAACATATCATACATACAGTCTCAAAATAAGAAGAAGATGAGCCCATTCGATTTGGGGGTCAAAGAGGTCAAAGGTCAATTGTACTGGACATTGAAATAGTAAAATGGTGTCCAAGCTCACACATGTTATCCTTTTCACCTGGAGTCACAATATCACACATATGGACTACCCATGAAATGAAAATGATCCTTACTGATTATGGGATCAAAAAGTCAAAGGACTGGGGTGATCGGGGAGTATTCTTTGTGAGCAATGCTTACAGTGCCTCTTGTTATAGATTTTGTAGCCTTAATGTTACCTTTAACAAAGGTGACAGATAAGCCAGTGAGTCTCATGTTTATATTCTGTTATGAAACAGATAGTTATTTTACCAAACTTCTGTAGAAAAAATTACTTAAGATTAATAATTTGCACCAAATTTCCCTTATTTGTCTGAATTGTGGTCATTCCAGCACTTCATTGTTACTTTGGTTTTTCAGCTTCCTGGGCCTCAGGAGATGATGACACCCTGCCGCAGGAATATTTCCCGTCTCTTAAAGCAGGAGGAGGTTACTTACCATCTGATCCATTTCTGGCAACAGTCTTTTATCTGGAGCTGGTCAAATTTCATTTTAGGTCACCTGAGCTTTAAGCTCAAGTGAGCTGTTATCCATCTGTCTGTCTGTCTGTAAACTTCACACATTTTCAACTTTTCTATAATCACTTGCCCCATATCAATCAGACATAATACAGAGAATCCTTTTATAAAAACATTCAAAATTGTTCAAATGAACCGCCTAATCACCTTTGAAGGGAAGGTAATCAAGAAATGGCTAAAATAGGATGGGGCCATGTAAGAATCTTCTTCTAAAGAACCACTGGGCCAGTAAAGTTCAAATTTACATGGAAACTTTCTTACATAGAGCGAATTCAAGTTTGTTAAAACCATCGTCCTGAGGAGTAGGGTGGGGCCACAATAGGGGATCAAAGTGTTATATGCAGAAATATAGGAAAAAATCTTTTAAAGTATTCTTCTCAAGAACCACTAAGCCAGAAAAGTTCAGATTTACATGGCAGTTTTCTTACATAGAGCAAATTCAAGTTTGTTAAAATCATAGTCCCCAGGAGTAGGGTGGGCCACGATAGGGAGTCAAAGTTTTACATGCGAAAACTTTATATTTTTTATAGCAAAAATCTTTAATATTGACCAAGCTGACTCAGGTGAGCGGTGTGGTCCATGGGCCTCTTATTACACCACCATGACATGGCTAGGACATATAGTGTTAACCTTTTTAGGTCACCTGAGCTGACCTGATCACCCACTGTGTGTCATCTGTTTGTCTATCTAAGAACTTTTTCGACTTCTTCTCCAGAACTACTGGGCCAACTTCAAACAACCATGGCACAAATCATCCTTGGGTAAAGGGAATTAAATTTTGTTCAAATGAAGGACAACACCCTACTCCAAGGGGAGATAGAACAAAATAGCCAAACTACACTGACAAATTTTAAAAATCTTCTCTACAATGAGCAGGCCAATTTCAATTAAACTTGCTACAAAACATCCTTGGGTGAAGAGAATCCCAAGTTTGTTCAAATAAAGGGCCATACACCCTTCAAATGGGAGATAATTACAAAACTGTAAAAATAGGGTGGGGTCATTTAAAAATCTTCTTTTCAAGAATACTGGGCCAGAAAAATTTCAATTTACATGGAAGCTTTCTGACATAGTGCAGATTCAAGTTTGTTAAAATCATGGCCCCCAGAAGTTAGGGTGAGGCCACAATAGGAGATCAAAGTTCCATATGCGAAAATATAGAAATTTTTTTTTTTAAATCTTCTTTTCCAGAACCACAGGGCTACTTTCATTCACACTTAATATATGTCATCCTTGTGTGAAGGGGATTCATGTTTGTTCCAATGATGGGCCATGCCCCCGTCAAAGGGGAGATAATCACAAAAATGCAAAAATATGGTTGGGTCATTTAAAAAGAACCACTGGGCCAGAAAAGTTCCAATTTACATGACAGCTTTCTGACATAGTACAGATTCAAGTTTGTAAAAATCTTGGCCCCTAAGGGATAGGATGGGGCCACAACAAGGGATCAAAGTTTTACATGCATATAGGGAAAATCTTTGATATGGACCAAGGTGACTCAGGTGAGCAATGTGGCCCTTGGTCCTCTTGCATGAATTTTTATGTCGAAATTTGTTGTAAAGGCTTGATATGACATTGTGAAAAGGTTATTTTTTGGTTTCTTAATTCTTAATGTGAGAATAAATTTTACAGGGAAGCAGTTAATGGAGATATCTGACTGATTGATGAGGATAATTTTCCAGAGACTCCGACATATTATCAGACTTGGATAGTTGTATTGCTGTAGAAAATGTCAGGTTTGTTAATGAAATCATGTAAAATATTCCATTTTTATCTGCCATAAAATGGCTAGGGCATATAGTGTAAACCTTTTTAGCTCACCTGAGCTGACAGCTTAAGTGAGCTTTTCTGGTCACCTATTGTCTGTCATCCATCTGTCTGTCTGTATGAAAACCATTTCACATTTTTGACTTCTCCAGAACTACTGGACCAATTTCAACCAAACTTAGTGCAAATCATCCTTGGGTAAAGGGAATATATTTTTGTTCAAATGAAGGGCAACATCCTTCTCCAAGTGGCGATAAGAACAAAATAACCAAAATACACAAACAAATTTTAAAACTATTCTGCAGATTGAACAGGCCAATTTCAATTACACTTGGTACAGAACATCTTTGGATAATCATAAAAATGCAAAAATAGGGTGGGGTCATGTAAAAACCTTCTCAAGGACCACTGGACCAGAAAAGTTCCAATTTACATGGAAGATTGGTGACATCGTGCAGATTTAAATTGATGAAAATCATGGCCCCGGGGGTAGGGTTGGGCCACAATAGGGAATCAAATTTTACATATGAATATCTAGGGAAAATCTTTAACAATCCTCCAAGAACCACTAGGCTAGAAAAATTCAAGTTTACATGGCAGCTTCCTGGCAAATTTTACATATAAATATTTAGAATTTTTTTTTAAAAAGTTTCTTCTCAAGAACCACTGTGTCAGAAGCATTCAAATCTACATCACAGTGCAGGCTGCAGATTGTTAAAATCATGGCCCCTGTGGGGTAGGGTGGGAGCCACAATAGGGGCACAATAAGGGATCGAAGTCTTAGATGCAAAAATAGAGGGAAAATCTTTAAATATGGGTCTCTTATTTGTCATTCTATTCTTCTGTCATTCCATCATAATTCAGTTTCATTTCCTTATCTATGCAATGGAGGTACATATTCAACTGAAATTTGGTGTCTAGATACATCACCAGAGTATCTAGATCAAATTCTTATTTAATTCTTAACATTGTCCCATTAGACGTAGAAAAGTCTTGATAATTAAGTTTCCACTCTTTATACCCCACATTATTTTGATTCAGATTTTTTTAACATTCAAGGAACTTAAAGATATTTTTTGTTAGAGTTTGTTGGAGTTGGGAGGGGGGGGGGGGGTCACTATCTAGAGTATATCTTAAAATCATTTATTCTTCAATGAGCACAAATTCACTATTTCCATCCACAGTGCCCTGATGATGGTATTAGTCGTGTTAGGATCTCAGTAATATGTGAACATTTTGAATTTATATTTGGGATATGAATGTCATTACGTGATGCAGGTCAAGTTACTTTATGCATAGTTTTGGTCTGATATTTTTTGATAGAGTTATGCCCCTTAGACTATATGCACAATATACAGTTTTTGTTCATTATCTCAGTCATACACGGACATTTTGAATTGAAGTTTGGAGTATAAATACATGCTGAAAATATGCAGGTCAAGTTTGTATCAAGTTGTGGTTGAATAATTTTTGGAAGAATTAAGGCAACTGGACTGAAATATTTAAACAATTCATATTTCTGTTCAATATCTTGGACATACATTGACAGTTTGAATTGAAGTTTTGGTTATAGACTTATTATGGGAATACACTTAAATCAGGGTTCAGTCTGATAATGTTTGGTAGAGTTATGGCCCTTGCGTGGATGCAGTTGTATCGCTATAACACATTTAGTTCTTTTTTAATTGCTGTATATTATTGGAAATAAAAGTTAAAGAACTGTAAACATCAAAATCTTAAGATTTAAAAAAAAAATGGTAATAACCAAGAAAGAATGTGTTCAATGACTTATCAGTGATCAAGCGTAATTAACTCTGCAATAAGTGTAGATTGATTGATTGTTTGTTTGTTGTTTTCTGCCACACTCAACAAGTTTTCAGTTATCTGGTGGTGTCCAGTTTTTTATTGGTGGAGGAGAGAACCCAGATACAATGTACCTGGGAAGAGACCACTGACCTTCCGAAAGTAAAATGGCAAACTTTTTCACCTATATCGGTGCGAGTGAGAATGAAACCTGCACCGACTCGAGGTGAGAGACCTTTTGATTTTGAGTATGATGCTCTAACCACTCGGCCAAGGAGGCCCCAACAAGTGTAGACATTTTATCAATGCATCACTAGATATTTTTCTAGAAATTGAATGAAGTATTCAATAGGAAGTGATTGTACAGGTCTTGGTTTTAGGGAAAAGTAAGATCAGTCTGCTGAACTTTAACTTACAGCTGAAAAATGGCAAAACATCAATATAGGAGGGAAGGGGGGCAGTGCCAGTCATTTATTTCACTTTGATAAAGGACCATCAATATTTGAAGACAAAGCTATTTCCTATGTAACAGGAAATGCAGTGGACCAGATTGAAATTCAAACCTAGGGCCCTAGAATCTCTAGTCAGGTGCTCTACCAATTGAGTAACATGGAACCAGTCTCGCCACCAAATTAAATTTCTAATTTTTAAAGGTAATTCATCCGTCACAAATACTAGAGGTTTCTGGGCAACTTTGCTTACCCGAGTCAAGGTGAACCCTCTGTTATTCAGCTGTATTGATCATTAAAAGATTTTTCTTTTCAATCTTTATTCATATAAAACTTTAGCTCAATATTGTGATCCCAACATCACTCCAAAAGGGTCACTACATAACCATGATAACAAGGTCAAACATCATAGAATGAAATGGACGCCTTGTCAGAAGGAATCTATATACAAAGTACGAAAGTCCTACCCAAAACAGACCAGGAAATATCGCCTAGGACAACTTTTCTTACAAGTAGGTCAAAATCAAGGTCAAGGTTACAGTATCACAAACTTTGCCAGTTTGGTACTAAAGGAAATTATTCCTTGTCACAAGAAATGCATACATGTACATACAATGAAAGATAACTCAAAATTCAAGAGTTATCAGCAAGTTTAAGTTTTTATTAATGTCTTGCTATTTGGGTGAAACTTTAAGGTCAAGAGGTCAAATGTCATTTTATCAAACAAAGAGTTGTGCCATAAGGAATCTGTGTACAAAAACAAAAGTTTCACCTGAAATAGATATGACCTTCATTAGATTTTCTTAGAAGTAGGTCAAACTTCAAGGTCATGTCACAAGGTTGAAATCTTAGATACTAAAGAGGTTTTGTCACACAAAAAAAATGAAAGTGCTGTCCCTCACAATTCAAAAGTTATGGTAGCATAGTTCAAGTTTCAGTTAAAGGTTTGAAATTTAAGTCAAACTCCAAGGTCAATATCACAAAGTCAGAGATAATTATAATGGTATAAATCTTGTCATTAGAAATCTATATAAAAATCCAAAAACCCTACTACTTAAATAGTTCAGGAAATATTGTTTAAGCTAGGTTTTCTTAAAAAGGTCAAACTCTAAGGTCAAGGTCACAAACTTTAGTACACTAAGAAAGGTCTTTTTCACATCAAATGCCAATATATGAAATAAGAGAGCCACATCACTCACGATTGAAAAGTTACTTGCAAAGTTAACGTTTGGGGGAAACATACAGGACAAGACAATATGTCTCTGACTTCCATACTGAAATTTCAAATTTTTTTTTTCACCAGCATTACCAAATCCTGTTTTTGCGGTGTTTTCTGTCACAAACCTTGTTACTTAGATAGAAGGAAATTGCCAGAATACAGATATTGCACCATTTTTTCTATAGATTCTGAGAGTTATAAGTGGCCCCAGACCCCCTGCCATAAGGCCACTGAGCAAGCTCAGTGGATAGAAGCAAATTCAGTGGATACGAGCAAGCTCAGTGAATACGAGCAAGCTCAGTGGATATGAGCAAGCTTAGTGGATAGGAGCAAACTCAGTGGATACGAGCAAGCTCAGTGGATGGACTGCTTCGCAACCCATTTATTTCCTACTTTTTTATTCTAACCCCAAATTGTGTGTGTATCTGAAGTTGTTTGCTTATTAACATGACTAATCATGGCCCTGCTGTTGTTGAGATGACAAGTTTTAAAGCTGTTTCCTATATGTCCCAATATTAAACTTTGGTGCCCTAATGTTTCTCCACCCCACCCCACCCCCAAAGGGCCATAATTTGAACAAACATGAACATGTAATAGCTGAGGATGCCTGCATATTGGTGTGATTAATCGTGACCTTATTTTTGAGAAAAAGACTTTTCTGATATATCTCATATAAAACTTTGATCCCTTAATGTGGCCCCACCCAATCCCTGGGAGCCACGATTTGAACAAACTTGAATGTACACTGTATCAGGAAACTTATACATCAAATCAATTTTTCTGGCCCAATGCTTGTTGAGAAGATTTTTAAATGACCCACCGGTTTTGCCCTTTCTTGATTATCTTCCCTTTGAAGGAGACATGGTCTGTCATCTAAGCAAACTTGAATCCCCTTTTACCTAAGGATATGTATTAAGTTTTGAATGAAATTGGCCAAGTGGTTCTGGAGAAGATGAAAATGTGAAAAGTTAGTAACAACAGAGAAATTTTGATTGGAAAAGCTCACTTTGGTTCAGGTGAGCTAATCAAAATAAACTTTCCAAAATTAGAAATGTTCTTACAATAAATGGAGGTGCAGCATATCAGTACAGAATTACTAGTGAATGTTGTTGTAGTGGTTTTGACTATTTGCACTATGGATATTGGTCTAGCTCAGTGGTTAGGTCACCTGACTAGTAATACTGGGGTCTCGGGTTTGATTCCTGGTTCAGTCAAACCATGGATATTAGTCTGGCTAGCTCAGTGGTTAGGTCACCTGACTAGTAATACTGGGGTCTCGGGTTTGATTCCTGGTTCAGTCAAACCATGGATATCAGTCTGGCTAGCTCACCTGACTAGTAATACTGAGGTCTCGGGTTCGATTCCTGGTTCAGTCAAACTATGGATATCAGTCTGGCTAGCTCAGTGGTTAGGTCACCTGACTAGTAATACTGAGGTCTCGGGTTTGATTCCTGGTTCAGTCAAACCATGGATATCAGTCTGGCTAGCTCAGTGGTTAGGTCACCTGACTAGTAATACTGGGGTCTCGGGTTTGATTCCTGGTTCAATCAAATCATGGATATCAGTCTGGCTAGCTCAGTGGTTAGAGCACCTGACTAGTAAAATACGGATCTTGGATTTGAATCCCGCTTGAGCCATAAATTTTCTACTTCCCATTACATTTTCATGTATAAACACATGTAAATATATCACGGACTATTCTTGACAATTCAATTTGATTTTACTTTATCTGTATTGATTTTGTAGGACGGTGGAGATTTAGATACGTGTTGTGACGTTGTTGATGATAAACAGAAGACTGTGACCTTGGATCTGTAGATCTGTGATAAGTCCGGACGTTTGGGGTCACTCTGTTACAGTACTACATATCTAAGTAAGTACTCAGTAATAATGTAAGACTGTACTTTATATCATGTTTATCTATAATGTATACATTGAAAATAAAACACAAATAGGGGATATAATTAACACACAGAGTAATGTTCAATCAGTAGTTTATCACACTACAACAGTACTCAGTAGTGGATGTACTATAATTCAGGGCTACAAACAAAATACTGACAACGTGAAATTTCTAAGGACTTGACAATAACTGATTTACATTCATTAAATTGTGTTCAGTGATTCACAGGTGTTGACAACATTGTATATAGATAAATTACCAGTAACACAGTCAAATTAGTAATTAGTACACTAAGATTAATACTGTGTCACTAAATATCATACTACAGAATTACTAAACAGCAGTGAGAGACTAATGTTCAATCAGTTAAACACTCAAAACAAGTACATGGTAGTTACACATCACAAACACAGGGCTGTAATTAACACAGGGCTGTAATTAACACAGGGCTGTAATTAACAAGCAACTGTAATCAACAAGCAGATGCAATTAAACACAGTCGGTTTACATATGTAATTAACACTGTGTTTAGGTGTAATTAACACTGTGTTTAGGTGTAATTAACACTGTGTTTAGGTGTAATTAACACTGTGTAGATAGATATTGGATTTTCTTCACTTTAGCAGTGTCACACTCAGCCACAAAGAGGTTGTCTCTGATGTCCACACATAAACCGTATGGACGACGTAAATCATCAATGTAACGGAGGAACTGTCCGTCCTGATCTAGGATGTGGATACGGTCATTGTAACAGTCTGCTGTCAGGATGTGACTCTGGCTGTCTGTGGTGATGCCGAATGGATAAAATGATGACTTGGTATTAGAGGGATGACCCGTGTATCTAAATCGGAGTTTTCCTGACGGATTGACCACCACTACTGCTCTAGCTCTATAGTCAGCCACACAGATATCCAGGTTCCTGTTCTCACTGATGTATTTAATGTAACCAGATGAATAGAGAGGACGACGCTGATCATCAAACTGAATGCTTTGTGTCTCTGTGGAGCCAGAGTAACGCACAACTTTGGATTGTTTGACATCATTACTGTCCATGGTAACCAGGAGATCACCAGAGGCGGTACAGCAGACACCGCGAGGTCTCCACCCCTGTAGTGTGATCACGGTCTGTGTCTGTTTATTCTTCACTATGTTTACAGTGTTATTATCAGTATAAATAAGATCTCCGTCCCGTGTCACTGCTATGTCCTCTGGTGCGTTCCCTGACTTGGTTTTTATTGATGTCAGTCGTTCACTCTGGAGGTTGAGGAGCTTCATGATTTCGTTATTCCCGCGTGTCCAGACTTGTTCTTCACTGAGACAGCTAACACCGTATAGTGGTCTATACTCAGTGTTTATGGTGGCGGTGAGCCGCGGTTCATCAAGCAGTGGTTTGACTGGAGGAGACGATACAGCTTCTACTGACTTCATTGTGTCGCCATGTTCTGTTTTAATGGATAATGGCGACAGAGAACCAAACATTTCATGGAGTTGATCCGTGTTTATTTTCACAGGAGAAAAACTTGGTTCTGTAACGCGGACTTTAGGCGGTAATGTTCTAAATTCGGAATTCCTAGATTGGTAAGTAGAGGTTAAGGAGACGTCATTTGATTCTAGGATCGATTTCAAGTCAGCAATGATCTGTTTGAGTTGCGTAATTTTCTGTGTGATTTCATCTGTGTTTTTATTCAGGGTAGATAGGTGTTTGTCTTTCATCTCCTGAATCTCAGATTTCCGTTGGTTGACAATGGCGGTGACCTCTCGGTGTAAGATCTCTCCTTGTTGATCGGCAGCGGTGGTCAGTTTCCTATAATTCGTTTCTAACTCGGATTTCTCCGTTTTGATATCGGACGTCATTTCTAGATATCGAGGATAAATTCGGGTCTCCAGTTCCTCTAAATCATTTTGTAAAGTGTGAGTTTTAGCGCTGAGTTTTTCCAGGATATCTGATATATCGTGACCTTTGTGTTCACCAAATAAGGCGCAGGTAGAACAGACAGGAATGTCACAGTTCTCGCAGTAATGTTTACAATGTTTATCGGCGTGTGTCGGACATTTCGGATAGTTTTCAGTGAACTTTCTGTGTGAATAGGGCACGACATTGTGTCGTTCAGATGAATCTGAGAGGTGCTCCCCAACACAGGCCTTGCATAAGTTGATATGACAAAGTTCACAATGACTCTGTAGGGGGACAGTTTCACAGAGGTCACACAGTAGGACTTCTTGGGCACTGCGCCGGGGGTGCATTTCTGATGTCGGGATCACGCGAGCAGTTTACTGTCAACAAAAAGTGTAATCTCAATTAAGGATTTTGACTGGTAAAAACAAATAACAACAAGCTAGAATTACAGTATGATGTAAATACTACGTTGATTGGTTTTAATATTTTGTAAATGGAATGATACGTACGAGAAATTCATGTACCAAAAATATCCCCCCCCCCCTTCAGAATTATATAAAATTATTATCATAATGAGCAGATCTCTCCCATTGATCACACAGATATCAATATTAATGACACTACAGTGTCAGAATTCGTGTATATAATTTTGTCTAACCTGAAAATCCAACATGGCCTCCCTGTTATATCGACCTTCCGTCTCGTCCTGAGAATTAAATACCTGTGTGACGTGTCGGCCTGTATACCCTATCTCCGTGTTATCGATTGTGTAAATAGTTTTAAAGTTTGTTTGACCTAGTTTGTGTCAGGTAGCTATGTCAATGTAACAAACAAACCACCAGACACTGTATAGAAAGCCTCTTCAATTATACCCCATGTAAATTGAAATTTTACCTTGTGTACAAATATACTCTTGCGTATCTAGTTAGAAAATTATAAAGAACTGCAAAATAAAACGAACAGCAATGTCCATTGGAGTGTGTGTGTGTGTGGGGGGGGGGGGGGGGGGGGGGGCATTTTATGCAGAGGGGCTACGTGGTTGTTTTTTTTTTTTAAATAAGTATATAAAATAAAAACTCGAATCACATGTCTATTTAATGAATTAATTAATATTTTTTTATTCATAGAGACGTCACCATGATGCAGTGCCACGAATTCAGCACTTGACGGCCGTGGCAGTGAGAGTTCTTTACCGTGACAACGCCCACCATAACACCTCCCCTCCGTTTTCAACGTCATATCTGAAGACCGGTGACTCTCATCTATCACAAGGTGCTCGGCGAGGGAGTTTTAAGTACCTGTGTTAAATATCTTGCATTATTATTTTACACCTATGATGGTAAATCACACTGACTTTTTACAGGTATAATTTACTTCAATGCAATAAAAGTGAAGCATGCGTATTCTTGTAGATATTTAGGTGTAAGATGACAAGTTCAGAGTCTGACAGCTCCGTATAGTAACAGTAAATTGATCTGGGATGTAGAATCCCTCCCCCCTTCAAAGTTCTCTAATTTTAAGCGCAACAAATTAAACTCGAGCGCCACCCCTTTTTATTTATTTATTTTTATTTGTTTATTCAGTAATTACTCTGCTTGTAGGTGTGTGAAATCATCTTACCACAGGGCGCATTAAGCAAGATTTACTTACGCCGTCTGCATTTATCATCAATTCTTACCTGTGTACAGGTAAACCATAGATAAAACACCTGTGTTTTTTGAAGCTGCGTGAAGCTTCTGTTATGCACCCTCCGGTGTGAATTGTACGAAATACTTTACACAATTGTGTGATATACTTAACATTTTTTTCTTTTACAGAATGAATTGAGTAGAATAAAGAACCTCCAGATATCTATGTACACGTGTTTGATTAAACTTCTGTTGCACTCGCGCATGCGAGCTTATTCTACATAACGTGTTCGATTTTTATTTCCTGAATATTTTAGGGTTTTGTTGAACTAGTGAATTACAACAGTTCAAAATAATAATAATAATAATTCTTATTATTATTATAATTTCTTCCAGTGATTTAATTAAAAGTCAAGTGATTTTCCTAAAACTTGAGTTTTATACATAAAAATGTTTGTCGGTAACTTGAATTTAATTTCCATGGCCATTTTGCCGAAAATCACTTGGCGTGATTTACACAGCGCTATCGAAGTTTTATTTGAGTGATCAATAATTGTTTAGTGTAAAGGTGAAGATAACGAAGAGTGATCAATATGTTAACTCGCTCCTGTAAGGAATAAAAAATTAAGAGTTGGGCAAACACGGATCCCTGGATATACCAGAGGTGGGATCAGTTGCCTAGGAGGAGTGAGCATCCCCAGTTGATCGGCCATGCCCGCCGTGAGCTCGACATCTTGAGAAGGGTGAGGTCAAAAGATCGATGTCGGATAAATATATAAATTGAAATAGGGAGAGGGGGAGGGGTTAAAACTCCCGTAAGTTTCTGTCATCGGACATCGATTATACGAATGATTTAAGCACGCGTTGACATTTTGAAACGTTATATACTACATAATAATATTACAATTTCCTGAACATTTACTATAATTTGCCGAATATAATACGAGTTGTGTTTAATACGCAAACCCGATTTTGGGGCTGAAAATTGGGGGTGGGGGGGGGGTGGGGGAAACGCACTTCGTGTTCACGCAGCAAAAAAAAAAAAATGAATTCTAAACAAAGAATAAGAATTTGCAAACCGCGGTGCTTTGTTTTCGAGTTCAAATTCACGGTTATCTTCACTGAAATTCCCTAGTAATCATGTAAATTTCAGGAAAACACGATAATTTTTAGCATTAAAGTTTTAAAAGGTTCGATATATTCTTTACTGAAAATAAATATCCGATGTTAATAAAAGTGAAATCAAAATACTAAACTAGTATTTAATTTGTTGTAATCAACACACCCCAAGTGATGTACAAATATGCAATATATCAACCTGGTCGTTAATTATAAGAATGATTATGAACAAAGACATTAATAGGTGCTGAAAATAATTGGTGCTCTGTCTGTAAAAAGAATGATTGGGATACTGTACAGAAATGAAAAACTCTGAAATTTGATGCATGCAGATGGGTAACATATTCCAGTCGTTTACGGCAAGAGAAAAACTAAATGTATTGGTGTATGCCGATTCATGGTGGGTTTTTTTGTTTTGTTTTTGGTTTTTTGTTTTTTTTGTTTTTTTAATGTGTGAAATAGAAATTCTTAGATACGCGCGTATTTCTCACCCATTCTCAGTTAATGTGTGCATTACTGTCGGCCGACGTTTTTATTGATTATTCATAATGTTTGGTACAATATTATTATTTTCTAAAAAGCCAAGTACTTTTTCAAAAGAAATTAAAATATATTTACCCACTGATGTGTCAACTGAATATAGCAAGGACTTCCGTTGTGCCCCCCCCCCCCCCCCCCAAAAAAAAATAAATAAAACGTACATTACTGTCGCCAGAGCAGGTGATTTGTATTTCAGTGTCAGTGATATAAAATTTAAGCATAACAGCATTTTGCTAGGTTTTTATATTATGTTAGATAGCATGAATGAGAAAACAAAAACCAAAAAACTACTGGGTTTCATCGTGTATTTTCGGTTTTGGAAAATGAATGATCTATTGGTTTCTGTTGATAATGTTTTTAAGTTAGGTGGTCCTCTTTGGCTGTGGAATAGGTCAGGTTTCTAAAACCAGGTCGCCGATCCATAGGTCTCAACATTTAAGATAATATACCCTATAAATTCCGCCTACATAGTAGTTTTCTTTGCTAATAATGGTAGCTTTACAGGTTTGAGGATGTAGAAAGTTTCTTTGTATATATAATAGAATTATTCATGTGATACTTTTTGTTCGCATTATCCAAATTAAAATGTCGTGTTCTCTAAGCGTATGGATAAGGGTGAAACGTACGTTACATCATGTTTACAAAAAACGAGTTTTTCAATGCAATAAATGCATGGTGACAATTGTATAATACTTCTCCCGTATTTGTAATCAAATATAAAAATGTATGGCATGACCTTGACCTTTAAGTTTTGAAAGCTTCCATGTTTAAGATTCTGAGGGAAATGGAAACAACGCTAAAATCAGTCATTTGAGATAAGTGTGACGAGTTCACTAATTTTGAAATTTTGTGATGTAAACAAATATAATCTATATAATAATATTTTATCATGCAAATAAATTTTAGACGATAAAAGTGTATCTTCCCCATTTCTGAACTTGCACATGATGTTCTACCTATATTAATACGACATTTTGTGGGGAAATGTACGTGATATCATGTAACGTGCATTTCTTATATTTTCGTAAATTACTCGATTGTAATCATGAACTTTACATTCTGTCCATCATAATACATTATATGTACTGTCAGAGAATTATAGTGTGAAGTATTCCAAGCGTTAAGGTACATTGTAGTGATCATAACCAAGATTTAGATTACAGATTTGTTTTTAACTCGTACGTATTGTTAGATTGAAGGAATAGATCGCCCCATATACACATATTTCATTTTTATTCATATTTGCAGAAAATGCCACCCAATAGAGCGGGAAGAATGATGAAACACAATGCAAATGATATTGATGAAATCAAACCATAGGCGCTCTGGTCGTGGACAATGTTAATAAACGCTATATTACTTATCGAGGAAATTCGAACTGTGATCGTGCCATTTTTTCCCCACTCTATGATGTGGAGTTTTAGTGTTTTTCTAATCTATCATGCCTATGATACACTAGTATGAACATAAAATTTAATTCCAATAGATCCTCAGTACCCCTTGCTTGTCGTAAGAGGCGACTGAATGGAGTGGTCCTTCGGATGAGGCCGAGGTCTCGTGTCACAGCAGGTGTGGCACAATAAAGATCCCTCCCTGCTCAAAGACCCTGAGCGCTGAGCATAGACCTCAATTTTGCAGCCCTTCACCGGCAATGGTGACGTCTCCATACGAGTGAAAAATTAAACATTATATAATCAATCAATCTTAAGCAATTAAAAATTAACATCAATGTATACTAAATGAAACATGTTTCTTCCATATACGAAACATTGGACGCTCATATATAACGCAGGGTGGCTGTAAGACCTCAATCAACTCACTGGTCACTTCAACATTAAACTACGGAAATGTGACTTTGTTAGGATTGCCAACCAGCACAGTGTATTATATTTCGACAAAATACGAATAGTTTTAATGTACACTTTCAGTTCTAATTAACCAGTAGAAAAAAATATACAGCGCGTTATTTTGTCGAAATATAATAGTATACTCGTATGTTTTAATTGTTAATCGATAGTTTCAAAATTAATGACATTTAGTTATAAAAAAGGGGGGGGAGTCTTGGTAAAAACTATATGAATTTAGTTTTTGTCATACATTGAGCTTTTGATCTCGCCCCTTATGTTAACGGAGTAATCCGTGGTCAAAATCTGTGTGTAAAGAATTGACGGCGTAATAATTGGTATGAAACACGTCAGACAGCATTTGGCCAATGGCAGGCAAACTTGATCGTTATTGTTCGCAACATGAGTTATCGCCCGTAACTTATTGCATCATCTGAGACCCTTTCAACTGGAACGACGCGGTGTTAAAATAAAACAAGCTGTAACTGACGGTAAATAAATTGAAAAATAAAAGAACAAATATAATAATGTATTTGTGATTGAACATATATAAATTCATAGAGTCAGGGTGAATCTGAAGCAATAAACACGTCAAATCAGCAAAAAATGTCAATTCATAAATCATTGGCATCCCGATAGTAATTCCTGCTCGTAATCGCCGATGTGCATTGACCTCGGTCTCAGTGGAACCCGATTACGCCATATTTCTCTTCTTATCCGCCATATTAGATGAGTGTTCTATTGTTATATGCATCAGAGTTTGTCTGGTATATAAGGAGACAAGAAAAGAACATTCCCAAGCTCAGTTATGATAAAAAAAATAAGTGAAAATCAAACATGTTATAACTCAATGGAGTAAACGACATTTTACTCTAATAGGTAGATTAACCCTTATCAAATCGTTACTCATCTCCCAACTAAATCATCTCCTTATTTTATTACCTTCTCCTTCAAATAATTTTATAACGAATCTCAGTGAAATACTCTTTAACTTTTTATGGCAGCTTAAAGTCGACAAGCTTAACAGAAAGCAAGTCATACAGGATTATGTAGATGGTGGACTAGAAATGACAGGCATAAAGAACTACATATTAGGGTTAAAATTATCATGGATGAAAAGAATATTATACTCTCCAGATACTAAGTGGGAAGTATTGTTAAATAAAATTGTCTCTTTACAAATACTAATCAGAACAGGATCTGACTGTATAAATGTTGTTAAAAAGATATCAAAAATGATTTTTGGAAAGATACATTTTCTGCATTTCAAATTATCCAAGATAAAATAAAAATTCAATCCTGGTATGACATTTTAAGCTAACCAATACAATGAAAAAATCAAAATTGCAAATAAAACAGTTTTCTATCCAAAAAAAAAAAAAAAAAAAAAAAAAAGGCTTGAGAAGAATATGATTTATATATCAGATTTACTTGATGAAAAACGATTTTTTTTCTTGCAAAACTTTCAGAAAACATATAAGATTAGACCATTGTTTTTAATATTATGCTTCACTTCAAAATTCTATCAAGGAAAGTCTTGCCACTCAGACAATTTGAATGGAAATGAACAATCCTAAGCCCATTCTACCTTTAAATATTAAGATATTCTGTACAAATAAAAAGGGAACAAAACATATCTATAATACTTTAATTGCAGAGAACATCACTCCATTAGGGAAATTGAAATAGGGAAAGTTTTTTGAAATTTCAGATTCTTAGTGGAAAAAGATCTATTCCTTTTCAATATACCAAAAATTCCAAATTACAGTGGTTTCAGTTTAGAATCAACAACTACATTTTAACTACAGATTCCGTTTTACTTAAAATAGGAAAAACAAATAGGAAATTAAACTGTTTTTGCAAAAGCAATGAAGAAACTATTATTCATCTGCTTTGGGACTGTCCGACTGTACAGGACCTTATCAAATCTCTCATAACTTTACTTAACACAAAAGGCATCACTATTACATTGGATAAAAAAAAATCATTCATCTTCGGAATCTCTAATTCAGAAGAAATAAGTTTTTTTCATGTTAATGATTAAATCATATTTATACAGGAAAAGCTGTTGGCAAGAAAATCTATCAATCCAAGAATTACTGATTGACATGGAAACACATATAAGTAAAATCAAATATACAGCAAATAAACAAAACAAATATAATAAATTTATAAAGCACTGGAATTCCTGGCTTCTTTTACTGGACAGACTCTGACTGGCAATTGGCAATTCCGCCAATTCTTAATATTTCATTTTATATCGATATAACCTGGTCATGACCGATTCTATTGTCCATGTATTAAACATCAAATTACACCACTTTTCTCTGCCTCTTTCTCTTTCTTCACTACCTTTCCCCCTTCATTTTTCAGTGTATATATATGTGTGTATGCGCAGAACACAATACAGAATTTTGAAACTGAAAAAAAAGAAAGAAATTCATCGCCAATACTATTATGATTACACTTCGATATGAACTCGTCGCACAGGTTAATAAGAATGCAAATTATGTAGGGTCATATGAGGTCAGCACGTGCTGACATAGATGCAAAACTGTTACTACAAAAGTTCTTCAAGTCTATGCTATTTATTCGTCTTTCATTTGTTAATCTTAAGATTGGAATTTCAATTTAGCTATCACAATAACGTGTTTATCATTAGATTGATTGATTGATTGATTGATTTTTTGTTGCTTTCCGCCACACTCAACAATTTTTCAGTTATCTGGTGGCGTCCAGTTTTTATTGGTGGAGGAGAGAACCCAGATACAATGTACCTGGGAAGAGACCACCGACCTTCCGAAAGTAAACTGGCAAACTTCCCCACATATATCGGCGCGAGCGAGATTCGAACCCGTGCCGATTGGAGGTGAGAGGCCTTGTGGTTTTGAGCGCGATGCTCTAACCACTCGGCCACGGAGGCCCCTGTTTATCATTAGATCTCATTTCTTCTGCTCAAGGACATTTCCAGATGATGCAAAGAAGCTGAAAAAGCACTTCCTTATACAGAAACGTGAAATGGAAAGTAACTAAACTATGCATTTATTGATAGTTGTGTGATAAATAGAATCGTACACTCGTGCTTATGGCATATAAAATTTATGAAATTCGTTACCAGATTTATATATCGCCAAGGGTCGGGAAATATTAAATCTGCCAACTCGTTTCATATGACATAAGCACTTGTTCAAGATCCTCTATGTATCAATCTAATTACATGGGGTGATCTATTGTATACACAGGCAAATGTGCTTCACGTGAATCTCGGGTGAAATTCAGGCCCGTGGGAAGCAATTTCACAGGGGGGGGGGGGCACACTAAAGTAATTTACGACAAAAAAAGTGATATCGACAAAACCATTACTAAAAAGATAACGGCATAAATATGTGCAAGCATTGAGGTGTACCCATGTACATAAATCTAATTGATTTCCCAGAAAACCCCTCACCTTTAATTTTAAGTTTTGTTTGTTTGGTTTTTTTTGGGGGGGGGGGTGTTAAGGATTTTTTTTAAATCTTATTTTTTTTGTTTATATCTTTATCATTTTGTTATCAATCATTTCTGAGTCATAAGGTATTTAGTACTCGGTAAACTTTCCAAACATCGCCAGTCTGTGTTCACTTTCACTTACGAACTCCACCTATTTTTTTCAATGCAATAAAAGCAAATTGTTTGTTCGTATTTGGCACATTGTCGATCTCAGTGATGTATTCAATCTTTTCAAGGCGCTGAAGGAGCGCTCACTGGTAGCGTTAGTTGCGGGAAGTACCAAAACTAGTTTGAGAACTTTGAGGATCTCGGCAAACAGACTTTTTTCATTTGAATGTCTGAAAAATTCAACCACACTTGGTATATCTAGCGTAAAGTCTTTTGGCATAACAGTCTTTAACATTATAAGCTGGCAGTGAAGATCCTTTGGCTTCAAATCTGAATCATATAGGATCGTGACAAAATTGAATTCTTCTTCAAACGTTTGGCCTGTGCAAGCCTTAATTACGAGGTTTTCAGGATTAACATTAGCTTTGTAACCTGGTTGGTCAAATCTAGATTTTAATGCCAAAAGCAGATCTAATGCCTCATAGAAATCTTTCCTATACATATCTGCACACGATGAAAAAGTATGTACTGCTGTCCCATCATCAAGTTTACGAGGAATGTAGCGTTTTCTAGGAAGAACATCATCATCGATGTTCATCTGTTTTGCTTTTTCAACAACTTCCTCGTAAAACTGAGTAAAGACTTTGCAAATCACTCATTGTCGTTGATGGCATTTTTTGACCATCACTCGCCGAGATATTTGGAGCCTGCAGAGCCCTTGGCAAATCATCACTTTAACGTTAAAATGTTTCACTTAGTAGACACCCAAAGAAGAAATCAAACCTGTACATGTAAGCAGCTACTCTCCTAATTCTGTTTCTCATTTCTACCTCACGCACGTATTGGAAGCTTTCATCCCAAACATTTCTCAGAATTTCCTAGTTTGACAAAATACTCAACCGGTCGCGGTAGCTCAGTGGTTAGAGCGTTCGCTTCGTAACCGGGAGGTCGTAAGTTCGAGCCCCGCTCGTGCCATGGCCGCGTCAAACCTAAGACGAAAAATAGGTAGTGATTGCTCCTTCGCCAAACGCTCGGCATTTAGAAGTGAGAATCACGGGTCTTTCGGATATGACCTTAAAAACGGAGGTCCCGTGTCACGGTAGGCGTTGGCACTTTAAAGAACCCTCACTGCTACGGCCCTGAGCGCTAAGCATAGGTCTAAATTCTTGGTACTTCACCTACAGCTGGTGACGTCTCAATATGAGTGAAAAATTCTCGACGGGACGTAAAACAAACAAACAAAATACTCAACAATGTGTCGGCTTTTATTGTCCATATTGTGGGACATAAAATCCTTATTCCCGCTGACTCTAGATTTTGGGTATGTTTTAATGCATTGAAAATCATCTCTCTTCTTGGAGATTATTTAATCAACTTTGTTATATCCTTTGCCATGTCCAGGGTGTCTCTAAGCAGTTCCTTGTCGAGCAAGAAACATCAAAATGTTTGTGACTTTAAGCAAATTCTCTGTTAGACTTCTCGACTTTGTGCGTCTTTAAAAGACATTCTCCAACATCTTTAACCTCCTGCATTATCGTAAACTCCCATTCCATTGTCTCCTTATGGCAATCACTTTTCTCGTGTACAGCCAATTTTGTGGTTGCTTTTTTTCCCAGTTTTTAAAACCACTTGATATGAAAAGTTTTTTTCTTTCTTGTGACAACTGAAAGTCTTCTTTATGCAAGGAAAATAGAATACAACATCTTAGGTTTCTACAAAATGTAACCAAGACCACTGATTAAACCAGGAGACAAACTTACACTTCATCTTATAATACGTTTTAAAATTAAAACATTTATTTAGTTATTTTATCTGTCAAATAGCCACACGTCTTCAGAACTGTGTTCCTGGATTTTCAATCTCATCATCACTGCTTCATATCAACATATTATCAGTTAGCAAATTTTAAATGACCGGATGATAATAAATATGCAAAGTACACTTTCACAACTTGCATCCGGTAAATGAAAAAAAAAAATGAAGGAGATAATCTGTATAGCCGTCTAGTAAATGAGAAACAAAATGTAACGAGATAATATGTACAACCATCCAGTCAATCAAATCTTCTACAACCTGACAATATCAAAAGATATAGCTCTATTTACTGAAACATGTTTATCGATTCATTCATGTGTTGTTTGCCAAACAAAATATGATTACAAATTTCTTTTTATATATCTGAAGTTATGTAGCATTGTTTACAAAATAACGAGAGAGAGAGAGAGAGAGAGAGAGAGAGAGAGAGAGAGAGAGAGAGAGAGAGAGACTCACTTTAAAATACTGTCTAGAATTCTTGAAAAGCCAAAAGTATGTTAAAAACCTCAAAGATGATTTATTTTCTCGAAATTTTAAAATCTTTGGGGGGGGGGGGGATGCCCCCCCCCCCCCCCCCCCCCCCTTTCTACTACATGGGTTCATGTACTATCATCAAAACTATGGTGGCTGATTTGTGCCAATTAAGATTTACAATTACAAGACAACAACATGTAAAGTCAAAAAGACGACAAAATATAGGCGAAAAGACGACAAAATATAGCCGAAAAGACGACAAAATATAGGCGAGAAGACGGCAAAATATAAGCGAAATGACGACAAAATATCGGCGAAAAGACGACAAAATATAGCCGAAAAGACGACAAAATATAGGCGAGAAGACGGCAAAATATAGGCGAAATGACGACAAAATATAGGCGAAAAGATGACAAAATATAGCCGAAAAGACGACAAAATATAGCCGAAAAGACGACAAAATATAGGCGAGAAGACGGCAAAATATAGGCGAAATGACGACAAAATATCGGCGAAAAGACAACAAAATATAGCCGAAAAGACGACAAAATATAGGCGAGAAGACGGCAAAATATAGGCGAAATGACGACAAAATATCGGCGAAAATACGACAAAATATAGGCGAAAAGACGACAAAGTAAACCAGCTAATTAGCGACCTTTTCGTGTGGCGTTTTGTCGTCTTTTCGTCTTTTCGCCCCGAAAAGACTATCAAACGAAATGACGACAAAGCAATAATTAGCGATTTTTCGCTCCGAAATAACGAAAATAAGGCAAGACGGCAAAATGAAAAGACGACATAAACGACAATTAGCGACTTTTCGCTCGAAAAGGTAACAAAACGCCAAGCGAAAAGACGACAAAAATGTGTATTCCATTCTATCAGTAATGTATGTATTTCGTTCTATCAGTATATATGTATTCCGTTCTATTAGTATGTATGTATTCCGTTCTATCAGTATGTATGTATTCCGTTCTATCAGTATGTATGTATTCCGTTCTATCAGTATGTATGTGTTCCGTTCTATCAGTATGTATGTATTCCGTTCTATCAGTATGTATGTGTTCCGTTCTATCAGTATGTATGTATTCCGTTCTATTAGTTTCAATGTATTCCGTTCTATCAGTATGTATGTGTTCCGTTCTATCAGTATGTATGTATTCCATTCAATCAGTATGTATGTATTCCGTTCTATCAGTATGTATGTATTCCATTCAATCAGTATGTATGTATTCCGTTCTATCAGTGTGTATGTATTCCATTCAATCAGTATGTATGTATTCCGTTTTATCAGTATGTATGTATTCCGTTCTATCAGTATGTATGTATTCCGTTCTATCAGTGTGTATGTATTCCATTCAATCAGTATGTATGTGTTCCGTTCTATCAGTATGTATGTATTCCGTTCTATCAGTATGCATGCATTTGGCAAATGGTTTATCCCATGTTATTGAGATGAAACAGTCTCTAATTAACATTGTGTCGTGTTTTCACCTGAAAAAAAAACTCGACAAAACGCCAAGCGAAAAGACGACAAATAAGGTCCTTAATTTGTTGGTTTTGTTAGTCGTCTATTCTTCTTTTCGTTTTGTCGTCTTTTTGTTATTTCGGGGCGAAAATTCGCTGATTGTCAAATGCCAAAGCGAAAAGACGATAAATAAGGTCGCTAATTTGCATGTTAAGTTTGTCGGGTTTTTTTGCCCATATTTTGTCGTTTTTTCGACTTTTTGTTTTGTCGTCTTGTCGTCTTTTCGGTAATTCGAGGCGAAAAATCACTAATTAAAAATAACTAACTTTACATGTAAAAACAACTAACTTTACATGTAAAAATAACTAACTTTACATGTAAAAATAACTAACTTTACATGTAAGAATAACTAATTTTACATGTAAAAATAAATAAATTTGCATGTAAAAATAACTAACTTTACAGGTAAAAATAACTAACTTTACTTACATTTAAATAATCCTTGAACGTTGTCTAAAAAGTTGGGGCAGCTACAGACCCATATCTAAATACTAAATGCAATGCATTTTCTATTTACTTGTAATTTTGCAACATATTTTCTTCAATGTTACAAAATCTATTACTGAACAAAAAAGTATTTCTTAACATCAGATCCAACCTATATTTGAAGTTTTTGTTGCAATTTGCCCTTTTTGGGCCTCCGATGAGGTGCATACTAGAGCTTTCTTATTGTTCCTCCATAAACACGTTTTGACACGATCTGCAGGCTATGCTTTAGTGTACGATCAAGAAAGAATTGTTTGAAATGGATTGATCATGCAATGGACGTTTCGAGAATCAATGTATATTTAATATGTAGGACTACTGTACATCGTGAAAATACCAATCCCATTGGCAATCGGTCGTCTGTCACCATCGGCGGATCTAAAAAGTACGGAGAATTTGCTGTACATTCCAAAACCTTGAAATGCATTCTATGTATCAAAATGTTGTGTTTTTTTTTATTTTTGTTTATTTTACATTAAACTGTTTCACTGCATAACACATACCAGTAAAAGGTCATATTCATCACATTTTACTACAGACTGAGAGTTATTTGTTGAATCCGCCTCTCACTGGTGACGTTATTTTACTAAGTTGGGATAGCCATATGAACGGACAACTTGCAAAAAATATTTCCGTCGTATCTCTATTATGTCGTTTCTCTCTATCACACACACACACACACACACACACACACACACACACACACACACACACACACACACTATATATATATATATATATATGTATGATTTTATATTGAAACTTCACCAAAACGACCCCTGAGAATACCGGAAGGCATTCCCGGAATATCGGCCGATATTTTCAAAGTCCCCGCAGATAATCAAGATCCATTTGATTTCATAGCCAATATGTGATTTGAAACTAGTGAAACTTGGTGTACGCGAGATTTAGAAGTTATTGTTCAATGTTTTTCCTGTCGTGTTGTGAGACCAGTGAACACTATTCATGGTGGGGCATACTTCTTTTTAGATCACCAGTGTCTTGTTGAGTGTAAATATTTAAAGCTCTTTATCTCATTGCATGAGTATTCTCGATTGTGACAGAACCCAATGTTTCAGAGATTCTATCTGAGAGTCATTCTGTTATTTATGGAAATTCCCATAGTAACTCTGATTATACTCAGCCTCGGGAAATCTGGCTCGGTACAATTCAGGAACTGCTTGTGTGAATAGACACCGGACTCATCAATATACAATCAAACAATGCATCATTGGTAGATGGAATGATATTGAGAGAAATGCACATTTTTGTACATTATGTAAAAGTAATCAAATTGGTGATGAATTTCATTATTCATTCTTCAAAGGAGTTTTTTTTTTAAATTTCAACTTTATTTATTTTACGACGATTAACAAACAAGTTCTACAATTTACATCAATGCTTCTCGTCGGTTCATATTTTGGTTGATATTAAAAGATGTTGAAAAAGGAAGGTAGTTTATAATTTAGATTTGGTTTAAATTACGCACCTCCGATATCCAGATTTTTTCCCGCATTTACATATGGAAAAAATTATGGTGGGTACTGGGACTCTTTTTCAGGATCAATTTGCAGAATGTGGAAATAACGAGTACGGAAATATATGACAGAAATGAACAGATACGGAAAAATATGGAAATCTATAACAGATATGCAAAAATACGGAAAAAAATACACAAGAAGTTGATGAAACCCAACATCTGCAACTAAAGTTTTTTGAATCGTTCGCTTTGTTAAAAATAAATCATAAACGGTACCAATTTCGATGCACCAGAAGCGCATTTCGACAAATAATGTTACATCTGTGATGCCCAAGTCAAACAATTGGAAATAAGAACAAACTTGAAAAAGCAGAATGAACCAAAACAAAAGCAAAATATTTGGTCATGACATCACTCTGAGTTTCATTCACGATACCCTGCTAGTTCTATCCATTCTGTATGCCTGGATACACCTCTCCTACAGATGTTACACCTGTAGCTCCCTCTCACGTCTCGTTGTACACATTACCGCAGGCGTGGGTCTGGTCCGTGACTGCTTGTATTTCCAGGACTTATCACAATTAATCTTAAAATCGTTGTATTCCTTGACATCCCTGACCCTGTCAGGTAGACTGTTCCAATCATTGACGACTCTCATCACACACGAATACTTTCTAACGTTCAGACAGCTGTCTTTTCAACAACTTCATTAAAATAGCTACTCTGTATAGTTCAAAGAATCTGTTGTCATAAACACACTGACACCGTCTTGTCAGCCTCACGTAGAAGGTCAACTGGGACAGTACGATTGGATAAAGTGCCCTTCCTCATTTCAACTTAAAAACAAATATTTATTTTGGAAATTTTCACATCGACCGTATCTTACTTTCATGAAGAATAGCTACATAATATTTTCTGAAAAAGAAATAAAAATGCATATAATAATAATAATAATAATAATAATAAATACCAAAGCTAGACCTTCTCCTATACCGGGTACTCGAAATAACCAAAATGACTTTGATTCATCAAACTGTCCCATAAAAACACCGAAATTCCCCTCTAAATGAATAAATAATATATACCAAGTATATATATCATATACTTTGATAAATACTCTAAATTGCCATTGTAAATATAGAAATTCTCCCATATATTCACGAGGTTTCATAGAACGATAACTCTATCAAAATTTGTACACTGTATATGTCTATATCACCAAAAATAATTTATAATGAACAATTCCCACAAATATACATAAAAGGACGAGGATTTCAACTCAGAAATTATGCATACAAACACTTTGGTGATATCACTGTAAGGAGTCAGTAATTTTATCAATGAAGTAGAAATAAGTGAGAAATAGTTAGTGCTGGGTATTGCGAGTCAAAAATCGTATTGCGATATAGTGTAGACGTATTTAATTTCGTTGGGAAAAATTGTTGTTTTTGTAGTGAACAGAATTTCGTGTGGACCAATTTTCGTTGTTTGTGATCACTTTAAAATTACATAGTACGCTTACCAAGTATATTTGCTATCCTTATTTGCTTAAATACTGTTACGACACACATGCCATTTCTAAACCATTTCGTCGACGAAGTGTGCCGTCGTTAGCACCCGTTCACAAACAAATCCTTACTTTGCGAATTATGTAAACTTGAGACATTAATGATTGATTAATTATATACTGTTTAACGTTCCGCTCGAGAAACTTTCACTCACATGGAGACGCCACCATTGCCGGTGAAGGGCTGCAAATTTAGACCTATGCTCGGCACCCATGACCCTGGAGCAGGGAGGGATCTTTAACGTGCCACACCTGCTGTGACACGGGGCGTCGGTTTTTGCGGTCTCATCCGAAGGACCGCCCCATTTAGTCGCCTCTTACGACAAGCAAGGGGTACTGAGGATCTATTTTATCTACCCGGATCAGAGGTGTGATCTGATAATAACGGCCTAATAATTTGTACAGAACACATTAGGCAGCGTTCGACATAATGGTAGCTTGTATTTGCAAATTCGAGTATGATACCGGCCATACAATTTGCGACTCCTTGACTTTAAATGACACGGTTGAAAACCTTTTAACATCAATAGTCGTATTGGTCAGTAGTATGAAATAACAATCCATTTTTTCATTTCTGGTAGAAAAGAGTCTTTTTAAGTACTAAAATTGCACTCAAAGTAGAAAATAGTCTTGGAGAACATTGCAAAATCATTCAAGGTTGGAAAGAGTCTTTGTGAAAGCTTACAATTTACTCTTGGTAGGAAAGAACGTCATCGAACATTTCACTCCTGGTAGAGATAGGTGTACATGTAAACGGCATTGAGAAAAAAAATGGGTTTTTGCAAGTGTGCAATATACCATAATAAACATCTTTATCCTTCAGTGAAGTGCTGATGTGCATGTTCCAAATGCGATTCCTTCACAGTAAACAGCTCCCATAGTATTTACATTGATTAATTTACTTCTAAAATAAAACAGCTTACATTCTGATTTACTGATACAGTCTTTAAGCATAACTTTTTCACTGTACTCGTCAAAAGGACTAGAAGGTGCTACAATATACTAGTCCTGTTGATTACTGACAAGTCCGGCTGCAAAAAAAAAAAGCAGAGTCAGGAAACGGAGATGGGTGGGTGGATGCAGTAGGTGGCAATCCTCTCCAACTGAAGAGTGGGGTGGGGGTCCCAAGAAAAGATAAAATCTTAGCAGCAAAATGGTGCATTTTTAGTAAATTTTGTGACAAATAAACGAAAATTTGAATGACCAAAAGAAAGTAGGAAGGAACTTTGGAGATTATTATATTGTACAGTGGTTTAATTCGTTGGGTGTCAACCGTACTACTTGTACATAAAAGGGCTAAAATAACTAACAGTATTCAATCTCATAATTCCTATAGAAAATACAAATTAGGGAGAAGGGTAAACAAGGACGTCTGGACATACCAGAGGTGAGAGTTACCTAGGCTGAGTAAGCATTACCTGTGGACCGGTCACACCTACCGGGAGCGCTATATATTAATCAGGTAATCTGCAGTGAGAATCAGTGTACCAAGAACAGCCTAAGAATTTGTATGAAACACGTCAAACAGCATTTACGCTTTAACAAAGATCTTTGGGTCGTCATGATATAATGTTATGGAGTATTAAGGGGAAATTAATAAAAAGCACAGGCGACTGATCTGTACAATATTAAATATACAATATGTACAATAATGATAAGTTATACTTGACGGACAAGTTACTCCACAAAGCAGTTCAAATTTGACCTATGTCATAACAAGGAAATAAAACAGATTGATAATGTGGCAAAATGTTTTTGAATGATATAAAGTTCTACATTTTAATTAAGCGTTCAATGTAGGTTTGTATCCTCGAATAAACAGTTTTTGTTTAGTTTCCATTTCCGTGGTACCTCTCGGTAATTTGTAAAGAGGGAAAATGGTAACAAAGTTCAAATGTCGTTAAGTCTTGTATCTGATCCGATCTGTTAAACACGGTATACATTGATGTTAAGTCTTGTATCTGATTCGATCTGTTAAACACGGTATACATTGATGTTAAGTCTTGTATCTGATCCGATCTGTTAAACACGGTATACATTGATGTTAAGTCTTGGGTCTTATCATCATGGCTGTCCCTTTTAGCGCATAGGAAGTTTTCCAAGCATACCAGAATAGGCTTGTTTGACGATAAACAGCAGAATCCACGTATTTCCCGTTCAAGTTGGAAGCTGAACATCTCTTGTACCACAAGGCTCCAAGAAAGGCTTTCGCACAGTTACGACCACTGTCCTTGTCATTATCCTGATCACGTGTAGTGAACTTCATTCCATTGTTCCAGTCCAAACTGTCTCCTTCAACAGAGTATATATAACTGTGAAAACCTGAATAATGACAGTCAATCAAAATGTTTAAGGTTACATTTTGATAATAACTGATCTCATGTTCCCGAGGCTCGTATCAATATTAGTGATCACGTTGAGCAACATTTCATAGTAGAACATCGAGTTCTAAAACAATACACAACAGAGAACAGT
Organism: Ostrea denselamellosa; assembly: GCA_024699665.1. Taxonomy (NCBI): domain Eukaryota; kingdom Metazoa; phylum Mollusca; class Bivalvia; order Ostreida; family Ostreidae; genus Ostrea; species Ostrea denselamellosa. Next base: position 2,539,848 of record JAMZEH010000068.1, on the reverse strand, counting down.
GAAACGACACTGACGTTGCATAATTGGGTTGTGACAGTCGTAGAAGACATTGGCTAAATAATTGTATGTAAATTTTTAGAAGCAAATATAGAAGAAAAGAAACACAAGGGAGACTCGATCTCTCAACCTCTTGGTTACGAAGCGAACGCTCTGCTACTGAACTACCGCGACCATTGAAGATAATGAACAGTGTATAATCAAATGATCAATCTGATTGCTGGTTTTACAAGCATATCTTTCATCTAGTGTAAAATTGTAAAATTATATATATATAGTATACAAATGCACAAAAGTAATTCAGTGATTCCTGAAGACCAAACATTGTGCATATTGAGGCGAGTGTTAAGACCGCATTGCATTCGTTGCAAGTAAAGCCTATTCTGTATAAAATGTTCTGTGTAATCTTAATGTGTTTTGTGATGAGTTCGGACGACGTGTAAAACACACATACCTGCCGTTCCTGAATAGCCCGACACAGTAAGCTTGTACTTACTGCTCTCGTCCCCAACTTGAAATGTAGAGTACAGGGCGTAAGCTTTCTCGTCATCAAAACTCAAAAGTTCCACCCGGAGTTCCTGATTTGTGTTTGTAAGAGAGTGAATCACATCGTTTCCTATTTAGCAAGTAATAATAAAAAAATGGTGAATGCAAAGAAATGGGATATTTATTCAACTTGCTATAGAATCATGTAAAATAAACTTTTTACAGATTTCGTTTTCTTCAATAATTTTGGTTCATCTTGCATTGCGTTCATACAAGGAGTACCCACTTCAATGTACACCTTGGATACCGAGCTTACAATGCACATGATCAGGTATTGGACATTTGTTAATAACGGCGTTATGCAAGTAAACGTCATTTGAAAATATTTATTATATTATGTATTAACATTAATCGTTAATTAGTTATTACGAAAAACATTAGTTTCCCATAGCAGAATATATACACAGAGGGCATCGGAATTCTAAATGCAAGAACCGGAGAGGCAAACAAATTTTTCTAAATTCATAAAAAAGAACAAGTCTTCTGTGAAAGTTTCCTTTAAGAGATTTGATTAAATGTTATGCAAATCATGTCTCCAAGCAGAACGGTGGTGTTACAATTGATTGATTAATTTTTGATTTCCGCCACACACACCAATTATTTTCAGTTATCTGGTGGCGTCCATTTATATTGGTGGAGAAGAGAACCTAGATACAATGTACCCGGGAAGAGACCACCGACATTCCGAAAGTAAACTGGCAAACTTTCTCACATATATATTTCGGAGGTTCGGTGTTCTCTTCCCTAATACATTGTATCCGAGTTCTCTCCTCCACCTACAAACAACCGGCTAATGGAGAGTCGACTTGGTTCAAATTGTGGTTCCAGAGGTATAATTTGGGCTACTATAGCTAAAAAAGGTTTTCAATGGGAACATATACTCTTTGAAAAAGTTAATATAACAGAGATCGATCTCTTGAATCCTAGACAAAATTCATAAGATAGGCAACACAGATCTCTGGATACGTATGAAGACGGATCAGACGCCAAGGAAAGGTAGGCATCCCCGTTTCCTTTTTACAACCGCCGTGAACCCCAAGTCTTAATCAGGTAAACGAAGAAATCCGTTCTAAGGTTTAGTATGTAAAGAAAGGCTTAACACTTGATATGAAACACGTCAGACAGTACTATACCTAATGGTAGGTTGTATTTGTAAATTATTACAACCATAGAATTTTCGAAATGCTGACTCACTATGGAACAAATCATACGTGAAACGTAAGCAGATTCCAATGTCCAATTCCTGGTAATATCTCAATGTCGTTAGATCATTTCCTTTATGCGAAATTGCTTTCTTTCCTAGTATTTAATGGATACAGGGACACACATCTGCGTATAGATGTACTATGCTGTATGTATATAACGGGGTCCAATTTAAATTTAGCAGATTTGGGAAGATGGAGATTTATCGACTCAAAATTCCTGGTATCACCGTAATACTTTGTTTTACACACGATCAAGGTGACATAATTAGCGATGTTAACACAATGATATATATATATATATATATATATATATATATATATATATATATTTCTATTCTGCAGGAATAATAACCCTACCAATCCAGTAGTTTCTGGATGGGTCTCCAAATCCTTTCTTGTAGTCTGCCCAAGTTCGGTAAAAGTCTGTAGAACCATCCTGTCGTTTTTGTATAACCTACAAAATATAAATCTTCTAACTCCATTTCTGTGAGGTAATATGATGCTTACAAGGCTGACCTCGAGGTTTGTCTGTATAAATGTCATTTCTGTAAGATAATCAAGTGTATACAAAGTGCATTGTAGTTCTGTATCCATCAATGCAAATACTAAAATAGCTTATTAATTGTTAGACAGTTATTGGCTCACTGATTCGGACTATGGGTTACTTCGTTTACCTGCTCGGTATGTAGGGCTCACGGTGGGTGTGACCGGTCGACAGGGGATGTTTACCCCTCAAAGGCAAGATCAAGATATAAGGCTTCCTGAACGGCGGACAGGGATAATTACTTCTTCTATGTAGCTGAACCCACCTCCAGTATAACCAGGGGTCCGTGTTTGTCCAACTCATAGAAAAGTCTGTTGGAATTTCCATGGACACGAATTGTACTCCTTTGTTATCTGACCTGCTGTTATATACTTATGAAGCAGAATTTATTCGAAATCTTCTACATGAGAAGAAAAAGTATCTTCCTATGGCCTTTAATTCGACATTTACATATACGATGTTTTATCTATCAACAATGATCATTTTCATCCATATGTCGATTCGATAGTGAACTTGATATAAAACATATAACAGAGTCTTCCACAGCTGTTTCGTACTTAGATATTTTGCTGAAAATAGATGTTGGCGGCAAACTAACAGCTCGACGTTCTATGATAAACGGGATGATTTCAATTTCTCCATCGTCAATTTTCCTTATCTAAGTGGCAATATTCATCACCTGCATATGGTGTTTGTATTTTCTAACTGATTCGATACCTAAGACCTGGTTCTGCATATGATCAGTTTTCAAATTGAGTAAGGCTACTGAAAAAGAAGTTGATGTTAGAGGGGTGTGTACAATGTCGTCTAAAGTCAGCATTCGCAAATTGTATGGTCGTTATAACGTTCTAGTTTGCCAGTACAACTTTGTATTAGGTCAAATGCGAGATGCATTTTAATTTTCTCTTTCAAAATAATTCAAAGTGTACATATTTTAGGTGTTACATTTTCTACAATTTTACGTTTCTATAGCAATTTTCTTGACATAGATTTTCTTCGCTTTTAATGATATGAACAGCGCGAATGAAGGTTATGTCTCCTAGTGAAACATTATGACGCCGAGTTTCACTCGAAAATAAAAATGTCGAACAAAAACCGTACCACGTTGGGAAGGTATATTATTTATTTTAAAAAGGGACATTTTTTTTATCTTCACTATTTCCCCCAAGTTGATTGTTATATTTATTTGTTTTCTTATAGATAAATGGCACCGTAAAGATTAATAGATATTAATGGATGTATTGATATATACTCAACAAAATAAAAAACGCACCATAAAACAGAAAACGAACAATTTTTAATTTCTTCATTCTATCTCATAATTTTATATCATAAATGTTTTATTTGTTTACTGGCTTTAGAATAACAAGGCCACAAACACATCTGATTAAGAATTACGTCATATACGGTGTTGATACGTCGACAACGCAAAGTCACAAAGTCAACACTTGGTATAACTGGTATGATCACCCTTTGCGTTGATGCATGTTGTGCAATGGCATCGCATTGACCAAATGATGTCTTGAATTTTGACTTGTGGCATGGTAGTCCACTATTCTGTCAAAGTGCGTTGAAGTTCCGGTATCCTCGTCGGCTTAACGGGCCTGTTATAGACCATTCTTCCTAACTCATCTCAAACATGCTCCTAGAGTCTAGAAGTATGGGAACGAGCATTGTTCTGTTGAAAAACTCTCACGTTCTGGTGGTTTTGAAACATGACCTGAACACGAGCTGCTAAAATCCCTGTATCTTTGAGCATTAAGGATATTATTACAAAAGTGCAAGTCAGAGCGATTACGGAAAGATACAGATGCCCAGATCATGACACTACCGACATCCCAATGGTTAACTTCTTGTAAACAACATGGTGCAAGCCTTTCATTGCGTCTTCTCCATACGCGCATACGACCATCAGCTCTAGACAAATGGAAACGTGATTTATCTGAAAACAGGACTTCATACCATCGTTGACGTGTCCAATGAAGATGACGTCATGTCCATTCCTCCCGTTGACGTTTATGACGCTGCATAAGTACAGGACCCTTATACGGGCGACGAGCATTAAGGCCATTTTCATGGAGCCTTCTGAGAGCAGTCCGGATACTGACTCTGTCTGTCGCGTCCAGGGGTAACATTAGCAGTCTGTGAAGCTGTAAGGAAACAATACCGAAGATGCTGAAGTCTAATAAAGCGGTCCTGCTGCGGGGTGGTAACTCTTGGTGCACCTGGTCTCTGCCTGTGCCTGTTGGATACGGAATTTGTGACAAGAAAACGTTGACTACGACGAATAATGGTACTGTGATGGCAATTGGAATGATTCCCGACATTCCAAGAAGAAAGACCTACACGGAGGATACCTACAATTTGCTTGCGCTCATCAGTGCTTAAGCATGGCATCAAAACGCATTAATTTGTGAACAAAAATGAAATTTCAGACTTTCCCTCTGAAGACGAAGTTAGACGACACAGGAAACAAGTTTCAATTTTCATTCAGCGTAATTGGCATGTTTTTCACGTGCAAAAAGGCGTTTTAAAACATTTTTTAGTTTGTAAGCGCTTCCTTGAACATGACCTGCAAATTTTACTGGATAAAAATGTTAAAGGGTGCATTAATAGGGACGATTGAAATTAAATAAATAAAATATATTTTAATTTTTGAGAAAAAAATCATTTTTAGTAGTGCGTTTTTTATGTTATTGAATATAGTTACAAGTGAAAACTTAAAGCCTTCATTACAAAAAGGTCCGAAATTCAGAGAACCTCGGACTTTCGGTTGGTTACAAAACTTCATCTCTATTATGAATTCTGAAGAAGATTCTGTCAGAGGATGGGCTAAATCTGAAAAGGAAGAATTGGATACCTTGTCAGGAGGGATGAAAAGTATAAGAGGAATATTAAAAATAGTTCTATGTACTCACCGTCCACCCCCCTCCATCTGTAGTCATGTCACAGTATGCTTGCTTTTTCTGATGTCCGACATCGATCAAATATACCCCATCTTTTCCTTTCGTGGTTGGGTTACTCCGTAATATCTCCATACATGATTTACGCACTGCAACTGCAAGAAAGGCATAAACTACTCGTCGCTGTTAGCTAGGACTAAAGCGCATACTGATATACTTATTTCGATATGATTGTGCAACGATAAATTCATTGGTATATCATATGAAAATGTCAAGGTCTTGAAAGATATGCTGGGCAACTGAAGGCACATGGCATCCTTTATCAAGTCAGAAATGAAAAGAGGACATAAATTTTAAGATCATCTGAAATTCCGGGAAGACATTTTTTACAAGAAATATTTTGGATAAAATGTATAAGAGTATCTCTACCTAAATTATCCTAAAATAGGGTGCTAACGTAAAAGGTAATTCATCAGTTCAAACAGCTTCACTTTCACTCACAATTTAGTGAACTCACTAATTCTACTAACAAGAGCCCTAATTCTATTGGCCTAGCAAGAGCCTTATGGACTACAATGCTCACCCGAATCACATGGTCTCTGCTGTTCTGATTTATAAAGGAATTTTCACTATTTATTCACAGAAAATAAATCATTACATCACCTTAACCCTGCAGGGTTATGACTTTTGATCCAAATAACACAGGGATGCACCTACAGTAACATTAGCAATACGGCTGTACTCGTTTGTTCCGAAGAATATTTGTTTGTTAATAATAATTCACTGGATGACATTTGATCCCCATTGCTAGTTTCAGTCTCATTGTTGATAATCTATAGTCTACACAGGTCGTACTTGCATATTTATATAATTTAGCGTGTTCCATATCTTACCTTCGACCTACGAACAGAAATCATTTCATTACTTATTTGCAATGCATCGTGATGGTATGAAGTTCATACTAATATGCCTAATCACACACACACACACACACACACACACACACACACACACACACACAGAGAGAGAGAGAGAGAGAGAGACAGAGAGAGAGAGAGAGAGAGAGAGCAATTTTTAATATACCCTAGAATCAGATATTGTCATACATGTATATCTACTTCTTTGGCAATTGCCTGATCAAGGTACAGAATATATTCCTTGAATTAGATTGTTTTTCAAACAGTTAACAAAAAAAAAAAAACCAAAACCAAAACAATCACGCATTATGTCAAATTAATTTCACATTTTCAGAACTCAATACCGATTTATTTATACAAAATGTGTGCAGTTTACGATAGTTCAAATAATTGCAGATAATTTGGTTCTTCATTTATCTACTATACAATTCTTTATTGTTTTACGCCACACTTATTATATTTTCAGTTATCTGATGGCGTCCATTTTTTGTTGGTGGAGGAGAGAACTCAGATACAATGTACCCGGTAAGAGACCACCGACCTTCCGAAAGTAAACTGGCAAACTTTCTCACATATATCGCCGCGAGCAAGATTCGAACCCGCGCCGACTAGAGGTGAGGGGCCTTGTGATTTTGAATGCAATGCTTTACCCACTCGGCCACGGAAGCCCCCTCTTCTATAGAAATATGAATTAACACATTGGAATGGGAATTTCCTGATCATCACGGATACTATTTGAGCGGAGCATTTTCAAATGTTATTTGTCCGTTCTTAATTTTTGCAATGCTGAACTAGGGCATTTCTAATGATCAGCAAAACCCTGGATGTCTCTTGTTGAGTTACACGAGAGATACAGAGCTCATAAATCTTTCTTAGTTAAACATTGTTTTTGTCCTCTTTTTTTACATAAGTTAAATGTACCATCAAGACTTTCGTTTAAACCAGACATTTTCAGTTTACCAATCATGTCTGAACACATCTAAATATTTTTTTAGTATTTGTTACCACAGACCATTATATCGCTTGTGTTCGAATTTACTGTTAAGGAATAAAGGTATAGTACTCTATAAATAGGATACCCAAGTTTGCCAGTGAAAAATGAGTAAAGCAAATGGTATAAAATAAAATAAATAAATATTCATATTAATTTCATTAATCGTCAAACTAAATTACTTAAATGAACATTATTATTATAAATCGTCAAACACCTTCGTTGATGTGATTTGGCTAAAATAGACATAATGAGAACTGTACATCTTTACAAAGACATGTTCTCAACATAATGTATGTACTATTATTTATTATTGATAAAAAATAACAATTACCTTCTTAATATCCTTTTCCCATCCCCGTGGAGATCCGGGTTGTTAGAATAAATTCTCAGTACCCCTTGCTTGTCCTAAGAGGGGACTAAATGGGGCGGTCCTTCTGATGAGACCGCAAAAACCGAGGTCCCGTGTCACAGCAGGTGAGGCACGTAAAAGATTCCTCTCTGCTCAAAGACCATAAGCGCCGAGCATCGGCCTAAATTTGGTGACGTCTCCATGTGAGTGAAAGATACTCGAGAGGGACGTTAAACAATATTTATTCAATCAATCAATCCTTTTCGGAAATTAGAAAGATCGGTCAAAATGGCTGTGATAAGTAAAAGTGCTTTTTACAATTATTTGGTGCTATTACGGACTTCAGGTTATGAATTGACGTGAGAAATTCAACTTAAAAATGGTATTTAATACACAGGCATTTTGTTTAGTCTTACTGTGTCAGGGCCCAGCTAAAACTCGACCTAAAATATTATGTATTATTCTGAATTCATTTCTTCACATCTTTGGAAGTTTACGGAATTTCGGGATCAACGTTGGTAGTAATGTAAATTGGTTATATATGATGATATAAGAATACAGAGTAGAATTTTATATCATTTGCTTTACTGATTTTTTATCGGCACACTTAGGAACCCCATCTTTAGAGTTCTATATCTTTACTCCTTAATAATAAATTCGAAGTCAAGCAATATGATTGTCTGTGTTTGTCAGATATCATTCTGTTTTAAACATGACAATTCCTACTATGCAATTTATACCTAAACAAACGTATGGCACAGACTTGTTGATATAAGAAAGACTTGTAAATGATGTATCTCACTTATAATTCAGCAACTGATACTGAAACTTTAGTTGACTATTAGAAATACCTTAGTTAACCATGGCAAACATTAACAATGGAAAATTGATTTCTTTTATCTCTAATCGTGACCATGCCTCTTGAAAAGAACTCATTTATTGATATAGTGCATATAATGGGAAAGAAAGTTATTTTTTAAATTAAATTTTAAGGATATAGAAACGTTTTTATACATGAGAGAGAGAGAGAGAGAGAGAGATTCGTGAGCGCAGTGCGTAAAAGCTTAGGGAAGTTAAACTTCCAAATACCTACCGTTAGGAGAAAAGTACCTCCATCCTGTTTCATTAATGGTCATATCTGATAGTTCACATGACTGACGGATATGGCACTTCTTTAGTTGGGAATGGAACCCAAAACATGTGCAATGTTCACCACACACAGCGGCACACTTAATGGCGGATTTAGAATAATGTATTGTCATGAGGCTGGTCTTCAAAGCTTTGTTGTCTTGAAAAAGTTTCTTCGTGTAGTGTTGGTTGTTTATATCTGCTGTTGACAAAGTACACAAAATGCTGTACAGAACGAAGCGAATGATTAGCGATATGGCTTTCATTTTATCGGTAAGAGTAGCGGCACAGTTATTAGCAGAGATCAAATCAAAAATGCCAGCGACCAACTCCTCACTACCTCCTGTCTGACATAAAGTCACTTTATAAACAGTGACGGAACATTTCACAACCTCCTGTCTGACATAAAGTCACTTTATAAACAGTGACGGAACATTTCACAACCTCCTGTCTGACATACAGTTGCTTGTATACATGTGCTTTTTATCGACTTGTACTCTGATTGCTCATTCCTCCCAGTAACTGACACGATACTCTGACGTCATGAAAAATAATAAATCAGGGACACTTTTAGACCAATGAAGTTCTCGTATCTCAGACAAAGTAAAAAAATAATGAAAGACATTTAGGTGTATTAGTCTTGAGCTTAAGTATCAGTTTGCAGTAGAATCAAACACGTGTAGGTATTTTTACTGTCATATTCGCAGTGACGGACATGTACATTTACAATTATAGTTAGTATCCTCTTTATGCCGCACATTTTTCATTAGACAAATCCATTGATTTTGAAATATAATTTCTCATCAAATTTTGATATGAATAATAAAAGTCTATAAATTGCCCAGGACGAATCACCTTGACTGTGCATCATTATAAAGTAATGATGAAAACATTTACACTCACTTTATCAACAAGTCTTCAATGTTTGTTATAACTAGTTGTCGGTTTGTTCATAGTAAAACCAACATCAATTTGTATTAGAGTTTTGTAACAGATCACCACTATCCTTTATCGATTTGTAATAGATACAACATTCCTTTTGGAATAGTGGTTTGCATATTAATGATGCAAAACAAACTCCTAATAAACGTACTGCATTGTTACTATATCTTCACCTTTAGTTTTGTAACCTTTAAAGTAAAAATATGTTCCAAAGTATGTGGGTTTTTTTCTTGTCTACGAATTTCTCTGGTTACCTTACTCCTCCTAAGCACCTGATTCCACCTCTGGTATATTCAGAGGTCCGTGTTTGCCCAACTCTCTGATTTGTATTTTCTAAAGTAATTACGAGATTGAATACTTTTAGTCATCGTAACCTTTGCATGATAATTGAATTTAAGATAACTGATACAGCCGGTATTATCGTTTCTCTCAAATGCAATTTTATCTTAAAAGACGAATCTATTAAAAATATGTGGGAAAATGTTATCATTACTTTCGGAACTTCATCGATTTCTTTGATTATTGAAAAATGCAGACGAAGTGCTTTACTGATGTCCGATATTTTTATTGTATTCAAGGTTGATCCACCAGACGCGCATTTTGACAAATAATGCCTCCTCAGTGATGCTCAAGTAAAAAATGTTGGAAGTCCGATATATACTCATTAATGTTGAAATGAATTTCTTAATTTTAACTTGATGACAAAATTTTTTTTATCCGTAATTCATACAATTACAGAAGTACTTAGCAACTGTGTTTTATACACAGTTTTAGATGTGTTTATACCAATTGTTAGTCCGTTGTATAAGCACTGATTTTGAATGCCAATTATTCTGCTTACGTGGTCAAGATTATGTGTACAAAGCGAGTGTGATCGGTCAAAATGTGTTGCAAAGTTTGACATTTCTGCTCCAAGATATTTCTAAATTATATACCCAGTTGAATAAAAATTGCCGAGAAATAGTACATTCTATATTTAAACAGATTACAGCAAATTAGTTTATTGATATGTGAAGATTTCACAAAATATGCAAGAAATTATTTTTTTTACATTGGTCTGAGGAACGCGATATGAAGAAACAAGGGGCCTCCGTGGCCGAGTGGTTAGAGCACTGCGCTCAAAATCACTAAGCCTCTCACCTCTGTCGGCGCGGGTTCGAATCTCGGCCGCGGCGTTATGTGAGCAAGTTTGCCAGTTTACTTGCGGAAGGTCGGTGATCTCTTCCCAGGTACGTTGTATCTGGATTCTCTCCTCCACCAACAAAAACTGGACGCCACCAGATAACTGAAAAATTGTTGAGTGTGGCGGAAAGCAATAAATAATCAATCAATCAATCAATGAAGAAACAATCCTCAAAGCTTCGAGCAAGTAATGGTTGTAGAAAAACTTAGAAGAAACTTAATTTCTAAATTGATGATACTGATTTTTGCGAGAAAATTGTTAGGCTAGGTATTTTATAAGGTATCAAAGTTTGATAACCATATTAATGAAATTTGCAAATTAGATAAACATTGGAATGTTTTAATAATTTTTTTTACTAGCTAATACAAACAAGATAATTATTTTCAAAATTAGATTTATATTGATTTTCCATTTGCTCTCACACATTTGGCAATTATGTGCTGAAAAAAGAGCTGAAAGATTCGAATAAGTGCATTGAATTTTACAATGAAGCTTTGTAAAGCTAAGAAAACTATCTTGAGCTACCCCTTCTTTAATTTCGTAAAATGCACAATACCGAGTAGTTTAAGATTCTCATAATCCCAGATGTCTGTCAGACTAAATATGTATTGAAAAATAAGTTATATTTTTAGGAATTTTAATGCTATAAATATGTCTAAAGTGGTGTTTTCAACATATAAAGATTATTGGAGGTTTTCTATTAATTCTATAAAATTCTTTTCCTGATAATGTAATATTTCTTTGCTGTTTAAAGGCCAACCTCTTCCTGGAGCTGTCATGATTGTAAATGTACTACCAGGAAAAGTATTGCTGCTTATATCACCTTATGTTCTGTCTGTATCCGTGTGTAGTTTTCAGTGTGTTTCAATCTTACTTCTATGCATTAAAGTCCCAGTACTGTATTATGCATTGTTTTAATATCGTGAGGACCCGGGCTATAATAGCTCCTCAGTACCCCTTGTTTGTCGTAAGAGGGGACTAAATGGGACCGTTTTTCGAATGAGACCGCAAAAACCGAGGTCCCATGTCACAACAGGTGTGGCACGATGAAGATCCCTCCTTGCTTAAAAGCACTGAGCGCCAAGCATAGACCTAAATTTCGGAGCCTTTGACCGGCAATGATGACGTCTCCATATAAGTGAAAAATTCCCGAGCGGGACATTAAACAATATACATTCAAACAATGAAATATTTAAGTTATACTCTATAAGCATCAACATTTTGAAAATGATGATGGAAAGGTCATCTCACCGAATTTGCTGAAATTTGACATATAGTGATTATTTGATACCCTCTCATAGATTTTGATACCAAAATTTGTTGTTGAGGTATCGTTGCCATGGTAACGATAACACCTTGAAATGGCTCCAAAGATTCTTAAAAAGGTGCTATTATGAATTGTTTTTAATTATAAAAAATATCAAAATTTTACTTGTGTACATATTTATTGATTATCCACTAAAAGATTTAGGTGAATTATAAAAAAACACAAAATAAAACATCATTAAACTAATATTGGATTATATAGTGTTTTCACGTTGATAATGTGATGTTTCGACATTTTGACTACTTTTGGAAAAAATCTATTTTAGGTTATTTATGACATCATATAAAGAATAAAAGACACCAGCAGAGATCTATGAAAGTTATATATGTTTTAATTCATCGCGTAATGTGTAAAATATTAAGAAATTAAAAAAAAATGTAATATTTTGCTGAATGAAATTATACGGCTTCAAATTTGGTTACCATGGTAATATGAATCTGGATATGCGAGTCAAATTTCAATATTTTGTCGATTCAATATCCCGAATCTATTAAATTCGGCATAAATATAATGTACTGTTAGGTTTCAGTAAAATAGCCATAGCACCCAATTTCAGTATTTATGTCATAAAGTTGTTCATATGAGTGAATGAAATATACAATCAATCAATCATTGAGTTGTAATGGGTTAACAAGGATTCTATTTGTACCCGAAAGCAGCACAGTGAAAACGATATATCATTGTCACTTCATCTTTGAACACACACAGATATATATATATATATATATATATATATATATATATATATATAGCAGAGAGGAGAAATTCAAAATACCAACCATTTTTTATAGAAGAGTGGGGTGGAGAAGGGGCTATGTTTCTCATTTTTATCTTGAAACACATTTTATGTCCATTTTGTAGGATTTGAATTGTTTTCTTGTTTCTGATTTATTGCGTTCTATTAGATTAAACATTGTACATTTCAAATTAAAAATTACACAATGAATTCAGTAATTACTGTCTATGAAGCTCACATTGTATGCTCTGGTATGACCAGGGTCCGTTGATGGTATTGAATACTGATAGTTATCTTGGCCTTTTATTTGTAAGGAATTAGTTCAAAAATCTTAATTCATTTGTTCAAACTATCTACAAATGTGTTTGTTGACAATGACTTTTTGTATATCAGCATTTTACAGTAAACTATATCTTCAGTTGAATTGGTCAGTTGAGTATAAATCCTTCCATGGAAGGGGATGATGTTTTCAAAGCAGTTCATCAAATGTTCTCCAGCAGTCTCATGGTCTGTAATTTTCTTTATGGACACATTCCAGATGAACACAATACATCTCAACACCATATTGGATCCGCTTAAAATTGTTTGTCATATGATGTTGCATTTAATACACACCTCACAGAAAACATTTCTGTCTTAATTTCATTTTGAATATCCCATCTTGAATCTGCATTCCTGATAGTCAGTCTAAAAATGTATAGAAAAACATCTTGCTAATTATTGACATCAGGATGACCAACTGCAGACTTAAATATGAAATGGAAAAGACAGATCCGAGAATATTTACGAATGCTAAAGCTAATGTGATAAACATTCACAATCACCGCCATTTCAAGATTTTGGTAGAAGTTCAGAGGTTGCGATAATTGCATATATAGATTTGTTTACTGTCAAGTGATTTCACAAACTGGGTCAAAATAAATCATGATAAACTACTCACTGATTTGAAATAGTCTAATAACGAAACTTAACATTTAATGTCCATATCATTTTCGGCTAATCAGAATTCATCACTGATGTCACCACGATCGCTACCCAAATCCACTGATAGCTAACCATCGAGAGCAAAATGACACACACTTGAATGTGCTCAAAATTATGAACATAATTCAAAACACCCTTCACACAGTCTACTTTCATTTCGCGGAAAGGGACGTACTTTTTCTTGATTATATATATACTTTGAATACACATTCCAGTCAAGAGTCCAGTTGATCCAGATTTAGAAAAACTCGAATATTTTCGCAATAGCGCAATTTTAAAAATCAATTTATTGTCATAACTTAAATGGAACATTTTTAATTTTTTGATGTGTTATATTAATGAATACGATATATGTTTATTCATGCAAGAACAAAGCACGAGTGCCTGCGTTTCGGCACACAATTTATTTTAAATGCAGATGTTAGACACTTTCTGGATTATGCTGACTCTGTCTAAACATCGTTTATGTTTTCAGTAAATAATACGCATAACATTATATGAAACTCAAACTTATGGATTCCAGCTTACGAAGAGCAAATAATCAATCAACTGATAGTTTGATTGTTTGTTTGTTTGTGTTACCCGTCGATAGTTGTTCACTCATATTGAAACATCACCAGCTATAGGTGAAGTAAAATTTAGATCTATACTTAGCTCGCAGGGTCGTAGCTGTGACTAATATTTAACGACCAACACCTGTCGAGACACGGGGATCATATCAGAAAGACCTGTAACTAATGCTTCTAAATACCGCGCGCATATCTATCTATATGAAAAGAAAACTAACAGTGGTCAATCTCGTATAATTCCAATAGAAAAAACAAATCAGAGAGATAGGAAAACACGGACCCCTTGCCATACTAGAGGTGGGATCAGGTACCTAGGAGGAGTAAGCATCCCTGTCACACCCGCCGTATGCCCTATATTCCGATCTGGTAAACGGAGCAATCCGTAGTCAGAATCAGTCTGTCAAGAACGGCCTAACAATTGGTTTGAAACACATCAGACAGCATTCGAATTAGTGGAATGTTGTACTGACAAACTAGATCGTTATAACGACCATGGAATTTGCGAAATGCTGACTTTAGACGAGACTCTACAAACGCCTTAACATCAACGTTTTGTCAGTAGACCGCCTCAATTTAAAAACGGATCATATGCAGAACAAGCTCTTCCGTATCGAATCGGTTGGGAGATATAAACACCAAATGTAGGTGATGATGGAATATTGCCACATAAATTTGGGAAATTAACGATGGAGAAATTGAAATCATCCCATTTGTCATAAAGTTAAGTTGTTAGTTTGCCTCCGGCATCTATTTTCAGTGAAATATCTAAGTACGAATCAGAAGTGGAAGACTCTGTGGTTTCAAGTTCACTGGGATATATCAAATTGACATATGAATGAAAATGATCATTGTTAATAAACATATCTAAATGTCGAAATGAAGGCCAGAGCAAGCTATTTTTTTCTGATGTAGAAGCTTTGGAATAAATTCTACTTCATCAGAAGATAAGAACAGGTCAGCTAACAAAGGAGCACAATTCGTGCCCATGGATATTCCAACAGACAGTTGGAAGACCCGATCACCAAAGACTACGACAATACTTTCAATGAGGAACTCTAGTATAGTTTTAATATCAACTTCCGAGTACTTGTGCGTGGAGTCGGAGTGATGTTTAACAAAACAATTTTTGGGATGTCCATGTTTTCCCATTTCTTTGATTTGTATTTTCTATAGGAATTACGAGATTGAATACTGTTAGTTATCTTGGCTTTTTCATAAATACTTTATAGGAATATGAACACATGATGATCCACGTGATTCATTCATTTATAGGGATGATTCAATTAAATTCCATGTATGAGGTATTTCTTAGTCATTTATTTAAGAACACCCGAGTCTGTTTCATCAAATATCCATCTTCCCGTTGCCCTTTTTATCGGAATAAATGGTAGCACTATTTGTTATTATTTACAGATCATAGGCAAACAATACATCCCATCACCATAATTTTTATCATTCCGTGTCCTATCAACTTTATCTGACGTCGGGTTGTCGTAATGACACAGGAGTATTCTGCTGAAGGCGTGAACAGAATCAAAGACTGATGTTATTCCGATGTCAATTTGGAATTAGCAAATTATATTATAAATTATTATTATATTAGAATCGTTAACACGTACATCAATGTTTGCAATAAGTTTTAGAATAATGTGTCAACTTCTGTTCATTCTGAAAAAGGTCATAGAAAAGAGGACTCGTGTCTTCTATGGGACTTGTCAAATTTTCATGGGACTTGAGCTACTTATAAGTCTAGGACTCCCTTTGAAGAAAGAAACCTAGTTACAATCCCGATATGGCATGAAAATGGAAGACTTTGATTGATTGATTGATTGATTTTATACTATTTTACGTCTCATTTGAGAATTTCCCACTCATATGGAGACGTCACCATTGCCGGTGAAGGGCTGCAAAATTTAGGCTTATGCTCGGCGCTTACGGTCTTTGAGCAAGGAAGGATCTTTATCGTTCCACGCCTACTGTGGCACGGGGCCTCGGTTTTACCCCTGCATGCAAATGTAGAGATTTTAATTGCAAATGTAGATATTTAAATGTAAATATAGAAATGTTAAACGTAACTGACAATTGCAATACTTATATTAGTACAATACAAAGCTAAGATAACGAACAGTACTCAATCTCGTAATTCCCATAGAAAACACAAATTACATAGATGGGAATGTACAGACATGTCCAATGTGGGATCAGGTGCCTAGGAGGAGTAAGCATCCATGTCCAATGTGGGATCAGGTGCCTAGGAGGAGTAAGCATCCCCAGTCCACCGGTCACATCCGCCGTGGGTCGTATATCTTGAACAAGTCAGTAGAGTAATCCGCAGTTGGAAACAGTCTGGAAAGAAAGGTCTAACAACTGGCATAAAACATGTCAGAGAGCATTTCACCTGATGGAAAGTTGTGTACTAGGAAAGAATATCGATATAACGAACATCTAGTTTGCGATATGCTGTCTTTCCATGCACTCCTGAACTGAAATTCTGACTCCATCATTCGTATGTACTATATAAACATACGAATATTATACATAAAAAGGCAACGATAACGAGCCATGATCAATCTCACTGTTCCTGAATGGAATACAAACCACGGAGTTTGGCAACACGAACCCCTGGATATACCTGAGGTGGGATCAGGTACCTAGGAGGCTGAAGCATCTTTTGTCCACAGGTCACATCTACTGTGAGCCATATGTCTTGATCATATAAATGGAATAATTAGGTCGGAATATGTGTGCCACGAACGGCTTAACAATCACGAAACACGTCAGACAACATTTGATCGTATGCACTGTCGAACTAGATCGTTATAATGACTATAGAAGTTGTGAAATGTTCACTGTTGAAACTCCTTGTTTGCCAGTAGCCTATAGCGATTTAAAAACTGAAAATACTCAGAATAAATTCTTGCATATCGAATCAGTTATAGAAACAATATATTGAGGTGATAATGGGATATTGCTACATAAAATGGGAAGTTTTGGATATCATCCAAATTGTCACGAAGTTGAATTGTTACTTTGCTATTAACATTTATTTGCAATAAAATATTCATAAGATATCTAAGTACGAAGCAGATCTGTTTGACTCTGTAGTGTCTTTTATTTCGAGTTTGCTGGAATATATCGAATTGGCATATGTACGAAAAATGATTATTGTTAAGAAATAAAATGTCAATACATTTAAATGTACAGAAAACGCCATCGTCCTTAGGAAAAACGACAACTGTTCAACAAAAAACTACAACATTATTGTCAATGAGGGATTCCAATTTCAGCCTCAGAATGGCTGTTGATTGTTGCTTATTGTTGTTTTCCACCACACTCAACACTTTTTCTGTTATCTGGTGGCGTCCAGGTTTTATTGGTGGAGGAGAGAATCCAGATACAATGTACTCGGGAAGAGACCACCGACCTTCCAAAAGTAAACTGGCAAACTTTCTCACATATATTGGTGCGAGCAAGATTCGAACCTGCGCCGACTAGAAGTGAGAGGCCTTGTGATTTTGAGCGTGATGCTCTAACCACTCGGCCACGGAGGCCCCTACCTCAGAATAGTAGTGCGTGGAATAAATGTGTTGTTTAACAAAGAATGTTTGGACGACTGATCACTAGATACTGATCACTCATTGTTGTTAAAGAAGACACTATCAATGATGTCAAAAAATCTGGTACTGAAAAATGGTAGTCTGATTTTTATTTGAAAAAGAAATTGTGTTTCCAAATTTACTAACCGTTCTTTCGATCTCTTCTTTTTTCAGATTTACCCCATCCTCTGGCATAAAGACGAAGTTCTGTCGTCAATTTAATGAACGAGGTTTTCTGAATTTAACACTTTATTTCAAATAATTGAAAAGTCCTCATTGCGTACAACAAGCACTGAAGCGTACTACCACACCACTTGAACGGAACGAAACGAAATTATTCTTGCACGGAGCACTAAACGGTTTGCACGGAACGCTGAACGGTCTGAACGGAACGGAAAGATTCTTGCACGGAGCGCTGAACGGTTTGCATGGAATGCTTCCCATTTCGTGAATGGTCTGCACGGTTCGTACGCTTTGTGAATTATTGATATAAAATTGTAGTCGTGGCCTGCACGCTTAGATATTCGGTCTTTACAGTGCCATTAATCCATGAAAAAATATACATAATTATAAGCGTTGGGAAAACGGTCAAGTTAAAAATGAAATGTCTTTTTATTTAAATGAATATTATACCTGCTCAACGTGGTATTGTTTTGACATTTTTTTTTTGCAGGTGAAACTCGGCGTTATGATGTTTCACTCAGAGACACAGCCTTCATTCACACTGTTCAACTCTTTAAAAGCAAATAAATGTATCTCAAGAAAATATCATACAAGTGGAAAATGTAGAAAATTTGACACTTAAAATATGTACACAATGAACTATTTTGAAACAAACGATTAAAATTCGTACTCAACCTCGTATACACCATTCAATGCCATGCCAGGTGCTAAAATAAACGAAGATAGGTTAGACAATGATTTGTCACTAAAAAGTTAGTTTTCTGTACTTAATGTTTATTAGGATTTTTTTTAAATGAAATGCTAATGTGAGTTTTTGAAAAAAAACAACTTTTCTTGCGTAACAGAAATGATGAGACCACCACATTTTTACGAATCCGTTGTTGTGTACACTGCGCTTGTATCATGAATTTGGCAGATACCCCCTCAGGGTAAAGAACATGAACACATTGGAGGACTTCGTTGTAACTGTTCAATATCAAGGCACTGCAATGTCTGTTTATAATTAAATAACTTGGATGCAATAGTGGAAGTATATCTATATGAAACACAAGGTGTGGATTTCATCATAAAGTACGGCGGACTATAGGACTGCACCTTTTATGGTTAAGGATGTTTTAACGTTGACAGCATCAACTCCTTTGCTGTCAAATTTAAGATAAAGGAAGTGGCGTGGTTTCTTGAGTTCACTCTCATCAATATTACTTGGAGGACCAAAGAGTCTGTGATAGGCAACATCCCAAATGAAATATCTGTAGTCTGTATTCCGGTTTAGAGGAATCCAAGCAGGACTTAGCATTAGCTTTTTCTTGTAAATCATACAAAGTTTTCAAAGGGACAGCGTACAGTGTGGTGCGAATGTGATGAGGACTCAATGGTCTGTTCACAAAATGTAAAAGGGAGTCAAAAGAAACATCATATCGATATTGATATGTAATTTTACAAAGTACCCCAGACCGAAAGAATATTCTGTCGTTCCTAACAATTCCATATTATTTATCAAAACACAGGGTAGTTCCCATATTCGTCCCCAAACATTATTTAAAAGAGGCAAAAACAATCCTATCCGTATCAGAATTCCATATCGCTAGTTAACTTTTAGGATATGCCTTGATCGAAAGAAAATATAGTCATCTTTCACCTATACCATCGCGTTGAAGACTGCAATATCAACTCTCTCGATCGTCTAACTTCGCACATGGGGCGATTTCAAGATCACAATGTAATAAGAAAATTATTGTAGCGCAAAGAAACTATATATGAGAGATTTACATATTATCACAAAAATAGTTTTAAACTATCATTTGGAAAGCATCTAACATGCAGATTTACACACATACAGCTTGAACACTTGATAGTGATAGCAAATAACAACGACAGATTTTGACATCTTCCTCGCAGTACAACTAGAGATATGTACGTCATGACGTATTATGACGTCATGTAGTGTGAATTGCACTGAGGTAAATTTTGTTAATTTTACTCGGGACGGCTGTGCACACTGATTATGACACTGACCAAGATAGAGGACTCACGGTGGGTGTGACCGGTAGACAGGGAATGCTTACTTCACCTAGGCACCTGATCCCACCTCTGGTATATTCATGGGTCCTTGTTTGCTTTACTTGTAATATTATATTCTGATATAATGATATTGATGTGGTAATTCATAATTTATAATTTTAGATGTGTTACAGGAATTTCAACATTCTAATTAAAAGGAAGAATTTCGCACATTCCATGGTCGTTATAACGATCTAACTCACCAATACAACCTGACATTACGTCTAACGCTGTCTGACGTGTTTCACAATAATTGTTTGGCCTTTTGTACACATTGATTTACACCCTAACCCAAACCTTAACACTGAATTTGACTACGGCTTACTCTGTTTACCTGACGGCGGGAGTGACCGGTCGACAGGGAATGCTTACTCCACCTAGCCACCTGATCCCACCATTGGTCCGTATTTACCTATCTCTCTGATTTGTATTTTCTGTAGGAATTGCGAGATTGAGTACTGTTTGTTACGTTAGCCTTTCTAAAGATAAAATTCAGACCACATTTGGAAAGACAATTCTGAGTATATTAGATACTCATCTTTTTATGTTTGAATAAAATCTATATTTTTAACAGGTAATTCATTTACAGTGATGATGACATATTCCCTGTCGGCCTGGACCCCCACAACTTTGAAAAAAAAAGTTTTATCAAGTTATAAAGATTGCAAAAAAAAAAATCAAAAAAAAAAATGTATATTCAGTTCACTATAGAGAAATGACAAATAAACTTTTAACAGAAATGAAATGTTTCTATTTTTTCTATAGGGTCACCGTATCTTGCACTCCTAGCTCACAGAGAGTGTCCACTACAATGTACATAATCAGGTGTTGAACATTTGCTAATATCGACGCCATGTAACTAAGCGTCATGATAGTATTATTAGCATTAATCGTCAGGTGGTTACTACGAAATAACGTCTCTTTTAACAAAGTAGAATCTATATGTAGTGCATCGGAATTCTATGATTAACAAATTCTATGGTTTTTATAACGATGTAATTTGCCACTGGGTTAAATGCTGCCTGACGTGTTTCATACCGATAGTAAAACCGTTCTGTACAAATTGAATTTGACTAGAGATTACCCTGTTCACCTGATCAAGATTTTGGGCTTATGACAGGGATGATCGGTCAACAGGGGATGCTTACTCCCCCTAGCCACCTGATCCTACCTCTGATATGTCCGTGTTTGTTTCTAAATTTTGTATTTCGTATCGGAAGTATGAGGATGATCAAGCTTCATCTTTTAATTATTGTCAGGAGACAGAGATCTCATTTTTCTTTTCTGCACGGACACGGACATTATTTACCTCGAGTTTTCAATGTGAAATAAGCCATGATTCACACAATTCCATGCATCGGTAGGTATATTGATTGATTGATTGATTGTTGTTTTTCGCCACACTCAACAATTTTTCAGTTATCTGGTGGCGTGCATTTTTTTTTTGTAGGTGAAGGAGAGAACCCAGAGACAATGTACCCGGGAAGAGACCACCGACCTTCCGAAAGTAAACTGGCAAACTTTCTCACATATATCGGAGCGAGCAAGAATCGAACCCGCGCCGACTAGAAGTGAGAGGCCTCATGATTTCAAAATTGGTACCGTATATTTTTTATATTAAAATGAAAATTTAATTCACTTAAATGAGTGAATATACTATACAGGTTAGGTATTATTTCGTCTGCATGTACTTACCATAGGTTTTTAAATGTTTGGTAATGAAATGGGTTCCTACATTTTGAATTCATTCATGGTAGGTTGATCGTTGAAGGCATTGGTGATACAACATGAGAGGCCGGAGTTCGCTTCCTGCTACTTCTAAATATGCAAACTATTTACATTAGATTCGTTTTTCAATATCACAACATTTATTTTCGAATTTTAATTTCAGAATCGAAATGCCATCATTCGAAAGATGTCATCGTATATGCAGGGCCCATTTGGACCATTCAAAGCCTTGACATTTAAAAAACAGGTTGTTCAAGGAACGAACTATTTCATTAAGGTACCAATATTCAAAAATTATTAATGAACTTAATTGAAAGTAACTGGAATATTCAAATCAAATATTAGAAAGGGAGCGAAATCTTTCAGGTATGAATTATTTGATTACCTTTCACATGCACAAGAAAAATTACACCAGAAATGCTATAATTTATGAAAGAGCTCTCTTTTGGTTTTATTAAGGTGCGCATTGGTGGAGGTCGTCCACGCTTCATTCACGTCAGAATCTTTGCTGGACTAAACAACCGAAGTAGAGTGGACGGAGTACAATCAGTAAACCAATACCAGCCCATCACATATTTTTGAAAAAGCTACATATAATGCCACTTATGAAATAAAAGTATTGCAAAGAAAATCTGTGCACTCCACTACATCAGTTTTGTTTTTCTTATTACATTTGAGAATAGAAACTTCCTATATTTTTGTGACAATATTCACCATCATTTGTAAATGATATTGGCGTCTCTGTAATGTTCGATACTCGATAGCATGTTCTGCATATGATCAATTTATAGATCACGGCAAGATACTTACAAACAAGTTGATGTTACATGGGGTGTCAACAGTCTCGTTTGAAGTCAATATTTCGCAAATTCTATGGTTGTCAACATGCTATTTTGCAATACAACCTGTCGCTCGGGGGAATGTTGTCTAACTTGTTTCATGCTAATTGTTAGGTCATTCTGTAATTAATATTCCTGACTACAAATTAAATTATTTACCTGATCAAAATGGAGAGCCCACAGCAGGGTGAGAGATAATGATTCCTGCTAGACAGCCGATCCTGCCTTTGGTATGTTCAAGGGCCGGTGCTTTTTTCGCAACCACAGTTTCTAATGTTCTAATGTTTCGGGTGTATTATTGTTACAAGGGCCCTCTCACTATACTCAAACTCCTTTTGCTTTTTAAGGAGAAAACAATTTATCTTTGGGTTGAAAACCGACGTTTATCTACTAAGCTCATGATTCCCATAACTCCTCTTGCATTTTTAGCATTATGTAAATCAAATTTTGGAAATATTATTCCCCTCGTTTACAGAATCTATGCTTCATCAAAAGTTTCAGACTTGTAATAAATGTATTAATTACCTGCTTTGTTCACATGATGTCGTGAAGATTTTATGGCGACTTTGATCCGTTTGCCAGGTTGAATTCTTACTTCTCACCTCTGGTGTATCCAGAGGTCCGTGTTTGCCAAACTCTCTACTTATTCCATATATAAGAGTGACCACTGTTCCTTATCGTCACGTTTTCATACATGTAGTTATTATAAATCAATCATAGAATAGGTACTGTAGCTTCTTCGGTAAATACCTAGCTATGAGATGGAGTGCATTTAAAGAGAAGCATTCTCCTGCGGAGGTTGGTGACAGCATCTAAATTCCAAAATAAAGTATTGTTACATTCACGTACCACCATTCAGGGTATGCGCCATCACCGTGACTGTTTGTCAACTATGAAAATAAGAAACATGAATACCTTTTAGGTTTCCACAACTTTGTTAGGATATAACATCTGTATCAGAAACCATGATGCCAATGGAGCATTCAATCTTAGAATGCGACGGTAATGATTAGTAATCAATTAAAAGCAGGGTAACCACGGACCACTGGACACAAATCTGTGGCACTATATCAAATCTATGAAAATTTATATATGTGATATAATGATTCTACAATGATAATATGTTAAACAAATATATTTGCCATATGATAAAATATTGAAAAAAATTCTTTATCAAATATAAAAAAGGAATAAAACTCAACTTTATGACAAACGGTATTATTTCAATATTTCCATCTTCAACGTTCCTTTTCAATGTGACAATATCCCATCATCACCTGCATATGGTGTATATACCTCTCAACTGATTCGATACGCAAGAGCTTGTTCTGCATATGATCAGTTTTTAAATCGACGCAGGCTACTGACAAAGAAGTTGATGTTACAGGCGTTTGTATAGTCTCATCTAAAGTCAGCATTTCGCAAACTTTATGGTCGTTATATGCTCGTTATAACGATCTATTTGCCAGCACAACCTTCCATTAGGTCAAATGCTGCCTGAAATGTTTCATATCAATTTTAGGCGGTTTTTGGCAGACTGATTCTGACTGCGGATTCTCACGAGGTCTCTCTGATTTGTATTTTCTATAGGAATAACGAGATTGAATACTGTTATTTATCTTAGCCTTTTCATACATGTATGATCTTGATCTTGACCCCACATTCAAGATTGAAAATGTAAAACCCAGATGTAAAGTTAAAGAAACCTCAACTGATAACCTTTCATATTGTTTGTTTATTTGTTTTCCGCCACACTCAACAATTTTTCAGTTATCTGGTGGCGTCCAGTTTTTGTAGGTGGAGGAGAGAACATAGATACAATGTATCCGGGAAGAGACCACCGACCTTCCAAAAGTAAACTGGCAAACTTTCTCACATATATCGGCGCGAGCAGGATTCGAATCCGCGCCGACTAGAGGTGAGAGGCCTTGTGATTTTGAGCGCAATGCTTTAACCAATCGGCCACGGAGGCCCCTAGTTTTAAAGATATTCAAATCAAAACATAAAAAATTAAATGGGGTGGGGTGGTATTAAGTGGAGTTGACAAGAATCTTAAGTTCTATAATAAGGTCAAACAATTTTTAAAAAAAAATGCACATGAAGTGCCTCACAACTTTGAGATTGTAATAAGTGGGTTTTGTTCCATGGATCGACATGGATTTCACATGTTAAGTTTTATTTTTATTGTGTTGCATACTGTCTTGCACATAATTGTATTATGTTAGGCAACAATTTTACCATGTCGGAGCCACACAGGAAAATGCTGATGGAAAACTCTGTATACACTATATATACAATATTCGATCCCACCCTGGAGTCAGAATAGCTGTCTCAGGATCATGAAATTTACAGTTGTGGTAGGGGCACATGTGCAGTTGTAGGGAAGAAGAGTTTTGAAAATTAGTCACTTTTTGGCAGTTTTTGTCTTGCCCTTAAGGCTCCAGGGGGCAGGAATCCTCAAATGTACAATTTATGTCCACCTTGTCCCAAAGATGCTTCATACCAAATATTAAAAAGATTGGAATGGTAGTTGACGAGAATTTAATAATGTTCAATTGTTAACATATTTAACCATTGCCCATTTTGGCCCCACACTCATACCAAAACCCCTCCCCTAGGGTCATGAAATTGACAATTTCGCTAAAGGGCTACATGCTCATTCTAAATATCCTTTTACTTTCAATATTTGGTATCAATAGCATTAATAGTATTTTTAAATGTTTTACACATAAATACCATATACCAAGTGTGGCCCGGTCCTGGTAATAGAACCTCTACCTTGGGAATCATGAAATTGACATTTTTGGTAGAGGCCTTCCTGCTCTATGTTACTATGCCTTAAGTGTTTCTTACAAATGTGCAGTTCTAGAGGAGATGTTTGAAAATTGGACATTTTTGGCAGTGTTGGTCCTGCCCCTAAGGCACCAGGCGGACAGGAGTCTTAGAATTTACACTTTATGTCCACCTTGTCCCAAAGATGCTTCATACCAAATTTGAAAAGAACTGGAATGGTATTCATTTAGAAGTTAAAAGTTCAAATGTTAACGCACAAAGGAAGGTTTTTTGTCAGGTCCAGTAATTCTATAAGGGGTCGAAATTCAAGTATATAGGTTGACATCTGATTATTTCTCAAGAAGTACTGTTTTCAACAACAAAGTGTTTCGATAAGTTCTGAGGCATGAAAGCCTTTTGATGACAAGAAAATAATATACAGAACAGAAAAGTGGAAAGCCATAAATATATAGGCATCAATGTTGATTACAATATTGGTTCATTTTCCTGTCTTAGCGATTACCCTTCAACTGTTCAGTAATGAATCCTTTTGTGGTTTGCTCACAGAAGATAGGTATCCTTGCTTGTTGCTTCTCTGGTATTTTCAATCAAAATCGTCTTCTGACACGTGACCTTAACATTAGTTAACAGAGTCACTGGTTCTTGTGCAGATTCTTCTTGCTCCGTCCTAGGAGAATGAACAACCGCTTTAGTGAATTAAAATGGACTTGTGTCATTAGGAGTATTCATCGACTGAAAACTGTTTCCATTCTGAAGGTTCTCTTCCATATTATATGGAAAGTCCGTCATGGAATGCATCTTCTGCTCAACTAGTTCTAAACAAAATTAAACAAATATTGAAATTCATCCTGTATAACATATGGTATATATTGAAATTCATCCTGTATAACATATGGTAAATATTGAAATTCATCCTGTATAACATATGGTATATATTGAAATTCATCCTGTATAACATATGGTAAATATTGAAATTCATCCTGTATAACATATGGTATATATTGAAATTCATTCTGTATAACATATGGTATATATTGAAATTCATCCCGTATAACATATGGTATACTTACACTGACTAGACACAAGTTTGTTCAAATCTGCTTTACTTTGCCAGTGGCCAAAAAAAAAAAGACGTAAACAAATCAAATATTTGTTATTAATTTTATCATGTTCATGTATAAACTATAAAGTATAGCTAAAATAACCTAAAAAGCTTCAAAACACTGGAGATCCTAAACAACAGTCTAACACCCCCCCCCCCCCTCTTAAAAATTCCTGGATCCATCATGCATTGCATTTAAAAATGGACAAACAGTATAATTTTAATAACCCTGTCTGAAACAAAAAGTAATTCTATTGTATTATGTGGGAAATAAAAACATTAACTACAATAGGTACACATATGTGTAACTGTCTAGAAGACTACATCGATGGTTATTTGTATTCGACTTAGTAAGCATATTTTCATTCCATTTTCATATGAAGAATATCCTCTTTTCCTATAATGTTTATGTTGATCATCCGCTGACCAGGGTAACTTCATGTCTTCCTTCAATCCCAGCCGAACGCCTTCTACTTATTTCAACTTGGCATGCGGGTCCTTGTCAAAAATGGTGTTATCACGTTGTTACAGGGCACTCAATTTTTGTTTTCATTCTTTATTGTTTTCTGCCACACTCAACAATTTTTTTCAGTTATGTGGTGGCGTCCAGTTTTTATTGGTGGAGGAGAAAACCCAGATACAATGTAACAATAACATATAACAATTTCTACGTTTTAGTTTAGTAAACATAGAGCGTCTAGTGGGTAAGAAGCCACATTAATTCCTCGTCCTGCACATTGCATTTTAATTAGTTGAGAGTCAAATGTACATGTATGTGTAAATTTCCTTAAGAATAGTGTGGCAAAATTGATGTGTTGCTATGTCAGTTAATTATACAAACATTTAAAAGAAGTGGAAAATCTTGCATGTAGGATATGTCCATTCTTGTCAATGCCGGCTTCGTTAGCTTATGTTTCAAATACAGCGAACATTCGGGCAGAAGAGGGACACCTTATAGTAGTTATAGTACACCAAAAATAAGAATGCGAAAGAAGTTCTGCGTGAGTTTGTTATATTGACCTTTCAGGCGTCCGATAAATGTCAACTTTTGATTGTATAAATGTAAAGCAGTTTCAGTAGTGCGTGATCTGTGCGTAAACCTGGGGTGGCGACTAGTGTCAGCAGTGTGGAAACCAAAGGTTTCAACAGGTTTCCACTGCATAAACCACCTGGAATCGGGGACGGTCTGAGATTACGGAGAGCGTAAACCCTTGTAAACGTGAAGTTTCCAAACTGAAAGCCTGCGTAAACCATTTGTTTTCTTAAGTTTCCACATAGTTTCCGCACAGTTTCCGCACCATGGAAACCATGGTTTTCATGTAGTGATAAGAATATATGTAAAGTCAAAAGCGTCTGGGACAGACACGTTATCGGAATTTCAATAGGTGTCAAGGCTCGTTTAAACAATATTCCTATATTTTTCGTTTAAAGCGGGTGTTTATAGGCAAAAAGTAACAAACGCCTATGGCTGTTCAATGTTTTATGAAACGTTTGTGTTTTATAAAAAAATTACATGGAAAGATGTTTCTTTAAATAAATCATGAAGGTGATGACAGACTCAGCAACAAAAGATTCCAGGCTTTGTTTTTGCAAACGTCAACATTGAAACATAGCATACTTTTGCTAACTTTTCATAGTTGAACTTGTACTCAAGTCAGGTATTCAAACAATGTATTCAAAATTTAAAGTTTTAAGGCTTATTTAACCTTCACCAACATACTGGTAAACACATCACAGGTTCAGGCTCTGCATTCACAATGTGAGAGATTTGATTATGTAAGGTATACATGATGCTATAGGACATATGGGCAGAGAAAAAAACCCCAACCAGTTGGTTAATTAAACAGCGATTTTACTGGGTAGGTATGGATTTCAATATTAGAGATAAAGTAGAACACTGTGGTAGGTTTATCAGGAGCATTGATTGATTGATTGATTGGGATTTTACGCCGTATTGGCAATATCAGCAGCAAGACAATAGAACAGCCTTGATCTGAACTGGTAACCTTGAGAACGTCGAGGCCTGTGGTATTAATTTGTATAAATTGTTTTGTCTTTAGCTAGTTCAAAAGGAAAGACAAAGGATAGTGATGGTGATAACTGACCATTTTACCAAATATGCGGCAGCGGGGAGGGGGGGGGGGGCGTTAGACTGTCTTTTTTTTTTCTTGATTTGCGAGTAATTCAGCATTGTCTAGCGCTAACTATAATAAGAGGCACTTGTTTTTAACATAAAAGAAATCACGACACCTCAGAGACGGACGTGAATGTCTTGCTTCACAACGTTTGTTCAATTGTGAAACTCATAAAATCGTGAGGATTTCTAGACTACCTCACATGGTAAGAGTGTATTATTTTAATATAATACTACTTTATAAGTCAATTTAACTAAAATAATTTTCCATAGTAAAATTATTTTTACGTTAGGCTTTGGTGTGCGATTTGTTGTATGCGAATTGGTTTCATTATATTTGTTGATTATCATATATGTGTGTAGATGTGTGAAAAGAATATTCATATCATAAAACGAATAAACATTTTCATAAATCGCATTCGGAGTGTTCTGAACTCGGGGAGAGAAAATTTATTTCTACAGTAGTCAACCCCTCGACACACACAAACACACACACACGCACATTTATTTGTTTATTTACACACCACATAAAACATACATCTTAGGAAAATAATTTTAGTACAATGAACATAAAATTACTCATCCATAGATTTGTAAGAAATTTAAGAAAAAGATTTAAAATAACTTTTAAATCTCATATTGAGGTTCTTTACCCATAAGGCATAAATCAGACATTTATAACATTTATGTGAACTACATGGTAAATGCACATTTAAAACACGCAAAAGAAATTATCTGACAAATACACCTAAACATCACAGAAATAATATAACACATAGATCTTGCCAGATATATGGTATCAGAGCCAAACTATCAAAAATAGGAATATTACTGTTTTCAAGGAACCTGTATAAAATATTAATTCTATCTTACTACTTTGTTAAATATTAAATAAAATACATAATTTCATTCTTTTCATAACACATTCACACTAATTAATAAGTTAGGTTCATTTTCTTACCTCAAGTCAGATAAAATTGTCAAAAGATACAAAGAGAAAACCACTCTTTACACAAGAAATAAAGTAAATTATAAATATTAATATAAATTAACACCACTACATATACATATGTACTTAAACACTAGTTTACAATTTACCATGATAAAAGTACATCTACCACATGTGCAACTGACAAAGGGGGTGACTATAAACCCCAGACTCTCTTCATTAAATCCTGGATCCGCTACTGTACATCGCCATTTGATGATAAAGGCATAAAATAAAAAATCGTCTCAGCGGCATTATACTAGACACTCCTCGTGCAACTACCTATTTCATTTTGTAGTATAGAGGAATAAAACCACGCAGATCATCCCTCATTTACAAAATCAAATTTGGAGCGCCTGTGTTAAGCGATTTGAAATAAAATATTCTGCTTAGTTTCCTGTGGTTTGTTTTGTATAGATTTGAACGCAGCGAGAAAACATTGTTGAAAATCAGATTTACAACCTCAGCGTTAAAAATGTGGAGGGGGAAAGAGTCTCCATCTAAAATATTTTGACACAGGTGTACAATTTGTCATTAGATACAGGTGTGCAATGTCATTAGATATATACAGGTGTACAATATATCACTAGATATGTACAGGTGTACAATATGTCATGCATTCATTTGGCGGATCGCTGATTCTCAAACTTTCAGCTGCTATATAATATACAGTGGTGGACCTTGTGTAATAATAAAACTTCGATTCTTTATTAGAACGTTATTTTGCGGTCTTCGACCCCGCCCTCCCCGGTCGCATTACCCTTTTGAGAATTTTTTAGATCCGCCACTTATTTCTGATTTATTATGTCAAGAAATACAACTCCTTCCATGTTCATTTCCTACCACTATAAAATCTGCAACAGTTGTCTTTCTTTATAAAGCAGACGACGCTTGCAGTGAAAACGAAAGTGGATGCCGAATCTGAGAGAGAACTTATTTTTTAGGTATATTTGCTGATACTTAGCAAAAATAACTGTCAGGTACAGTGCTATTAGGCATTACTGAGTCGTCTGATTATTTACATGTATCTGAGTTGGATAAATAAAATATTTAGTTTTCGTCAGTACAGTGATAAGATACGAGTTTGTACACTAGTCGCGGATCCAGACAATTTTCAAAGGAGGCTGCGACCCAATTTTCTACTTTTTCCACCCAAAAGGTATGGAGTAAAGACCTTCCCCCAAATTGTTAAATTGACCTATACACAACGAAAGGGGAGTTGTAACCCCTAGATGTAGATCCGCCACTAATTTACACCATGACTGTCTCCTGGGGCAAGGGTGGGGCCTGGGGCATCAAAGAGGGTTCAAAGTTTTGAATAGAATTCATAATATTAATAAACATCTCAAGAACCACAGGTGTACAATTTGTCATTAGATACAGGTGTACCATGTCATTAGGTATATACAGGTGTACAATATATCACTAGATATGTATAGGTGTGCAATGTCATTAGATATATACAGGTGTACTATATATCACTAGATATATACAGGTGTACATTATGTCATTAGGTATATACAGGTGTACAATATATCACTAGATATGTATAGGTGTACATTATGTCATTAGATATATACAGGTGTACTATATATCACTAGATATGTATGGCTGTACAATATGTCATTAGATATATACAGGTGTACAATATATCACTAGATATGTATAGGTGTACATTATGTCATTAGATATATACAGGTGTACTATATATATCACTAGATATATACAGGTGTACAATATGTCATTAGGTATATACAGGTGTACAATATATCACTAGATATGTATAGCTGTACAATATGTCATTAGATATATATAGGTTCAAGTTGTTTGATATTGTGGCCTCTGTGGTCAGGACAGGGATTTAGGAGCTTTATAATTTGTACACACCATCACCCATTAAGTCATGGGGCAGTGTAGGGGTGTAAAGTTTTATGACATACCACACAAGAGTGCTGCCTGACAGTGCATGTTCTGATATGGGTTTTCAAAATGTACATGCGTTTCTGTGGGGTTAACATTTAATGTATATTTCATGATTTTTTTCCTGAAAAGTAATGTAATGTAACTACTTAATGGGAGATTGAAGTTATTGTTGATATTAGCAGTCGAGTTGTATAATCTCCAGATATAAATCAATCGTATTTAAAATTAGGTAGCAGGGGACAGCATGTCATAAATTGTTAACTACACCAATATGAAATACAAATATTGACATAAAGAGGAAATATGATTTTTCAGTAATATTTCATAACCTGACTTCGATGTATACCCCCTGCCTACATGTTTCAGAACCAAAAAAAAAAACAAACAAAAAACCTGTCACCTTTAAGAGAAGGCAGTTTTTCAATTTTGTCAATTGGGTCAAGGTCATCAAGATAAATTAGATATGTATTGCAACTCTTTATTTCAATCCCTGGGGGTGGATCCAGATCTAACTGTGTAGGAATAAAAACAAGTGACTGTATACTACTATATATGTAGGATAAAACCTAGCACTATTACATCAATACTTGTATTTCAGTAGTGTTACAGTGTCAACTAAGTCAAGGGGGGTAAGCCATGCTTTATACTACGGAAAACCAGAATCTGGTCAAGTCTCAGTGACATGTAGTTACATGTAGATCAGCTCACTGGTTTAAGTAATGATCGTTGGGGTACATCAGACACCCTGTATTCTCTAGACATTGATTACATGTAGGTTTACATATTGTACATGTAATTAACAGGCTGCACTCATTTACAGGTATCACATACCGTATATCACAACTCTCACACCTGTTTTCAGCACCATTATACATATTGATGAAAAAAAACCACTCACAAATAGAGAAGTAAGTCTTTTTATGTACTTTTTTTTACTCACAAAACATAAATAACACAATTTTCTCATTCTTGGGTAGATACTGTCAACAAGCCACCTCCTTTTGACCTCTAGGCGTACTGCATGTATCTTTTCACTGTTAGGAGGGTATAGAACAGAATGCAGGAAGTTAACTTGAATTCAAAATCTTACTGGGGAGTTGTTTACTTAACCAGAGCATATTTCAGGTCTATACATGTACAGAGTATGAACAAGTAAAGAGTGAAAATGGGAATTTTCTTGATTTTAGGAGCCGTCCTGTCCTTTGATTTGTCTCTAGTTCATCTTGTTTTACACAGGTTGTCATGGTTACATGTACAAAATATAGTACTACGTATTGAGTCACTTGGCTACACTTTACATCTGATGTTATTCGCTAGGTGCAGGGATCTTACTCGGAACACTCTAAAATGACAACACAAGACACAGAAAGGTAGGGTTTTAACAGAATTTTATTGTGAACACCTATAGGGAAGTCAGCCTGAAAGCTTGGTATAGTTTCACACAGGATAAGTTAGATTTCTTAAAAATGGGAGTTACTGTCCATTGGAATAGGTGTCAGGATTTTTAAAGGTAGCAGGGGGCAGTTTAGCACTATAGGCCTGGTGAACTTTCTTTAAAAATGGAAATACATGCGTAAAAATGTGTAAAAGAAGTTTAGGATACATGTCAAGTGTAGCTGATTGCTTATTGTAAAACTTGATATGCAGCATGCAGGTGTCGCTGTGATTCCTAGCATAGAGTATGAAACTAAGCCAGGTAGTCAGTCGCTGAAGAAATTCAGATGAAAACCTACATGATCCAGGGAAAGGTCTGGAGCTGAGAGGGAAGATGGATGGCCCAATATGAAAGGTAGATTTTTAAGAAGATCAGACAGAGTTCTTGATTGTGCACAGTGTCTAAATCTCCTTGTACGGTTCAATTTATTTCATTTAAGGGTGTGAAGTGTTGTGGATTGGAGGCCATTTTTGCAGATTCACACAACTAGTAATATATCCAAGTGGTCTTGAGATGATAAAGGGAGTTAAGTTAAAATTGTTATTCTTCTCCGTAAAGTTGATTCTACTAACGAATTTTGCCAAGATATCTTAATCAAAGTATGACGTCACAATTAATTCTGAAGGGATGCACAAACAAAATGCATATCGTCAGTGTGGACTACTCTAAAATAGAATCAGAAAAGAATAATAATGATAAATAGAATATAATTTCTTTCATATCTTCTGCAGCCTGATATCTTTGATGCTTGTATCAAATTGATGTAACCGGTATTACTTGGTTTTAATTAATTACAATTATACTTGCGCTTGCATTGTGTGAGAAGTTGTATTGTATGTGAGCGTTATGTACCTGTGGACATAGACAGATTGACTAGTGACTACTATTTACTACGTCACACTCCCGCCAAATCCTTATCTATAGGACACTCTCTGTGTGACCCTTGAAGGGGACAGATCGTTATACTCTGTAATAATAATATTATAGATCCTGAGAACTTGGTGTTCCGGTAAGCTTTTATGTTGCATGTAAATAGGAAGTCTGAATGTATGTATATTTGTCATTGTATTGTCTATGTGCATATTCGTATATTTGTTATAATTTAATTCCAGGTTTTTGTTATCAATAAATAAAATAGCAGTATCTGAACCTTATACCCAAGCAGTTGTGATGTCTGATTGATACCGCAGCCTACATTGATTTCTTGTATAGGAATGTATTTGGAAAAAAAAAAATTTCAAAATCCACAGTGATATAGAATAGCATATTTTCCAGTCCTTGCCGGAACACATGTTTATTCTAAATTTTATATACCGTGATCACATGATTTCAAGATTTGGTTAGCCTTTGATATTTCCGGTAAAATAGTGTCTGTTAGTAACAGTGTTACAAAGAAATGGAGAGATCGAAAGTGAGATACTACTGCTCAGCGGAAGGCTATAATGGGAACACAAGGATGATAGGAAAATATGGTTATGTAGTAGGATCGAACTTGTCACGAAGTAAAAACCCAAATCAGTGAGTCCGCCTAATACAGGCTTCAAATGAAAACAATATAAAGTTTTAATGATTTTATTTCTGAGATAGTAATATCTAAGGTAATGGAAGCAAAAATGATCATAATGGTAGGATGTGGTAGGAAAAACTAATGGTAGGATGTGGTAGGAAAAACTAATGGTACGATGTGGTAGGAAAAACTAATGGTAGGATGTGGTAGGAAAAACTAATGGTAGGATGTGGTAGGAAAACTAATGGTAGGATGTGGTAGGAAAAACTAATGGTAGGATGTGGTAGGAAAAAGTAATGGTAGGATGTGGTAGGAAAACTAATGGTAGGATGTGGTAGGAAAACTAATGGTAGAATGTGGTAGAAAAAACCATTGGTAGAAAAAACCAATGGTAGGATGTGGTAGGAAAAACTAATGGTAGGGTGTGGTAGGAAAACTAATGGTAGGATGTGGTAGGAAAACTAATGGTAGAATGTGGTAGAAAAAACCATTGGTAGAAAAAACCAATGGTAGGATGTGGTAGGAAAACTAATGGTAAGATGTGGTAGGAAAACTAATGGTAGAATGTGGTAGGAAAACTAATGGTAGGATGTGGTAGGAAAAACTAATGGTAGGATGTGGTAGGAAAACTAATGGTAGGATGTGGTAGAAAAACTTTTATCATTTTAACATTACATTCTACCCCTTTCTGACACAGAAAAAGGATCCATAGTCAGAAGTTGAAATTTGACCTCAAGCTTCAGTTTCACTGCAATTTTGCACAACTTAGCTAAATCAATTTTTCGAAAAAAAGAATATGATATCCCTCGATCCAAAAGAAAGCATTTAAGTTCTGGCATTTCCAGAAAAACAAAATCGATTGAAGTTGTTGTCATCATTTTAAAATTTGCTGATATATTTAGGTTTTAAAACTGAAAATGCCAAATCAGAGGGCACGTTTAAAATTCAGGTAAAATCAGGTTCTGGCAGCAACTCAAAATGTGCTATTCTTTGAATCGTAATGCAAGGATCCTCGTGTAGTGTAGATTGCAGTTTGTAGACACAATGATATCAGGAGGACACAAAAATATAGACACACAAAGATTCGTGTGAGCAGTGAGGTTCATCAAGTATGGTACAGACAGATAGTAAGTTCATTCAATGAGAACAACTCTTTAGTTTAGCATGGGGTCTCAAGTTTATTCACAACACAATGCTGTAGATTTCAGCATCCTCATTCATTGTATATTGAAGTAAATTCATACTAAGATGACCCCTTGGGTTAGGATGGACTCACACGAGAGTTCTAATTACTGATTTACATACAATTACGGACAAACATGACATTTCCTAATAATACATAATTTTTGTGACATTTAATTTATAATTCACATGCATTCTATCTCATTTCTACAAAAAAATCTTGGAATATATTTACCATGTCTGTTTTAGAGTTAACCTATTTTAATAGTTCTGGTTGTGGCAAGTCAAAATGTAAAGTTAGCTCTGATTTATTGCAGTAAGTTGTATAAATGGACATTACTGAAGCAAAGAAAGAGAGAAAAACCATGAGAACAATTGGATACCAAACCCGGGGACCTTTGTGTTACTAGTTGGGTGATCTAACCACTGAGCTATCAAGGCCAATACACGAAGTTGGGTAATACTGCTACAGTATAAAATTGAAACCTATTTCGTAAATCGTACAAGAACTCTTCATATCGAGAAGATGAAAAAATAATTTCAAACAAAATGTACGTCCTTAATGTAGACATTTTGAATGAAAATCTTTTGAGGGAACAAATGAATTCAATTTTTCTAAATTGTGTGTACTAGTATCTTCATATTTTGTGGAGTCATACTTTGTTTACATTATGACCCCTGAGCTTCATGTGTTGTAGATTCATAGTTTGTTCACATCACGACCCCTGAGCTTCATGCCATGTAGCACGTTGAAGAACCTGTACTAAGCAGAGGTCTAAATTTATGGTGCTTCACCTACAGCTGGTAACTTCTCAATGTGATTGAAAAAATGGTGACAGGATGTAAAACAAACAGACAATCAATTAATATGCCTGTTTTGCACACATGAAAGTAATTTATGCATTAGCACCCATGTAGCAATGCTCCATAGCAGCCCCTTCATAAATATGATGGCCTGTTTTTCAGCTTTAAAAATCAGTATATTTTGCGAACACCTCGTAGGCTTCCATAATCTCGGCCTACATCTGTTATGCAACTTTTAGACTTGTTTCTTCCAGATGTGTCAGACCTGGTTTTTCACTCTTTTAAGTTTTTTTCTCTTTTAGGTTTTATTCTCTTTGACCATTAGTGAACCCCGTGGGGATCCGGGTGATTAGAATAGATCCTCAGTACCCCTTGCTTGTTGTAAGAGGCGACTAAATGCGACGGTCCTTCAGATGAGACAGTAAAAACCGAGGTCCCGTGTCACAGCTGGTGTGGCCATAAGCGCCGAGCATAGGCCTAAATTTGAAGCCCTTCACCGGCAATGGTGATGTCTCCATATGAGTGAAAGATTCTCGAGCGGGACGTTAAATAAAATTTAATCAATCAATATAATTGACCATTAGTGATAAGTGCGAGTGGTTTTTTTTTCCAGAAGTCTATACTGGTAGAGGGAATCTGCCACTTGACCAGCAGCACTGGCAGGGTCATTGGTTACTTCCTGTACCTCAAGGCTACTCTCACAAAGGAGTTCTGACATACCATTCCTAATCAAGGCAAACTCACTCCCTATCATGTGATGCATTAGAAGGTTTGTCTCTCAATTACCCCAGGACTACAGCTGTGGTGGACAGTGCTGTCGTCTAGTAAGTGACCAGGATTTAATCACATGTTGTTCTTCGTCACTGTTTTTAGGTCACCTGAGTCACTCACCTGGGCATTTCCTGACATGCCACAGTAAACATGCTACTGAAGGAAAGTGCATGGTGTAAGAGGAAACAGTTTATTGATTATCTGTTTTGATTTGTATTGCTTCAACCAATGAGAATCAGTGTATCAAAATGCTTAGGAATTAAAAATGAAAGCACAAAAAATAGCAAGTTGTTCTCCAGTCACTTCTCAAGAGAAAATGTAAGTTACAATTTACTGTCGATAATGAATGCAGACTTTGGCGCCTGGATTAGATAATTTAATGTGCCAATTTTCATCTGAATAGGACTGTGGCACAAGTTGCATGGCCTTCCCTATCACTGTATGTGGGAGACAACCAAATGCATGATTATGATGTTCATGAAGCCCTTTACCAAAATTGTGAAATTCATGACCCCTTTGTGAGGGGTTCAGTCTCTTAAGTGGAGCCAATATGGTCATATAGTTAAGATATCTATATATTAAATCTTAGAAAATATTCTCTACTCTGAGACAAGTGTAAGAAAAATTAAATGCACAGATATGATGTCCATTAAGACGTCTACCTGAATTGTGAAAATCATGGCACCTAGGTTAGGGGTTTAAGCCCTAGGGTTGAGTAATATGTCTCTATAGTAAAATTGTATTATATCTTATAAAATCTTCTTCTATCCTCTCAGATATGTGTGAGAAAAAACTAAATCCATGGTCTATGTATGGGCTATTGTACTTTGGTGAATATTAGGGTCTGTGGGCATTTTGTAATTATGTACTTTGTGGTGACATTTTTATTGAAGGAGTACACAGCTTGTGTTGCTGACTACAACAACATGTCTCACCCTCAAGTACAGGGGGTTGTGATACATGTCATCACTGTAAACGGGGATTACCTTTGGGGATTCATTTCACCTGAGTCTCGGCATTTACCAGCTGGCAACATCTGTGACTCAAACAATGTCAGCCTCATTTACATTCTCAATTTCAGCTCTAACTTATCATTGGAATTTTTTAGGGACTTGTATGGAAGAGGCTGGAGTATTAGTGGCCACTTGAAAAAGAAATGTTCTTAACTCATCAGCTGGTCATCATTACCTGCTGGTGGAGGCTGAACATTTGAATAAACATTGCTGGAGTGTAGCTAGCAGTGGGTGTCCTCATTTGTGCTGAGAAGAGTCAGAGAAGTATTCATTTTTAGTCCACCTCTGGATTTGCAAAACGAGACCATTAGTTTACCCATGGTCTGTCCATCTGTCTGTCATTCCAAATCAGTTTTTTGGACTTGTCTCTGCATTGGAAGAGACCAACCGACCTTCCGAAAATAAGAAATGTTAACATTATATTTGTTCTAGAAATATTTTTATAGACTTGGGGGAGGGGTGGGGTGTAGTATGATTATGTCCACAAGCATCTGTGAGCAGAAAATAATCGATTGTTTATTTGTTTTATGTCCCGCTGAGAATTTGTCATATTGAGACGTCGCAAGTTGTAGGTGAAGTACCACAAATTTAGACTTAGTGCTCAGGGCCATAACAGGGAGGGTTCTTAATGTGCTACATATGTAACGCCTACTGTGACATGGGACCTCAGTTTTTAAGGTCATATCCAAAAAACCCATGATTCTTGTGTCTAAATGCCAAGCATTTGGTGAAGGAGCAATCACTATCTATGTTAATGTCTTTGGCTTCACACGTCCATGGTATGAGTTGGGTTCGAAATCATGACCTCCTGGTTACAATGTGAATGCTCTAACCACTGAGCTACCGTGACAGAAAAGGATTAAAACCAAACTACAAAGATGTTCACCTGTTAAGAATAAATTAATGTTCTGAACCATTATATTCACTGCTTGAAAGTAAACAAAGTTGAAAACAAAATTTTGGTGGATTTTTATTTTTTGTTTGTTTGTTTGGTTTTTTTGTTTTTGTTTTATTTTGTTCTGTCTGGTAAATTTCTAACTTGTCTGGTAGGTTTTCTAATTAATCCCTGATGTACAGAACATAATGTCTGTTGCATTTTTATGCTCTTTGGCCATCTCTGCATTATTATACCCCCTGCAACAAAGTTGAGAGGGTATGCTGAAATCAGGTAGTCTGTCTGTCTGTAGATCAAATGGTTTCCAGACTCTAAAGTTTTATTCTTATCACCCAGATTTAACATATCATACATACAGTCTCAAAATAAGAAGAAGATGAGCCCATTCGATTTGGGGGTCAAAGAGGTCAAAGGTCAATTGTACTGGACATTGAAATAGTAAAATGGTGTCCAAGCTCACACATGTTATCCTTTTCACCTGGAGTCACAATATCACACATATGGACTACCCATGAAATGAAAATGATCCTTACTGATTTTGAGATCAAAAAGTCAAAGGACTGGGGTGATCGGGGAGTATTCTTTGTGAGCAGTGCTTACAGTGCCTCTTGTTATAGATTTTGTAGCCTTAATGTTACCTTTAACAAAGGTGACAGATAAGCCAGTGAGTCTCATGTTTATATTCTGTTATGAAACAGATAGTTATTTTACCAAACTTCTGTAGAAAAAATTACTTAAGATTAATAATTTGCACCAAATTTCCCTTATTTGTCTGAATTGTGGTCATTCCAGCACTTCATTGTTACTTTGGTTTTTCAGCTTCCTGGGCCTCAGGAGATGATGACACCCTGCCGCAGGAATATTTCCCGTCTCTTAAAGCAGGAGGAGGTTACTTACCATCTGATCCATTTCTGGCAACAGTCTTTTATCTGGAGCTGGTCAAATTTCATTTTAGGTCACCTGAGCTTTAAGCTCAAGTGAGCTGTTATCCATCTGTCTGTCTGTCTGTAAACTTCACACATTTTCAACTTTTCTATAATCACTTGCCCCATATCAATCAGACATAATACAGAGAATCCTTTTATAAAAACATTCAAAATTGTTCAAATGAACCGCCTAATCACCTTTGAAGGGAAGGTAATCAAGAAATGGCTAAAATAGGATGGGGCCATGTAAGAATCTTCTTCTAAAGAACCACTGGGCCAGTAAAGTTCAAATTTACATGGAAACTTTCTTACATAGAGCGAATTCAAGTTTGTTAAAACCATCGTCCTGAGGAGTAGGGTGGGGCCACAATAGGGGATCAAAGTGTTATATGCAGAAATATAGGAAAAAATCTTTTAAAGTATTCTTCTCAAGAACCACTAAGCCAGAAAAGTTCAGATTTACATGGCAGTTTTCTTACATAGAGCAAATTCAAGTTTGTTAAAATCATAGTCCCCAGGAGTAGGGTGGGCCACGATAGGGAATCAAAGTTTTACATGCGAAAACTTTATATTTTTTATAGCAAAAATCTTTAATATTGACCAAGCTGACTCAGGTGAGCGGTGTGGTCCATGGGCCTCTTATTACACCACCAT
Source organism: Ostrea denselamellosa (assembly GCA_024699665.1). Taxonomy (NCBI): domain Eukaryota; kingdom Metazoa; phylum Mollusca; class Bivalvia; order Ostreida; family Ostreidae; genus Ostrea; species Ostrea denselamellosa. The sequence goes on along the minus strand of JAMZEH010000068.1, from coordinate 2,498,990 downwards.
GACATGGCTAGGGCATATAGTGTTAACCTTTTTAGGTCACCTGAGCTGACCTGATCACCCACTGTGTGTCATCTGTTTGTCTATCTAAGAACTTTTTCGACTTCTTCTCCAGAACTACTGGGCCAACTTCAAACAACCATGGCACAAATCATCCTTGGGTAAAGGGAATTAAATTTTGTTCAAATGAAGGACAACACCCTACTCCAAGGGGAGATAGAACAAAATAGCCAAACTACACTGACAAATTTTAAAAATCTTCTCTACAATGAGCAGGCCAATTTCAATTAAACTTGCTACAAAACATCCTTGGGTGAAGAGAATCCCAAGTTTGTTCAAATAAAGGGCCATACACCCTTCAAATAACTACAAAACTGCAAAAATAAGGTGGGGTCATTTAAAAATCTTCTTTTCAAGAATACTGGGCCAGAAAAATTTCAATTTACATGGAAGCTTTCTGACATAGTGCAGATTCAAATTTGTTAAAATCATGGCCCCCAGAATTTAGGGTGAGGCCACAATAGGAGATCAAAGTTCCATATGCGAAAATATAGAAATTTTTTTTTTTAAATCTTCTTTTCCAGAACCACAGGGCTACTTTCATTCACACTTAATATATGTCATCCTTGTGTGAAAGGGGATTCATGTTTGTTCCAATGATGGGCCATGCCCCCGTCAAAGGGGAGATAATCACAAAAATGCAAAAATATGGTTGGGTCATTTAAAAAGAACCACTGGGCCAGAAAAGTTCCAATTTACATGACAGCTTTCTGACATAGTACAGATTCAAGTTTGTAAAAATCTTGGCCCCTAAGGGATAGGATGGGGCCACAACAAGGGATCAAAGTTTTACATGCATATAGGGAAAATCTTTGATATGGACCAAGGTGACTCAGGTGAGCAATGTGGCCCTTGGTCCTCTTGCATGAATTTTTATGTCGAAATTTATGTTGTAAAGGCTTGATATGACATTGTGAAAAGGTTATTTTTTGGTTTCTTAATTCTTAATGTGAGAATAAATTTTACAGGGAAGCAGTTAATGGAGATATTTGACTGATTGATGAGGATAATTTTCCAGAGACTCCGACATATTATCAGACTTGGATAGTTGTATTGCTGTAGAAAATGTCAGGTTTGTTAATGAAATCATGTAAGATATTCCATTTTTATCTGCCATAAAATGGCTAGGGCATATAGTGTAAACCTTTTTAGCTCACCTGAGCTGACAGCTTAAGTGAGCTTTTCTGGTCACCTATTGTCTGTCATCCATCTGTCTGTCTGTATGAAAACCATTTCACATTTTTGACTTCTTCTCCAGAACTACTGGACCAATTTCAACCAAACTTAGTGCAAATCATCCTTGGGTAAAGGGAATATATTTTTGTTCAAATGAAGGGCAACATCCTTCTCCAAGTGGCGATAAGAACAAAATAACCAAAATACACAAACAAATTTTAAAACTATTCTGCAGATTGAACAGGCCAATTTCAATTACACTTGGTACAGAACATCTTTGGATAATCATAAAAATGCAAAAATAGGGTGGGGTCATGTAAAAACCTTCTCAAGGACCACTGGACCAGAAAAGTTCCAATTTACATGGAAGATTGGTGACATCGTGCAGATTTAAATTGATGAAAATCATGGCCCTGGGGGTAGGGTTGGGCCACAATAGGGAATCAAATTTTACATATGAATATCTAGGGAAAATCTTTAACAATCCTCCAAGAACCACTAGGCTAGAAAAATTCAAGTTTACATGGCAGCTTCCTGGCAAATTTTACATATAAATATTTAGAATTTTTTTTTAAAAAGTTTCTTCTCAAGAACCACTGTGTCAGAAGCATTCAAATCTACATCACAGTGCAGGCTGCAGATTGTTAAAATCATGGCCCCTGTGGGGTAGGGTGGGAGCCACAATAGGGGCACAATAGGGGATCGAAGTCTTAGATGCAAAAATAGAGGGAAAATCTTTAAATATGGGTCTCTTATTTGTCATTCTATTCTTCTGTCATTCCATCATAATTCAGTTTCATTTCCTTATCTATGCAATGGAGGTACATATTCAACTGAAATTTGGTGTCTAGATACATCACCAGAGTATCTAGATCAAATTCTTATTTAATTCTTAACATTGTACCCATTAGACGTAGAAAAGTCTTGATAATTAAGTTTCCACTCTTTATACCCCACATTATTTTGATTCAGATTTTTTTAACATTCAAGGAATTTAAAGATATTTTTTGTTAGAGTTTGTTGGAGTTGGGGGGGGGGGGGGGGGGGGTCACTATCCAGAGTATATCTTAAAATCATTTATTCTTCAATGAGCACAAATTCACTATTTCCATCCACAGTGCCCTGCTGATGGTATTAGTCGTGTTAGGATCTCAGTAATATGTGAACATTTTGAATTTATATTTGGGATATGAATGTCATTACGTGATGCAGGTCAAGTTACTTTATGCATAATTTTGGTCCGATATTTTTTGATAGAGTTATGCCCCTTAGACTATATGCACAATATACAGTTTTTGTTCATTATCTCAGTCATACACGGACATTTTGAATTGAAGTTTGGAGTATAAATACATGCTGAAAATATGCAGGTCAAGTTTGTATCAAGTTGTGGTTGAATAATTTTTGGAAGAATTAAGGCAACTGGACTGAAATATTTAAACAATTCATATTTCTGTTCAATATCTTGGACATACATAGACAGTTTGAATTGAAGTTTGGGTTATAGACTTATTATGGGAATACACTTAAATCAGGGTTCAGTCTGATAATGTTTGGTAGAGTTATGGCCCTTGCGTGGATGCAGTTGTATCGCTATAACACATTTAGTTCTTTTTTAAATGCTGTATATTATTGGAAATAAAAGTTAAAGAACTGTAAACATCAAAATCTTAAGATTTAAAAAAAAATTGGTAATAACAATGAAAGAATGTGTTCAATGACTTATCAGTGATCAAGTGTAATTAACTCTGCAATAAGTGTAGATTGATTGATTAATTGTTTGTTGTTTTCTGCCACACTGAACAATTTTTCAGTTATCTGGTGGTGTCCAGTTTTTTATTGGTGGAGGAGAGAACCCAGATACAATGTACCTGGGAAGAGACCACTGACCTTCCGAAAGTAAAATGGCAAACTTTTTCACCTATATCGGTGCGAGTGAGAATGAAACCTGCACCGACTCGAGGTGAGAGACCTTTTGATTTTGAGTATGATGCTCTAACCACTCGGCCAAGGAGGCCCCAACAAGTGTAGACATTTTATCAATGCATCACTAGATATTTTTCTAGAAATTGAATGAAGTATTCAATAGGAAGTGATTGTACAGGTCTTGGTTTTAGGGAAAAGTAAGATCAGTCTGCTGAACTTTAACTTACAGCTGAAAAATGTCTTAATCATCTGGCAAAACATCAATATAGGAGGGAAGGGGGGCAGTGCCAGTCATTTATTTCACTTTGATAAAGGACCATCAATATTTGAAGACAAAGCTATTTCCTATGTAACAGGAAATGCAGTGGACCAGATTGAAATTCAAACCTAGGGCCCTAGAATCTCTAGTCAGGTGCTCTACCAATTGAGTAACATGGAACCAGTCTCGCCACCAAATTAAATTTCTAATTTTTAAAGGTAATTCATCCGTCACAAATACTAGAGGTTTCTGGGCAACTTTGCTTACCCGAGTCAAGGTGAACCCTCTGTTATTCAGCTGTATTGATCATTAAAAGATTTTTCTTTTCAATCTTTATTCATATAAAACTTTAGCTCAATATTGTGATCCCAACATCACTCCAAAAGGGTCACTACATAACCATGATAACAAGGTCAAACATCATAGAATGAAATGGACGCCTTGTCAGAAGGAATCTATATACAAAGTACGAAAGTCCTACCCAAAACAGACCAGGAAATATCGCCTAGGACAACTTTTCTTACAAGTAGGTCAAAATCAAGGTCAAGGTTACAGTATCACAAACTTTGCCAGTTTGGTACTAAAGGAAATTATTCCTTGTCACAAGAAATGCATACATGTACATACAATGAAAGATAACTCAAAATTCAAGAGTTATCAGCAAGTTTAAGTTTTTATTAATGTCTTGCTATTTGGGTGAAACTTTAAGGTCAAGAGGTCAAATGTCATTTTATCAAACAAAGAGTTGTGCCATAAGGAATCTGTGTACAAAAACAAAAGTTTCACCTGAAATAGATATGACCTTCATTAGATTTTCTTAGAAGTAGGTCAAACTTCAAGGTCATGTCACAAGGTTGAAATCTTAGATACTAAAGAGGTTTTGTCACACACAAAAAATGAAAGTGCTGTCCCTCACAATTCAAAAGTTATGGTAGCATAGTTCAAGTTTCAGTTAAAGGTTTGAAATTTAAGTCAAACTCCAAGGTCAATATCACAAAGTCAGAGATAATTATAATGGTATAAATCTTGTCATTAGAAATCTATATAAAAATCCAAAAACCCTACTACTTAAATAGTTCAGGAAATATTGTTTAAGCTAGGTTTTCTTAAAAAGGTCAAACTCTAAGGTCAAGGTCACAAACTTTAGTACACTAAGAAAGGTCTTTTTCACATCAAATGCCAATATATGAAATAAGAGAGCCACATCACTCACGATTGAAAAGTTACTTGCAAAGTTAACGTTTGGGGGAAACATACAGGACAAGACAATATGTCTCCGACTTCCATACTGAAATTTCAAATTTTTTTTTTCACCAGCATTACCAAATCCTGTTTTTGCGGTGTTTTCTGTCACAAACCTTGTTACTTAGATAGAAGGAAATTGCCAGAATACAGATATTGCACCATTTTTTCTATAGATTCTGAGAGTTATAAGTGGCCCCAGACCCCCTGCCATAAGGCCACTGAGCAAGCTCAGTGGATAGAAGCAAATTCAGTGGATACGAGCAAGCTCAGTGAATACGAGCAAGCTCAGTGGATATGAGCAAGCTTAGTGGATAGGAGCAAACTCAGTGGATACGAGCAAGCTCAGTGGATGGACTGCTTCGCAACCCATTTATTTCCTACTTTTTTATTCTAACCCCAAATTGTGTGTGTATCTGAAGTTGTTTGCTTATTAACATGACTAATCATGGCCCTGCTGTTGTTGAGATGACAAGTTTTAAAGCTGTTTCCTATATGTCCCAATATTAAACTTTGGTGCCCTAATGTTTCTCCACCCCACCCCACCCCCAAAGGGCCATAATTTGAACAAACATGAACATGTAATAGCTGAGGATGCCTGCATATTGGTGTGATTAATCGTGACCTTATTTTTGAGAAAAAGACTTTTCTGATATATCTCATATAAAACTTTGATCCCTTAATGTGGCCCCACCTAATCCCTGGGAGCCACGATTTGAACAAACTTGAATGTACACTGTATCAGGAAACTTATACATCAAATCAATTTTTCTAGCCCAATGCTTGTTGAGAAGATTTTTAAATGACCCACCGGTTTTGCCCTTTCTTGATTATCTTCCCTTTGAAGGAGACATGGTCTGTCATCTAAGCAAACTTGAATCCCCTTTTACCTAAGGATATGTATTAAGTTTTGAATGAAATTGGCCAAGTGGTTCTGGAGAAGATGAAAATGTGAAAAGTTAGTAACAACAGAGAAATTTTGATTGGAAAAGCTCACTTTGGTTCAGGTGAGCTAATCAAAATAAACTTTCCAAAATTAGAAATGTTCTTACAATAAATGGAGGTGCAGCATATCAGTACAGAATTACTAGTGAATGTTGTTGTAGTGGTTTTGACTATTTGCACTATGGATATTGGTCTAGCTCAGTGGTTAGGTCACCTGACTAGTAATACTGGGGTCTCAGGTTTGATTCCTGGTTCAGTCAAACCATGGATATTAGTCTGGCTAGCTCAGTGGTTAGGTCACCTGACTAGTAATACTGGGGTCTCGGGTTTGATTCCTGGTTCAGTCAAACCATGGATATCAGTCTGGCTAGCTCAGTGGTTAGGTCACCTGACTAGTAATACTGAGGTCTCGGGTTCGATTCCTGGTTCAGTCAAACTATGGATATCAGTCTGGCTAGCTCAGTGGTTAGGTCACCTGACTAGTAATACTGAGGTCTCGGGTTTGATTCCTGGTTCAGTCAAACCATGGATATCAGTCTGGCTAGCTCAGTGGTTAGGTCACCTGACTAGTAATACTGGGGTCTCGGGTTTGATTCCTGGTTCAATCAAATCATGGATATCAGTCTGGCTAGCTCAGTGGTTAGAGCACCTGACTAGTAAAATACGGATCTTGGATTTGAATCCCGCTTGAGCCATAAATTTTCTACTTCCCATTACATTTTCATGTATAAACACATGTAAATATATCACGGACTATTCTTGACAATTCAATTTGATTTTACTTTATCTGTATTGATTTTGTAGGACGGTGGAGATTTAGATACGTGTTGTGACGTTGTTGATGATAAACAGAAGACTGTGACCTTGGATCTGTAGATCTGTGATAAGTCCGGACGTTTGGGGTCACTCTCTGTTACAGTACTACATATCTAAGTAAGTACTCAGTAATAATGTAAGACTGTACTTTATATCATGTTTATCTATAATGTATACAATGAAAATAAAACACAAATAGAGGATATAATTAACACACAGAGTAATGTTCAATCAGTAGTTTATCACACTACAACAAGTACCAGTATACATGTAAGTACTCAGTAGTGGATGTACTATAATTCAGGGCTACAAACAAAATACTGACAAAGTGAAATTTCTAAGGACTTGACAATAACTGATTTACATTCATTAAATTGTGTTCAGTGATTCACAGGTGTTGACAACATTGTATATAGATAAATTACCAGTAACACAGTCAAATTAGTAATTAGTACACTAAGATTAATACTGTGTCACTAAATATCATACTACAGAATTACTAAACAGCAGTGAGAGACTAATGTTCAATCAGTTAAACACTCAAAACAAGTACATGTTAGTTATACATCACAAACACAGGGCTGTAATTAACACAGGGCTGTAATTAACACAGGGCTGTAATTAACACAGGGCTGTAATTAACACAGGGCTGTAATTAACAAGCAACTGTAATCAACAAGCAGATGCAATTAAACACAGTCGGTTTACATATGTAATTAACACTGTGTAGAGGTGTAATTAACACTGTGTAGAGGTGTAATTAACACTGTGTTTAGGTGTAATTAACACTGTGTAGAGGTGTAATTAACACTGTGTTTAGGTGTAATTAACACTGTGTAGATAGATATTGGATTTTCTTCACTTTAGCAGTGACCCACTCAGCCACAAAGAGGTTGTCTCTGATGTCCACACATAAACCTAATGGAGTGACTAAATCATCAATGTAACGGAGGAACTGTCCGTCCTGATCTAGGATGTGGATACAGCCATTGTAACCGTCTGCTGTCAGGATGTGACTCTGGCTGTCTGTAGTGATGCCGTATGGATAAAATGATGACTTGGTATTAGAGGGATGACCCGTGTATCTAAATCGGAGTTTTCCTGACGGATTGACCACCACTACTGCTCTAGCTTCATTGTCAGCCACACAGATATCCAGGTTCCTGTTCTCACTGATGTATTTAATGTAACCAGATGAATAGAGAGGACGACGCTGATCATCAAACTGAATGCTTTGTGTCTCTGTGGAGCCAGAGTAACGCACAACTTTGGATGGTTTGTCATCATCACTGTTCATGGTAACCAGGAGATCACCAGAGGCGGTACAGCAGACATAGAGAGGTGTCCACCCCTGTAGTGTGATCAGGGTCTGTGTCTGTTTATTCTTCACTATGTTTACAGTGTTATTATCAGTATAAATAAGATCTCCGTCCCGTGTCACTGCTATGTCCCATGGTGCGTTCCCTGACTTGGTTTTTATTGATGTCAGTCGTTCACTCTGGAGGTTGAGGAGCTTCATGATTTCGTTATCCCCGCGTGTCCAGACTTGTTCTTCACTGAGACAGCTAACACTGTATAGTTGTGTATACTCAGTGTTTATGGTGGCGGTGAGGCGCGGTTCATCAAGCAGTGGTTTGACTGGAGGAGACGATACAGCTTCTACTGACTTCATTGTGTCGCCATGTTCTGTTTTAATGGATAATGGCGACAGAGAACCAAACATTTCATGGAGTTGATCCGTGTTTATTTTCACAGGAGAAAAACTTGGTTCTGTAACGCGGACTTTAGGCGGTAATGTTCTAAATTCGGAATTCCTAGATTGGTAAGTAGAGGTTAAGGAGACGTCATTTGATTCTAGGATTGATTTCAAGTCAGCAATGATCTGTTTGAGTTCCGTAATTTTCTGTGTGATTTCATCTGTGTTTTTATTCAGGGTAGATAGGTGTTTGTCTTTCATCTCCTGAATCTCAGATTTGCGTTGGTTGACAATGGCGGTGACCTCTCGGTGTAAGATCTCTCCTTGTTGATCGGCAGCGGTGGTCAGTTTCCTATAATTCGTTTCTAACTCGGATTTCTCCGTTTTGATATCGGACGCCATTTCTAGATATCGAGGATAAATTCGGGTCTCCAGTTCCTCTAAATCATTTTGTAAAGTGTGAGTTTTAGCGCTGAGTTTTTCCAGGATATCTGATATATCGTGACCTTTGTGTTCACCAGAGAAGGCACAGGTAATACAGACAGGAATGTCACAGTTCTCGCAGTAATGTTTACAATGTTTATCGGCGTGTGTCGGACATTTCGGATAGTTTTCAGTGGACTTTCTGTGTGAATAGGGCACGACATTGTGTCGTTCAGACGAATCTGAGAGGTGCTCCCCAACACAGGCCTTGCATAAGTTGATATGACAAAGTTCACAATGACTCTGTAGGGGGACAGTTTCACAGAGGTCACACAGTAGGACTTCTTGGGCACTGCGCCGGGGGTGCATTTCTGATGTCGGGATCACGCGAGCAGTTTACTGTCAACAAAAAGTGTAATCTCAATTAAGGATTTTGACTGGTAAAAACAAATAACAACAAGCTAGAATTACAGTATGATGTAAATACTACGTTGATTGGTTTTAATATTTTGTAAATGGAATGATACGTACGAGAAATTCATGTACCAAAAATATCCCCCCCCCCTTTCAGAATTATATAAAATTATTATCATAATGAGCAGATCTCTCCCATTGATCACACAGATATCAATATTAATGACACTACAGTGTCAGAATTCGTGTATATAATTTTGTCTAACCTGAAAATCCAACATGGCCTCCCTGTTATATCGACCTTCCGTCTCGTCCTGAGAATTAAATACCTGTGTGACGTGTCGGCCTGTATACCCTATCTACGTGTTATCGATTGTGTAAATAGTTTTAAAGTTTGTTTGACCTAGTTTGTGTCAGGTAGCTATGTCAATGTAACAAACAAACCACCAGACACTGTATAGAAAGCCTCTTCAATTATACCCCATGTAAATTGAAATTTTACCTTGTGTACAAATATACTCTTGCGTATCTAGTTAGAAAATTATAAAGAACTGCAAAATAAAACGAACAGCAATGCCCATTGGAGTGTGTGTGTGTGGGGGGGGGGGGGGGGGGGGGGGGGGGGCATTTTATGCAGAGGGGCTACGTGGTTGGTTTTTTTTTTAAATAAGTATATAAAATAAAAACTCGAATCACATGTCTATTCAATGAATTAATTAATATTTTTTTATTCATAGAGACGTCACCATGATGCAGTGCCATGAATTCAGCACTTGACGGCCGTGGCAGTGAGAGTTCTTTATCGTGACAACGCCCACATAACACCTCCCCTCCGTTTTCAACGTCATATCTGAAGACCGGTGACTCTCATCTATCACAAGGTGCTCGGCGAGGGAGTTTTAAGTACCTGTGTTAAATATCTTGCATTATTATTTTACACCTATGATGGTAAATCACACTGACTTTTTACAGGTATAATTTACTTCAATGCAATAAAAGTGAAGCATGCGTATACTTGTAGATATTTAGGTGTAAGATGACAAGTTCAGAGTCTGACAGCTCCGTATAGTAACAGTAAATTGATCTGGGATGTAGAATCCCTCCCCCCTTCAAAGTTCTCTAATTTTAAGCGCAACAAATTAAACTCGAGCGCCACCCCTTTTTATTTATTTATTTTTATTTGTTTATTCAGTAATTACTCTGCTTGTAGGTGTGTGAAATCATCTTACCACAGGGCGCATTAAGCAAGATTTACTTACGCCGTCTGCATTTATCATCAATTCTTACCTGTGTACAGGTAAACCATAGATAAAACACCTGTGTTTTTTGAAGCTGCGTGAAGCTTCTGTTATGCACCCTCCGGTGTGAATTGTACGAAATACTTTACACAATTGTGTGATATACTTAACATTTTTTTCTTTTACAGAATGAATTGAGTAGAATAAAGAACCTCCAGATATCTATGTACACGTGTTTGATTAAACTTCTGTTGCACTCGCGCATGCGAGCTTATTCTACATAACGTGTTCGATTTTTATTTCCTGAATATTTTAGGGTTTTGTTGAACTAGTGAATTACAACAGTTCAAAATAATAATAATAATAATTCTTATTATTATTATAATTTCTTCCAGTGATTTAATTAAAAGTCAAGTGATTTTCCTAAAACTTGAGTTTTATACATAAAAATGTTTGTCGGTAACTTGAATTTAATTTCCATGGCCATTTTGCCGAAAATCACTTGGCGTGATTTACACAGCGCTATCGAAGTTTTATTTGAGTGATCAATAATTGTTTAGTGTAAAGGTGAAGATAACGAAGAGTGATCAATATGTTAACTCGCTCCTGTAAGGAATAAAAAATTAAGAGTTGGGCAAACACGGATCCCTGGATATACCAGAGGTGGGATCAGTTGCCTAGGAGGAGTGAGCATCCCCAGTTGATCGGCCATGCCCGCCGTGAGCTCGACATCTTGAGAAGGGTGAGGTCAAAAGATCGATGTCGGATAAATATATAAATTGAAATAGGGAGAGGGGGAGGGGTTAAAACTCCCGTAAGTTTCTGTCATCGGACATCGATTATACGAATGATTTAAGCACGCGTTGACATTTTGAAACGTTATATACTACATAATAATATTACAATTTCCTGAACATTTACTATAATTTGCCGAATATAATACGAGTTGTGTTTAATACGCAAACCCGATTTTGGGGCTGAAAATTGGGGGTGGGGGAAACGCACTTCGTGTTCACGCAGCAAAAAAAAAAAAAAATGAATTCTAAACAAAGAATAAGAATTTGCAAACCGCGGTGCTTTGTTTTCGAGTTCAAATTCACGGTTATCTTCACTGAAATTCCCTAGTAATCATGTAAATTTCAGGAAAACACGATAATTTTTAGCATTAAAGTTTTAAAAGGTTCGATATATTCTTTACTGAAAATAAATATCCGATGTTAATAAAAGTGAAATCAAAATACTAAACTAGTATTTAATTTGTTGTAATCAACACACCCCAAGTGATGTACAAATATGCAATATATCAACCTGGTCGTTAATTATAAGAATGATTATGAACAAAGACATTAATAGGTGCTGAAAATAATTGGTGCTCTGTCTGTAAAAACAATGATTGGGATACTGTACAGAAATGAAAAACTCTGAAATTTGATGCATGCAGATGGGTAACATATTCCAGTCGTTTACGGCAAGAGAAAAACTAAATGTATTGGTGTATGCCGATTCATTGTGGGTTTTTTTGTTTTGTTTTTGGTTTTTTGTTTTTTTGTTTTTTTAATGTGTGAAATAGAAATTCTTAGATACGCGCGTATTTCTCACCCATTCTCAGTTAATGTGTGCATTACTGTCGGCCGACGTTTTTATTGATTATTCATAATGTTTGGTACAATATTATTATTTTCTAAAAAGCCAAGTACTTTTTCAAAAGAAATTAAAATATATTTACCCACTGATGTGTCAACTGAATATAGCAAGGACTTCCGTTGTGCCCCCCCCCCCCCCCCCCCCCAAAAAAAATAAATAAAACGTACATTACTGTCGCCAGAGCAGGTGATTTGTATTTCAGTGTCAGTGATATAAAATTTAAGCATAACAGCATTTTGCTAGGTTTTTATATAATGTTAGATAGCATGAATGAGAAAACAAAAACCAAAAAACTACTGGGTTTCATCGTGTATTTTCGGTTTTGGAAAATGAATGATCTATTGGTTTCTGTTGATAATGTTTTTAAGTTAGGTGGTCCTCTTTGGCTGTGGAATAGGTCAGGTTTCTAAAACCAGGTCGCCGATCCATAGGTCTCAACATTTAAGATAATATACCCTATAAATTCCGCCTACATAGTAGTTTTCTTTGCTAATAATGGTAGCTTTACAGGTTTGAGGATGTAGAAAGTTTCTTTGTATATATAATAGAATTATTCATGTGATACTTTTTGTTCGCATTATCCAAATTAAAATGTCGTGTTCTCTAAGCGTATGGATAAGGGTGAAACGTACGTTACATCATGTTTACAAAAAACGAGTTTTTCAATGCAATAAATGCATGGTGACAATTGTATAATACTTCTCCCGTATTTGTAATCGAATATGAAAATGTATGGCATGGCCTTGACCTTTAAGTTTTGAAAGCTTCCATGTTTAAGATTCTGAGGGAAATGGAAACAACGCTAAAATCAGTCATTTGAGATAAGTGTGACGAGTTCACTAATTTTGAAATTTTGTGATGTAAACAAATATAATCTATATAATAATATTTTATCATGCAAATAAATTTTAGATGATAAAAGTGTATTTTCCCCATTTCTGAACTTGCACATGATGTTCTACCTATATTAATACGACATTTTGTGGGGAAATGTACGTGATATCATGTAACGTGCATTTCTTATATTTTCGTAAACTACTCGATTGTAATCATGAACTTTACATTCTGTCCATCATGATACATTATATGTACTGTCAGAGAATTATAGTGTGAAGTATTCCAAGCGTTAAGGTACATTGTAGTGATCATAACCAAGATTTAGATTACAGATTTGTTTTTAACTCGTACGTATTGTTAGATTGAAGGAATAGATCGCCCCATATACACATATTTCATTTTTATTCATATTTGCAGAAAATGCCACCCAATAGAGCGGGAAGAATGATGAAACACAATGCAAATGATATTGATGAAATCAAACCATAGGCGCTCTGGTCGTGGACAATGTTAATAAACGCTATATTACTTATCGAGGAAATTCGAACTGTGATCGTGACATTTTTTCCCCACTCTATGATGTGGAGTTTTAGTGTTTTTCTAATCTATCATGCCTATGATACACTAGTATGAACATAAAATTTAATTCCAATAGATCCTCAGTACCCCTTGCTTGTCGTAAGAGGCGACTGAATGGAGTGGTCCTTCGGATGAGGCCGAGGTCTCGTGTCACAGCAGGTGTGGCACAATAAAGATCCCTCCCTGCTCAAAGACCCTGAGCGCTGAGCATAGACCTCAATTTTGCAGCCCTTCACCGGCAATGGTGACGTCTCCATACGAGTGAAAAATTCTCGAGCGGGACGTTAAACATTATATAATCAATCAATCTTAAGCAATTAAAAATTGACATCAATGTATACTAAATGAAACATGTTTCTTCCATATACGAAACATTGGACGCTCATATATAACGCAGGGTGGCTGTAAGACCTCAATCAACTCACTGGTCACTTCAACATTAAACTACGGAAATGTGACTTTGTTAGGATTGCCAACCAGCACAGTGTATTATATTTCGACAAAATACGAATAGTTTTAATGTACACTTTCAGTTCTAATTAACCAGTAGAAAAAAATATACAGCGCGTTATTTTGTCGAAATATAATAGTATACTCGTATGTTTTAATTGTTAATCGATAGTTTCAAAATTAATGACATTTAGTTATAAAAAAGGGGGGGAGTCTTGGTAAAAACTATATGAATTTAGTTTTTGTCATACATTGAGCTTTTGATCTCGCCCCTTATGTTAACGGAGTAATCCGTGGTCAAAATCTGTGTGTAAAGAATTGACGGCGTAATAATTGGTATGAAACACGTCAGACAGCATTTGGCCAATGGCAGGCAAACTTGATCGTTATTGTTCGCAACATGAGTTATCGCCCGTAACTTATTGCATCATCTGAGACCCTTTCAACTGGAACGACGCGGTGTTAAAATAAAACAAGCTGTAACTGACGGTAAATAAATTGAAAAATAAAAGAACAAATATAATAATGTATTTGTGATTGAACATATATAAATTCATAGAGTCAGGGTGAATCTGAAGCAATAAACACGTCAAATCAGCAAAAAATGTCAATTCATAAATCATTGGCATCCCGATAGTAATTCCTGCTCGTAATCGCCGATGTGCATTGACCTCGGTCTCAGTGGAACCCGATTACGCCATATTTCTCTTCTTATCCGCCATATTAGATGAGTGTTCTATTGTTATATGCATCAGAGTTTGTCTGGTATATAAGGAGACAAGAAAAGAACATTCCCAAGCTCAGTTATGATAAAAAAAATAAGTGAAAATCAAACATGTTATAACTCAATGGAGTAAACGACATTTTACTCTAATAGGTAGATTAACCCTTATCAAATCGTTACTCATCTCCCAACTAAATCATCTCCTTATTTTATTACCTTCTCCTTCAAATAATTTTATAACGAATCTCAGTGAAATACTCTTTAACTTTTTATGGCAGCTTAAAGTCGACAAGCTTAACAGAAAGCAAGTCATACAGGATTATGTAGATGGTGGACTAGAAATGACAGGCATAAAGAACTACATATTAGGGTTAAAATTATCATGGATGAAAAGAATATTATACTCTCCAGATACTAAGTGGGAAGTATTGTTAAATAAAATTGTCTCTTTACAAATACTAATCAGAACAGGATCTGACTGTATAAATGTTGTTAAAAAGATATCAAAAATGATTTTTGGAAAGATACATTTTCTGCATTTCAAATTATCCAAGATAAAATAAAAATTCAATCCTGGTATGACATTTTAAGCTAACCAATACAATGAAAAAATCAAAATTGCAAATAAAACAGTTTTCTATCCAAAAAAAAAAAAAAAAAAAAAAAGGCTTGAGAAGAATATAATTTATATATCAGATTTACTTGATGAAAAACGATTTTTTTTCTTGCAAAACTTTCAGAAAACATATAAGATTAGACCATTGTTTTTAATATTATGCTTCACTTCAAAATTCTATCAAGGAAAGTCTTGCCACTCAGACAATTTGAATGGAAATGAACAATCCTAAGCCCATTCTACCTTTAAATATCAAGATATTCTGTACAAATAAAAAGGGAACAAAACATATCTATAATACTTTAATTGCAGAGAACATCACTCCATTAGGGAAATTGAAATAGGGAAAGTTTTTTGAAATTTCAGATTCTTAGTGGAAAAAGATCTATTCCTTTTCAATATACCAAAAATTCCAAATTACAGTGGTTTCAGTTTAGAATCAACAACTACATTTTAACTACAGATTCCGTTTTACTTAAAATAGGAAAAACAAATAGGAAATTAAACTGTTTTTGCAAAAGCAATGAAGAAACTATTATTCATCTGCTTTGGGACTGTCCGACTGTACAGGACCTTATCAAATCTCTCATAACTTTACTTAACACAAAAGGCATCACTATTACATTGGATAAAAAAAAATCATTCATCTTCGGAATCTCTAATTCAGAAGAAATAAGTTTTTTTCATGTTAATGATTAAATCATATTTATACAGGAAAAGCTGTTGGCAAGAAAATCTATCAATCCAAGAATTACTGATTGACATGGAAACACATATAAGTAAAATCAAATATACAGCAAATAAACAAAACAAATATAATAAATTTATAAAGCACTGGAATTCCTGGCTTCTTTTACTGGACAGACTCTGACTGGCAATTGGCAATTCCGCCAATTCTTAATATTTCATTTTATATCGATATAACCTGGTCATGACCGATTCTATTGTCCATGTATTAAACATCAAATTACACCACTTTTCTCTGCCTCTTTCTCTTTCTTCACTACCTTTCCCCCTTCATTTTTCAGTGTATATATATGTGTGTATGCGCAGAACACAATACAGAATTTTGAAACTGAAAAAAAAGAAAGAAATTCATCGCCAATACTATTACGATTACACTTCGATATGAACTCGTCGCACAGGTTAATAAGAATGCAAATTATGTAGGGTCATATGAGGTCAGCACGTGCTGACATAGATGCAAAACTGCTACTACAAAAGTTCTTCAAGTCTATGCTATTTATTCGTCTTTCATTTGTTAATCTTAAGATTGGAATTTCAATTTAGCTATCACAATAACGTGTTTATCATTAGATTGATTGATTGATTGATTTTTTGTTGCTTTCCGCCACACTCAACAATTTTTCAGTTATCTGGTGGCGTCCAGTTTTTATTGGTGGAGGAGAGAACCCAGATACAATGTACCTGGGAAGAGACCACCGACCTTCCGAAAGTAAACTGGCAAACTTCCCCACATATATCGGCGCGAGCGAGATTCGAACCCGTGCCGATTGGAGGTGAGAGGCCTTGTGGTTTTGAGCGCGATGCTCTAACCACTCGGCCACGGAGGCCCCTGTTTATCATTAGATCTCATTTCTTCTGCTCAAGGACATTTCCAGATGATGCAAAGAAGCTGAAAAAGCACTTCCTTATACAGAAACGTGAAATGGAAAGTAACTAAACTATGCATTTATTGATAGTTGTGTGATAAATAGAATCGTACACTCGTGCTTATGGCATATAAAATTTATGAAATTCGTTACCAGATTTATATATCGCCAAGGGTCGGGAAATATTAAATCTGCCAACTCGTTTCATATGACATAAGCACTTGTTCAAGATCCTCTATATATCAATCTAATTACATGGGGTGATCTATTGTATACACAGGCAAATGTGCTTCACGTGAATCTCAGGTGAAATTCAGGCCCGTGGGAAGCAATTTCACAAGGGGGGGGGGGGGGGGGGGGGCACACTAAAGTAATTTACGACAAAAAAAGTGATATCGACAAAACCATTACTAAAAAGATAACGGCATAAATATGTGCAAGCATTGAGGTGTACCCATGTACATAAATCTAATTGATTTCCCAGAAAACCCCTCACCTTTAATTTTAAGTTTTGTTTGTTTGGGTTTTTTTGGGGGGGGGGGGTGTTAAGGATTTTCTTTAAATCTTATTTTTTTTGTTTATATCTTTATCATTTTGTTATCAATCATTTCTGAGTCATAAGGTATTTAGTACTCGGTAAACTTTCCAAACATCGCCAGTCTGTGTTCACTTTCACTTACGAACTCCACCTATTTTTTTCAATGCAATAAAAGCAAATTGTTTGTTCGTATTTGGCACATTGTCGATCTCAGTGATGTATTCAATCTTTTCAAGGCGCTGAAGGAGCGCTCACTGGTAGCGTTAGTTGCGGGAAGTACCAAAACTAGTTTGAGAACTTTGAGGATCTCGGCAAACAGACTTTTTTCATTTGAATGTCTGAAAAATTCAACCACACTTGGTATATCTAGCGTAAAGTCTTTTGGCATAACAGTCTTTAACATTATAAGCTTGCAGTGAAGATCCTTTGGCTTCAAATCTGAATCATATAGGATCGTGACAAAATTGAATTCTTCTTCAAACGTTTGGCCTGTGCAAGCCTTAATTACGAGGTTTTCAGGATTAACATTAGCTTTGTAACCTGGTTGGTCAAATCTAGATTTTAATGCCAAAAGCAGATCTAATGCCTCGTAGAAATCTTTCCTATACATATCTGCACACGATGAAAAAGTATGTACTGCTGTCCCATCATCAAGTTTACGAGGAATGTAGCGTTTTCTAGGAAGAACATCATCATCGATGTTCATCTGTTTTGCTTTTTCAACAACTTCCTCGTAAAACTGAGTAAAGACTTTGCAAATCACTCATTGTCGTTGATGGCATTTTTTGACCATCACTCGCCGAGATATTTGGAGCCTGCAGAGCCCTTGGTAAATCATCACTTTAACGTTAAAATGTTTCACTTAGTAGACACCCAAAGAAGAAATCAAACCTGTACATATAAGCAGCTACTCTCCTAATTCTGTTTCTCATTTCTACCTCACGCACGTATTGGAAGCTTTCATCCCAAACATTTCTCAGAATTTCATAGTTTGACAAAATACTCAACCGGTCGCGGTAGCTCAGTGGTTAGAGCGTTCGCTTCGTAACCGGGAGGTCGTAAGTTCGAGCCCCGCTCGTGCCATGGCCGCGTCAAACCTAAGACGAAAAATAGGTAGTGATTGCTCCTTCGCCAAACGCTCGGCATTTAGAAGTGAGAATCACGGGTCTTTCGGATATGACCTTAAAAACGGAGGTCCCGTGTCACGGTAGGCGTTGGCACTTTAAAGAACCCTCACTGCTACGGCCCTGAGCGCTAAGCATAGGTCTAAATTCTTGGTACTTCACCTACAGCTGGTGACGTCTCAATACGAGTAAAAAATTCTCGACGGGACGTAAAACAAACAAACAAAATACTCAACAATGTGTCGGCTTTTATTGTCCATATTGTGGGACATAAAATCCTTATTCCCGCTGACTCTAGATTTTGGGTATGTTTTAATGTATTGAAAATCATCTCTCTTCTTGGAGATTATTTAATCAACTTTGTTATATCCTTTGCCATGTCCAGGGTGTCTCTAAGCAGTTCCTTGTCGAGCAAGAAACATCAAAATGTTTGTGACTTTAAGCAAATTCTCTGTTAGACTTCTCGACTTTGTGCGTCTTTGAAAGACATTCTCCAACATCTTTAACCTCCTCCATTATCGTAAACTCCCTTTCCATTCTCTCCTTATGGCAATCACTTTTTTTTCTCGTGTACAGCCAATTTTGTGGTTGCTTTTTTTCCAGTTTTAAAACCACTTGATATGAAAAGTTTTTTTCTTCCTTGTGACAACTGAGAGTCTTCTTTATGCAAGGAAAATAGAATACAACATCTTAGGTTTCTACATAATGTAACCAAGACCACTGATTAAACCAGGAGGCATTTAAAGATCTCATACATTTTTGTTGGAAAGAAAATATTCCGTGGCTGTCCGTCTGACAAACATTGTGAAATATTATCAAAGTTAAAACTGTGCGGAAAGTTGATCTTACACTGATACGATAATGTCTACTCTTGGACCAAGAATGAAACAGGTCTTGACAGCCTGAGATTTTACAAGCTTTGAAAAAGCTGTTACACGTCATGACCTACGTCAATGTGTGGTTGTTACGTCACTGATAAATAGTACTTCACACATTGTCGACTTTACCTTTTACCATAATAACTGTGATGATAAAAAGTTAACAATTCATCATATTAGCTTTATAAAAAGTTTTTAAAAATATACAAACGTTGAACTGATATTAGAGCAGTTGGGTATCAAGACGAAGTTTCTATGAACAAGCCATCTAATTAATTATTAGATCTTGAAAGTTAGTCAAGGTCACACATATTAGATACCTTTTGATCAGTCGTCCCTTGCGAGAGTTTTTCACTCGTATGAGTCGTCAACAAATACCGGTAATGGACTTGAAACGACACTTGAACAGAGAGGGTACTTTACCGTGCCAACGCCTTTCGCAACACAACTTAAGGTCATATCCGAAATATCCTTGACTTTCACTCCTAGTGCCGGGCACTTGGTAAAGGAACAGTCACTAGATATCATAGGTTTGACGCCAGTCGCGGAGCTGGGAACGAGAACCGAACCATTACCTCCTGATTACGACTTTTTGGATGATGCCCTAAGAAATGTTAAGGCATTAAGTGCTTCTCATAATACTTTTTTTTTTTTTAAGCTAAAGGACAGCAAGCTGACTGACTCTGAGTCTCACTGAATTAAATGAACTTTCTGCTTAAAATAATTATACATTACACTATATATGAATTTTACTATATGATTTTTTTTGTTTGGAAAAATACCCCCCCCCCCCCCCCCCCCCCCCCGGTTCCTACGGCCATGAAATTCACATCAATTCCACGTGAAAAATGAACATGCATTTGGCTATGTACTCGTGATCATTATCAGTTTTATCATATGAAATGATCATAATCATCCACATTTTTAGAGACATACAGTCTCCCAATACGTTCGTCAGTTACTGGTCCAATTCCTAAAAATTAATTATAATGAATGTAAATTTACAAACACTTGAACAGAATATAGGTATCCATAAAATATCTTTTTTATTTGTTTATTCGACTATCATTTGGTATACGGTATACAAGATCTTTCACCTACAAACTTACACTTCATCTTATAATACGTTTTAAAATGAAAATATTATTTAGTTATTTTATTTGTCAAATAGCCACACGTCTTCAGAACTGTGTTCCTGGATTTTCAATCTCATCATCACTGCTTCATATCAACATATTATCAGTTAGTAAATTTTAAATGACCGGATGATAATAAATATGCAAAGTACAATTTCACAACTTGCATCCGGTAAATGAAAAAAAAATGAAGGAGATAATCTGTATAGCCGTCTAGTAAATGAGAAACAAAATGTAACGAGATAATATGTACAACCATCCAGTCAATCAAATCTTCTACAACCTGACAATATCAAAAGATATAACTCTATTTACTGAAACATGTTTATCGATTCATTCATGTGTTGTTTGCCAAACAAAATATGTTTACAAATTTCTTTTTATATATCTGAAGTTATGTAGCATTGTTTACAAAATGACGAGAGAGAGAGAGAGAGAGAGAGAGAGAGAGAGAGAGAGAGAGAGAGAGAGACCCGAGAGAGAGGGAGAGAGAGAGACTCACTTTAAAATACTGTCTAGAATTCTTGAAAAGCCAAAAGTATGTTAAAAACCTCAAAGATGATTCATTTTCTCGAAATTTTAAAATCTTGGGGGTGGGGGGGGGGGGGGGGGGGGGGGGGGTTGTCCTCCCTTTCTACTACATGGGTTCATGTACTACTATCAAAACTATGGTGGCTGATTTGTGCCAGTTTAGAATTACAATTACAAGACGACAACATGTAAAGTTGAAAAGACGACAAAATATAGGTGAAAAGACGACAAAATATCGGCGAAAAGACGACAAAATATAGGCGAAAAGACGACAAATCAAACCAGCTAATTAGCGACCTTTTCTTTGGCGTTTTGTCCTCTTTTCGTCTTTTCTCCTCGAAAAGACTAGAAAACGAAACGATTACAAAGCAATAATTAGCGATTTGTCGCCCCGAAATAACGAAAATACTGCAAGGCGGCAAAACGAAAAGACGACAAAAACGACAATTAGCGACTTTTCACTCCGAAATAAGGAAAAGATGACAAAACGCCAAGCGAAAAGACGACAAATGTATATTCCATTCCCTCAGAATGCATCAGTAATGTATGTATTCCGTTCTATCAGAATGTATGTGTTCCGTTCTATCAGTATGTATTTATTCCGTTCTATCAGAATGTATCTATTCCGTTCTATCAGTATGTATGTATTCCGTTCTATCAGTATGTATGTATTCCGTTATACTATTCCGTTCTATCAGTATACATGTATTCCGTTCTATCCGTATATGTGTATTCCGTTCTATCAGTATGTATGTATTCCGTTCTATCCGTATGTATGTATTCCGTTCTATCAGTATGTATGTATTCCGTTCTATCAGTATGCGTGTATTCCGTTCTATCAGTATGTATGTATTCCGTTCTATCAGTATGTATGTGTTCCGTTCTATCAGTTTGTATGTATTCCGTTCTATCAGTATGTATGTATTCCGTTCTATCAGTATGTATGTATTCCGTTATACTATTCCGTTCTATCAGTACACATGTATTCCGTTCTATCAGTATGCGTGTATTCCGTTCTATCAGTATGTATGTATTCCGTTCTATCAGTATGTATGTGTTCCGTTCTATCAGTTTGTATGTATTCCGTTCTATCAGTATGTATGTATTCCGTTCTATCAGTATGTATGTATTCCGTTATACTATTCCGTTCTATCAGTACACATGTATTCCGTTCTATCAGTATATGTGTATTCCGTTCTATCAGTATGTATGTATTCCGTTCTATCAGTATGTATGTATTCCGTTCTATCAGTATATGTGTATTCCGTTCTATCAGTATGTATGTATTCCGTTCTATCAGTATATGTGTATTCCGTTCTATCAGTATGTATGTATTCCGTTCTATCCGTATGTATGTATTCCGTTCTATTAGTATGTATGTATTCCGTTCTATCAGTATGTATGTATTCCGTTCTATCAGTATGTATCTGTTCCGTTTTATCAGTTTATATGTATTCCGTTCTATCAGTATGTATATATTCCGTTCTATCCGTATGTATGTATTCCGTTCTATCGGTATGTATGTATTCCGTTCTATCAGTATGTATGTGTTCCGTTCTATCAGTATGTATGTGTTCCGTTCTATCCGTATCTATGTATTCCGTTCTATCAGTATGTATGTATTCCGTTCTATCAGTATGTATGTATTCCCTTCTATCAGTATGTGTGGATTCCGTTCTATCAGTATGTATGTATTCCCTTTTATCAGTATGTATGTGTTCCGTTCTATCAGTATGTATGTATTCCGTTCTATCAGTTTGTATGTATTCCGTTCTATCAGTATGTATGTATTCCGTTCTATCGGTATGTATGTATTCCGTTCTATCAGTATGTATGTGTTCCGTTCTATCAGTATGTATGTATTCCGTTCTATCAGTGTGTATGTATTCCGTTCTATCAGTATGTATGTATTCCGTTCTATCAGTATGTATGTATTCCGTTATACTATTCCGTTCTATCAGTATACATGTATTCCGTTCTATCAGGATATGTGTATTCCGTTCTATCAGTATGTATGTGTTCCGTTCTATCCGTATGTATGTATTCCGTTCTATCAGTATGTATGTATTCCGTTCTATCAGTATGTATGTGTTCCGTTCTATCAGTATGTATGTATTTCGTTCTATCCGTATGTATGTGTTCCGTTCTATCAGTATATGTGTATTCCGTTCTATCAGTATGTATGTATTCCCTTCTATCAGTATGTGTGGATTCCGTTCTATCAGTATGTATGTATTCCCTTCTATCAGTATGTATGTGTTCCGTTCTATCAGTATGTATGTATTCCGTTCTATCAATTTGTATGTATTCCGTTCTATCAGTATGTATGTATTCCGTTCTATCAGTTTGTATGTATTCCGTTCTATCAGTGTGTATGTATTCCGTTCTATCCGTATGTATGTGTTCCGTTCTATCAGTATAGGTGTATTCCGTTCTATCAGTATGTATGTATTCCGTTCTATCAGTATGTATGTGTTCCGTTCTACTCGTATGTATGTATTCCGTTCTATCGGTATGTATGTATTCCGTTGTATCAGTATGTATGTGTTCCGTTCTATCGGTATGTATGTATTCCGTTCTATCAGTATGTATGTATTCCGTTCTATTAGTATGTATGTATTCCGTTCTATCCGTATGTATGTGTTCCGTTTTATCAGTTTATATGTATTCCGTTCTATCAGTATGAATATATTCCGTTCTATCCGTATGTATGTATTCCGTTCTATCGGTATGTATGTATTCCGTTCTATCAGTATGTATGTGTTCCGTTCTATCAGTGTGTGTGTATTGCGTTCTATCAGTATGTATGTATTCCGTTCTATCAGTATGTATGTGTTCCGTTCTATCCGTATCTATGTATTCCGTTCTATCAGTATGTATGTATTCCGTTCTATCAGTATGTATGTGTTCTCTTCTATCAGTTTGTATGTATTCCGTTCTATCAGTTTGCATGCGTTCCCTTCTATCAGTATGTATGTATTCCGTTCTATCAGTATGTATGTATTCCGTTCTATCAGTTTGTATGTATTCCGTTCTATCAGTATGTATGTGTTCCGTTCTACTCGTATGTATGTATTCCGTTCTATCGGTATGTATGTATTCCGTTGTATCAGTATGTAAGTGTTCCGTTCTATCGGTATGTATGTATTCCGTTCTATCAGTATGTATGTATTCCGTTCTATCAGTATGTATGTATTCCGTTCTATCCGTATCTATGTATTCCGTTCTATTAGTATGTATGTATTCCGTTCTATCAGTATGTATGTATTCCATTCTATCAGTAGGGACCTCCGTGGCCGAGTGGTTAGAGCATCGGGCTCAAAATCACAAAGCCTCTCACCTCTGTCGGCGCTTGCTCGAATCTAGGCCGCGGCGTTATGTGAGCAAGTTTGCCAATTTACTTGCAGAAGGTCGGTGGTCTCTTTCCAGGTACATTGTATCTGGGTTCTCTCCTCCACCAACAAAATCTGGACGCCACCAGATAACTGAAAAATTGTTGAGTGTGGCGGAAAGCAACAAAATCAATCAATCAATCAATCATTCTATCAGTATGTATGTTGTCCGTTCTATCAGTTTGTATGTATTCCGTTCTATCAGAATGCATGTATTCCATTCTGTCAGTGTGTATGTATTTGGCAAATGGTTTATCCCATGTTATTGAGATGAAACAGTATCTAACATTGTGTCGTGTTCCACCTGAAAAAAAAAAACCACCGATAAAATTCCAAGCGAAAAGACGGCAAATAAAGTCGTTAATTTGTGGGTTTTGTTAGTCGTCTATTCTTTTTTTCGTTTTGTCGTCTTTTCGTTATTTCGGGGCGAAAATTCGCTGATTGTCAAATGCCAAGGGAAAAGACTATAAATAAAGTCGCTAATTTGCGTGTTAAGTTTGTCGATTTTTTTTGCCCATATTTTGTCGTTTTTTCGACTTTTTGTTTTGTCGTCTTGTCGTCTTTTCAGTAATTCGAGGCGAAAAGTCACTAATTATTGTTTTGCCGTCTTTTCCCCTCGAAATTGTTAAATTGTAAATGACAAATTGTAAATGGCACATAACGTGATAGCCACCATACAAAACAATGGGAGATACATCAGCTGCCACATCTTACTCTGTATGCAAAACCATTACATGAAAAAGTAACTAACTTTACATGTAAAAATAACTAACTTTACATGTAAAAATAACTGACTTTACATGTAAAAATAACTGACTTTACATGTAAAAATAACTAACTTTACATGTAAAAATAACTGACTTTACATGTAAAAATAACTAACTTTACATGTAAAAATAACTAACTTTACATGTAAAAATAATTGACTTTTCATGTAAAAATAACTAACTTTACATGTAAAAATAACTGACTTTGCATGTAAAAATAACTAACTTTACATGTAAGAATAACTAATTTTACATACAAAAATAAATAAATTTGCATGTAAAAATAACTAACTTTACATGTAAAAATAAGTAACTTTACATGTAAAAATAACTAACTTTACAGGTAAAAATAACTGACTTTGCATGTAAAAATAACCAACTTTACATGTAAGAATAACTAATTTTACATGTAAAAATAAATAATTTTGCATGTAAAAATAACTAACTTTACAGGTAAAAATAACTAACTTTACATACATTTAAATAATCTTTGAACGTTGTCTAAAAAGTTGGGGCAGCTACAGACCCATATCTAAATACTAAATGCAATGCATTTTCTATTTACTTGTAATTTTGCAACATATTTTCTTCAATGTTACAAAATCTATTACTGAACAAAAAAGTATTTCTTAACATCAGATCCAACCTATATTTGAAGTTTTCGTTGCAGTTCGCCCTTTTTGGGCCTCCGATCAGGTGCATACTAGAACTTTTTTATTGTTCCTCCATAGAAAACGTTTAGACACGATCTGCAGGCTATGCTTTAGTATAGGATCAAGACAGAATTGTTTGAAATGGATTGATCATGCAATGGAAGTTTTGAGAATCAATGTATATTTAACATGTAGGACTACTGTACATCGTGAAAATACCAATCCCATTGGCAATCCGTCGTCTGTCACCATCGGCGGATCTAAAAAGTACGGAGAATTTGCTGTACATTCCAAAACCTTGAAATGCATTCTATGTATCAAAATGTTTTTTGTTTTGGTTTATTTTACATTAAACTGTTTCACTGCATAAAACATACCAGTAAAAGGTCATATTCATCACATTTTACTACAGACGGAGAGTTATTTGTTGAATCCGCCCCTCACTGGTGACGTTATTTTACTAAGTTGGGATAGCCATATGAACGGACAACTTGCAATAAATATTTTTATCTCTATTATGTCGTTTCTCTCTCTCTCTCTCTCTCTCTCTCTCTCTCTCTCTCTCTCTCTCTCTCTCTCTCTCACACACACACACACACACACACAGACACACAGACACACACACACACACACACACACACACACACTATATATATATATATATATATATATATTGAAAGTTCACCAAACCGACCCCTGAGAATACCGGACGGCATTCCCGGAATATCGGCCGATATTTTCAAAGTCCCCGCAGAAATCTTAACACCTCCTTACAAAGAAAGTTTCACAAAACTGACCACCCCTTAAAACCGGACACTGGTCACTTTTTATAAAAGATTTGTAATTTATCCTCATGAAGTCGACCACTTTTTCAAGACGAGGAAATTTTGGTCAAAGAGATAATCAAGATCCATTTGATTTCATAGCCAATATGTGATTTGAAACTAGTGAAACTTGGTGTACGCGAGTTTTAGAAGTTATTGTTCAATGTTTTTCCTGTCGTGTTGTGAGACCAGTGAACACTATTCATGGTGGGGCATACTTGTTTTTAGATCACCAGTGTCTTGTTGAGTGTAAATATTTAAAGCTCTTTATCTCACTGCATGAGTATTCTCGATTGTGACAGAACCCAATGTTTCAGAGATTCTATCTAAGAGTCATTCTGTTATTTATGGAAATTCCCATAGTAACTCTGATTGTACTCAGCCTCAGGAAATCTCGCTCGGGACAATTCAGGAACTGCTTGTGTGAATAGACACCGGACTCATCAATATACAATCAAACAATGCATCATTGGTAGATGGAATGATATTGAGAGAAATGCACATTTTTGTACATTATGTAAAAGTAATCAAATTGGTGATGAATTTCATTATTCATTCTTCAAAGGAGTTTTTTTTTTTAAATTTCAACTTTATTTATTTTACGACGATTAACAAACAAGTTTAACAAAATTTACATCAATGCTTCTCGTCGGTTCATATTTTGGTTGATATTAAAAGATGTTGAAAAAGGAAGGTAGTTTATAATTTAGATTTGGTTTAAATTCCGCACCTCCGATATCCAGATTTTTTTCCGCATTTACATATGGAAAAAATTATGGTGGGTACTGGGACTCTTTTTCAGGATCAATTTGCAGAATGTGGAAATAACGAGTACGGAAATATATGACAGAAATGAACAGATACGGAAAAATATGGAAATCTATAACAGATATGCAAAAATACGGAAAAAAATACACAGGAAGTTGATGAAACCCAACATCTGCAACTAAAGTTTTTTGAATCGTTCGCTTTGTTAAAAATAAATCATAAACGGTACCAATTTCGATGCACCAGAAGCGCATTTCGACAAATAATGTTACATCTGTGATGCCCAAGTCAAAAACTTGGAAATAAGAACAAACTTGAAAAAGCAGAATGAACCAAAACAAAAGCAAAATATTTGGTCATGACATCACTCTGAGTTTCATTCACGATACCCTGCTAGTTCTATCCATTCTGTATGCCTGGATACACCTCTCCTACAGATGTTACACCTGTAGCTCCCTCTCACGTCTCGTTGTACACATTACCGCAGGCGTGGGTCTGGTCCGTGACTGCTTGTATTTCCAGGACTTATCACAATTAATCTTAAAATCGTTGTATTCCTTGACATCCCTGACCCTGTCAGGTAGACTGTTCCAATCATTGACGACTCTCATCACACACGAATACTTTCTAACGTTCAGACAGCTGTCTTTTCAACAACTTCATTAAAATAGCTACTCTGTATAGTTCAAAGAATCTGTTGTCATAAACACACTGACACCGTCTTGTCAGCCTCACGTAGAAGGTCAACTGGGACAGTACGATTGGATAAAGTGCCCTTCCTCATTTCAACTTAAAAACAAATATTTATTTTGGAAATTTTCACATCGACCGTATCTTACTTTCATGAAGAATAGCTACATAATATTTTCTGAAAAAGAAATAAAAATGCATATAATAATAATAATAATAATAATAAATACCAAAGCTAGACCTTCTCCTATACCGGGTACTCGAAATAACCAAAATGTCTTTGATTCATCAAACTGTCCCATAAAAACACCGAAATTCCCCTCTAAATGAATAAATAATATATACCAAGTATATATATCATATACTTTGATAAATACTCTAAATTGCCATTGTAAATATAGAAATTCTCCCATATATTCACGAGGTTTCATAGAACGATAACTCTATCAAAATTTGTACACTGTATATGTCTATATCACCAAAAATAATTTATAATGAACAATTCCCACAAATATACATAAAAGGACGAGGATTTCAACTCAGAAATTATGCATACAAACACTTTGGTGATATCACTGTAAGGAGTCAGTAATTTTATCAATGAAGTAGAAATAAGTGAGAAATAGTTAGTGCTGGGTATTGCGAGTCAAAAATCGTATTGCGATATAGTGTAGACGTATTTAATTTCGTTGGGAAAAATTGTTGTTTTTGTAGTGAACAGGATTTCGTGTGGACCAATTTTCGTTGTTTGTGATCACTTTAAAATTACATAGTACGCTTACCAAGTATATTTGCTATCCTTATTTGCTTAAATACTGTTACGACACACATGCCATTTCTAAACCATTTCGTCGACGAAGCGTGCCGTCGTTAGCACCCGTTCACAAACAAATCCTTACTTTGCGAATTATGTAAACTTGAGACATTAATGATTGATTAATTATATACTGTTTAACGTTCCGCTCGAGAAACTTTCACCCACATGGAGACGCCACCATTGCCGGTGAAGGGCTGCAAATTTAGACCTATGCTCGGCACCCATGACCCTGGAGCAGGGAGGGATCTTTAACGTACCACACCTGCTGTGACACGGGGCCTCGGTTTTTGCGGTCTCATCCGAAGGACCGCCCCATTTAGTCGCCTCTTACGACAAGCAAGGGGTACTGAGGATCTATTTTATCTACCCGGATCAGAGGTGTGATCTGATAATAACGGCCTAATAATTTGTACAGAACACATTAGGCAGCGTTCGACATAATGGTAGCTTGTATTTGCAAATTCGAGTATGATACCGACCATACAATTTGCGACTCCTTGACTTTAAATGACACGGTTAAAACCTTTTAACATCAATAGTCGTATTGGTCAGTAGTATGAAATAACAATCCATTTTTTCATTTCTGGTAGAAAAGAGTCTTTTTAACTACTAAAATTGCACTCAAAGTAGAAAATAGTCTTGGAGAACATTGCAAAATCATTCAAGGTTGGAAAGAGTCTTTGTGAAAGCTTACTCTTGGTAGGAAAAAACGTCATCGAACATTTCACTCCTGGTAGAGATAGGTGTACATGTAAACGGCATTGAGAAAAAAAATGGGTTTTTGCAAGTGTGCAATATACCATAATAAACATCTTTATCCTTCAGTGAAGTGCTGATGTGCATGTTCCAAATGCGATTCCTTCACAGTAAACAGCTCCCATAGTATTTACATTGATTAATTTACTTCTAAAATAAAACAGCTTACATTCTGATTTACTGATACAGTCTTTAAGCATAACTTTTTCACTGTACTCGTCAAAAGGACTAGAAGGTGCTACAATATACTAGTCCTGTTGATTACTGACAAGTCCGGCTGCAAAAAAAAAAAAGCAGAGTCAGGAAACGGAGATGGGTGGGTGGATGCAGTAGGTGGCAATCCTCTCCAACTGAAGAGTGGGGTGGGGGTCCCAAGAAAAGATAAAATCTTAGCAGCAAAATGGTGCATTTTTAGTAAATTTTGTGACAAATAAACGAAAATTTGAATGACCAAAAGAAAGTAGGAAGGAACTTTGGAGATTATTATATTGTACAGTGGTTTAATTCGTTGGGTGTCAACCGTACTACTTGTACATAAAAGGGCTAAAATAACTAACAGTATTCAATCTCATAATTCCTATAGAAAATACAAATTAGGGAGAAGGGTAAACAAGGACGTCTGGACATACCAGAGGTGAGAGTTACCTAGGCTGAGTAAGCATTACCTGTGGACCGGTCACACCTACCGGGAGCGCTATATATTAATCAGGTAATCTGCAGTGAGAATCAGTGTACCAAGAACAGCCTAAGAATTTGTATGAAACACGTCAAACAGCATTTACGCTTTAACAAAGATCTTTGGGTCGTCATGATATAATGTTATGGAGTATTAAGGGGAAATTAATAAAAAGCACAGGCGACTGATCTGTACAATATTAAATATACAATATGTACAATAATGATAAGTTATACTTGACGGACAAGTTACTCCACAAAGCAGTTCAATTTTGACCTATGTCATAACAAGGAAATAAAACAGATTGATAATGTGGCAAAATGTTTTTGAATGATATAAAGTTCTACATTTTAATTAAGCGTTCAATGTAGGTTTGTATCCTCGAATAAACAGTTTTTGTTTAGTTTCCATTTCCGTGGTACCTCTCGGTAATTTGTAAAGAGGGAAAATGGTAACAAAGTTCAAATGTCGTTAAGTCTTGTATCTGATCCGATCTGTTAAACACGGTATACATTGATGTTAAGTCTTGTATCTGATTCGATCTGTTAAACACGGTATACATTGATGTTAAGTCTTGTATCTGATCCGATCTGTTAAACACGGTATACATTGATGTTAAGTCTTGGGTCTTATCATCATGGCTGTCCCTTTTAGCGCATAGGAAGTTTTCCAAGCATACCAGAATGGGCTTGTTTGACGATAAACAGCAGAATCCACGTATTTCCCGTTCAAGTTGGAAGCTGAACATCTCTTGTACCACAAGGCTCCAAGAAAGGCTTTCGCACAGTTACGACCACTGTCCTTGTCATTATCCTGATCACGTGTAGTGAACTTCATTCCATTGTTCCAGTCCAAACTGTCTCCTTCAACAGAGTATATATAACTGTGAAAACCTGAATAATGACAGTCAATCAAAATGTTTAAGGTTACATTTTGATAATAACTGATCTCATGTTCCCGAGGCTCGTATCAATATTAGTGATCACGTTGAGCAACATTTCATAGTAGAACATCGAGTTCTAAAACAATACACAACAGAGAACAGTGAAACGACACTGACGTTGCATAATTGGGTTGTGACAGTCGTAGAAGACATTGGCTAAATAATTGTATGTAAATTTTTAGAAGCAAATATAGAAGAAAAGAAACACAAGGGAGACTCGATCTCTCAACCTCTTGGTTACGAAGCGAACGCTCTGCTACTGAACTACCGCGACCATTGAAGATAATGAACAGTGTATAATCAAATGATCAATCTGATTGCTGGTTTTACAAGCATATCTTTCATCTAGTGTAAAATTGTAAAATTATATATATATAGTATACAAATGCACAAAAGTAATTCAGTGATTCCTGAAGACCAAACATTGTGCATATTGAGGCGAGTGTTAAGACCGCATTGCATTCGTTGCAAGTAAAGTCTATTCTGTATAAAATGTTCTGTGTAATCTTAATGTGTTTTGTGATGAGTTCGGACGACGTGTAAAACACACATACCTGCCGTTCCTGAATAGCCCGACACAGTAAGCTTGTACTTACTGCTCTCGTCCCCAACTTGAAATGTAGAGTACAGGGCGTAAGCTTTCTCGTCATCAAAACTCAAAAGTTCCACCCGGAGTTCCTGATTTGTGTTTGTAAGAGAGTGAATCACATCGTTTCCTATTTAGCAAGTAATAATAAAAAAATGGTGAATGCAAAGAAATGGGATATTTATTCAACTTGCTATAGAATCATGTAAAATAAACTTTTTACAGATTTCGTTTTCTTCAATAATTTTGGTTCATCTTGCATTGCGTTCATACAAGGAGTACCCACTTCAATGTACACCTTGGATACCGAGCTTACAATGCACATGATCAGGTATTGGACATTTGTTAATAACGGCGTTATGCAAGTAAACGTCATTTGAAAATATTTATTATATTATGTATTAACATTAATCGTTAATTAGTTATTACGAAAAACATTAGTTTCCCATAGCAGAATATATACACAGAGGGCATCGGAATTCTAAATGCAAGAACCGGAGAGGCAAACAAATTTTTCTAAATTCATAAAAAAGAACAAGTCTTCTGTGAAAGTTTCCTTTAAGAGATTTGATTAAATGTTATGCAAATCATGTCTCCAAGCAGAACGGTGGTGTTACAATTGATTGATTAATTTTTGATTTCCGCCACACACACCAATTATTTTCAGCTATCTGGTGGCGTCCATTTATATTGGTGGAGAAGAGAACCTAGATACAATGTACCCGGGAAGAGACCACCGACATTCCGAAAGTAAACTGGCAAACTTTCTCACATATATATTTCGGAGGTTCGGTGTTCTCTTCCCTAATACATTGTATCCGAGTTCTCTCCTCCACCTACAAACAACCGGCTAATGGAGAGTCGACTTGGTTCAAATTGTGGTTCCAGAGGTATAATTTGGGCTACTATAGCTAAAAAAGGTTTTCAATGGGAACATATACTCTTTGAAAAAGTTAATATAACAGAGATCGATCTCTTGAATCCTAGACAAAATTCATAAGATAGGCAACACAGATGTCTGGATACGTATGAAGACGGATCAGACGCCAAGGAAAGGTAGGCATCCCCGTTTCCTTTTTACAACCGCCGTGAACCCCAAGTCTTAATCAGGTAAACGAAGAAATCCGTTCTAAGGTTTAGTATGTAAAGAAAGGCTTAACACTTGATATGAAACACGTCAGACAGTACTATACCTAATGGTAGGTTGTATTTGTAAATTATTACAACCATAGAATTTTCGAAATGCTGACTCACTATGGAACAAATCATACGTGAAACGTAAGCAGATTCCAATGTCCAATTCCTGGTAATATCTCAATGTCGTTAGATCATTTCCTTTATGCGAAATTGCTTTCTTTCCTAGTATTTAATGGATACAGGGACACACATCTGCGTATACATGTACTATGCTGTATGTATATAACGGGGTCCAATTTAAATTTAGCAGATTTGGGAAGATGGAGATTTATCGACTCAAAATTCCTGGTATCACCGTAATACTTTGTTTTACACACGATCAAGGTGACATAATTAGCGATGTTAACACAATGATATATATATATATATATATATATATATATATATATATATATATATATATATTTCTATTCTGCAGGAATAATAACCCTACCAATCCAGTAGTTTCTGGATGGATCTCCAAATCCTTTCTTGTAGTCTGCCCAAGTTCGGTAAAAGTCTGTAGAACCATCCTGTCGTTTTTGTATAACCTACAAAATATAAATCTTCTAACTCCATTTCTGTGAGGTAATATGATGCTTACAAGGCTGACCTCGAGGTTTGTCTGTATAAATGTCATTTCTGTAAGATAATCAAGTGTATACAAAGTGCATTGTAGTTCTGTATCCATCAATGCAAATACTAAAATAGCTTATTAATTGTTAGACAGTTATTGGCTCACTGATTCGGACTATGGGTTACTTCGTTTACCTGCTCGGTATGTAGGGCTCACGGTGGGTGTGACCGGTCGACAGGGGATGTTTACCCCTCAAAGGCAAGATCAAGATATAAGGCTTCCTGAACGGCGGACAGGGATAATTACTTCTTCTATGTAGCTGAACCCACCTCTAGTATAACCAGGGGTCCGTGTTTGTCCAACTCATAGAAAAGTCTGTTGGAATTTCCATGGACACGAATTGTACTCCTTTGTTATCTGACCTGCTGTTATATACTTATGAAGCAGAATTTATTCGAAATCTTCTACATGAGAAGAAAAAGTATCTTCCTATGGCCTTTAATTCGACATTTACATATACGATGTTTTATCTATCAACAATGATCATTTTCATCCATATGTCGATTCGATAGTGAACTTGATATAACACATGTAACAGAGTCTTCCACAGCTGTTTCGTACTTAGATATTTTGCTGAAAATAGATGTTGGCGGGAAACTAACAACTCGACTTTCTATGATAAACGGGATAATTTCAATTTCTCCATCGTCAATTTTCATTATCTAAGTGGCAATATTCATCACCTGCATATGGTGTTTGTATTTTCCAACTGATTCGATACCTAAGAGCTGGTTCTGCATATGATCAGTTTTTTGAAATTGATTAAGGCAGCTGAAAAAGACGTTGATGTTAGAGGGGTTTGTACAATGTCGTCTAAAGTCAGCATTCGCAAATTTTATGGTCGTTATAACGTTCTAGTTTGCCAGTACAACTTTGTATTAGGTCAGATGCGAGATGCATTTTAATTTTCTCTTTCAAAATAATTCAAAGTGTACATATTTTAGCTGTTACATTTTCTACAATTTTACGTTTCTATAGCAATTTTCTTGACATAGATTTTCTTCGCTTTTAATGATGTGAACAGCGCGAATGAAGGTTATGTCTCCTAGTGAAACATTATAACGCCGAGTTTCACTCGAAAATAAAAATGTCAAACAAAAACCGTACCACGTTGGGGAGGTATATTATTTATTTTAAAAAGGGACATTTTTTTTATCTTCACTATTTCCCCCAAGTTGAATGTTATATTTATTTGTTTTCTTATGGATAAATGGCACCGTAAAGATTAAATGGAGATATTAATGGATGTATTGATATATACTCAACAAAATAAAAAACGCATCATAAAACAGAAAACGAACAATTTTTAATTTCTTCATTCTATCTCATAATTTTATATCATAAATGTTTTATTTGTTTACTGGCTTTAGAATAACAAGGCCACAAACACATCTGATTAAGAATTACGTCATATACGGTGTTGATACGTCGACAACGCAAAGTCACAAAGTCAATACTTGGTATAACTGGTATGATCACCCTTTGCGTTGATGCATGTTGTGCAATGGCATCGCATTGACCAAATGATGTCTTGAATTTTGACTTGTGGCATGTTAGTCCACTATTCTGTCAAAGTGCGTTGAAGTTCCGGTATCCTCGTCGGCTTAACGGGCCTGTTATAGACCATTCTTCCTAACTCATCTCAAACATGCTCCGAGAGTCTAGCAGTGTGGGAACGAGCATTGTTCTGTTGAAAAACTCTCACGCTCTGGTGGTTTTGACCTGAACACGAGCTGCTAAAATCCCTGTATCTTTGAGCATTAAGATATTATTACAAAAGTGCAAGTCAGAGCGATTACGGAAAGATACAGATGCCCAGATCATGACACTACCGACATCCCAATGGTTAACTTCTTGTAAACAACATGATGCGAGCCTTTCATTGCGTCTTCTCCATACGCGCATACGACCATCAGCTCTAGACAGATGGAAACGTGATTCATCTGAAAACAGGACTTCATACCATCGTTGACGTGTCCAATGAAGGTGACGTCATGTCCATTCCTCCCGTTGACGTTTATAACGCTGCCTAAGCACAGGACCCTTATACGGGCGACGAGCATTAAGGCCATTTTCATGGAGCCTTCTGAGAGCAGTCCGGATACTGACTCTGTCTGTCGCGTCCAGGGGTAACATTAGCAGTCTGTGAAGCTGTAAGGAAACAATACCGAAGATGCTGAAGTCTAATAAAGCGGTCCTGCTGCGGGGTGGTAACTCTTGGTGCACCTGGTCTCTGCCTGTGCCTGTTGGATACGGAATTTGTGACAAGAAAACGTTGACTACGACGAATAATGGTACTGTGATGGCAATTGGAATGATTCCCGACATTCCAAGAAGAAAGACCTACACGGAGGATACCTACAATTTGCTTGCGCTCATCAGTGCTTAAGCATGGCATCAAAACGCATTAATTTGTCAACAAAAATGAAATTTCAGACTTTCCCTCTGAAGACGAAGTTAGACGACACAGGAAACAAGTTTCAATTTTCATTCAGCGTAATTGGCATGTTTTTCACGTGCAAAAAGGCGTTTTAAAACATTTTTTAGTTTGTAAGCGCTTCCTTGAACATGACCTGCAAATTTTACTGGATAAAAATGTTAAAGGGTGCATTAATAGGGACGATTGAAATTAAATAAATAAAATATATTTTAATTTTTGAGAAAAAAATCACTTTTAGTAGTGCGTTTTTTATGTTATTGAATATAGTTACAAGTGAAAACTTAAAGCCTTCATTACAAAAAGGTCCGAAATTCAGAGAACCTCGGACTTTCGGTTGGTTACAAAACTTCATCTCTATTATGAATTCTGAAGAAGATTCTGTCAGAGGATGGGCTGAATCTGAAAAGGAAGAATTGGATACCTTGTCAGGAGGGATGAAAAGTATAAGAGGAATATTAAAAATAGTTCTATGTACTCACCGTCCACCCCCCTCCATCTGTAGTCATGTCACAGTATGCTTGCTTTTTCTGATGTCCGACATCGATCAAATATACCCCATCTTTTCCTTTCGTGGTTGGGTTACTCCGTAATATCTCCATACATGATTTACGCACTGCAACTGCAAGAAAGGCATAAACTACTCGTCGCTGTTAGGGACAATAAGTTAGCTAGGACTAAAGCGCATACTGATATACTTATTTCAATATGATTGTGCAACGATAAATTCATTGGTATATCATATGAAAATGTCAAGGTCTTGAAAGATATGCTGGGCAACTGAAGGCACATGGCATCCTTTATCAAGTCAGAAATGAAAAGAGGACATAAATTTTAAGATCATCTGAAATTCCGGGAAGACATTTTTTACAAGAAATATTTTGGATAAAATGTATAAGAGTATCTCTACCTAAATTATCCTAAAATAGGGTGCTAACGTAAAAGGTAATTCATCAGTTCAAACAGCTTCACTTTCACTCACAATTTAGTGAACTCACTAATTCTACTAACAAGAGCCCTAATTCTATTGGCCTAGCAAGAGCCTTATGGACTACAATGCTCACCCGAATCACATGGTCTCTGCTGTTCTGATTTATAAAGGAATTTTCACTATTTATTCACAGAAAATAAATCATTACATCACCTTAACCCTGCAGGGTTATGACTTTTGATCCAAATAACACAGGGATGCACCTACAGTAACATTAGCAATACGGCTGTACTCGTTTGTTCCGAAGAATATTTGTTTGTTAATAATAATTCACTGGATGACATTTGATCCCCATTGCTAGTTTCAGTCTCATTGTTGATAATCTATAGTCTACACAGGTCGTACTTGCATATTTATATAATTTAGCGTGTTCCATATCTTACCTTCGACCTACGAACAGAAATCATTTCATTACTTATTTGCAATGCATCGTGATGGTATGAAGTTCATACTAATATGCCTAATCACACACACACAGAGAGAGAGAGAGAGAGAGAGAGAGAGAGAGAGAGAGAGAGAGAGCAATTTTTAATATACCCTAGAATCAGATATTGTCATACATGTATATCTACTTCTTTGGCAATTGCCTGATCAAGGTACAGAATATATTCCTTGAATTAGATTGTTTTTCAAACAGTTAACAAAAAAAACCAAAAAACCAAAACCAAAACAATCACGCATTATGTCAAATGAATTTCACATTTTCAGAACTCAATACCGATTTATTTATACAAAATGTGTGCAGTTTACGATAGTTCAAATAATTGCAGATACTTTGGTTCTTCATTTATCTATTATACAATTGTTTATTGTTTTACGCCACACTTATTATATTTTCAGTTATCTGATGGCGTCCATTTTTTGTTGGTGGAGGAGAGAACCCAGATACAATGTACCCGGTAAGAGACCACCGACCTTCCGAAAGTAAACTGGCAAACTTTCTCACATATATCGCCGCGAGCGAGATTCGAACCCCCGCCGACTAGAGGTGAAGGGCCTTGTGATTTTGAATGCAATGCTTTAACCACTCGGCCACGGAAGCCCCCTCTTCTATAGAAATATGAATTAACACATTGGAATGGGAATTTCCTGATCATCACGGATACTATTTGAGCGGAGCATTTTCAAATGTTATTTGTCCGTTCTTAATTTTTGCAATGCTGAACTAGGGCATTTCTAATGATCAGCAAAACCCTGGATGTCTCTTGTTGAGTTACACGAGAGATACAGAGCTCATAAATCTTTCTTAGTTAAACATTGTTTTTGTCCTCTCTTTTTACATAAGTTAAATGTACCATCAAGACTTTCGTTTAAACCAGACATTTTCAGTTTACCAATCATTTCTGAACACATCTAAATATTTTTTTAGTATTTGTTACCACAGACCATTATATCGCTTGTGTTCGAATTTACTGTTAAGGAATAAAGGTATAGTACTCTATAAATAGGATACCCAAGTTTGCCAGTGAAAAATGAGTAAAGCAAATGGTATCAAATAAAATAAATAAATATTCATATTAATTTCATTAATCGTCAAACTAAGTTACTTAAATGAACATTATTATTATAAATCGTCAAACACCTTCGTTGATGTGATTTGGCTAAAATAGACATAATGAGAACTGTATATCTTTACAAAGACATGTTCTCAACATAATGTATGTACTATTATTTATTATTGATAAAAAATAATAATTACCTTCTTAATATCCTTTTCCCATCCCCGTGGAGATCCGGGTTGTTAGAATAAATTCTCAGTACCCCTTGCTTGTCGTAAGAGGGGACTAAATGGGGCGGTCCTTCTGATGAGACCGCAAAAACCGAGGTCCCGTGTCACAGCAGGTGAGGCACGTAAAAGATTCCTCTCTGCTCAAAGACCATAAGCGCCGAGCATAGGCCTAAATTTGGTGACGTCTCCATGTGAGTGAAAGATACTCGAGAGGGACGTTAAACAATATTTATTCAATCAATCAATCCTTTTCGGAAATTAGAAAGATCGGTCAAAATGGCTGTGATAAGTAAAAGTGCTTTTTACAATTATTTGGTGCTATTACGGACTTCAGGTTATGAATTGACGTGAGAAATTCAACTTAAAAATGGTATTTAATACACAGGCATTTTGTTTAGTCTTACTGTGTCAGGGCCCAGCTAAAACTCGACCTAAAATATTATGCATTATTCTGAATTCATTTCTTCACATCTTTGGAAGTTTACGGAATTTCGGGATCAACGTTGGTAGTAATGTAAATTGGTTATATATGATGATATAAGAATACAGAGTAGAATTTTATATCATTTGCTTTACTGATTTTTTATCGGCACACTTAGGAACCCCATCTTTAGAGTTCTATATCTTTACTCCTTAATAATAAATTCGAAGTCAAGCAATATGATTGTCTGTGTTTGTCAGATATCATTCTGTTTTAAACATGACAATTCCTACTATGCAATTTATACCTAAACAAACGTATGGCACAGACTTGTTGATATA
Organism: Ostrea denselamellosa; assembly: GCA_024699665.1. Classification (NCBI taxonomy): domain Eukaryota; kingdom Metazoa; phylum Mollusca; class Bivalvia; order Ostreida; family Ostreidae; genus Ostrea; species Ostrea denselamellosa. The sequence goes on along the minus strand of JAMZEH010000068.1, from coordinate 2,459,524 downwards.
AGAAAGACTTGTAAATGATGTATCTCACTTATAATTCAGCAACTGATACTGAAACTTTAGTTGACTATTAGAAATACCTTAGTTAACCATGGCAAACATTAACAATGGAAAATTGATTTCTTTTATCTCTAATCGTGACCATGCCTCTTGAAAAGAACTCATTTATTGATATAGTGCATATAATGGGAAAGAAAGTTATTTTTTAAATTAAATTTTAAGGATATAGAAACGTTTTTATACATGAGAGAGAGAGAGAGAGAGAGAGAGAGAGAGAGAGAGAGAGATTCGTGAGCGCAGTGCGTAAAAGCTTAGGGAAGTTAAACTTCCAAATACCTACCGTTAGGAGAAAAGTACCTCCATCCTGTTTCATTAATGGTCATATCTGATAGTTCACATGACTGACGGATATGGCACTTCTTTAGTTGGGAATGGAACCCAAAACATGTGCAATGTTCACCACACACAGCGGCACACTTAATGGCGGATTTAGAATAATGTATTGTCATGAGGCTGGTCTTCAAAGCTTTGTTGTCTTGAAAAAGTTTCTTCGTGTAGTGTTGGTTGTTTATATCTGCTGTTGACAAAGTACACAAAATGCTGTACAGAACGAAGCGAATGATTAGCGATATGGCTTTCATTTTATCGGTAAGAGTAGCGGCACAGTTATTAGCAGAGATCAAATCAAAAATGCCAACGACCAACTCCTCACTACCTCCTGTCTGACATAAAGTCACTTTATAAACAGTGACGGAACATTTCACAACCTCCTGTCTGACATAAAGTCACTTTATAAACAGTGACGGAACATTTCACAACCTCCTGTCTGACATACAGTTGCTTGTATACATGTGCTTTTTATCGACTTGTACTCTGATTGCTCATTCCTCCCAGTAACTGACACGATACTCTGACGTCATGAAAAATAATAAATCAGGGACACTTTTAGACCAATGAAGTTCTCGTATCTCAGACAAAGTAAAAAAATAATGAAAGCCATTTAGGTGTATTAGTCTTGAGCTTAAGTATCAGTTTGCAGTAGAATCAAACACGTGTAGGTATTTTTACTGTCATATTCGCAGTGACGGACATGTACATTTACAATTATAGTTAGTATCCTCTTTATGCCGCACATTTTTCATTAGACAAATCCATTGATTTTGAAATATAATTTCTCATCAAATTTTGATATGAATAATAAAAGTCTATAAATTGCCCAGGACGAATCACCTTGACTGTGCATCATTATAAAGTAATGATGAAAACATTTACACTCACTTTATCAACAAGTCTTGAATGTTTGTTATAACTAGTTGTCGGTTTGTTCATAGTAAAACCAACATCAATTTGTATTAGAGTTTTGTAACAGATCACCATTATCCTTTATCGATTTGTAATAGATACAGCATTCCTTTTGGAATAGTGGTTTGCATATTAATGATGCAAAACAAACTCCTAATAAACGTACTGCATTGTTACTATATCTTCACGTTTAGTTTTGTAACCTTTAAAGTAAAAATATGTTCCAAAGTATGTGGGGTTTTTTCTTGTCTACGAATTTCTCTGGTTACCTTACTCCTCCTAAGCACCTGATTCCACCTCTGGTATATTCAGAGGTCCGTGTTTGCCCAACTCTCTGATTTGTATTTTCTAAAGTAATTACGAGATTGAATACTTTTAGTCATCGTAACCTTTACATGATAATTGAATTTAAAATAACTGATACAGCAGGTATTATCGTTTCTCTCAAATGCAATTTTATCTTAAAAGACGAATCTATTAAAAATATGTGGGAAAATGTTATCATTACTTTCGGAACTTCATCGATTTCTTTGATTATTGAAAAATGCAGACGAAGTGCTTTACTGATGTCCGATATTTTTATTGTATTCAAGGTTGATCCACCAGACGCGCATTTTGACAAATAATGCCTCCTCAGTGATGCTCAAGTAAAAAATGTTGGAAGTCCGATATATACTCATTAATGTTGAAATGAATTTCTTAATTTTAACTTGATGACAACATTTTTTTTATCCGTAATTCATACAATTACAGAAGTACTTAGCAACTGTGTTTTATACACAGTTTTAGATGTGTTTATACCAATTGTTAGTCCGTTGTATAAGCACTGATTTTGAATGCCAATTATTCTGCTTACGTGGTCAAGATTATGTGTACAAAGCGAGTGTGATCGGTCAAAATGTGTTGCAAAGTTTGACATTTCTGCTCCAAGATATTTTTAAATTATATACCCAGTTGAATAAAAATTGCCGAGAAATAGTACATTCTATATTTAAACAGATTACAGCAAATTAGTTTATTGATATGTGAAGATTTCACAAAATATGCAAGAAATTATTTTTTTTACATTGGTCTGAGGAACACGATATGAAGAAACAAGGGGCCTCCGTGGCCGAGTGGTTAGAGCACTGCGCTCAAAATCACTAAGCCTCTCACCTCTGTCGGCGCGGGTTCGAATCTCGGCCGCGGCGTTATGTGAGCAAGTTTGCCAGTTTACTTGCGGAAGGTCGGTGATCTCTTCCCAGGTACGTTGTATCTGGATTCTCTCCTCCACCAACAAAAACTGGACGCCACCAGATAACTGAAAAATTGTTGAGTGTGGCGGAAAGCAATAAATAATCAATCAATCAATCAATGAAGAAACAATCGTCAAAGCTTCGAGCAAGTAATGGTTGTAGAAAAACTTAGAAGAAACTTAATTTCTAAATTGATGATACTGATTTTTGCGAGAAAATTGTTAGGCTAGGTATTTTATAAGGTATCAAAGTTTGATAACCATATTAATGAAATTTGCAAATTAGATAAACATTGGAATGTTTTAATAATTTTTTTTACTAGCTAATACAAACAAGATAATTATTTTCAAAATTAGATTTATATTGATTTTCCATTTGCTCTCACACATTTGGCAATTATGTGCTGAAAAAAGAGCTGAAAGATTCGAATAAGTGCATTGAATTTTACAATGAAGCTTTGTAAAGCTAAGAAAACTATCTTGAGCTACCCCTTCTTTAATTTCGTAAAATGCACAATACCGAGTAGTTTAAGATTCTCATAATCCCAGATGTCTGTCAGACTAAATATGTATTGAAAAATAAGTTATATTTTTAGGAATTTTAATGCTATAAATATGTCTAAAGTGGTGTTTTCAACATATAAAGATTATTGGAGGTTTTCTATTAATTCTATAAAATTCTTTTCCTGATAATGTAATATTTCTTTACTGTTTAAAGGCTAACCTCTTCCTGGAGCTGTCATGATTGTAAATGTACTACCAGGAAAAGTATTGCTGCTTATATCACCTTATGTTCTGTCTGTATCCGTGTGTAGTTTTCAGTGTGTTTCAATCTTACTTCTATGCATTAACGTCCCAGTACTGTATTATGCATTGTTTTAATATCGTGAGGACCCGGGCTAGAATAGCTCCTCAGTACCCCTTGTTTGTCGTAAGAGGGGACTAAATGGGACCGTTTTTCGAATGAGACCGCAAAAACCGAGGTCCCATGTCACAACAGGTGTGGCACGATGAAGATCCCTCCTTGCTTAAAAGGACTGAGCGCCAAGCATAGACCTAAATTTCGGAGCCTTTGACCGGCAATGATGACGTCTCCATATAAGTGAAAAATTCCCGAGCGGGACACTAAACAATATACATTCAAACAATGAAACATTTAAGTTATACTCTATAAGCATCAACATTTTGAAAATGGTGATGGAAAGGTCATCTCACCGAATTTGCTGAAATTTGACATATAGTGATTATTTGATACCCTCTCATAGATTTTGATACCAAAATTTGTTGTTGAGGTATCGTTGCCATGGTAACGATAACACCTTGAAATGGCTCCAAAGATTCTTAAAAAGGTGCTATTATGAATTGTTTTTAATTATAAAAAATATCAAAATTTTACTTGTGTACATATTTATTGATTATCCACTAAAAGATTTAGGTGAATTATAAAAAAACACAAAATAAAACATCATTAAACTAATATTGGATTATATAGTGTTTTCACGTTGATAATGTGATGTTTCGACATTTTGACTACTTTTGGAAAAAATCTATTTTAGGTTATTTATGACATCATATAAAGAATAAAAGACACCAGCAGAGATCTATGAAAGTTATATATGTTTTAATTCATCGCGTAATGTGTAAAATATTAAGAAATTAAAAAAAAATGTAATATTTTGCTGAATGAAATTATACGGCTTCAAATTTGGTTACCATGGTAATATGAATCTGGATATGCGAGTCAAATTTCAATATTTTGTCGATTCAATATCCCGAATCTATTAAATTCGGCATAAATATAATGTACTGTTAGGTTTCAGTAAAATAGCCATAGCACCCAATTTCAGTATTTATGTCATAAAGTTGTTCATATGAGTGAATGAAATATACAATCAATCAATCATTGAGTTGTAATGGGTTAACTAGGATTCTATTTGTACCCGAAAGCAGCACAGTGAAAACGATATATCATTGTCACTTCATCTTTGAACACACACACAGATATATATATATATATATATATATATATATATATATATATAGCAGAGTGGAGAAATTCAAAATACCAACCATTTTTTATAGAAGAGTGGGGTGGAGAAGGGGCTATGTTTCTCATTTTTATCTTGAAACACATTTTATGTCCATTTTGTAGGATTTGAATTGTTTTCTTGTTTCTGATTTATTGCGTTCTATTAGATTAAACATTGTACATTTCAAATTAAAAATTACACAATGAATTCAGTAATTACTGTCTATGAAGCTCGCATTGTATGCTCTGGTATGACCAGGGTCCGTTGATGATATTGAATACTGATAGTTATCTTGGCCTTTTATTTGTAAGGAATGAGTTCAAAAATCTTAATTCATTTGTTCAAACTATCTACAAATGTGTTTGTTGACAATGACTTTTTGTATATCAGCATTTTACAGTAAACTACATCTTCAGTTGAATTGGTCAGTTGAGTATAAATCCTTCCATGGAAGGGGATGATGTTTTCAAAGCAGTTCATCAAATGTTCTCCAGCAGTCTCATGGTCTGTAATTTTCTTTATGGACACATTCCAGATGAACACAATACATCTCAACACCATATTGGATCCGCTTAAAATTGTTTGTCATATGATGTTGCATTTAATACACACCTCACAGAAAACATTTCTGTCTTAATTTCATTTTGAATATCCCATCTTGAATCTGCATTCCTGATAGTCAGTCTAAAAATGTATAGAAAAACATCTTGCTAATTATTGACATCAGGATGACCAACTGCAGACTTAAATATGAAATGGAAAAGACAGATCCGAGAATATTTACGAATGCTAAAGCTAATGTGATAAACATTCACAATCACCGCCATTTCAAGATTTTGGTAGAAGTTCAGAGGTTGCGATAATTGCATATATAGATTTGTTTACTGTCAAGTGATTTCACAAACTGGGTCAAAATAAATCATAATAAACTACTCACTGATTTGAAATAGTCTAATAACGAAACTTAACATTTAATGTCCATATCATTTTCGGCTAATCAGAATTCATCACTGATGTCACCACGATCGCTACCCAAATCCACTGATAGCTAAGCATCGAGAGCAAAATGACACACATTGAATGTGCTCAAAATTATGAAAATAATTCAAAACACCCTTCACACAATCTACTTTCATTTCGCGGAAAGGGACGTACTTTTTCTTGATTATATATATACTTTGAATACACATTCCAGTCAAGAGTCCAGTTGATCCAGATTTAGAAAAACTCGAATATTTTCGCAATAGCGCAATTTTAAAAATCAATTTATTGTCATAACTTAAATGGAACATTTTTAATTTTTTGATGTGTTATATTAATGAATACGATATATGTTTATTCATGCAAGAACAAAGCACGAGTGCCTGCGTTTCGGCACACAATTTATTTTAAATGCAGATGTTAGACACTTTCTGGATTATGCTGACTCTGTCTAAACATCGTTTATGTTTTCAGTAAATAATACGCATAACATTATATGAAACTCTAACTTATGGATTCCAGCTTACGAAGAGCAAATAATCAATCAACTGATAGTTTGATTGTTTGTTTGTTTGTTTTACCCGTCGATAGTTGTTCACTCATATTGAAACATCACCAGCTATAGGTGAAGTACCACAAATTTAGATGTATACTTAGCTCGCAGAGTCGTAGCTGTGACTGATATTTAACGACCAACACCTGTCGAGAAACGGGGATCATATCAGAAAGACCTGTAACTGATGCTTCTAAATACCGCGCGCATATCTATCTATATGAAAAGAAAACTAACAGTAGTCAATCTCGTATAATTCCAATAGAAAATACAAATCAGAGAGATGGGAAAACACGGACCCCTTGCCATACCAGAGGTGGGATCAAGTACCTAGGAGGAGTAAACATTCCTGTCACACCCGCCGTATGCCCTACATTCCGATCTGGTAAACAGAGCAATCCGTAGTCAGAATCAGTGTGTCACGAACGGCCTAACAATTGGTTTGAAACACATCAGACAGCATTCGAATTAGTGGAATGTTGTACTGACAAACTAGATCGTTATAACGACCATGGAATTTGCGAAATGCTGACTTTAGACGAAACTGTACAAACGCCTTAACATCAACGTTTTTGTCAGTAGGCCGCCTCAATTTAAAAACTGATCATATGCAGAACAAGCTCTTGCGTATCGAATCGGTTGGAAGATATACACACCAAATGCAGGTGATGATGGAATATTGCCACATAAATTTGGGAAATTAACCATGGAAAAATTGAAATCATCCCGTTTGTCATAAAGTTGAGTTGTTAGTTTGCCACCGGCGTCTATTTTCAGTAAAATATCTAACTACGGATCAGAAGTGGAAGACTCTGTGGTTTCAAGTTCACTGGGATATATTGAATTGACATATGAATGAAAATGATCATTGTTAATAAACATATCTAAATGTCGAAATGAAGGCCAGAGCAAGCTATGTTTTCTGATGTAGAAGCTTTGGAATGAATTCTACTTCATCAGAATATAAGAACAGGTCAGCTAACATAGGAGCACAACTCGTGCCCATGGGTATTCCAACAGACAGTTGGAAGACCCGATCACTAAAGACTACGAAAATACTTTCAATGAGGAACTCTAGCATAGTTTTAATATTAACTTCAGAGTACTTGTGCGTGGAGTCGGAGTGGTGTTTAACAAAAGAATTTTTGGGATGCCAATCACTAAATATGAATATTTCCTTTTACCATTTTTGTTCACGAAGCAACTGTCTATGATGTCAGAAAGTCTAGCTTTTACTTTTCGTGAAGTATGGTCGTGTAAAATGTTGTAAAAACGGCACGTTTTAATGTTGTGAATTTGAGAAAAAGTTTTGTGATTTCAAATTCACTAAAATTTCTTTAGAATATTTAAAAATCCATACATTGATTTACACCACTTCTGGTATATGTGGTGGCATAGTACGTTTAAAGTTTCTCCTTCACAGCTGTTAATGTTTTCGTACAGAGCAAAGATAGGGGCTTACTAGAACATTTACTGGATCTTATAATGTATCTGTGTTTGTAAGGGTTTTGGTGGAGTTTGGGGGTTTAGTATAGGTACATTAACTCATATTCATCCGCTTCATTGACTGGGAGATTAAATGTAATTAGAAATGAAGCATGAGTTTGAAGAATTTCATCTTTTGAAAGGGCAGTTGAAGTATTCGTGCTATTAATAAATGTGGAATCAATGACAAGTTCGTTTAGAATGGAATTGTAATAATGAGCATCACAAACAAATACAATGCTATTATCAGCTTTGTCAGCTGGAACCAAAACATATTCCTCATGTAACCTATCTATCGTTTTATAACTTCTGATTTACTAAACACAGAAGGATAGATGGTACGCATTTTTGTTTTGACATGTCTGATACGGGATTTTAATATTTCTCATATATTTTTTATCCATTCTGACAAGGTATCAATTTTCTTTTCAGATTTAGCCCATTGTCTTGTATAATCGTCGACAGAGGTCATTATAGAGATGAAGACCGAGGTTTTCTGAATTTAGGACCTATCAAAGAAAGTGATTTTATATCTTCATTTTTAACTATATGAATTTTACTAGTAATGTCATAACCAGTTGGACTATAGTTAAAAGAAGACGAAGAACAAAAACACGGAGGTGGATTGAGTATAAGATGGTGTATATCTAGACACTGCAAAGTTTGTTTGTAGTTAAAAAGTTTGGATGTAATAATGGAAGTATACATGTAGAAAATAAGGTGTAGACTTGAACTTGAAATACTCTGGAATACATGACTGAACTTTTTCATGACGAAGAATATTGCTTACGTTGACGGCATCAATTCCTTTGTTAGTAAATTTGAGTTTTAGGAACTGCCGGCCAGATTCGGAAGTAATATGGAAGTAATATCATACACAACCCGCTGTGGTTTAAATAATCTGTGATGGGCAACATCCGTAATCATAAAATTCAGTCTATAATATGGTGTGCAAAAATCCACATATGGACAAGTTTTGGCTTCTTCAAATAACATATTCAAAACTATCAATGAAACAGAGTAAAGTTTTGTGCGAATATGATGTGGACCTATTTGTGTATTGACGTAAGGTAAAAGCGAGTCAAGTGTGACATCGTGTATACTAGGTCTTTTATATGAACGATGCCCATGCGTTTATGTCTAGGTATATTTGAGAAAAAGCCCCATCACATTCACGTTGTCCCCTAGTGGACTAGTCAACTTTCCGACATTGGATATATTATCGTTGCATCCATATGGAAAAGCAGTGGCTAAAGTTTTAATCCAGTGCTCTTCTCTTTGTCTACGGAAAGCGGTACTTAAAGTAGGATTGTTTGTGTGATGGCATTTTTTTTCCAGAATCCTGACCCTCATGGGCAAGATGGAATGGTCTGTGGGATTAAAATGTTTGTAGAGAAGTTGATTACCACCATTATTAATTTGAAATTTGTGAGCCAATATTCTTTTATTGAGTGACCCCTTCGTTTCCTCGACATAAATTAACCCACAGAGGTTACACGCAATAGCGTAGACAACATTAGAAGTTTTACAGGTCAGATTATCAAACGTTTTGGTGCAGACACTACGTCCGGTGAGATTACTAATAAATGAATTACTGGTGATCAATATATCACATATTTTACAATTTTTTACCAAACATTTGGATATGGAGCATATGGGATCTAAATAAGAATAATCAAAACTGTTTCTTAAAAATACCTGACAATCTTTAATTTGAGTAGACGAATTTTCATTTCTGTACCACAGCGGACTACCTGACGACTTTACATACGGTAAATGTTTAATATCCAGAAGGATAATCCTAGGGACACCAACCATTCTGCTAGAGCTTGTGTCCATTATACAATCCACAGTCACACCTTTTGATACATTTTTAATACTTTTCGTACTTTTTATATATTTCCAACATTTTTGACTTGACCATCACTGAAGAAATATTATTTGTGGACACGTGCATCTGATGCATCAAAATTCGCGCCGTTTATATTTTATAATATAATATATAGATAGTTAGATATATAGATATATAGATATACATATTGATAGATAGATAAATAGAGAGAGATAGAAGCATTAATCTGTTTTACAGCTGGAAACAATAGTGGTAATTCACTGAAACATGATATTCTAGAATGTTTATCTCTTTGTAATAAGGTCGCGCATAGCTACAGTAACCATCTCTATATTATATCGGAATTCTGAATCCAATGTTTGTTGTCATAACTTTATGTAACATTTATTTGATACCTGATTTTGATTAGCACCTTCTTCTTCTTCTTCCCAATAATGGCCACCATCAACATGTTGATTATTTTGCCATATTTTGCTTAATATTTTGATTAGCACATTAATATGTCCTTATCAAACATATACCATTCACTGCATTGTCCAATGTATTACCCCGTGAGGATCCGGGTTGTTCGACAACTTTTACCCACCTTGTAAAACACTGTTATAATTTTTGTATGATTATCGATGATAACACTAACCATTACTTATTGGTGTTATAAACAATAAATTCATTAATTATTAATATTTTCATGTTATTGGGGGAACCGTCAAGTGCAAACATCGCATGCCGTAAGTATTTATGAGGCTGTACGACATGATTTACATTATTTCACGCGTAGTAACCAAACTCATTTGGTTTTAAATCGGTGTTTACAAACAACTGCACTCCTTCATTTCAAATGTAGATTTAGATTACAAGTCATATGTTTAGTTCAGACTTCCATATCGGCGTATTATCTGCATAAAGCTGTGTATTTTATTAACGCAGTAGTGTAAAGTTAAAGACCAGTGGATATATCGAACCCTCTTGTAAATCGTTGTTTCACGCTCTTTCAAACCAATGTAATACATCTGAGTACAATACACCATTTTTGGCATTTCCCTTACGCGCATAGGACTATTTATAAACGCTTAATAGTCTTACCGATTGGCGAATCTAAATAATGGTTCCCAATGCATTTGCTTTTTAAATAATCTTCTGCTCTCCGTTAAAAAAATTTTCTGCAAAAATAATACATGGATATTTGAAATCCAATGAAAGGTCAAAACTATAATTTCTCTGACACACTTTTTCTCTGACACCGGACCGTCTGGTCTGTACCTGTATAATACATAGTGAAGATGGGAAGATTTCCAGCCGCACTTGCTGACTGAATAAACGAACTTCTACTTTGTTAACATGAAAAAAGTTAAAATAAACATAAAAAAGGTAAATATACGGTAATTAGAATGTAAAATGTGCTATTTCTTTTAAATTTATTTGCCCCTTTATAAAACAACTGTCCAGCGATGAGCGAAACACACTGAGATTTACACTAATTTTTGTAAAGGCGCTCACACATTATATAAGCGTTCCGTCATATCATCCAATATTGATACATGTATTTAATCAATGTGATGAAATTCGTTGTACGTAATTATGTACTTGCTTACAATGAATTTCATGTTGCTCAGTATAAAAAGTAAGATCTGTTGAAATGATACCCTACATAATTATTTTTATCTGCAATATATTAATACAGAGGATCTAAATACATGTAGAATCAACGGCCTGTCTAATTGAATACCTACATATAATTGAAGACCTACGGAAAACCTAGCATATTGTAGGGTATATACATCAAAGCTAATGTGATGTTTTGATTAAGCATGTTTAAAATATCTAATAAACACAATACGTTTGATAAAATTAAGTTTAAAAATTTATTTTTAAAGTGAGGTATGGGAAACTTTTATTTACTTTGATGACCAAGCACAAGAATGATAACTTGTACAAGGGGGCCTCCGTGGCCGAGTGGTTAGAGCATCGGGCTCAAAATCACAAAGCCTCTCACCTCTGTCGGCGCGCGTTCGAATCTCGGCCTTGGCGTTATGTGAGCAAGTTTACCAGTTTACTTTTGGTCGGTGGTCTCTTCCCAGGTACATTGTATCTGGGTTCTCTCCTCCACCAACAAAAACTGGACGCCACCAGATAACTGAAAAATTGTTGAGTGTGGCAGAAAGTAATAAATAATCAATCAATCATAACTTGTACAAACGTGTCATGCATACAATATCAGTTGTTCACAGTTTAATATACAATTTTAAAACATTTTTTTGTTCCTCATCTTGCGTCAAAGAAAAACATAATAATAAAAGAAATGATTAATTATTGAATAATAAAAAAAAAATTGTATTTCAAAATACTGTGGCTTTTTAAATCGAGACAGGCTACTGACACAGAAGTTGACATTACATGGGATTTGACAGTCTTGTCTAAAGGCAGCATTTCGCAAATTTTATGGCCATTATAACGATCTAGTTTGCCAGTACAACTTACTATTAAGTTAAATGCTGTCTGATGTGTTTCATACCAATTGTTAATCCGTTCTTGGCACACTGATTCTGACTACGGATTACTCCGTTTACCTGATCGGAATGCATGGCTCACTAAGGGTGTGACCGGTCGAAAGGGGATATTTACTCCTCCTAGGCACCTGATCCCACCTCTGGTATGACCAGGGCTCCATGTTTTCCCATTTCTTTGATTTGTATTTTCTATAGGAATTACGAGATTGAATACTGTTAGTTATCTTGGCTTTTTCATAAATACTTTATAGGAATATGAACACATGATGATCCACGTGATCCATTCATTTATAGGGATGATTCAATTAAATTCCATGTATGAGGTATTTCTTAGTTATTTATTTAAGAACACCCGAGTCTGTTTCATCAAATATCTATCTTCCCGTTGTCCTTTTTATCAGAATAAACGGTAGCACTATTTTTTATTATTTACAGATCATAGGCAAACAATACATCCCAACACCATAATTTTTATCATTCCGTGTCCTATCAACTTTATCTGACGTCGGGTTGTGGTAATGACACAGGAGTATACTGCTGAAGGCGTGAACAGAATCAAAGATTGATGTTATTCCGATGTCAATTTGGAATTAGCAAATTATATTATAAATTATTATTATATTAGAATCGTTAACACGTACATCAATGTTTGCAATAAGTTTTAGAATAATGTGTCAACCTCTGTTCATTCTGAATAAGGGCATAGAAAAGAGGACTCGTGTCTTCTATGGGACTCGTCAAATTTTCATGGGATTTGAGCTGCTTATAAGTCTAGGACTCCCTTTGAAGAAAGAAACCTAGTTACAATCCCGATTTGGTATGAAAATGGAAGACTTTGATTGATTGATTGATTGATTTTATACTATTTTACGTCTCATTTGAGAATTTCCCACTCATATGGAGACGTCACCATTGCCGGTGAAGGGCTGCAAAATTTAGGCTTATGCTCGGCGCTTACGGTCTTTATCGTGGCACGCCTACTGTGGCACGGGGCCTCGGTTCTACCCCTGCATGCAAATGTAAAGATTTTAAATGCAAATGTAGATATTTAAATGTAAATGTAAAAATGTTAAACGTAACTGACAATTACAATACTTATTATATTCGTACAATACAAAGCTAAGATACCAAACAGTACTCAATCTCGTAATTCCTATAGAAAACACAAATTACATAGATGGGAACGCACAGACATGTCCAATGTGGGATCAGGTGCCTAAGAGGAGTAAGCATCCCCAGTCCACCGGTCAAACCCGCCGTGGGTCGTATATCTTGAGCAAGTCAGTAGAGTAATCCGCAGTTGGAAATAGTCTGGAAAGAAAGGCCTAACAACTGGCATAAAACATGTCAGACAGCATTTCACCTGATGGAAAGTTGTGTACTAAGAAACTATATCGATATAACGAACATCTAGTTTGCGATATGCTGTCTTTCCATGCACTTCTGAACTGAAATTCTGACTCCAATCATTCGTATGTACTATATAAACATACGAATATTATACATAAAAAGGCAACGATAACGAGCCATGATCAATCTCACTGTTCCTGAATGGAATACAAACCACGGAGTTTGGCAACACGAACCCCTGGATATACCAGAGGTGGGATCAGGTACCTAGGAGGCTGAAGCATCTTTTGTCCACAGGTCACATCTACTGTGAGCCATATGTCTTGATCATATAAATGGAATAATTAGGTCGGAATATGTGTGCCACGAACGGCTTAACAATCACGAAACACGTCAGACAACATTTGATCGTATGCACTGTCGAACTAGATCGTTATAATGACTATAGAAGTTGTGAAATGTTCACCGTTGAAACTCCTTGTTTGCCAGTAGCCTATAGCGATTTAAAAACTGAAAATACTCAGAATAAATTCTTGCATATCGAATCAGTTATAGAAACAATATATTGAGGTGATAATGGGATATTGCTACATAAAATGGGAAGTTTTGGATATCATCCAAATTGTCACGAAGTTGAATTGTTACTTTGCTATTAACATTTATTTGCAATAAAATATTCATAAGATATCTAAGTACGAAGCAGATCTGTTTGACTCTGTAGTGTCTTTTATTTCGAGTTTGCTGGAATATATCGAATTGGCATATGTACGAAAAATGATTATTGTTAAGAAATAAAATGTCAATACATCTAAATGTACAGAAAACGCCATCGTCCTTAGGAAAAACGACAACTGTTCAACAAAAAACTACAACATTATTGTCAATGAGGGATTCCAATTTCAGCCTCAGAATGGCTGTTGATTGTTGCTTATTGTTGTTTTCCACCACACTCAACAATTTTTCTGTTATCTGGTGGCGTCCAGGTTTTATTGGTGGAGGAGAGAATCCAGATACAATGTACTCGGGAAGAGACCACCGACCTTCCAAAAGTAAACTGGCAAACTTTCTCACATATATTGGTGCGAGCGAGATTCGAACCTGCGCCGACTAGAAGTGAGAGGCCTTGTGATTTTGAGCGTGATGCTCTAACCACTCGGCCACGGAGGCCCCTACCTCAGAATAGTAGTGCGTGGAATAAATGTGTTGTTTAACAAAGAATGTTTGGACGACTGATCACTAGATACTGATCACCCATTGTTGTTAAAGAAGACACTATCAATGATGTCAAAAAATCTGGTACTGAAAAATGGTAGTCTGATTTTTATTTGAAAACGAAATTGCGTTTTTAAATTTACTAAACGTTCTTTCGATCTCTTCTTTTTTCCAGATTTACCCCCATCCTCTGGCATAAAGACGAAGTTCTGTCGTCAATTTAATGAACGAGGTTTTCTGAAATTAACACTTTATTTCAAATAATTGAAAAGTCCTCATTGTGTACAACAGGCTCTGAGGCGTACTACCACACCACTTGAACGGAACGAAACGAAACTATTCTTGCATGGAGCACTAAACGGTTTGCACGGAACGCTGAACGGTCTGCACGGAACGAAAGATTCTTGCACGGAGCGCTGAACGGTTTGCATGGAATGCTTCCCATTTCGTGAATGGTCTGCACGATTGGTACGCATTGTGAATGGTTGATATGAAATTGTAGTCGTGGCCTGCACGCTTACATATTCGGTCTTTACAGTGCCATTAATCTATGAAAATATACATAATAATAAGCGTTGGGAAAACGGTAAAGATAAAAATGATTTTTTTAAAAATAAATATTATACCTGCTCGATATGGTATTGTTTTTGTTTTCACATTTTATTTTTTGCAGGTGAAACTCGGCACTCAGAGACACAGTCTTCATTCACACTGTTCAACTCTTTAAAAGCGAAAAAAATATATCTCAAGAAAATTATTATGAAAGTGGAAAATTGTAGAAAATTTGACACTCAAAATATGCACACAATGAACTATGCTGAAACAAACGATTAAAATCCGTACTGAACCTCGTATGCCAGCAGTCAATGCCATGCCACGCACTAAAATAAATTATTTGTCACTAAAAAGTTAAGTTAGTTTTCTGTACTTAATGTTTATTAAGATGTGTTTTTTAATGAAATGCTAATGTGAGTTTTTGAAAAAAAAACTTTTCTTGCGTAACAGAACTGATGAGACGGGGCGGTGACCACCATATTTTTGCGACTACATTGTCGTGTCCACTGCGCTTGTACCTTGAATTTGGCAGATATCCCCTCAGGGTAAAGAACATGAACACATTGGAGGACTTCGTTGTAATTGTTCAATATCAAGGCACTGCAACGTTTGTTTATAATTAAATAACTTGGAGGCAATAGTGGAAGTATATCTATATGAAACACAAGGTGTGGATTTCATCTTAAAGTACGGCGGACTATAGGACTGCACCTTTTATGGTTAAGGATGTTTTAACGTTGACAGCATCCCTGTGGGACGTGGGTGCCGGTCTTTCGGATGAGACCGTATAAACCGAGGTCCCGTGTCGCAGTAGGTGTGGCACGATAAAGATCCCTCCCTGCTCAAAGGCCCTGAGTGCCGAGCATAGGCCTAAATTTGCAGCCCTGTCACCGGTAATGGTGACAGCCGCCGGATAGCTGAAAAATTGCTCAGGCGGCTATAAAACAAACAAACAAACAAACTCCTTTGTTGTCAAATTTAAGATAAAGGAATTGGCGTGGTTTCTTGAGTTCACTCTCATCAATATTACTTGGAGGACCAAAGAGTGTGTGATAG
The DNA here is from genome assembly GCA_024699665.1 of Ostrea denselamellosa. Lineage (NCBI taxonomy): Eukaryota > Metazoa > Mollusca > Bivalvia > Ostreida > Ostreidae > Ostrea > Ostrea denselamellosa. The sequence goes on along the minus strand of JAMZEH010000068.1, from coordinate 2,443,410 downwards.
GCAACATCCCAAATGAAATATCTGTAGTCTGTATTCCGGTTTAGAGGAATCCAAGCAGGACTTAGCATTAGCTTTTTCTTGTAATTCATACAAAGTTGTCAAAGGTACAGCGTAGAGTGTGGTGCGAATGTGATGAGGACCCAATGGTCTGTTCACAAAATGTAAAAGGGAGTCAAAAGAAACATCATATCGATATTGATATGTAATTTTACAAAGTACCCCGGACCGAAAGAATATTCTCTTGTTCTTAACAATTTCCATATTCTTTATCAAAACACAGGGTAGTTCCCATATTCATCCCCAAATATTATTTAAACGAGGCAAAAACAACCCTATCCGTATCAGAATTCCATATGGCTAGTTAACTTTTAGGATATGCCTTGATCGAAAGAAAATATAGTCATCTTTCACCTATACCATCGCGTTGAAGACTGCAATATCAACTCTCTCGATCGTCTAACTTCGCACATGGGGCGATTTCAAGATCACAGTGTAATACGAAAATTATTGTAGCGCAAAGAAACTATATATGAGAGATTTACATATTATCACAGAAATAGTTTTAAACTATCATTTGGAAAGCATCTAACATGCAGATTTACACATACACAGCTTGAACACTTGATAGTGATAGCAAATAACAACTACAGATTTTGACATCTTCCTCGCAGTACAACTAGAGATATGTACGTCATGACATATTATGACGTCATGTAGTGTGAAGTGCACTGGGGTAAATTTTGTGAATTTTACTCGGAACGGCTGTGCACACTGATTCTGACACTGACCAATATATAGGACTCACGGTGGGTGTGACCGGTAGACAGGGAATGCTTACTTCACCTAGGCACCTGATCCCAACACTGGAATGTCCAAGGGTCCGTATTTACCTATCTCTCTTATTTGTATTTTCTACAGGAATTGCGAGATTTAGTACTGTTTGTTACAGCCTTTTCTGACCACATTTGGAAAGACAATTCTGAGTATATTAGATATTCATCTTTTAGGTTTGAATAAAATCTGTATTTTTAACAGGTAATTCATTTACAGTGATGATGACATATTCCCTGGAGTGTTGGACCCCCACAACTTTTTAAAAAAAGTTTTATCAAACAAAAAAAAAAAACAAAACAAAACAAAGAACCCCCCCCCCCCAAAAAAAAAAAAAATCGAGAACTTGCTTAGAATCATTAATACACTTTTGAGCCCAGGGGATGTTGTGCAACATACTTTCAGACAAAGTGTGAATTTAAGGGAAAATAAGTACCTATACTCGTGTATTACACACCTTTATAAAGGTAAGAATGTTGCATAATGGAATGTCAGCGTTGATTATTTTTTTCTTTGATATATAAACATTTCATAATGAAAAATGTACAAACGATAGAATACAAATCTTATAACTTTAATCATCGTGTTTGAATTGCTCTTGTAAATTAGAATTTACTTGATGCATCAGGGATACTTTAATGTATATGTATTTTTTATGATGAAACTAAAGCCCCCCCCCCCCCCCCCCCCCAACGCTCCTAAACATGTGAATTTAATCCTTCATCTGAACAAATATCACAGTTAATGTAGGATACATGTAATAGTGAGTTTTTGGTTCATTGTGACACTACAATTAGGATTTTTAAACTTATGAAAGTATCCGTGAGAGCGGAAGGCTCTGAAGGACTTTGTGATCCACGGGTCTCTAAGATTGAAATATTTCCGTTGATTTCAATTATTACTAGAATATAAAATTGTTATACAAACATTTGGTGTGTTATAATGTATAATAATATCATTATCTTTAAATATGTAAAGTTAATACAATATGTCCAGTTATTATAAAAACAATTTGTATGAATGATAACTAAATATTAGTGAAACCAGTGAATGAAAAAGATTAACTGCAAGAGCACATACTGTATATTATCATCAATCGGATCATCGAAACCTTCTAATATTGTGGTGGTGAATTCTTGGGACTGCTTAAACATTTAAGCTATAGAATTGTAGATTATTAGTGCTGGTGGTGTCTCTTAAAATTCATTTCGGGAAGAGGGAGGTAGGGTTACAAAATTTGTAATATTTACATACTTAACCCCCCCCCCCCCCCCCCCCCACCACCACCACCACTTATTTGGTATATTTCTACTCTTTACTCTTTAATGTTTTAAATATCACTTCACTAATTGTAAAAACGAAATAAAGACATTTTATGAGCAGAATACTTGGTTGTTAGAAAATAATCTGCCAGTGTCTGAGAAACGCCATATTTGGGGTAAATGTGGTCAATTAGAGGGTCTAATTACCCCAATGTTTTCTTCAGATGCATTTTGAATTTCTAATGAACGTTGGCCTTTAACTGTGGGTGTTAAACTTATAGCAAGCGATATACCTGGTGTCAATAATAATGGTTTCATTGTTCAGTGGATTCGTTGTCCCCTAAGAGGCTGCAAAGTAGGGAATGTCAATATTATTTTCTATGTTATTGCAAAGTATAACATGGAGACGTTCACACAATACACTGATTGCTCAAGATCAAACATTAAAGGGACTGGTAACGCCCAAGGGCCTCCTGTATTATATGTACGTTAACTATATTCTGTATATTCTGTGTGTATCCCGAAGTTATTTTGTTTTGTAATGAGTTAGGATGATATGTAAAACACGAACACCTGCCGTTCTCTAATAGCCCGACACAGTAACACGGCATTTACTACTCTCGTCCCCAACTTGAAATGTAGAGTACAGGGCGTGTGCTTTCTTGCCAGTAAAACCTAAACGTTTCACCTGGAGTCCCCGATTTGTCTTTGTTAAAGAGTGAATTGCATCGTTTCCTGTTTAATAATATCGAATAGCGAAGTAAACATGTGTAAATCGTAATCATAAATCCCCAAGACATATACAAGTTCGAGTGTAGGGCAACACGGACCTCCGGCAAAGCGAAGGTAGGATCAGGTGCCATGGAGGAGTAAGCATCTTCTACTGACCGGTCACACCCGCTGTGAGCCCTTAGTCGAAATTAGGTAAACGGGATTATCCGTAGTTAGAGTTAGTATAAAAAATGACAGTCTAACAAAGGGTATGAAACAAATCATTCAACATATGTCCCAGAGACACTTTGTAATCGCAAACAAGGTCATTATAGCGACCGTAAAATTTGCGAAATGATGACTTCAAACGAGATTCGTTATAACCCTGCAACGTCAATTATTTTTTCAGTAGTTGACCTCGCTTTAAAAAATAAGTAATAAAAAGAATACTGGTGTATGAAATGAAAGGTATATTCAAGCACGCATTCAATGGCGGATCTAAAGAAGATATAGGTCTTGCATACACTCAACATTTTGGTTAAATATTTTAACACACATAGCAATAATTTAACACCTTAGGGTTTTAAAACCTTTGGGGGAAAGGATTGAACACATGAATTGCCCTCTACCTCATTCAAAAATTTGTGGATCAATTGCTAACATTTACTATATACTTGTCGTACAGTCCCTGAAACGTTCTACTTTCCCACTTGAACGGTGAACGAACGGTGAACGAACGCTAAACGAACCCTAAACGAACGGTGAACGAACGGAAAAATGGGAAAGTAGAACGTTTCAGGGACTGTATAACTGCTTGCTGTAGAAGCATGGGGATATACTTTTTTACCGAAATATTTTTCATTCACAATTTTAGTTTACAAAGAGTATCTCAACAATGTATATATTCAGGTACTGAGCATTTTCATAACGGTGTCATGCAAATCAACGATATTGAAAACAAATTTTGTGGTACTACGAAACTACGTTACTTTTCACAAAATCTCCCAGAGTACTAGATTATAAATTCATGGCAAGTGTAAACCGGATTAACAAAACAAAGCACATTTTCTTTAAATTCATACATACTGATAAAATTAGGTTTTTATATGCTTTTTCCTCATCTAAACTGCAAGCTCAAATGAATGAGCTTTAATGATCACATGTTGTCGGTTTGCCTATACAATCTACCCATTCTTGACCCCTTCTTCAAAAGCACTGGGATGTTTTCAACAAATGTGCCATCAACAATAATTAAATAAAGAGGATTCAAATTACTCGATGGATAGTCTACCCTTTCCAAAGGGGATATGATAAAAAGATATAAACACATGGAAGCATATTTTAATGTTCTTAAGAACAAACTGGATCAGAGATAGATTATTGATTATTTAATCAGAGACAGAGAAAAATTATTATTAGAAACCTTCTATTAAGAGTGTGGATTCATTTTGATGTAAATCATGACTAGCAGAAGAAAATTGGAGCCAAAATATGGGATCAAACTTTTACATGGGGATATGGAGGGAAACATAAACTGAATTTCTCAACAAAAGCAGAACTTTAGTGCGTTGGATTAATATAAAGGTATCTCTAGGTAAGGTAGAATCAAGTCTGCTCAAATCATCGGAGGGGATATGGTAGGGCCACAATATGGAATTAAAGTATCATATTATTATATGTCATTATATCTATGTATAGGGAAACATATTTAACAACAACACGAAATCATTAAAAACTTACAAATTTGATTTATATCTAAAGTCCCGTAGTTTTATGAAGAATCCTTATTTTGGATTAGCAGAACGGATAAATACTAAGGTGGTGATTTAAATTCTACACAATGCCACGATTCAGTTGCCATTCTTACAATAAAACCCCACTAAAACATAGAGTATTTCCGGTTTTGTTTTCGGTAATCCCGATCCCGATATTAAGAAAAACGAAAGTAGCATGTGTATCCCAAAGAAAATAACTGACTATTGCAAGAAGAAACCCAGGGTATGTAGCATTCATTGGGAGTTGAATCTTTTTCGGATTTCCAATAATTTTTCTACACATTACGTTGAACGTTTGAATTGTTAGACATGACTGAAAGCAGAGAGTCAATATCATATAATTATTACATCATGCATGAACAGGATATAAATATTATAGTGTCACTCGGAAGCATTGCATTCTTTTCACATTTTTAGGTCTGCATTTTGAAGTTACTGATTATAACCTTTGTAAGATAACTAGGATTGAGGGGGCACTCTCTAGTAAGAGGAGGGTATGGACTTGTTAGGTTAAGCAACTTCAGCATATTATCTCCTCTTTATTTCTAGGTCTTTGCAATAAACACATTTTGATGACATTTTACATTGATATTAATGCTACATTTAACTGCATAAACACAAGGAAATATCTCCAGTGGCACTCAAATATTCTTTCTCCTACTTTCTCTAATTTCACCTATTACTCTCTATCTCTATTGAGAACTCTGGTGAATATAATATTGCCCTTGACGCCTTTGAGGCCCTTCAGGCCTTTTATTTATATACTGTCCTCCAAAAAATAACTTTTGCGAAGATTAAAATGTCAAATACTTTTCAAAGGGCTGCAGTTTTAGATAAATCATAGTTAAGACTACAGGTTTGCTTTTGGGGTTCTTGTAAAATATTGTGAAGTGATTTTTTAAGGTGTCGAGCTTGCTCGAGAGGCTTCTAGCGACCATACATATTATGCTTCTGCACCGCCTTTAAGCCCATCTCAATGGGCGAAATCAATAGTGCCTATTCGTATTGAACGTTTCTTACGTTTCATGTGTTCCCAGAAACCGTAATGTGAAGAAAAGTGAAAACATGAGCTCACAGGTCTATGGTAGTGGTGCTTTACAGGATTTTTGCTTGATAGCAGACAAACATCCGTTTGCTTAACATTGAAATCGTATATCTAATTTGCATAATTATCACTGTGTACAAAGTGTGACGAGATGATTGAGTGGAAACGCCTGCTGAGTTGATGTTTGGATTGTAGGGGAAATATGTCTGGATTGTAGGGGAAATGTGTCTGGATTGTAGGAGAAATGTCTGAATTGTAGGGGAAATGTGTCTGGATTGTAGGGGAAATGTGTCTGGATTGTAGGGGAAATGTGTCTGGATTGTAGGGGAAATATGTCTGGATTGTAGGAGAAATGTGTCTGGATTGTAGGGGAAATGTGTCTGGATTGTAGGGGAAATGTCTGGATTGTAGGAGAAATGTGTCTGGATTGTAGGGGAAATGTGTCTGGATTGTAGGGGAAATGTGTCTGGATTGTAGGGGAAATGTGTCTGGATTGTAGGGGAAATGTGTCTGGATTGTAGGGGAAATATGTCTGGATTGTAGGGGAAATGTGTCTGGATTGTAGGGGAAATGTGTCTGGATTGTAGGAGAAATGTGTCTGGATTGTAGGGGAAATATGTCTGGATTGTAGGGGAAATGTGTCTGGATTGTAGGGGAAATGTGTCTGGATTGTAGGGGAAATGTGTCTAGATTGTAGGGGAAATGTCTGGATTGTAGGAGAAATGTGTCTGGATTGTAGGGGAAATGTGTCTGGATTGTAGGGGAAATGTGTCTGGATTGTAGGGGAAATGTCTGGATTGTAGGAGAAATGTGTCTGGATTGTAGGAGAAATGTGTCTGGATTGTAGGGGAAATGTCTGGATTGTAGGGGAAATGTCTAGATTGTAGGGGAAATGTGTCTGGATTGTAGGGGAAATGTCTGGATTGTAGGGGAAATATGTCTAGATTGTAGGGGAAATGTGTCTGGATTGTAGGGGAAATGTGTCTGGATTGTAGGGGAAATGTCTGGATTGTAGGAGAAATGTGTCTGGATTGTAGGGGAAATGTCTGGATTGTAGGGGAAATGTCTAGATTGTAGGGGAAATGTGTCTGGATTGTAGGGGAAATGTCTGGATTGTAGGGGAAATATGTCTAGATTGTAGGAGAAATGTGTCTAGATTGTAGGAGAAATGTGTCTGGATTGTAGGGGAAATATGTCTAGATTGTAGGAGAAATGTGTCTAGATTGTAGGAGAAATGTGTCTGGATTGTAGGGGAAATGTGTCTAGATTGTAGGGGAAATGTGTCTGGATTGTAGGGGAAATGTCTGGATTGTAGGAGAAATGTGTCTGGATTGTGATACATGTAAATCTGTGTGTTGTATATGCGTGCTGAAAAATACTTGTAAATTTAATTGTTCTATTATATTTATACAACTGTAATTCTGAATATTGTATAATAATTGTAAGTTTTTTGGGGTATAATACCCGCAGATGTATGTGTTATGTTTGCGGTATGTATATCTTTGCATTGTATAAAACATGTAGACTTGCAAAATACTGAAATAACAGAAGATGTTGCAATTATATTAGAAAACAAGTTGCTATCATTTAAAATAGATTGCAGTACCTAGATCACTGGCATGTGTTTCTAACAAAAACAATTTAAAATTTTAGGTTGAAATAAAAATGCATTTTAGAATAGATTCTCTTTTAAATCTGGAAACGTTCAAATATTTCGATAAAAGCGTTGTGACAATTATAATATATATTCCGAATGGTTACGAAATATTTGTAGCCTTGATCTTTAAATTTAGAATTAAGAGTCATCCTTGCATTTTGACTGGGTCTTAAAGTTCACATTTAACAGAGAACACAGTTTCGTCTGAAGAACAGAATTTGAGTTTCATACCCCAATGGACTGATCTGATTAAACACGTCACTTCTTTTCTTGAGCATTGCTAAGGTGAATATGCTGTTAATATGAGCATGTATACATGAATAAATTAAAATCCATAACATTAATCGTTTTTAATAAGAATGGTTAAAACTGTTTTTTCAAAAACCATATAGAACATTTTTTTTCAAATTTTTTCGAAGATGTTATAAAACTTTGCTGAATCTGGAATATATTGGGGGGTGGGGTGGCAGAGACCTCCTACCCCCAAAAAAGAAACCTATACTTATGAGTGCGCAAATTTTACCCCTCCCCCCAAAATAATAACAAATACGTGTGGTCACGTACTGTCCTTGGTTTCGATCTATAAACAAAAGTCGCATCATCAAGTTCCGGTGCAATCGGAACCTCGATTGCCCCTTTCCGCTAGGTCGAGAAGATACCGAAAAAGGATGATGATGTTCCGATTGGCTCCGGTGAAAATTTACATGCAAAAAGAGATTTTTCTACATAGCATCTGGTTTATTCTCACTTCTATATTTTCTGTGTAAATCCTTCTTGATAATAGGTCACATCCACCGTAAGTTCTTAATTAGGAAAACGGGGTAACCAGAATCAGTATGGGGTGAAGTAAACATTCCCTGTTGACCGGTCACACCCGCCATGAGCTCTGCATCGCGATCAGTATGGGGTGAATTAAACATTCCCTGTTGACCGGTCACACCCGCCATGAGCTCTACATCGCGATCAGTATGGGGTGAAGTAAACATTCCCTGTTGACCGGTCACACCCGCCATGAGCTCTACATCGCGATCAGGTAATTGGAAGTATTCTGTGTAAAGAACAGCCTTACAACTGACTCGGAACACACCAGACAGAATTCCAGCAAAATAACACGTTGAATTTGCAAAATAAAGTAATTACGACCAAAGAATTTTCGAGATGTTGACTTTAAATGAAATCGTTGAAACCTCTGTAACATCAGCTTAATGATCAGTGGCTTGTCTCCATTTTCAAAATTTATATCACTCGAGTCTCCAACCATTCGGGAGTCATAAACACTATATACAGGCGATAAAGATGGAGGATGTTCATCAAATAAACTTTAACAACCGTAATTCACTGTGTGGAGAACAGTTAGATATTTTCAATCACTGAAGTAAAACTTTAATCATGTTTTAGATTAGCAAACGTTCTGATCTAATTTATGAAATAAACAGTATTTGATCTGAGAATCGACACTATGGTATTATCATCGATTTAAGCATTCATTTCCGTCACCATGAATGTACATTCGATTTCTTACATCGTAGTATTCATACATGAAAGAGGCGGAGAAAAACACCTAATCTGCTTCATACGTTGACCCTGTAGTGTCTATAAACCACTGGACGGGTCACGTGAGAAATATTACAAGAATATCACCAGCGTTTGTTGGGAGTGTAACCTAGTTGGCTCAATATGAAATTCGTGTTGGTACTATTCGCCTTTTCGTGTTGTTTCCATGTTTCCTATGCCTGCACGTGTCTCCCGTCACCTCCAAATGGATGTCAGTCCGACTATTGTATGTTGGTTTCAAACTTCTTCTCTTGTGCTCTACTTGTTGTTTTTCTTTTCTGAGACTTTAGTGAGTATTTTACAAAGACACAGATTAATAATACTTATGAATTTAAAACCGGGACAATAATGTCTGAAATTAGAGTTGTATACCGGCATTCACCACGAATGTCATTATTATTCTTTTTTAATATATTTTGGGGGAATAATTGAGGGTACAAACTGCGATGCACATCATGAAGCGTGTTTGCGTTAGAGTTTCATAAAGTATATGCCGAAGTGAGGCGTTGCAGTTCATACTCTCATGTACTATCATAATATATATAATATATATATATATATATATATATATATATATATATATATATATATATTTCTTATCCTACTTTCATTTATGTCAGCATTCCCAGCAATTTTCATGCGTTTTTTCTTCTAAAAACTTTCCAAATAATGTATGTAGTACAAATAATAATGATAATAAATAAGTAAACAAATAGATAAATATAAACTCACTGTGATAATATGAAATCAAACCTATTTGAATTTATTTCACTGCCAGACACATCAAACTCTGTGAATGTTTTGAAATCATTGAAGCTCAATGGTTATCATGTTATCTGGTTTATTAGATATCATTCGGAATGACGTTATAACTCCTGCATAAGCGGTGGCTATATTAAGTCGGCAGTCATTGGGGGTGTTCACAACGAATATATGTAACTGTAATATTTTTCAATAATATCCAACGAAGATTGATGAAGGGAAAATTGATGGATGTGTAATTCATTCAATGAAGACAAGTACCTGTTAACGATACTGACGGGGTAGATTTAGCATGCAAACACGCACTTTATATAGGTAGAGTTTCGTAGTAACTTGGATTAGTGACGGTGCTACAGACAACTGAACCTGATTATGTAAAGACACTTATTTAGTTACACTTTTATTGAAATTTCATTTTTTCATGGTCTACTAAAAACCTTCTCTTCTCGTTTTCACCATTGCTTTGTTGTACAAAACCATTCGTTGTATTAAGAAAATTAATGTGGTTCATCCACTTCTGTTTGTCAACAAATGTACTGGATATCTATTTTTAATGTGAAAATGGGCGTCTTTTGCAATACATTAGTGTTGTTTAAGGACTTGCATTCGATACCGACAAAACAAACAAACAAACAAATAAATCCCGAATGTTTTGTGATTTGATGAATAATGACCTACGATTTTAAAAGAAAGGTGAAACCATTTCATTTATGATTTAACAACTCAGTGGTCAAAGGTAAGGAGGTTGTTTGTTTGTTTGTTCGTTTTATTTTTTGTTTTACCGTTTTACGTCCTGTCGAGAATTTTTCACTCAAATTGAGACTGCACCAGCTGTGGGGAGAGTTTTACAAATTTTAATATATCCTAAGCGCTTAGGGCCGTAGCAGTGAGGGTTGTTTATCGTGCCAACGCCTACCGTGACACGGGACCTCCGTTTTTAAGGCCATATCCGAAACACCCGTAATTCTCACTTCTCAATGCCGAGCGTTTGGTGAAGGAGCAATCGCTACCTATGTTTACATCTCATATTTGACGCGGTCATGGCACTAGAGGGGCTCGAACTCACGACCTCCCGGTTGCGAAGCGAACGCTGTAACCACTGCGCTACCGCGACTGATTGTAAAGAGGTGAAAACGGACCGACCCAAAATCCATTAAAAGACCGTTTTATATTGATGACACATACACCCAGCTAACTCTAGGCACACGAAGCAGGTGTGATTTAAAACCATATACCACATTATATGTCAATTGCAACAGAAAAAAAAATAATCAACTAGTGATTGTCAATGCTTTAGGTAAGTTTATGATTAATATTTTTTTTTTCTCGAGTGCTCTTTTTTCAGTAGTTGTGATAGTATGTTATTGTATGCTTTAACATTTCAAAATATTAGCATTTTTTTTTTTTTGGAAGTAAGTTGTGTTGATGAAAGTCGAATACCTTTATGGAATCCCCCCTCCCCCCAATCGCTTTTCTTAAACGATTTACATTTTCTAAAAATCAATACGGTATTTCTTTCGGACGTAAATTTTTTTTAGAAACATCGTAAACGTTGACCGTGGCAGTGTACTGGCATCGATTAGTATAATGCGCTGTCAGCACCATAATGGCAGATAGTCACGTGATGGAAGTATGCATAACACCTCCCCTAAGTGGAGTCAGAAAATTGTGTGCCATTTACGTCACAGGATGATATCCATGTGTTGCAATGCAAAGAATTTTTTTTCTAGAGGACCGTTATGTCGTAACAAAATTATGAAACAGATTGTTATCGTAAAGGTTTTTTTGTTTTTTGGGTTTTTTTTTGTTTTTGTTTTTTTCGTTCATGAAAATCATTTAATAGTGAGAGAATATGCTTTGTTATAGCTCATCTTTTGAACTTAATTCAAATGTTACAATATTTAAAGCCATTCTTGCACACGTGGTCGGTGTAAAGAGGATTGGGACATCGCCCAGGGACAGCAATATGTACACTGTGGTTGTACGGCGCATATTCAAGGTAAATGTAAATATGCTGACGTCATTATCTCAGTCTGCTGATTGTATACTGTCGTCATCAAAGTAATCACATCTAAGTCTGTTGAATGTAAACATACTGACGTCATCAAATTATAATTACATCTCATTCTGCTGTATTGTGAAGCGCTTTGAGCAGCATATGCTGGAAAAGCGCTATATTAAAAATAATCATAATTAGCATATATTTATTATCATGAGTACTGACGTCATTAAAATATAATTACATCTCAATCTTTGGAATGTAAAAATATTGACGTCATTATTGTATCTGCTGAATGTAAATATAATGACGTCATTATTTTATCTGCTGAATGTAAATATAATGACATCATCACTGTATCTGCTGAATGTAAATATAATGACGTCATTATTGTATTTGCTGAATGTAAATATAATGACGTCATTATTGTATTTGCTGAATGTAAATATAATGACGTCATTATTGTATCTGCTGAATGTAAATATTCTGGTATATGAAAGTATATGATTTGATAATTTTGCACATATATCACTCAATTTTAACTACATGCATGTTATAGATATTGCAAATACGATTATATAATAGTGTATGAAAATCATTGCATGTATGGGTGTACAACTATTATTGCATGCTCGGGAATATGATGATCATTGTATCAACGTGTACATAAGAAGCATTGTATGTGTGCGTATCTGATAATTATTTCTGGTCTATATATATATATATATAATTACTGTCGATATATGTATGTAATAATTATTGTCGGTATAGGTATGTAATAATTACTGCCGGTACATGTATTTGATAATTATTGCCCGTACATGTATGTAATAATTATTGCCCGTACATGTATGTAATAATTACTGCCCGTACGTGTATGTAATAATTACTGCCTGTACGTGTTTGTAATAATTACTGCCTGTACGTGTGTGCAATAATTACTGCCCGTACGTGTATGTAATAATTACTGCCCGTACGTGTATGTAATAATTACTGCCCGTACGTGTATGTAAAAATTACTGCCCGTACGTGTATGTAATAATTACTGCCCGTACATGTATGTAATAATTACTGCCCGTACGTGTATGTAATAATTACTGCAAGTATATGTATGTAATGATTACTGTCTGTACTTGTATGTAATAATTACTGCCGGTAGGAGTGTGTAATAATTATTGGCCGTACGTGTATGCAATAATTGCTGCCGGTACGAGTGTGTAATAATTATTGCCCGTACGTGAATGTAATAATTACTGCCGGTATACGTATGTAATAATTATTGGTGGTATATGTATGCAATGATTACAGCAAGTTATGTATGTAATAATCACTGCCTGTACGTGTATGTAATAATTACTGCCCGTGCGTGCATGTAATAATTACTGCCCGTGCGTGCATGTAATAATTACTGCCCGTGCGTGCATGTAATAATTATCGCTTTTAAGTGCATGTAATGAATATTGTCGGTATATCACAAATTTATTATTTGTATTATGATAGCGTCGACTTTATCACTGTTTCCAGCCGTGTTTTTATGTTTTTAATTTTCTGATATTTGTGAGAATTTTGAGATTGATCATTGTTCGTGATATTTAGTGCATATTTTTTATCTTTTTTCTTATTATTAATCCAGCACTAACTTTATAGCAGTTATTCACCTGTTGAATGTAAAAGAGCAGGTACGGGTCTTGAGCATACTCTCAAATAAAGATAAAAGCAGAACCACCCCCAAAACACATGATGAGCAGGGCTGCGTTTTACAAACAGTCGCAAATCTTAAGTCATTAGTCCTAAAATTGCAGAATCAACGGTATATCGTAGAACCGTTCTACAAACCGTATCGTAATCGTAAATCGTAACTTCTTTTGTCGCAAGTCGTATCGGAACTCTTCAGTGCATGAGGTTATGAAAATGAACGGAGATACCGCGCGAAACTCGACGCTATCACGCTATCACGCTATCAAAATATTGGGTGTTAGAGCAGTCGCCAAATATCTCTTCATATCCATGTGAAAATAAATTTTAAGAAATGACCACTGTCCTAAAAGTGTGCGGAGAGAGAGAGAGAGAGAGAGAGAGAGAGAGAGAGAGAGAGACGCAATTCTTTCTATATTCTTGTACATGTATGTTTCTCTATCACAGTTTCTACTCCCCTTCTTCAGTTTAATGGCTAATGGGGCGGGGGGAGGGGGGGGGGGGGGTGAAGAAAGGTTATAAGGTCTTGATAAATTTCCTCACAATTTTATTTGAAAAAAATGCAATACCGTTTCTCTTTCATGTAAATACTAATAATTGGTATAAGGTATAAATCTACCAAGGCATTGTATAGCACCGTACGTGAGTAATTCTTCAACTAGAGGGAATTTTGGGACATCGATGGTTAGAAATTCCATGTTCAAAGTTTGTCAATCTTTTTTATAGTTAATGTGGTTTGATAACTATTCGAGAACAATATTTCACATATAACATCGTAAATGCTTTCTTCATATTTCCATACAAGTTGCATACTCACAACAAAAGCGAAACAAGAAGTCATTACTACAACAGACTTCATACTTTAATAAAATCTTTACCAAGTATAGGGACAGTATTTGTCGGTCAAATTGAAGATTTACCCACGCATGAAGCTTTATGTACAAGTATGTTCATGCAATATGCAGTGCGAGGGAAGGGGTGTCTTGAAATAAGTCAAATATGACCGTGCACACACACACACACACATACACACATACGCACGCAAGCACGAACGCACGCACACACACACACACACACACACACACACACACACACACACACACACACACACACACACACACACACACATATATATATATATATATATATATATATATATATATATTAAAAATGCTTGAAAGAGTCATTGGAAAAAGTATGGTTTATGTGGAAATTCGTAAATTCAATGGATCTTTGACAAACACCTGTCACTTTTGTTTGATCCGCGCACTGAAGGAAATATATGACTACGTAACCACCTTTCATGTGACGAAGTTATCAGAGGAAGTGACGCAATGTAATGAATAAAGTGGCAAGACAGGCCTGAATATGCATGCAGACAATAATAAATCACGGTATGTACTTGAATGACAGCTGGTGGAGCTTGAAAAATTGCTTCTGTTCGTAGGATGTTGTACATCTCCCTGCACTAAATCTGTTAGCACGTAGATCACTGGATCCACCTAGACAATTTACGATTACCTGAACATTTAGGTAGTCCAGCGAATTTATTGTTTTTCGCGAAATACCCACAACCAGTGTTCGCTTGCACTGACTAGCTCATGTTTCTCAAAATCAGCAAAAAAAAAAAAAAAAAAGTCTATATGATTTGTGAAAAAACGGTTTTTAGTGTTCTTTGAAATAGACAAACGATTAATGTTTTTGGAACTTAATATAATTCTGTTCGAAATTAGCGTCGGTCCTGCGCCGACGTACACATCAAAGGACTCGCGAGTAGTGTGAATATATGGGCCCTTCACAAAAAATTTGGCCGACGCGGTTGCCGGGGAAAAAAACACTTTACAACGTACGTTGGTTTATGCATTTCGATTACCTTGTTTATATCTATCCAGCATTTTGATTGGATTTGTTGAAATAAATGGACCAATGAGCGTCTTTAAAAGATATTACATATGATATTGGTAAAACTAGTTATTATGTCATGAATTAATCAATCGTATTTTTCATACGTCTCTAAAAGACATTTTAAATTAAAATCTAATTAATATTTAAAGTACACATGATTATTTAAATCTGTGCTATGTCACTTATAATGTTTAGCTGATTCATACTGTAAATGCTTATCAGTTGTGACAGACACCTTTCGTGAAATGAACTTATTTTACCCAATTCGGTCGGGAAAACAATGTGACGTTTTATTAGTACGTTGTTTCATGCTCCGAGTCTGATCATTCTGATGTAGATATTATAGCTACAGTGGATGATGTCATTGAATAATTATTCCCTGCAGCCAATGATCTCAGTGAATAGTTATTTCCAGAATACCTTACTTAAACCACGTATCACGAGCATGTTAGAATAAAAGTCGGATATCAATTTCAAGTCTTTATTTTTCCAAAAAAAAAAAAAAAAAAAAATATGATGGGTAATCTTTGAGCCTACATTGCCTTGGAAGGACTCACGTAGACCCTATTGCTGTGAGTCCTTTGGTCCTATAGGAAATAATTTTGAATTTCAAACACTGCCCGCAACGCACGTTTTTTTATGAGATTGATTTATGACATCGAATATTAGAAATTTTGCCATGTTGAATGATTTTAATAACCATAGTAACAAAGATTTTATAAAGCACTTACGATAAAACTGAGGACATATGGTCGCCCCCTGTTGGTTGTAGACTTGCGAACGAATTTCATCGTAAGTCTCAAATCCCAAATCTTTGTAAAACGGCCGTACATCGTAAGTCTTACGACTAAGTTTAAGACTTATGACCTTTTATAAAACGGGCCCCAGAGTGGTTATTTACCGGTGTACTGTTTGAACATTTCACACCTCCTTTGTGATTTATTATGAGCATTGCTGGGCATCCTACATTTCTACCTATTGCTTCCTATCCGCTGCATGGTATGCCTAATAATACAGCCTTACTGATTCTGTGTAAGTGATGATGAATTACGTTTTACAGTGGGTCAGGGGATTGCGGCATGTGATACACATCCGCTCCGCTGTATCGAGTGCCACCTGTGGGGTGAATCTGACGGTTGGTAAATCCTATGTCATTTCAGGTAATCTAGGCCTTATATTCTGCCTATCTTTCAATCAAACATTCTCAATTCACTCATCCATACGTCTTTTCATTTCTTCATCCACCTTCCTGTTTCTAAATATCTTGTTATTAAACTAACTCTCTGTACTGAAAATTAAAGATATATATATATATATATATATATATATATATATATATATATATATATATATATATATGTGTGTATATATATATATATATATATATATATATATATATATATATATATATACAAACGTTTTCAAGAAGATTTGTTTTGTTGGAATGAAAGCGCTTACGATTTCTTTTGTCTGTTTTGTCTCTTTATTGTCATTATATGATTATATATACCATAACAGATATCACATAGCTGATGATTTTCTTTCTTTTCTTTCTTTTTTATTTATTCGTTTGTTTATTTTTAGTTTTTTATTTCTTTTCTTTATTTTTTTTGGGGGGGTGGGTGGGTGGGTGGGTGGTGTTATATTTTTCCTTTAGTCTTTTTTTTTCTTTATAACTATTATTCATATTTTTTGTGTTGATAATCTAATTCTTTCTCAAATCACAGGTAGTGCTAACAGCTATACATTCAGAACCAATTCATGTCAATTTGTACGGGAATGGCCACGCGAAATTCCACCATCACAGAGAAAATCACTCTTCTGCAGGAGAGGTATTCAATAAACGAAACAATAACACAGCAGATTATACAGGCACAGTCACACTCATTCTTATAACATATACCGAGGGCTACATATTCCATTGCAACTATTACACTAAAACCTGAAATGAAATAAACCTTTCGATTTTTTTTTATAAATATAATAATGAATATTACAATTACATAGAATGATGAAATAATGATTACCTGACAGTATTGGGTTGTATGGTGGATTTTGATTTACGTCCCGCCTGAGAATCTTTCACTCATGTGGAGACCCCGCTCTTGTTGTAACTAACATATAAAATATATATATAACATATAAAATATATATATAACATATAAAATATATATATAACATATAAAATATGCACAATCTCGTAACTTACAAGATATTCATTGTCTCATTGTAGGATATGGTTATTATTAGAGACACAACTGGACAACAAGGATGTCTTGGATATTATGGGAACTTCTTTTTGTTTCTGTTGTTTTTTATTCAGATAGCATACATAAAACAAAAATTCTACGCAGGCGATGCTGCGTTTTTTTTAGTTTATACAGAAGGTATATTTTAAAAGCGATGACACATGTATCTGTTATAATTACAAGCTTAGCTGCAGTATCAGTATATGTGTTCAAATTAAAGTAAAGGCAATACTCATCAATCATAATTATTAAAACAGTTACTTTAAACCAGGTTTTAAAAGAATATAAGGGTTACTACATTATTGATGTAGTGTTCAGTACTGCACTGTGGTTATTACAGTGACATTGTCTCGTGTTCAGTACTACACTGTGTTCATCACAGTGACATTGTCTCGTGTTCAGTACTACACTGTGGTTATTACAGTGACATTGTCTCGTGTTCAGTACTACACTGTGGTTATCACAGTGACATTGTCTCGTGTTCAGTACTACACTGTGGTTATCACAGTGACATTGTCTCTTGTTCAGTACTACACTGTGGTTATTACAGTGACATTGTCTCGTGTTCAGTACTACACTGTGGTTATCACAGTGACATTGTCTCGTGTTCAGTACTACACTGTGGTTATTACAGTGACATTGTCTCGTGTTCAGTACTACACTGTGGTTATTACAGTGACATTGTCTCGTGTTCAGTACTACACTGTGGTTATCACAGTGACATTGTCTCGTGTTCAGTACTACACTGTGGTTATCACAGTGACATTGTCTCGTGTTCAGTACTACACTGTGGTTATCACAGTGACATTGTCTCGTGTTCAGTACTACACTGTGGTTATCACAGTGACATTGTCTCGTGTTCAGTACTACACTGTGGTTATCACAGTGACATTGTCTCGTGTTCAGTACTACACTGTGGTTATCACAGTGACATTGTCTCGTGTTCAGTACTACACTGTGGTTATCACAGTGACATTGTCTCGTGTTCAGTACTACACTGTGGTTATCACAGTGACATTGTTTCGTGTTCAGTACTACACTGTGTTCATTACAGTGACATTGTCTCGTGTTCAGTACTACACTGTGTTCATCACAGTGACATTGTTTCGTGTTCAGTACTACACTGTGTTCATTACAGTGACATTGTCTCGTGTTCAGTACTACACTGTGGTCATCACAGTGACATTGTCTCGTGTTCAGTACTACACTGTGTTCATCACAGTGACATTGTTTCGTGTTCAGTACTACACTGTGTTCATTACAGTGACATTGTCTCGTGTTCAGTACTACACTGTGGTTATCACAGTGACATTGTCTGGTGTTCAGTACTACACTGTGGTTATTACAGTGACATTCTCTCGTGTTCAGTACTACACTGTGGTTATTACAGTGACATTGTCTCGTGTTCAGTACTACACTGTGGTTATCACAGTGACATTGTCTCGTGTTCAGTACTACACTGTGGTTATTACAGTGACATTGTCTCGTGTTCAGTACTACACTGTGGTTATTACAGTGACATTGTCTCGTGTTCAGTACTACACTGTGGTTATCACAGTGACATTGTCTCGTGTTCAGTACTACACTGTGGTTATCACAGTGACATTGTCTCGTGTGCAGTACTACACTGTGGTTATCACAGTGACATTGTTTCGTGTTCAGTACTACACTGTGTTCATTACAGTGACATTGTCTCGTGTTCAGTACTACACTGTGTTCATCACAGTGACATTGTTTCGTGTTCAGTACTACACTGTGTTCATTACAGTGACATTGTCTCGTGTTCAGTACTACACTGTGGTTATTACAGTGACATTGTCTCGTGTTCAGTACTACACTGTGGTTATCACAGTGACATTGTCTCGTGTTCAGTACTACACTGTGGTTATCACAGTGACATTGTCTCGTGTTCAGTACTACACTGTGGTTATCACAGTGACATTGTTTCGTGTTCAGTACTACACTGTGTTCATTACAGTGACATTGTCTCGTGTTCAGTACTACACTGTGTTCATCACAGTGACATTGTTTCGTGTTCAGTACTACACTGTGTTCATTACAGTGACATTGTCTCGTGTTCAGTACTACACTGTGGTTATCACAGTGACATTGTCTCGTGTTCAGTACTACACTGTGTTCATCACAGTGACATTGTTTCGTGTTCAGTACTACACTGTGTTCATTACAGTGACATTGTCTCGTGTTCAGTACTACACTGTGGTTATCACAGTGACATTGTCTGGTGTTCAGTACTACACTGTGGTTATTACAGTGACATTGTCTCGTGTTCAGTACTACACTGTGGTTATCACAGTGACATTGTCTCGTGTTCAGTACTACACTGTGGTTATCACAGTGACATTGTCTCGTGCTCAGTACTACACTGTGGTTATCACAGTGACATTGTCTCGTGTTAAGTACTACACTGTGGTTATTACAGTGACATTGTCTCGTGTTCAGTACTACACTGTGGTTAGCACAGTGACATTGTCTCGTGTTCAGTACTACACTGTGTTCATCACAGTGACATTGTCTCGTGTTCAGTACTACACTGTGGTTATCACAGTGACATTGTCTCGTGTTCAGTACTACACTGTGGTTATTACAGTGACATTGTCTCGTGTTCAGTACTACACTGTGGTTATTACAGTGACATTGTCTCGTGTTCAGTACTACACTGTGTTCATCACAGTGACATTGTCTCGTGTTCAGTACTACACTGTGGTTATTACAGTGACATTGTCTCGTGTTCAGTACTGCACTGTGGTTATTACAGTGACATTGTCTCGTGTTCAGTACTACACTGTGGTTATCACAGTGACATTGTCTCGTGTTCAGTACTACACTGTGGTTATCACAGTGACATTGTCTCGTGTTCAGTACTACACTGTGTTCATCACAGTGACATTGTCTCGTGTTCAGTACTACACTGTGTTTATTACAGTGACATTGTCTCGTGTTCAGTACTACACTGTGTTCATCACAGTGACATTGTCTCGTGTTCAGTACTACACTGTGTTTATCACAGTGACATTGTCTCGTGTTCAGTACTACACTGTGGTTATCACAGTGACATTGTCTCGTGTTCAGTACTAAAATGTGGTTATCACAGTGACATTGTCTCGTGTTCAGTACTAAACTGTGGTTATCACAGTGACATTGTCTCGTGTTCAGTACTACACTGTGGTTATCACAGTGACATTGTCTCGTGTTCAGTACTACACTGTGGTTATCACAGTGACATTGTCTCGTGTTCAGTACTACACTGTGGTTATCACAGTGACATTGTCTCGTGTTCAGTACTACACTGTGGTTATTACAGTGACATTGTCTCGTGTTCAGTACTACACTGTGGTTATCACAGTGACATTGTATCGTGTTCAGTACTACACTGTGGTTATCACAGTGACATTGTCTCGTGTTCAGTACTACACTGTGGTTATCACAGTGACATTGTCTCGTGTTCAGTACTACACTGTGGTTATCACAGTGACATTGTATCGTGTTCAGTACTACACTGTGGTTATCACAGTGACATTGTCTCGTGTTCAGTACTACACTGTGGTTATCACAGTGACATTGTATCGTGTTCAGTACTACACTGTGGTTATCACAGTGACATTGTCTCGTGTTCAGTACTACACTGTGGTTATCACAGTGACATTGTCTCGTGTTCAGTACTACACTGTGGTTATCACAGTGACATTGTATCGTGTTCAGTACTACACTGTGGTTATCACAGTGACATTGTCTCGTGTTCAGTACTACACTGTGGTTATCACAGTGACATTGTATCGTGTTCAGTACTACACTGTGGTTATCACAGTGACATTGTCTCGTGTTCAGTACTACACTGTGTTTATCACAGTGACATTGTCTCGTGTTCAGTACTACACTGTGGTTATCATAGTGACATTGTCTCGTGTTCAGTACTGCACTGTGGTTATTACAGTGACATTGTCTCGTGTTCAGTACTACACTGTGTTCATCACAGTGACATTGTCTCGTGTTCAGTACTACACTGTGGTTATCACAGTGACATTGTCAGTGGTGAGTTAGTTTAAGATAGAGGACTGGTCAAATAGTTAAAGTAACCGGTAGTTCTAATTTATCATGCTGTGAATGAGGAGTTACCGAACATTAAAAATATCCATGGATTGAATTCAGACATTGAAAAAACTGCAATAAACAGTTTGTTGCTGGATTTTCTTGCGGCGACACCGAAAGGTTGCATCGTTCTAGCAGCATTTTTCTAATAATCAGAATTTACCTACAATTGAAGAGCTGTGTGATGTATTGGGATTCACGTTGCAATCATACCCTCGTCTTTAGGAACAACATTAAATCACGTTTTAAATATGATGTACATTGTGCTTATGTCGCTGGTTGTCATGAACTGTATGATTAATGTGCACGTCCCTGATCTGGTACGTAGGCACCGGGTGTGAGTGGGAGCAATGAAAAGTATTAAAAATAATAGGCGATGATTTTGGGTAAAATAGATAGATATTTAGAACATAAAATTTCGACAGTAAGTTAAACACAATTTGATACAATTATTTAAGCATAGCAAATCTGTTATGCATTTCATACCAATGTTTTTGTTTGTTTTTTTTGTTTATAGCCGCCTGAGCAATTTTTCAGCTGTCCGGCGGCTGTCACCATTACCGGTGACAGGGCTGCAAATTTAGGTCTATGCTCGGCACTCAGGGCCTTTGAGCAGGGAGGGATCTTTATCGTGCCACACCTACTGCGACACGGGACCTCGGTTTATACGGTCTTATCCGAAAGACCGGCACTCACGTCCCACAGTGGGATTCGAACCCCCGACTCAAGGATCATCAGATCTTTGAGCCCGACGCTCTAACCACTGCGCCACGCGGGCGGCTTCATACCAATGAAGGCTCAACAGAATTCAAAAAGTGTGAAATTGATACATGTGGCTTTGATTTGCCCACTCAGTGTGGGTTTTATCCGTATTAGCTACAGTTTTATGTTTACATAAATATATTGTTAATGAATACATGCTGCCAAGCATAGATTGGTGATCACTCACTGTCACGTATATAAATCAAATAACCAACATTTGATTTATTATGAAAATTTATTAAATCTACGCAAAAGAGATCTATATGTACCATCAATGTTTTTTAAGCAGGTAATTAATCTTTTTTTTTTTTTTATCTGAGAATGTCCACAACTGACATTACCGATAATATTTTGAGAAAAGAAAAATAACCGACAAAAAATCCCCGAAGGAAATTTCCCAAAAATATTGATATAAATTAAGCGGCTTGTTGATATTGTGTTATTATTCACACACAAAAAAAAATCACCGAAGATGGCGATGAGGAGTGAGTTGATTTTGTTTGCCGTGGGAGTGCTGGCTATCTGTGTGGGCTATGTTTACACGTGTACGTGTTCTCCAGGAACTCTAGAAAATGGGTGTCAATCGGATTACTGTAAGTACAATCGATTACTTGCCTCTGATTTACTGATTTTCTCTCACAACGAGTAAAAGTAAGGAAGATTTTAGGAATCCATGAAATGAAAAGTATACCAAAAAAAGCAAAAAAAAATCCCTGTTTTTACATGTACCCATATGGTCGAAATGTTTAATACTGTGAAAGATAAGGCAATATTTGGACGGGGAAAATTGCCCGACACAAAACATGGTGATGGTTGGATCACACACACGCGCACGCACGCAGGAACACACACACACACACACAATCCTGTTTTGCAGCAGAGGAAAAATGTCGAAACAAACGGAGTTTTAATGTTTTCTGTTGAACAATAGAGTTGACATTAACTTCGTCACGATCAGTTGATGTCAAATATTTTCAAAGACAAATGTACAATGTTGAATTCCTCTGTCATAATATAAGTGGCAAGGCTGAATTTCATCGCCAAATGTTGGTATGCTGACACACACACACACACACACACACAAACACACCGCCATTTCTAATTCTAATCATATCCGCTACTGCTTCGTTTGGACGTAGATTGTAGCATAGGTTGTGGCACGATGCATTTGAAGTTTCACCTTCACAGCAGTCAACAGTGTCGTAGGGAGGAAAGATAAGGGCTTGGTAGCATATTTACTAGCTCCAGCAATGTACCTCTGTTGTAGGTGTTTTATTTACTAGATCCAGCAATGTATCTCTGTTGCACAGTTTTTTAGTGTACCACAATACTAGAATAAAATTGAGAATTGAGATAATCTACTTAAGTTTTTAATGTAAGATCAGAAATTTTGAGTTTGCGAGATATTAATATCTCATGCAATGATGTCACAAATAGGAAAATTTTTGTTGATCCGTTCGTTGTATCTATATTATGTTGTATGTGTTAAGATACGCAGTCACTAGTATCCTTTACATCGTCTTTATAATTCGCCTGTTGTATTCATATTATCTTGTATATTGTATTTAGTTGCATATTGTTTAACGCTCCACAGCAGAAGTTTTCTAAGGGGCCTCCGTGGCCGAGTGGTTAGAGGATCGGGCTCAAAATCACAAAGCCTCTCAGCTCTGTCGGCGCGGGTTCGAATCTCGGCCGCGGCGTTATGTGAGGAAGTTTGCCAGTTTACTTGCGGAAGGTCGGTGGTCTCTTCCCAGGTACATTGTATCTGGGTTCTCTCCTCCACCAACAAAAACTGGACGCCACCAGATAACTGAAAAATTGTTGAGGGTGGCGGAAAGCAATAAATAATCAATCGATCAATCAGAAGTTTTCTAACGTGTATATACGTCATCATTGCTTCAAAACGTAGGCCTATGCTTGGCGCTTACGGTGTTTGAGCTTGAAGGGATACTTAAAGATCCTGACACACCTACTGTGATACGGGGCCTCGGTGTATGCGGTCTCACCCGAAAGACCGCCCCATTTAGTCGCCTCTTACGACAAGCTAGGGGTACTGAGGACCTATTCTAACCCGGATTCCCACAGGTATCATATTTGTGATATAGTGTAGTTCCTTGTACCATTAACTATTCTTTCATATACTGTAACAGTGTAGATACACAAGTCACGTGTGTTACACTTCTTGAAATATGTCTTTGCTTCTCATTCCAGCTCTTCGTGGAGTAGTACTAACCGTGCGGACTGTAAACGGAGGATTTTTCCCTGAAAGAGAATATTTGGTGTATGTACAGCGATACTACAAGGTGAGCTATTCAAGCACGTGATTACTTTCAATGAATAATGACAGTTTTTGATTCTTATTACTTTTGAATCGTGCTGAAAGTCTTAAAGACCAATTCTCTCTTTCTATCTCTTGCTCTGAAATTATCAAATTAATATTTATTTCCCGAAACACAGATCTCTCTCTCTCTCTCTCTCTCTCTCTCTCTCTCTCTCTCTCTCTCTCTCTCTCTCTCTCTCTCTCTCTCTCAGAGTCAATCGTTGTTGTGAAGTACACTTAAATGTGATATTGTAAGAAGTAAATTTTTGCATTATATGAAAATAGAACTGGTTTTTGAAATTGATTTTTAGAGTGAGGTATTGTCATTTTCAAATTTCATAAATGATCTCAGACCGAGGTTTTAGAGGATGGATATGAGAATATTTTTTTCATTCAATCTGTAGACAATCCCGAGGAGACGGAGGTTTGTACGGATACGGTCAGCTAGGCATGGCGCGTCATGCGGTGTACAGTTACAAAGAGGACGACGTTATGTAATCTCAGGTGAGTACGTCATGGGAAATTACTTACAGTAAGTCAGAAGGCTTAGTTCCCATGTTACTTACAGTAAGTCATTAAGCTTGTATCTTATGTTACTTACAGTAAATCAATAGGCTTAGTTCCCATCTTACTTACAGTAAGTCAGTAGGCTTAGTTCTTATGTTACTTACAGTAAGTCAGAAGGCTTAGTTCCCATCTTACTTACAGTAAGTCAATAAGCTTATTCCCATCTTACTTACAGTAAGTCAATAAGCTTATTCCCATCTTACTTACAGTAAGTCAGTAAGCTTAGATCTTATGCTACTTACAGTAAGTCAATAGGATTAATTTATGTATATCTCTCAGAGTAATTTAATAGGATTATTTCCTATATTGCCTACAGGAAGTTTATAAGAATTTTTTCTACATTACGTACAGTAATTCTATTGGAGTAGTTCCTTTAATACTTACAGGAGTTCAGTAGGACTTGTTCCTATATTATCTACAGGGATTCATTAAGAGTAGTTTCTATATCGCTCAAAGTAAGTCAAAAGGATTAACTACAACGATTCAGTTGGATGGCTCCCTAAAACACTCACAATTATTTAATATAATAATGTCCTATATAAGCATGTATAAGCGTATCACTGTATATCAATCTATTCATATCCTAACTCGTATTTCATGATAGGTAGCACTAATGGACGTCAACTGAGGACAAGCATCTGTGAATACACAAGAGCATGGTACCGCATTCCTGATTGGCAAAAACAGAATTTGTACTGTCACCCTGGTGCAATGGATCTTCCGCTTTTAGCCCCTTAGAAATAAAGATGAACCCATAATTGACAATTCACAATGTACGTGTGTAGATATAATACTGACAAAGATAATGTGATTATAATATGCATGTAGTTGATATTTCGTTTATACTATTCAATGAGTACAAGTTTTTGGTAATAAATACACTTGATGATGACGTAACTATATTTATTATCATTTACTGAGGATAGGGATTCCCTTTAAACAGTACTTGATCTCATTTCTGGTGTATCCAGGCGTCCGTGTTTGCCTACTCTTAAGCGTGTTCTACATGTCGTCCTAAACAGACTTTAATAGCTAAACGTTACTGATTACAACCTGATTCTATTGAACAGCATGACATAACATAATTTTACCGGAATTCAGATTGAAAACCTTAAATATCCGGAATAATCCATTCATTATTCTTACCAAGTAGAAATTGATTTCTCTCTAATGCGTTCCTCAAACGACAGAAATCATATTTAAAGTACCAAACTATCTGTGCATCAATAATTTTTAAAAAAATAATCTTGTTTTCTCAATGTTATGAAAACTTCTGTTTTGATTGATTGTTTTGTTGATTTTCGTCACTCTCAACAACTTTTCTGTTATCTGGTGGCATCCAGTTTTTATTGGTGGAGGAGAGAACCCTGATACAATGTACCAGTAAAGAGACCACCGACCTTCCGAAAGTAAACTGGCAAACTTTCTCACATACAGCAAAAGATCATCTCATCTGGTATAGCCAGGGGGGCGCGATTTACCTACCCTTTACCGTATTTATGACATTAATCACTGTTCGGTATCTGGTATATCCAGGTGTCCATGTTTTACCTACCCTTTACCGTATTTATGACATTAATCACTGTTCGGTATCTGGTATATCCAGGTGTCCATGTTTTACCTACCCTTTACCGTATTTATGACATTAATCACTGTTCGGTATCTGGTATATCCAGGTGTCCATGTTTTACCTACCCTTTACCGTATTTATGACATTAATCACTGTTCGGTATCTGGTATATCCAGGGGTCCGTGTTTTACCTACCTTTTACCGTATTTATGACATTAATCACTGTTCGGTATCTGGTATATCCAGGTGTCCGTGTTTTACCTACCCTTTACCGTATTTATGACATTAATCACTGTTCGGTATCTGGTATATCCAGGGGTCCGTGTTTTACCTACCTTTTACCGTATTTATGACATTAATCACTGTTCGGTATCTGGTATATCCAGGTGTCCGTGTTTTACCTACCCTTTACCGTATTTATGACATTAATCACTGTTCGGTATCTGGTATATCCAGGGGTCCGTGTTTTACCTACTTTTTACCGTATTTATGACATTAATCACTGTTCGGTATCTGGTATATCCAGGGGTCCGTGTTTTACCAACTCTTTACCGTATTTATGACATTAATCACTGTTCGATATCTGGTATATCCAGGGGTCCGTGTTTTACCTACCTTTTACCGTATTTATGACATTAATCACTGTTCGGTATCTGGTATATCCAGGTGTCCGTGTTTTACCTACCCTTTACCGTATTTATGACATTAATCACTGTTCGGTATCTGGTATATCCAGGGGTCCGTGTTTTACCAACTCTTTACCGTATTTATGACATTAATCACTGTTCGGTATCTGGTATATCCAGGGGTCCGTGTTTTACCAACTCTTTACCGTATTTATGACATTAATCACTGTTCGGTATCTGGTATATCCAGAGGTCCGTGTTTTACCTACCCTTTACCGTATTTATGACATTGATCATTGTTCGGTATCTTCACTTATTCACATGAAATATATTTTTTTTTAATTAAATCACAATTAGTTTCATAACCTGTTAAATATCAAGCACATTAAAATATGGTTAAGTGTTGAAACTGTGGGACATCATAATTTAGGTCAATGAAAATCAAGCATTCATGTATAATAGTAAACACATTAGTAAGGATAATTAACAATTACCTAGATAATGGTCCCACTTCAGAACATGTTATCGGGTTTGTGGCCCCATTATAAAACAAGTTATCAGGATTGTGGCCCCACTATAGAACAAGCTATCAGGTTTGTAGTCCCACTATAGAACAAGCTATCAGGTTTGTAGTCCCACTATAGAACAAGCTATCAGGTTTGTAGTCCCACTATAGAACAAGCTATCAGGTTTTTAGTCCCACTATAGAACAAGCTATCAGGTCTGTAGTCCCAATATAGAACAAGTTATCAGGTTTGTAGTTCCAATATAGAACAAGCTATCAGGTTTGTAGTCCCACTATAGAACAAGCTATCAGGTTTGTGGACACACTATAGAACAAGCTATGAGGTTTGTAGTCCCACTATAGAACAAGCTATCAGGTTTGTGGATACACTATAGAATAAGCTATCAGATTTGTAGTATCAGTATAGAACAAGCTATCAGGTTTGTGGATACACTATAGAACAAGCTATCAGGTTTGTAGTCCCAGTATAGAACAAGCTATCAGGTTTGTAGTCCCAATATAGAACAAGCTATCAGGTTTGTAGTCCCAGTATAGAACAAGTTATTAGGTCTGTAGTCCCACTATAGAACAAGCTGTCAGGTTTGTGAACACACTATAGAACAAGCTATCAGGTTTGTAGTCCCACTATAGAACAAGCTATCAGGTTTGTAGTCCCAGTATAGAACAAGCATTCAGGTTTGTCGATACACTATAGAACAAGCTATCAGATTTGTAGTCTCAGTATAGAACAAGCTATCAGGTTTGTGAATACACTATAGAACAAGCTATCAGGTTTGTAGTCCCAGTATAGAACAAGCTATCAGGTTTGTAGTCCCAATATAGAACAAGCTATCAGGTTTGTAGTCCCAGTATAGAACAAGTTATTAGGTCTGTAGTCCCACTATAAAACAAGCTGTCAGGTTTGTGAACACACTATAGAACAAGCTATCAGGTTTGTAGTCCCAGTATAGAACAAGCTATCAGGTTTGTAGTCCCAGTATAGAACAAGCATTCAGGTTTGTCGATACACTATAGAACAAGCTATCAGATTTGTAGTCTCAGTATAGAACAAGCTATCAGGTTTGTGGATACACTATAGAACAAGCTATCAGGTTTGTAGTCCCAGTATAGAACAAGCTATCAGGTTTGTAGTCCCAATATAGAACAAGCTATCAGGTTTGTAGTCCCAGTATAGAACAAGTTATTAGGTCTGTAGTCCCACTATAGAACAAGCTGTCAGGTTTGTGAACACACTACAGAGCAAGCTATCAGGTTTGTAGTCCCACTATAGAACAAGCTATCAGGTTTGTAGTCCCAGTATAGAACAAGCTATCAGGTTTGTAGTCCCACTATAGAACAAGCTATCAGGTTTGTGGACACACTATAGAACAAGCTATCAGGTTTGTAGTCCCACTATAGAACAAACTATCGAGTTTGTGGCGTTAAAACAAGCATGTTTAGGCCAAAATCAGTCAATCATTGGTTAAGTAGTTGTGTACCCTTAAATGTCCCGTTCGAGGTTTTTTTTTTCGTTTTTTTTTTTACTGATGTGGGCGAGTTACCATTGCCTGTGATGATCAATAGTTTCTCAGATACTGCCGCATCCTTTGAAAACGTAACGCGTGTGGGGTTTTTTAATCTCCGTTTTTACTTATACATTTATGCAAATGAGGTAACTCTTTTTCCTTTAGAATTTTATTTAAAACTTTCAGAAGGATTTATAATTATTGTGTTCTTTGATCAAATAATTATTGAATACATACACACTTATGCGTAAGTATTTTAGAATATTAATTTACACTGTAATACAATACATGTACATCTATATCATACACTATTCTACAATACATGTGTATCTTTATCATACACTGTAATACATTACATGTGTATCAATATCATACACTGTGATACAATACATGTACATCTATATCATACACTGTAATACAATACATGTGTATGTATATCATACACTGTAATACAATACATGTGTATCTATATCACACACTGTAATACATTACATGTGTATCAATACATGTGTATCAATATCATACACTGTAATACATTACATGTGTATCAATATCATACACTGTAATACATTACATGTGTATCAATATCATACACTGTAATACATTACATGTGTATCTATATCATACACTGTAATACAATACATGTGTATCTATATCATACACTGTAATACAATACATGTGTATCAATATCATACACTGTAATACAATACATGTGTATCTATATCATACACTGTAATACATTACATGTGTATCAATATCATACACTGTAATACAATACATGTGTATCTATATCATACACTGTAATACAATACATGTGTATCAATATCATACACTGTAATACAATACAATATCATACACTGTAATACAATACATGTGTATCAATATCATACACTATAATACAATACATGTGTATCAATATCATACACTGTAATACAATACATGTGTATCTATATCATACACTGTAATACATTACATGTGTATCAATATCATGCACTGTAATACATTACATGTGTATCAATATCATACACTGTAATACAATACATGTGTATCAATATCATACACTGTAATATAATACATGTGTATCAATATCATACACTGTAATACAATACAATATCATACACTGTAATACAATACATGTGTATCTATATCATACACTGTAATACAATACATGTGTATCTTTATCATACACTGTAATACATTACATGTGTATCAATATCATACACTGTAATACAATACATGTGTATCTATATCATACACTGTGATACAATACATGTGTATCAATATCATACACTATAATACAACATGTGTATCAATATCATACACTGTAATACAATACATGTGTATCTATATCATACACTGTGATACAATACATGTGTATCAATATCATACACTATAATACAACATGTGTATCTATATCATACACTGTAATACAATACATGTGTATCAATATCATACACTATAATACAACATGTGTATCAATATCATACACTGTAATACAATACATGTGTATCAATATCATATACTGTAATGTCGAACCTCTACATATAGGAAAAGTCGTTTTGATGTGATAGGAACTTCTCTTTGGAACTATTTACCAGACAATCTGCATCTTTGCCAGAGTTTGAACGCTTTAAAAAACACTGAAAAATACATCTTTTAGACTTGCTTTTTATTAATGCGTTATCATTTAAGTATTTATTCATAAAAAAAATTAGTTTCAATTTTGAATTCAGTTTAGTATTATGTCATTTTTTACGCATTTATTGTACGTTGTTTTGTTGTTTTAAATGTAAAGCGCTTTAGAGTAAGTTTTGATTAGATAAAGCGCTATATAAATATGGACTAATAATCACTACATGTCCATCACTATCCGTACACTATAATGAAATGCATCAGTTAAAATTATGTAAAATGAAGTATTAGACAAACAAACACGTAAATATTAAACATCAGTCTAAAATTATTCTGCTTTCAAACCTTGTCACATGCAATTAATTTATTTGTTAATTCAAATTAACAATCAATCTCTGTCTATTTTAGAGGACGTTTTTTATTTATTTGGTGTGTTTTGTCATTATGGAGAAATTAGCACAGAGAGCGAAATAGATCCATCAAAGCTAATACCGCGTAAAAACCATGTTCCCACTTTGACCTATTGACAGAAATTCATCTTGCGCAGGATGTAAAGATCAAATGAAATATTTCTGTCATAAATTATATTATTAAGCGTAAAGCTTTCCTTTAATGACTCTTGATACAAACAAAAATTCATCTTGCGCAGGATATAAAGATCAAATGAAATATTTCTGTCATAAATTATATTATTAAGCGTAAAGCTTTCGTTTAATGACTCTTGATACAAACAAAAAAAAGATAAAATATGGTAGCCTGGGTTGTGGGTTAGTCATAAGTGGAAACATAAATTGATTTTCTAAAAATGTGAGAGTTCTCGTTTCTATGACGTTCAAAATCTTTATATATATATATATATATATATATATATATATATATATAGATATAGATAGATAGATAGATAGATAGATAGATAGATAGATAAAAGCCTGAAAAATTGTAGAAAATCTACAGAAGTAGTAACATAATAAAAATATCACAAAGCCGATTGTCACAAAGTCGATACTCGACTAGTTTCTTCAATTTTTCACCCGTGGGGATCCAGGCTACTAGAATAGATCCTCAGCACCCCTAGTTTGTCGTAAGAAACGACTAAATGGGATGGTCCTTCTCCTTCGGATGAGACCGCAAAACCGAGACCCCGGGTCACAGCAGGTGGGGCACGTAAAAGATCCCTCCCTGCTCCAAGGCCATAAGCGCCGAGCATAGGCCTAAAGTTTGCAGCCCTTTATCGGTAATGTGACGTCTCTATATGAGTGAAAGATTCTCGAGCGGGACGTTAAAGCAATATAAGCTGTCAAAATTGTTATTTTGGGGTCCCTAAAATTTAATCGAAAATTTTGTAAACATCTACCTTCTAATACCTGATTTTATCGATTAAACTTTTGACATGTTGTATTTTTTGTATTAAATGTAAATATTGTTCGACAGTTGAAATTAAGTCTTCCCGTACCTTAATTTTTCCGACATTATTTCCGTATGCAATGACCTAAAGTTGAACTCATTCGGCAAAATCAAATGCGCAAGCGCAATATTTCCGGTAAGCACGAAAAATGTCTGACACGAAAGGTTCGAAGCGAGGGAGAAAGCCGACTTTGACTGATTCGGGACGAAAAAGACGACGAGCGGAAATAAATGCAAAAAATAATAAGAATAGAATTTTATCTCACCTCGCCGTCCATATTTTAATGACCCGGATACAACCCGATCAGCATCAGAATCATTCGTGTCAACATCGGTTATCTTCGGGATTGTCGCCGACGATTAATCAGCTGCCGTTGTTAGGGTCAAACGGAATGTCGAGGAATATATTTTTCATCACGTAAAGGTGTGTAAACGATGCATAAGAGAGGAAATTCGATGCAGTTCTTTTTTTCAATCATATCAACGTTCATTTAACCTCTTTTAATGCCACTATAAAAAATATCAATTTTGGCAGCTTATATTGCTTTAAACAATATGTAATCAATCAATCAATCTTCAATTTTTCAGGAGCATAATCCTAAAGAATTGAAGAAACTAGTCGAGTATATACAATCGGATTTTTGATATTTGTATTATTTGTATTATATATATATAATTCATTTTGTATATTCTAGTGACCTGGACTGAGATCAGCATTGAATTGACTTTCGATTCGAATAGACCTATTTTAACGTCTGTAACATCCGAGAAGATTTCCAATATGTATTCGAAGTTTATTCAGACCTTTGAAGTTGTTTCTTATTTTGTAAGAAGATTTATATCTATGTATATATTGTATCATCATCTAAATGGGAAAGGTCGTCTAGAAAAAATGACAGTTAAATACTGTTAGAATCGCTGGTCATATTTAGGGACAACAGATTTAAAATCAGACACATGTAAATTCTTTTTTCTACATTCCTCTGTAATTACACTTATTGGCAGACTCGGGTAGAGGCGGGCTGGGCGTCGTCTGTAGTTGAGTACATTGATACATGCCTCTGTAATTACACTTATTGGCAGACTCGGGGTAGAGGCGGGCTGGGCGTCGTCTGTAGTTGAGTACATTGATACATGCCTCTGTAATTACACTTATTGGCAGACTCGGGGTAGAGGCGGGCTGAGCGTCGTCTGTAGTTGAGTACATTGATACATGCCTCTGTAATTACACTTATTGGCAGACTCGGGGTAGAGGCGGGCTGGGCGTCGTCTGTAGTTGAGTACATTGATACATGCCTCTGTAATTACACTTATTGGCAGACTCGGGGTAGAGGCGGGCTGGGCGTCGTCTGTAGTTGAGTACATTGATACATGCCTCTGTAATTACACTTATTGGCAGACTCGGGTAGAGGCGGGCTGGGCGTCGTCTGTAGTTGAGTACATTGATACATGCCTCTGTAATTACACTTATTGGCAGACTCGGGGTAGAGGCGGGCTGGGCGTCGTCTGTAGTTGAGTACATTGATACATGCCTCTGTAATTACACTTATTGGCAGACTCGGGGTAGAGGCGGGCTGGGCGTCGTCTGTAGTTGAGTACATTGATACATGCCTCTGTAATTACACTTATTGGCAGACTCGGGGTAGAGGCGGGCTGGGCGTCGTCTGTAGTTGAGTACATTGATACATTCAAGAGTAATCCTGTATTATTCACGGTTTATCTGATTCAAGGAACGGTGAAGAAATCGAACAAGCAAATGTTTTTCCAACTGTTAAAGGATCAGAGAAAACTTAAAAGAGAGAGAGAGAGAGAGAGAGAGAGAGAGAGAGAGAGAGAGAGAGAGAGAGAGCGAGCTGCATCTCAGTTATGTCGAGAATCAGTAATCAGGGTAGACTAGCACCTAAACATGTTTTTATCACCGACATCTTACATTAAGCAGATTTTGACCTTTTTAAGGTAGAACGCAACAGTATCCGAAAATTTATCATTTCGGAAGCACCTCGCGTGATTTAAACGTTTTTCCCGACATTGGTTGAAAGCGCTTGAATCAAGCATCTGTAACAAAAAATAATACAGACGATAGGCTAGTACCCGAGACCTTCCGAGAGAAAGCGGAAGGCCTCGTGAACTAGGCTATACAGGCGACATTAGTATGGAGTGTAGAGACGAAGTGATGTGGCGTTTGTAAAATCCAAGCGACGGTTACATTTGAAAATAACAAGTGGTTTGGAAATTCAAAATCATAAAATGCACTATCATCGTCCGACATCGAACCCGGCCGTACTGGTGCTAAATAGAGGAAGTAGAGTGGCTCGGAGGTGGGGACATGACCCGCGTAAACGTTGGAGTGATGGGATGAAAATCATTTAATTAGGCAATATTTCCACAAGTCATTGTGATTAAACAAAATAAACACATAAGTCTACCTAGCTAAACAAATGTTTTGCCAAATAAGTAAATTTCCGCTTCACCTCACATACACGGTGAAAGAAACACGATATGGACTTGCGGTTGTCATAAAAGAAACCTATGAATAAATTGCATGTATGTCATAATTTTGTACATTCATATACAATTATCCAGTATATACATTTAAAAAAAAATTAGTGACTTTATATGCTACGTGTAGTACTTGTTATTGAATACGGAATATGGATATAACGGGGGGCGGGGGTAGTTCAATTCACAGGTTGATTCTAAAAGAACTTATGGGAATAGGGGGGTAAACAAATTGATAAATACTGGGTTAAATTAGATTTGAAAAGTAAAATAAGGGATAATATTTACAACAAAACATTGAAATAGAGTTTAACAGTCTGCTGATCACGTTTCATTGATTTACAATGGGGGAGGGGGGGGGGGGGGGGTTAAAATCCCTGTTAAAATGAAATACCTAGGTTGAATTTTGTAATATTCTTCTTGTTGAATCTATATATCTTGAAATGTCATTTCTTAGTTTTTCTTAAAATTGAACCGTGGATTCTCTTTTATACAATATGTACGGCAAATTTGACCTTCGAATATATCCTCAAGTGTGATTATATAATTACAAAAATTAATCAGTGACTTTAATTAATATTTTATTTGTCCTTTATATTTTATTCACCTCTTGTTGATAAACAAATTTCAGAAAATTTACATTTTCTTCCCAGTTTATTTTTCAAAACGTGTACTTTAATGAAAACTAATAGATTTAACTGAGGGCGTCCAAGACTGGATTTGTGACCTTTATAATATATATATATATATATATATATATATATATATATATATATATATATATATATATCAGATTTCTTTAAATTTTGCAAATAGATGCAGTTTCATATAATAAAAATTCCTGTAATTAAAAAAAAAATGTTATAGGAAAATGTTGCTTTATCTGTTGTGTACTACCTTAAGATGGGGGGGGGGGGGGGGGGGGGTTACACTACAAGCCTAACAATTACAAGGAGTACGTGTGTCTGTTTGTTTTACATACTTGTATTCTCTCATCTATATCCTATATAATAAAAACGGTATAGAACAAGCGTACACTAACAGAACACATTACCAAAATAAGACAACCCTGCTCAATCCATTTTTACATGTCAGTCATAAGACGTAATGTTCGCGTTTATGTACATTACGTATGTCACGCTTTACATCTAGCCATTTAATACAGATGGGGAAAAATCCTGTTTTATTTCCATTTTTAAAGCAATATGATATCTAAAATTTCAATATGACAAAGAAAACCAAAACAAACAAAAAATAACACTAATTAAAAGATCAGTGATACATGTTATTAAACCTAAAATTACTTGAAATTTAAAATAAATCGTGAGCATATCGTGATGTCCTTTGGCGTGATTTCCTTGTTTACTGATCAATCTTTACACAGTTCACTGGATACATTACCGTGAAACCGAAAATAGAAGAAAGAGTAATAGGCCTTCAGTGTCTGATTATCATGCACAACTCTAATTGTAAATTATTTGCTTAGAGATATGTTTTTCTTAGATTAAAAAAAAAATCACAAATAAAATAACTATCACCATTTTGATATATTATTAGTTATATAGACAGTTAGAGGAATAACAGTTTACTCTGTTGCCGATTTTACGTACACATTACATCTATAGCTATAAATTGTGATATTAATTATAATTCAAAATTACATGCAATATCGAAACTAGAAATCAATCAACAAACAAACAAAACATCCATCAACTTTATGCAAATACCTGTTGATGAAAATATAGTTGATTAATACGGATTTACTCACACCTATATTTTTCTATCATATGTACGATTAGTTCTACTTTCATTTTCGTTTTTCAATGGTTAAAAATAGTGAGTTACCAGTCTTATCTTGGTGGCGCAGTAATACCCGTCCCGTACTATTTTCGGTGTTAGTGTTTATGTAGCGGCATCCCAGTCCAACAGAGAATCCGTTCAATTTTACCGTAGATATGCCTGTAATTTGTTGCTCTCCACGGTTGCCATGGAGGGCACGAATTTCCCACCAATCATGGTCGTAGGAAATTGTGGATTAGCGCTGTAAGGCGGATGGACCAGAACAGATGGAAAGATGGCTACCATCTAAGACAGCAGTTATTTGTTACGAGCCAACAACTATGTGCAGGAGGCAAATACGATATAAAAATAACAATAATATAATCGATAAGATACATTCTTGAAAACTATACGTATCGATATATCGATATATTGATACAGCCCTAGATAATTTAATTGCAAAGTAGATAATCACGTGCACTCAGCACTGCATTTGTCAATCCGAGGATTGTCTGACCCCGCACATATTTTATATAACTATACG
Source organism: Ostrea denselamellosa (assembly GCA_024699665.1). Taxonomy (NCBI): domain Eukaryota; kingdom Metazoa; phylum Mollusca; class Bivalvia; order Ostreida; family Ostreidae; genus Ostrea; species Ostrea denselamellosa. Next base: position 2,406,124 of record JAMZEH010000068.1, on the reverse strand, counting down.
TCCCTTCTCTGATTGACTTAATCTAAGCTACGATTTTACACCATGTGTCACAATATTAAGGCAGAGTTTACAATCACAGGGATATTGGATTATGTCCTATAGGGCTGTATCAATATCGATACGTATCGTTTTCAAGAATGTATCTTATCGAAAAAATAACCTTCAACAGGGGCCCTGCGTGGTCGAGTGGTTAGAGCACTGCGCTCAAAACCACAAGGCCTATCACCTCTAGTCGGCGCGGGTTCGATTCTCACTTGCGCCGATATATGTGAGAAAGTTTGCCAGTTTACTTTCGGAAGGTCGGTGGTCTCTTCCTGGGGTTCTCTCCTCCACCAATAAAAACTGGACGCCACCAGATAAGTGAAAAATTGTTGAGTGTGACAGAAAACAACAATCAATCAATCAATCAATCAACCCCCACGGATCGGGCAGGCAGTGTTTCTTATAATTTTGTGTATCTAAAAAAGAATAACAATGTCCTAGCTTTAGAATATAGCTATTCAGCTAATGATAAGTAATAAAAGTCAATCATATGAATTGTGTGACACAATTAGATATTTACCTTGATGGAATATAAACATATACACTTTGTTTTAGGCCTAGTTATCATGGCATTTACGTACATGTATTAGCGTTGAGTTAGCGAGAAATACCAATGCCCTACGATGCTTTACAATAAATATTGCAATTTTAGGGAAAAACCATTAATAAAAAGACTGCGACTAACAGCTGTGCCTAGCATTTTCCCCTGGACAAAACCCAAGTCCGAATCATCCATCAAAAGAAATGAAAGAGTTGGTCAACGGGATAGTTGGAGGACAGAAGTTGAAGAAAGTTGTAGAAAAAAATTAGAAAAAAAAAGTTTTTATGAAAATGACAATACAGAGATAATGATGCAAGAAAAGGTTACAGGGTATAGGTAGTCACATGACTCCCTGGTATATGTGATCATTACACGACGTGGAAATGGCATATCGGCAATATTAGGTTAGTAAGAGACAGAATTAGGTCACTGAGTGACCCAATTTTGTTGAAGCATGGGATATCTCGTTCATGAATGATACTTTGACACAAAAATGGTACACTATTTCGGACCGCTTTATCAGAATGTCTCTGCGGATTTTTTAAGTATTCTGTCGAATAAAACTTGATCCACAGAAACAAACATCATACCTTCAATCGAACTTCACAGAGGTCAACTGTACTTATATCTTGTAAATCTGCATTAAAATCCCCCAAATATATTATTTTTCGTCCTTGTCAAGTATTAGTAAAAGTTACGTTATCAGTGATTTTAAGAAGAGAAATCACACATTTATGTGATCTTTAATACATATTTACAAAATATAAGTATTTAAAAAATAGTTTATTTATCCCAGATAAGGTGGGGCGGGGGTGGAATAATCATAACCCATGCCCTAAGTGCCTGTTTGTGCGTATGCCTAAGGAGGCCGAGTACAATTATTTTTTCCCTAGTGATTTCAATCAAATTTGTGTCAATAATGAGTTGTATGTTGGACATTTTATTGAGAAAACAAAAATAATGAACTTTTCCATATTTTTGCCGTAGCATTTTCAATCTTCAATATATGTGGAAGTCATAGGCTCATATGACAATAAAATGCATAGGTCACCATTCATATAGATCCGAGTTTCCTCATTGCATCATTTGTGGCTCTCTTAAAACACTAACGCACAAGTTTGAAGATGAAACCTTATAATTTTGTTTGCAACTTCCTCATTGTACAAGAACTAACGAAATCTCCCGAAATAATCTGTTAGACATCTATCATGATGGAAATCGAAAAAAAAATGATTAGGAAACGTTTCAAAGAATATATTTGAGAACTCGTTGTTAATGGTGATTTTGTGCGCGTGAATCAGATGTTTGAATGCTGCATTATCAATGATGCTATCGGAAAGTTTAATTATGTGTAAACACCAATAGCTCCACATATACCTCAACTATGGGGAAAATATACATAACAGAGACATAGGACACAATCCAAAAACACCAGTCATAGGACACAATCCAAAAACACCAGAGTCATAGGACACAACCACAAACACCAGAGTCATAGGACACAACCACAAACACCAGAGTCATAGGACACAACCACAAACACCAGGATCACAGGACACAATCCAAAAACACCAGAGTCATAGGACACAACCACAAACACCAGAGTCATAGGACACAACCACAAACACCAAAGTCATAGGACACAACCACAAACACCAGAGTCATAGGACACAATCACAAACACCAGAGTCATAGGACACAACCACAAACACCAGAGTCATAGGACACAATCCAAAAACACCAGGATCATAGGACACAATCCACAAACACCAGAGTCATAGGACACAACCACAAACACCAGAGTCATAGGACACAACCACAAACACCAGAGTCATAGGACACAACCACAAACACCAGAGTCATAGGACACAACCACAAACACCAAAGTCATAGGACACAACCACAAACACCAGAGTCATAGGACACAATCACAAACAGCAGAGTCATAGGACACAACCACAAACACCAGAGTCATAGGACACAACCACAAACACCAAAGTCATAGGACACAACCACAAACACCAGGGTCATAGGGCACAACCACAAACACCAGGATCACAGGACACAATCCAAAAACACCAGAGTCGTAGGACACAACTGCAAACACCAGAGTCAAAGGGCACAACCACAAACACCAGGATCATAGGACACAATCCAAAACACCAGAGTCGTAGGACACAACAAAAAACACCAGGGTCATAGGGCACAACCACAAACAACAGGATCATAGGACACAACCACAAACACCAGATTCATAGGACACAATCCAAAACACCAGAGTCGTAGGACACAACTAAAAACACCAGGGTCATAGGGCACAACCACAAACACCAGAGTCGTAGGACATAACCACAAACACTAGAGTCATAGGACACAATCCCAAAACACCAGAGTCGTAGGACACAACCAAAAACACCAGGATCATAGGACACAACTACAAACACCAGAGTCATAGGACACAACCACAAACACCAGGATCATAGGACACAACCACAAACACCAGGATCATAGGACACAACCACAAACTCCAGAGTCATAGGATACAACCAAAAACACCAGAGTCGTAGGACACAACTGCAAACATCAGAGTCATAGAGCACAACCACAAACACCAGGATCATAGGACACAACCACAAACACCAGAGTCATAGGACACAATCCAAAAACACCAGAGTCATAGGACACAACCAAAAACACCAGATTCATAGGACACAACCACAAACACCAAGATCATGGGACACAAACCACAAACACCAGAGTCATAGGGCACAACCACAAACACCAGAGTCATAGGACACAACCACAAACACCAGCATCATAGGACACAACCACAAACACCAGAGTCATAGGATACAACCTCAAACACCAGAGTCATAGGGCACAACTACAAACACCAGAGTCGTAGGACACAACCAAAACACCAGGATCATAGGACACAACCACAAACACCAGAGTCATAAGACACAACCACAAACACCAGGATCATAGGACACAATCCAAAAACACCAGGATCACAGGACACAACCACAAACACCAGGATCATAGGACACAATCCAAAAACACCAGGTCGCTGAGTTTAATATTGTGGGTGTGTGTGGGGGTGGGGGCTATCATTTTACATATTTGTAGGTAGGCCCAAGCACTCTTATATCAAAATATCTAGGAAGGGTATTGAAATACCCCAACAGATGTGGTCTGATACATAGAAATTACGTAATTTGTAATGGGAAAACATCCGCGTTTTTTGCTTTGCTCATAGCTTGATGAAATAGGGATGGGATATTTTGTTCCCAACGAAATATTCTGTAACATTGCACATTAAAATCTCCTCTCAATCCACATCGTCACATGTATATACAATATCTCGAAATATATATTGCATTATAACAGAAATGACATAATTTTATGGGAGACAATAACATGGTTTGAATACAAAAATGTCACATTGCACAAGACGGAATGTGAGGTTAGTGTGGTGTCAACATTATATTGTAGTATAGAAAATGATTTAAATAGTTTTGTAAAGCTGGTGTTTGTGTGGTTCAATGAGAAATGAGCGATGTACGATAGATATGCATCCGATTTTATTTATATTAATTTTATTATTTTTGTTATCGCTATCACTTTTCCAATTTTATTTCGTGTCAACTAGAACAAAGCAAACTCACAGGAAAAAAATATTTTGAACCATAGTGACATTTAATCACTTAACCACATTGACATGTAATCATGTAACTACAGTAAAATGTAATCACATAACCACAGTGAAATGTAATCACGTAACTACAGTGAAATGTAATCACATAACCACAGCGACATGTAATCATGTAACTACAGTAAAATGTAATCACATAACCACAGTGAAATGTAATCACGTAACTACAGTGAAATGTAATCACATAACCACAGTGACATGTAATCATGTAACTACAGTGAAATGTAATCACATAACCAAAGTGAAATGTAATCACGTAACTACAGTGAAATGTAATCACATAACCACATTGACATGTAATCACTTAAATACATTGACATGTAATCACTTAACCACATTGACATGTAATCACTTAACCACATTGACACTTCTCTTTCTTTGTTGATATATGTACACATTTGTATTTTCATATTTCCCCTTGATCGGAAATAAAATACTCACACGCAAATGTAGGACAAATATATGAGCATAATAACACTTATCAAAATCAATAACCTCAATCTGTCATTATGTTTAGGACAATGTTAAAGTCCTTCAAACTGAAAATCGTCTGAAAGCATCTTCGCTGGCCTTCTCAAATCTTCTGACATCATCTCAAATCGTAACAACCTATCTTCCAACATTTTTTATCATCCTTAAAATTTACTATGGTTGACCAGGAATTAAAAATCTTTTAGTCTCTGATTAAAACAAGCCACCGTTTTAAAAAAAATATATATCGTTCATATTTTACGACTTCATGAAAGTGAAACGATGCTGACAATTGTGGAGAACACAATCATTCAATTTGTACTCAGAAATATATGAGGGTATGAACTGCAACGTTTTATTATCGCATACTTAGTGAAATATTGTATTTCATGAATTCCACTTCGTTTATGTATATCATTATATTTTCATTTAAATCAGAGTTCCCAGTTGTTAAAATAGGCGAACTCTATTTATAGAGGTTAATACGCGCATTGTTCATAACTGCATTGAGTTCATGAGGAAATGACTACCACTACTATCTCGTGAGGATATGGATTAGAACAAGTCGTCAGTACTACTTGCTCGTCCGTCGATCAGATGAGACCGAAAACAAAACGAGACCGCATATCACAACAAGTGTGGCACAAGAAAGATTGCTTTCTGCTTAAAGACCGAAAGCACCGAGCATAGGCCTAAATTTTGCAGCTCGTCACCGGCGATGGTGACGTCTACATACGAGTGAAAAATCATTATAAATGATAGGGGATTTGTCTTCTACTAAAGAAATGTCAGACAAATTTAATTTAAATTTATTTTGTCCATGTCTGACTCAGATGATGAGTTGTTTACTCAATTCCTGAACATGGGAGTTCTTCAACAGGGTGTGGAGGTAAATGTTCATGATCTTAATGAGGGTAAACCTGGAGAACTTTCAACTGAAAAGGATTGTCTAACCATAACATATCCCTTTGAAAACAATACTCTGACGAATACAAAAAAAGGAAGATCCTGTTAATCTTAATGTGAAATCCAATGAATTTAAACAGCTATTATAAAGTATAGTCATCATTTCTGAATCCATGTAGTCCTGAAAGGAAGAGATTTAAGAAAGTTTCCACTGATGATATGGAACGACTGATCCAGTCAAGACAACCTGCATCCACAAGAAGACACACAATGTGGAGATTAAGGATATTTCAGGATATATATATATATATATATATATATATATATATATATATATATATATATACAATCTCACATTAAGATGCTGATAGTGGCATATGTGTTAAAAAACATAAAGTGCCAATGTTTGGTGTATTTTACAAACATACAAACTAATAACCCTTCACGTTACACAATGCCACTTTCTGAAAAGAAAAAAATAATAAAATTACACACACAATGTGTTGTAGATTGGAACTGTGACGTGTATGGGGATCCTGTAGATATGGAAACAGTTGATGTTGTGAGCCTGTCCACCAGACTTGCACAGTTTTACTGTGAAGGACGGCCCAAAGATAAAGGCCCAAATTCTTAGGAAACCTTGCATCACAAGAACACACTGTTGAATATCAGGGCAGCCATCAACCGCCATCTTGCTGACCTAAAGAGAAACATAAGTATTGTCAAGGATACGGAGTTTAGGACAGCAAATAACATATTGGATGGGTTGTTTAAGGAGCGCAAAAAACTGGAGCTATCAGTGCCAACGAAACACTATAGAGCTATATGATCTGAAGAAAATCTCTATTTACCTGCAGGGGGCCACAAATTCCGATGTAATTCTCAGGCATGCAGTGTGGCATTTCCTGTTCATCCACTTTGTGTCAAGAGGCTTAGAATTCCACCATCAGCTCAAAATCAACGGTTTTGAATTTCAAACTGATGATACAGGTTTCTACGCTGCCCAGAAACACGAAACAATACAGAAAATCACCAAGGAGGGCTTGCACAAGCAGACAGTCGTATGGATAAGCGAATGAATGCTATTGATATCATTTGTTGATCTGTAAAGTTGGTGCGTCTCCTTATTAAAAAGAAAACAGAGCTGCCACCCACTTGTTCAACCAGTATAGACGAGACACATTCCTTGATCCTGATGTCTGATTCGCTCCTAAACCCCTCACAGAGAGGACGTTTTCCAACATCTTGCAGGAGATCTGTCAAGTTGCTGGTGTAGAAACACGGTAGGGCTCGAAATTAACGCAAGTCCGTCAGTCCGAGACTGATTGCTTTTCTGGCGGATTGACTTATATTTGTCCCGACCAGTTCGATCGGACTGACAATATTTTTAACTTCGTTTGGGAAATCCACCTTTTAATTCTAAATGAATATCTGAGACTCCTCAGTACTTATTAGGGGAACTCGCATACTAAATATAGATTTTATTTGGAGGATCTCGGTCCAGGTGATTGGAGCGAGATCTTCGTCAAGGTGTTTAGAGCGAGACAAAATTTGAAAAATGGCGTCACAACGCACGTTGTGGGGGTTCGTAAGCGGAGGGAAACCAGAAAAAGGAAAAGCTGGAAGTAAAAAACAAGAAGACGAAGACCGTGAGTACGAAATGAAATGCGCCCGTTCTTTCCAGTCACACTGGAAGAAAGGCAGGGACTGGTTATCCATTAATGAAAACCAAACATCCATGTCCTGCATCCTTTGCAGAAAATATGCGCACACTCAGTCAGATAAGGACAGTTGTTGGAGAGTGTTGGAAAAAGAAATTCGAAGGAATTCCATGGGTTTACTTTGGAGGAAAATCAGGGAAGGGTTACAGATTCAACAGATGTTCGAAAAACTGTCATTGAGAAGTTGAAGACATGCCTAATCAAACGATTTAATACAGAACAGAATGATCTTCTAACAGCTAGCACGATTGCAGATTTTACACAATGGCCTGTATTTTAGTTATGCTGAAATGCAGTACTATGGATAAAGTAAGATGAAGTTAATTGTACAAAGCTTGATTTCTTACTGAGTAATCAGTGTAAATCTTATTTTAACTTGCGGTTATTGCTGGATCACTTTGGTGGATTGATTGATTGATTATTTATTGCTTTCCGCCACACTTAACAATTTTCAGTTATCTGGTGGCGTCCAGTTTTTGTTGGTGGAGGAGAGAACCCAGATACAATGTACCTGGGAGGAGACCACCGACCTTCCGCAAGTAAACTGGGAAACTTGCTCACATAACGCCGCAGCCGAGATTCGAACACGTGCCGACAGAGGTGAGAAGCCTTGTGATTTTGAGCCCGATGCTCTAACCACTCGGCCACGGAGGCCCCTCCACTTTGGTGGAGTTCTTTCAGAAGCTGAGTTTAATCTTAATACGAAGTGCCTATGGAATGGACCCTCCTGAAGAGCAGTATCAATCATTGATTGCCGTATTTTCTACAGTTATTTTCCAATATTATAAAATTGTTTATCTGATGTTTTTTTAGTGGATGTGTCATTGAGATAGATATCCACAAGTATAACAAAGATCACTCCAATATCTCAGCCTTCAATAAAATCTGTCTGAATCACAACAAAAAATATCATATCTCAGCCTTGGTAGGTTTGCTGGTCATCTCGCCTGCTTCTTCAGCTGATGCAGAGCGTGTGTTTATTGAAATGAAAATGAAAAAGACAGACTGGAGGTGTTCATTCCGGATCTTTGTATTGAATGACCTTTTGTTGTTGCATTTAAACAAATTGAATGAACTTCAATAAAATCTGTCAATGTCTGAATCACAACAAAAAAATATCATGATTTATTTGAATAACTCTGGACTGGTCATTTGTTCTGCGGACTGATTAATTTGATACCCTATCAGTCCGGTTGGACTGGTGACATAAAAAGTTAGTTTCAAGCCCTGCACGGTATACTCCCCATTGCGTGAGAGCTTCAGCCATCACCTATTTGAAAAAAATCAGGGTTCGAAGCCAGACACATCATGTTCATGTCCAATCACCGGAACGAGAGCTCTCTGAGATCCTATAACAGGACACTCTCGTCAACTCAAAAGTCAATGAGTAACGCACTGTCAACAAGGATCACTGCTGTTACACTTCATAAATCCGGAACAACCGTCCATGCCGCTCGCCTTGACACCACCTGATTGCACGCCCGATTGGTCGTTACTTTCATTGTCAACGTCCCGCTCCCAGCGCTCACCTAACCTTGAAAATGTCATCAAAAACTAGACTTCAATTCTTGAAGAATCAATCCATCACATAATCAATCCATCATATGATCTCTTCAGTGAGTCAACTTTCACCTTTAATTTCAAGTGACACGAAAAGCCATGCTTTCGACAGAACATTCAATATGGCGCTTAACGACCGGATTACTGTGTTGTGATTTATCACTACGATCTACATATTTCTTTGAATTTGCTATATAAGTTGAAATGTCTATCATGCTTTGCTTTTTCAAACTTAAAATGTTAAACAAAATAATTTCTAAGTTACAAAATATAAAACATTTTTTTCTTTTCTGTAATACAAAAATCCAGCATTATATTCTTCACTCAAAATCTAAAAAAAAAAAATTAAATAAATAAATAAAAAACGCGGTGAACACCATTCCGGTTGTTCTATGAAAAGGCCACGGTTAGTAACAGTATTCAATCTCGTATTCCTGTTTGCATACGCCCCGATTCAGTTGTTAAAAATGTTAAATTTGAATTGTATCATTGAAATACACTCTCTGAAAATATAAATATAAGCATTGAATTAATATTTTTGGTTATGAATCGTGTCATAACACGGTCGGGATGATCTGACAATTTTTCAAAACGTTCTTCAAATTGTCAGAACATCCTGTCCGTGTTATGACACGATGCATATCCAAAATATTAATTCAATGCTAAACCGATGCGTTTTATAATCCTAGGTGAGTTAATCCTCAGTGGGAAGATGTATCTTCAGTGTTCAACTCTTTAGTGTTTTTTTGGTTTTTTTTATTTTCAAATAAACACCCATAGTGTAGTCAGTAGTCACCGTTTGTTTAGATTTCACACAGTGTTTGCAGTTTTTGACACTCACTCTGTTCAGTCTTCTACAGGGTTGCTTATGTACCAAGATTGTCCTAAACTAGCGGCGATCAGGACATCAAGGGCCGCTGTGACATCTCGCTTTGATATATTGGAAACGTGGCCATTTTCTGAAAGTCAGACTTTGCTTCATGTACGAAAACATAAAACTTTCACGATCGTCATATAAAAATTACATTGCTTTAATGCAAATAACAAAGAATTTACATAAATATTGTGTGGTCAGAATCTTTAATCTGCACTGTTTGTGTACATTTTCTATATTTTGTACTGAATGCGCTATATAGTTTTACGCCATACAATCAGTCTGAACTCATGATTATTGAATTATTTCAAAAAGTAAAAGACAACCTACTGTAAGTGTCAATCACTGTTTTTCACTCTTCTAGGAAATTTAAAGAGATGAATTAAAAGTGCCATGATCTGGAACGACCTTCTTGTGTAATAATCCACGTAAGGTTTGTAATAGAGATTTCGCATTATAAGCTCCAATTTATTGGTAGAAATTAGGGAATAATATTTCATTCGTGACCTGCTGTATAATATCAAGTTTTAAATCTACGTTTACTGTTGAATGTCAGAGAATAATTCAATATCAGTATACTACATATCTATTCGCAAGAACACTGTTCCAGCTTACCATTGCGGTAAAATGCCCTACCTCTAAGTTGCAGGTCTGCATTATCATTCTCTTGATGTCAAAACCCGGATTGTGGCAATGAAATCATGCAGACATCCTGATTTATTTCTCAGTATTTTGATGCCCTATTGTCAGTACCATTCATGATCTGGGTATTCACAATGCCTATTTGTTTAAGTCTTATGAGCATCATTGAAATTTTCTTGAAAAATGAATATAAAGAACAATCACCTTGGAGTGCAGGGCAAATACGGACCCCCCCCCCCCCCCCCTGTTAGAATATGAGTGGTAGCATCTGGTGTGCCAGTAGTTGTGTGTACGCAGTGTTCATAAAATTGTGTGCGTTAAGAAAAATGTGGGTGAGGGTATGTGGTAAATGGATTGTGTATGGGTGGTGATATGTGGCGTATAGGTGGTAGTATGTGGTATGTGGATCGTAGTTTGTGGTGTATGGGTGGTGGTATGTGGAGTATGAGTGATAGATTGTGGTGTATGGGTGGTGATATATGGTGTATAGGTGGTGGTGGTTTGTGGTGTATAAATTGTGGTAAGTGGTGTATGGGTGGTAGTATATGGTGTATATGTAGCGGTTTGTGGTGTATGGGTGGTGGTATATGATGTAAGAACGGTGGTTTGTGATGTACAAGAGGGGTATGGGTGGTAGAATATGCTGTATAGGTGGAAGTGTGTGGTGTACGAGTGGTGTGTAGTGTATAAGTTGCGGTGTATGAGTGGGAGTGATAGTGTTAATAAGAATGTGAGTGGTGCTATGAGTATGGTAGTGGTACTATGAAATTTCTACAGTTATTTTCCAATATTATAAAATTGTTTATCTGATGTTTTTTTAGTGGATGTGTCATTGAGATAGATATCCACAGGAAGTATAACAAAGATCATTCCAATATCTCAGCCTTCAATAAAATCTGTCTGAATCACAACAAAAAATATCAAATCTCAGCCTTGGTAGGTTTGCTGGTCATCTCGCCTGCTTCTTCAGCTGATGCAGAGCGTGTGTTTATTGAAATGAAAATGAAAAAGACAGACTGGAGGTGTTCATTCCGGATCTTTGTATTGAATGACCTTTTGTTGTTGCATTTAAACAAATTGAATGAACTTCAATAAAATCTGTCAATGTCTGAATCACAACAAAAAAATATCATGATTTATTTGAATAACTTCAAGAAATATGCTTGAAAACTCTGGACTGGTCATTTGTTCTGCGGACTGATTAATTTGATACCCTATCAGTCCGGTTGGACTGGTGACATAAAAAGTTAGTTTCAAGCCCTGCACGGTATACTCCCCATTGCGTGAGAGCTTCAGCCAGCACCTATTTGAAAAAAATCAGGGTTCGAAGCCAGACACATCATGTTCATGTCCAATCACCGGAACGAGAGCTCTCTGAGATCCTATAACAGGACACTCTCGTCAACTCAAAAGTCAATGAGCAACGCACTGTCAACAAGGATCACTGCTGTTACACTTCATAAATCCGGAACAACCGTCCATGCCGCTCGCCTTGACACCACCTGATTGCACGCCCGATTGGTCGTTACTTTCATTGTCAACGTCCCGCTCCCAGCGCTCACCTAGCCTTGAAAATGTCATCAAAAACTAGACTTCAATTCTTGAAGAATCAATCCATCACATAATCAATCCATCATATGATCTCTTCAGTGAGTCAACTTTCACCTTTAATTTCAAGTGACACGAAAAGCCATGCTTTCGACAGAACATTCAATATGGCGCTTAACGACCGGATTACTGTGTTGTGATTTATCACTACGATCTACATATTTCTTTGAATTTGCTATATAAGTTGAAATGTCTATCATGCTTTGCTTTTTCAAACTTAAAATGTTAAACAAAATAATTTCTAAGTTACAAAATATAAAACATTTTTTTCTTTTCTGTAATACAAAAATCCAGCATTATATTCTTCACTCAAAAACTAAAAAAAAAAAATTAAATAAATAAATAAAAAACGCGGTGAACACCATTCCGGTTGTTCTATGAAAAGGCCACGGTTAGTAACAGTATTCAATCTCGTATTCCTGTTTGCATACGCCCCGATTCAGTTGTTAAAAATGTTAAATTTGAATTGTATCATTGAAATACACTCTCTGAAAATATAAATATAAGCATTGAATTAATATTTTTGGTTATGAATCGTGTCATAACACGGTCGGGATGATCTGACAAGTTTTCAAAACGTTCTTCAAATTGTCAGAACATCCTGTCCGTGTTATGACACGATGCATATCCAAAATATTAATTCAATGCTAAACCGATGCGTTTTATAATCCTAGGTGAGTTAATCCTCAGTGGGAAGATGTATCTTCAGTGTTCAACTCTTTAGTGTTTTTTTGGTTTTTTTTATTTACAAATAAACACCCATAGTGTAGTCAGTAGTCACCGTTTGTTTAGATTTCACACAGTGTTTGCAGTTTTTGACACTCACTCTGTTCAGTCTTCTACAGGGTTGCTTATGTACCAAGATTGTCCTAAACTAGCGGCGATCAGGACATCAGGGGCCACTGTGACATCTCGCTTTGATATATTGGAAACGTGGCCATTTTCTGAAAGTCAGACTTTGCTTCATGTACGAAAACATAAAACTTTCACGATCGTCATATAAAAATTACATTGCTTTAATGCAAATAACAAAGAATTTACATAAATATTGTGTGGTCAGAATCTTTAATCTGCACTGTTTGTGTACATTTTCTATATTTTGTACTGAATGCGCTATATAGTTTTACGCCATACAATCAGTCTGAACTCATGATTATTGAATTATTTCAAAAAGTAAAAGACAACCTACTGTAAGTGTCAATCACTGTTTTTCACTCTTCTAGGAAATTTAAAGAGATGAATTAAAAGTGCCATGATCTGGAACGACCTTCTTGTGTAATAATCCACGTAAGGTTTGTAATAGAGATTTCGCATTATAAGCTCCAATTTATTGGTAGAAATTAGGGAATAATATTTCATTCGTGACCTGCTGTATAATATCAAGTTTTAAATCTACGTTTACTGTTGAATGTCAGAGAATAATTCAATCAGTATACTACATATCCATTCGCAGGAACATTGTTCCAGGTTACCATTGCGGTAAAATGCCCTACCTCTAAGTTGCAGGTCTGCATTATCATTCTCTTGATGTCAAAACCCGGATTGTGGCAATGAAATCATGCAGACATCCTGATTTATTTCTCAGTATTTTGATGCCCTATTGTCAGTACCATTCATGATCTGGGTATTCACAATGCCTATTTGTTTAAGTCTTATGAGCATCATTGAAATTTTCTTGAAAAATGAATATAAAGAACAATCACCTTGGAGTGTAGGGCAAATACGGACCCCCCCCCCCCCCCCTGTTAGAATATGAGTGGTAGCATCTGGTGTGCCAGTAGTTGTGTGTACGCAGTGTTCATAAAATTGTGTGCGTTAAGAAAAATGTGGGTGAGGGTATGTGGTAAATGGATTGTGTATGGGTGGTGATATGTGGCGTATAGGTGGTAGTATGTGGTATGTGGATCGTAGTTTGTGGTGTATGGGTGGTGGTATGTGGAGTATGAGTGATAGATTGTGGTGTATGGGTGGTGATATATGGTGTATAGGTGGTGGTGGTTTGTGGTGTATAAATTGTGGTAAGTGGTGTATGGGTGGTAGTATATGGTGTATATGTAGCGGTTTGTGGTGTACGGGTGGTGGTATATGATGTAAGAACGGTGGTTTGTGATGTATAAGAGGGGTATGGGTGGTAGAATATGCTGTATAGGTGGAAGTGTGTGGTGTACGAGTGGTGTGTAGTGTATAAGTTGCGGTGTATGAGTGGGAGTGATAGTGTTAATAAAAATGTGAGTGGTGCTATGAGTATGGTAGTGGTACTATGAAATATTACAGAGAGAGCAATCCGATTAATATTGTTGTACAAAGAAATGTAAAACTAAAGAATCAGATAGACGTATTAGTGGAAGTGGTGTTAGGAAGTAAATTTGGGAGATGGCATTTGGTGTATAGGTAGTAGAATATGGTGTATAAATGGTGATATAGTGGTGGAATGTGGTGTATGGGTGGTGGTATGTGGTGCATTAGTGGTGGTGTATTGGTGATGATATTTAGTGTATGTGTGATGGTTTGTAGTACATTAGTGGTGGTTTGGGATGTATGGTTGGTAGTATGTGGTATATAGGCATTAAGGAAAATTTGGGTGCTACGTGCAAAATATTAACAATATTTGATTAGTATTGTTATACAAAGAAATCTAAAACTAAAGACCTAGTTCGGTAGATGTGTTATTCCAAGTGGTGTTTGAAAACGAAGTGATGGCATCTGGTCTGCCAGTAGTGGTGTGTTGGTGGTATTGATTATAATGGGTGGTAGTATGTAGTGTATGTGTGGTGGTGATGGATTGTGGTATGTGGGTTATGAATGATGATTTGTGTGTATGGGTTGTGGTATGTGGTGTATGGGTGGTGGTATGTAGTGTATGTGTGGTGGTGGTGTAGGGTATGGGTGATGGTGGTGGTATATGGTGTATAGGTGGTGGTGTGTAGGGTGGTGGTGGTGGTGGTATATGGTGTATAGGTGGTGGTGTGTAGGGTATGGGTAGTATATAAAGAACCCACACTCCAACATTCATTCATTCACCTTTATGCATTGAAGCAGTTGTGATTTTTGAGTGCTCAGAGTGTGATGCTGTATTTTCCCGTAGAGATGCCATTATACGTCATAGAAGACAAAAACATACGGACAGCGATGATGGAGAGGATATTGACATGACTGATGCATCTCCAACCCACAGCGACACCGACAGTAACGCAAAGGAAGACGATATCGTCTTTCCCAGGATGGCACAGAAAGCGCGAAAACATAATATTGCAGAATGGCAGAAGGGAAACGAGAAATATTTCAACCAAAACATGTCAGAAAAGAATGCCAGTAAGAGGGCAGACGAAAAGACAAAAGGTGAAACTTAGCAACAATTTAGAAAACTGTATCACCCTCTATGATACGTACAGGTCACTGATGCCATCGATGGATTCGTGTCATACAATCATGGGCTGAAGAAATCTATAGAGATGGTTCTTCGCAAAAACAAATATTTACTAGAATCTTATCTAGATAAATACGGCAGTGATGAAGACGATGAGGAAGACGACGAGGAGGAAGATGAGAAGGAAGTGAACTGATCTGATAGAATCTCTGTGCTCAGCCACAAATGAACACTGTCTTTAGAGACTTCATTCAAAATTGAATTCTATACTTGAGGGAAGAGATTACCTCTTACTGATCAATTGATATCTTTATCAATAATAATGTATTGGAATAAAAATTGCAAACTACAATAAAAAATGCGTTTTTGTTTCTTACAACATGGGTCTTCCTAACCAAACACACATGACAAAAATGTATACAGATATAAAGAGACCGCAATCTTGATCATTTCCATCATTTGGTTTTTACTTGACTCTCTCCAGTGATAGATCTAGAGAAGGCTTTCAAAAGAATACGGCCGCTCAATTTAAAATTGTATTACCAGAATCCCTGCATTTGTTGTTGTTTTGCTGTTTTCCGCCACACTCAACAATTTTTCAATTACCTGGTGGCGTCCAGTTTTTATTGGTGGAGGAGAGAACCTAGATACAAAGTACCCGGGAAGAGACCACCGGCCTTCCGAAAGTAAACTGGCAAACTTTTTCATATATATCGGCGCGAGCGAGGTTCGAACCCGCGCCGACTAGAGGTCAGAGACCTTGTGATTTTGAGCGCGATGCTCTAACCATTCGGCCACGGAGGCCCCCTCAATCCCTGGATTTAACGGTCAAGAATGGGAATTCGCTTAACCGAAATGATATATTCTAATTCATTGAAAAACATCACGCAAACATAACGTAGGACGAGTCTTATTTTGACAACCTTGTCCTTCAAAATTACACTGTCCATGTTAACGATCTTAATATTTTTAAATGGGACAGATATCAATTGAAAAAAATAAACTCGGTTGTTTTAAACCAATGTCCTGTACTGGTGGATTGGACTCATACGCATTGGACTCATCTCATTGATGTCAACGGCATGAGGGATATTATCCGAATTCACTTTAGATCCTGAACTCACATTCATTCCACAGCTTTAACCAATGGAATCAATGAAAGGTTGGAAAGAACGTTGAAAAAACATGCAAAACGCTCAGTGATCCTAGGGAAGAAAGTTTCATGAAATTAGTCTATTTCGACAAATATGATCGAGTGATGTATCAGATTAAGGGTCTCTGCTATTAATCTCAAATCTGACAACTACATTATATGACAAGTGTGATGTCTTCAATCATCAACTTTCCATATCTATGTAGTAATTTACCACTTTCGCCTGTTTATGGTGTGTATATCTCCCAGTTGATTCCACACGCGAGAACATGCCATGCGTATGAGAATTTTTTAAAGCAAGGTCAACTACTGACAAGAAAGTTGACGTTGCGGGGTTATAAGGAATCTCGATTGAAGTCGTCATTTCGCAAATTTTACGGTCGCTATAATGACCTTGTTTGCGATTACAAAGTGTCTCTGGGACATATGTTGAATGATTTGTTTCATACCCTTTGTTAGACTGTCATTTTTCATACTAACTTTGACTACGGGTAATACAGTATACCTAATTTCAACTAAGGGCTCACGGCGGATGTGACCGGTCAGCAGAGGATGCTTAATCCTCCGTGGCGCCTGACCCTACCTTCGCTTTGTCGGAGGTCCGTGTTGCCCTACACTGGAACTTGTATATGTCTTTGGGATTTATGATTACGATTTACACATTGTTTACTTCGCCATTCGATATCTATGGCCCGACATGCCTTCATTAAAGGACACTTTTGTTTCCCCGATATAAATGAGCCCGCATAGACTACATTCAATAGATATTGTGCAGTGAGATATTTATACAAGTCTTTATTTTTGCATTAATGCAATTTATTTTCTGATATGACGATCGCAAAAGTTTTATGTTTTTCTACATGAAGCAAAGTCTGACTTTCAGCCGCTTTTTCAACATATCAAGACGAAATGTCACAGCGGCCCTTGATGTCCTGATCGCCGCGAGTTTAGGACGGTCTCGGTACATAAGCAACCTGTAGAGGACTGAGCAGAGTGAGTGTCAACAACTGCAAACACTGTGTGAAATCTAAACAAACGGTGACTACTGACTACACTATGGGTGTTTGTTTGAAAATTATAAAACCATCACAGAGGAGGTGAACACTGAAGATACATCTTCTCACTGAGGATTGAAATACCGAGGATTATTAAACGCTGCATAAACTTATCAACACATCTTACCAATGAAGATTAAACACCGAAGATTACTATGTATCAGCGCTCTCGGTCGATCTTACATCGTCATTGCTATTGTGACGTGATAGCGCTCTCGGCTTTATCGATTTTCCAGGCGATCGCTAATAGTTTGTTCTTATATCTATCTGCCTTTCAGAAAATAACCGTTTTCCAAGAAGCGAATCGTTAACATAATACACTAAGCTAGATGATACAGCCAGATTTCTCGATCACCGCGAGTCACGGATAATCTTGGTACAGTAGACTGAGGAAAATTAGTTTTTTGCGAACACTGTGTACAATCGGAGTTCTTAGCAAACTATGGACTTCAACAGTGTGCAAAAACTGTTTTCACAAAGTGTAAGCGTTTAAAAATGTTTATTCTTTAAAACAAAACCAACAAAATATCGCAAAATTTAGGAAATACCATGGGTTCAACATGTACCTCTTTTATGGATTTTTACGAAATAACACTAAGTAAACATAACTCTCATCGATTTTTAGGAAATAATACGGAGTAAACGCAAAGCTCTAACCGCGCCTGCATCCGGTGTGCACCCGATATCTGATGTCTCCTTGATCCCTGCTCTCGAGTGAACCACTGACGCGGGAAAAACTTGACCCCAAATGTGCACTCACTTGACCCACCCATCAATTGATTGATTATCTATTGTTTAAAGTCCCGCTTAAGAATTTTTCAGTCATATGGAGACGTCATTATTGACGGTGAAGGGCTGCAAATTGAGGCCTATGCTCGACGCTCAGAGCCTTTCAGCAGGAAGGGATCTTTATCGTGCCACACCTGCTGTGACACGGGACCTCGGTTTTGCGGTCTAATCCGAAGGACCGCCCCATTTAGTCGCCTCTTACGACAGGCAAGGGGTACTGAGGATCTATTCTAATACCACGGATCCCCACGGGGCCCCACCCGTCAATAATAATAAATAAATAAATAAAATCAAATATAATAGAATAAAAAAACTAGCAACAACATTATAAGAATTCCCCAAAATACAATTAAAAAACATCACAATAAACTACATTAAATTATAAATGACATCGTGTAGATCCGGTCTTCCATTTAGGTCAACACTTTTTTATTTGGTGTAAAATCCTATTTGCGTCAATGCAATTTGTAAATTCCCCTGATAATTCAGCTGTCACCTGCTCACACCTGTTGCTCACGAACTATATAAAGGTAAATACAAACGCCGTCAGTTGACGATGCTTAGATTTCCCAACATGAATAGAATACTGGTGTTTTTGTATTTTTCCGTTTGTGTGTTTTTCGTCTCTGAGGCCTGTAAATGTGCCGTCAGACATCCTCAAAGTGTTTTCTGTCAGTCAGATTACGGTATGGTTGTTTCGTACTCAAGGAATAAACATGGTGATCAAATCCAAATATAATTTTTCATTAATTTGATTTTTTTCCCCCTATCTTTTTCTGACTACCATTGATGCTTCTAAACAAGTAATACAGATAATAACAAAGACAGATAATGAGTTCATGACCTTTCTAGTGAACTTTACTAACACTTTCACGTATTCATTAGAAAGTGGTTATCTTACTTTGTGTTTTTTCTACTGTAGTAATCCAGGGTAAAGTGCTACGTGAAGAACCGGTCGACTCCTGGAGAAAACGGTACCAAGTGAAAGTCCAAGAAAACTTCAAGGTATACACAATCACTGTATGTAACTCAAAATTAGGCGAGACACTTACGTAGCGGTCATTGTCCAATCAGGTGATCAAGTAATATTTTTTTGTGTGTATCCCCGTACAGAGCGGATATGCTGATCCAATGGGCGGTTCCAAAGTTTGGATTTATACTCCATCACAATCAGCGGCCTGCGGAGTAACGTTTGACATCGGCAGCAAATACGTCATAGCGGGTAAATATAATTTGCTAGCTTTTAGAAAGAAGGAAATGATCACGTGGTTTTCATATATGTATTTTTCTTACGGATTTATTGCATATAAAAGGAAGCAAAGATAATAGTGATCAACCTCATCAATCTTAGGTGATTAGAGGAGTAAGCATCCCCAGTCAACCGGTAAGCATGTATCTCGATCGAGGGCTCAGGCGGGTGTGAACGGCCAACAAAGGGATGAGTTCTCCTCCTAGGCAGCTAATCCCACATTTGGAATAACCAGATATCCGTGTTTGCCCAACTCTTAATTGTGTATTCCGTGCAGGGGTTATAAGAATTATCACTGTTCGTTATCTTCACTTTCTCATTAAATACTTTATCATGCTATAGAGATCCCTATAAATAAACCAATAACTGACGGTTACACGCTTGATATCTTATTCGTTAGGCTCAAGAACTATGGATGGCACTCTAGAGGCGAACACATGCTCGTGGAATGTTAAGGTGTCCAATCTGGCTATATTTCAACGTCAAGCTTTGAAAAACAAGTCGTATAAGACAAACTGCACATGCAAGGTATGTTGAAAAAGCCTGTACAATGTCTAAACATTATTTTCGTTATGAAAGCGTCATCTTTTTTCTTGATAACTACAAAATATTAAGCAACCCCCCAAACTCCACCCTCACCCCCCCCCCCCAACAAAACCCACCTGTGACTGGAATCAAGCATATTATACATCACTAGAGAACTCGTAGATTTAACGTCCAGAGCAGTGCGTTTGTAAGGATATACCTATAAGTATCAAATTTTGTCAGCACTTATAACACTATCTGTAATGAATGAAATTTTAAAAGTGCACATAATTTTTGTCGTTGAATACTTACATTGCATATTTCAGGATTAAAACTTAATAATAAAAAAACAAGGAGGGCATATCGTATTATTTTGACCCAGGTCCTACAGCTATAGTCGTGGGTTTCCTTACAAATCCCACTTACTTACAAATATAAACAAGTTGTAAGGTATATTTCAAACACATATATTCAGGTAGTTAAATGCAGAGAGAGAGAGAGAGAGAGAGAGAGAGAGAGAGAGAGAGAGAGAGTAAAAAGGAAAAAGACTATGAAACATGATGTGATAATAATTTTTGTTGTAGATTAGAGAATGTCCCCATGCTGTTTGCGAGAAAGGTGACGGCTGCCTGATTCCATATAGAAACTCAAACTGTTACCATAGAAACGCATTGTGTAAACAATCCGGTAGCACCTGTTCCTGGACAGCAAACACTTGTTGAATGATACATGACGGACTCTGAAAACACGGATATCTTCAATAAAGAATTTCAGAGTAGTGTTTTAGAACTGCCACTTCTGTAAACTCATTTCTTGCCAATGGTTTGGAGTTGAACTTTGTTAAACTTTCCTTAGTGATCACACGCTGCGCGCATGAATATGTTGCGATCAGCCGGATTCAATCGCCGGTGGTCAGACAGGTCAGTTAGTAGACCATCTGATTGGAGATTCAGGAGTCCCGGGTTTGAATTCCGGTCTGGTCCGTTGCATTTTCAACCTTCCTGTTACAGGTACAGATGTATTGTATAGCACTTATTCTGAAAGAAACGGTTTCATTTTAGCAGTTAGAATATTAATTTGTGATAGTGATCTTGATCTAGAATCGGTATCTTAAAAGTTATAAGATTTGTAATAATTTTGTAGATAATACAAAACAAAAATAAATAAATAAAACTATTAATAAGAAGAATGAGAAGAAGATTAGAAATATTTTGCCTATATTTCCGCATATAAAACTTTGATACCCTAATATGCCGGGAGGGGGGGGGGGGGGCGTGATTTTAACAGACTTAAATCTGCACCGTGTCAGAAAGCTTCAGTGCATATTTGCATTTCCCTAGAGAAGTAGTTCATGAGAAGGATTTTCAATGAACCAACCTTTTTTCTTTTATTTTTGCGACCATCTATACCTTGAAGAAGGTACGTTCCTTCATTTCAATAAACTTGAATTACTTTACCAAAGATAATTTGTACCAAGTTTGACTGGCATTCATCTGCTGGTTCTGGAGAAGATGTTTCAAAATTTGTTGATTGCTTATATATTGTTTAACATCCTACTCCAGAAGTTTTCACTCGCATTTGTCAGTATATTTTTCACTATCTTACTATCATCCATCCGCTTGGAGAAGGGCGTTGCCCTTCATTTGACCAAATGTGAATCCGCGTCATCCACGCATCCGTTTTGTCAAGTTTGATTGAAATTGGTCTAGTAGTTCTGGAGAAGAAGATGAAAACGTGAAAAGTTTACGCCGCCGCCGCCGACGACGACAACAGCACATTTTCCATACTTCAATATAATAAAGACGCTGATGCCCTCATTAGAAATGAAAAATTTGTAACGTATGAAATGGAATAAAATACTTGAATGTTAAAGGAGTATATGTATTGTTTTAATTGATTGTTATATAGTTTAGTCATCCATAGATTGTATCTGATATATAATGAATTGATGTGCTGACTTAACACTTTTATGATTAAAATATCGTACCGTATTATGACAATACATGTATAAATAATGCTGGGAAAACTAAAGATAACCACACTTACTAAAAGATTTGATATCCATAAAGATGTCTTTCCTTTTCCCTTGAATGTAGTAAGCCCGAAAATGTGCTATACTTCAAACACGTTTATAATCACGTGGATATTTTGTAGAACTGCAGGAGTTGAGGACAAAAGTAATTTAAAACTGAATTATTGTCACAACCAAATGGCGATAAATCATTTTTAAACCAAACGTTAGTCATTTTGAAATCAATTGTGAATATGATCGGAATGTAATATGACATAACGGAAGGGGCTGACGCTTACGAGAAATCCTTGTGTGTGTGCGTGACGAAATACACGCCATGTAATGTACATGTAAATATGAATTTCGTAAATTTCGTAATTCCGTCACAATCAGGTCACAATTACCGAATTTTACTGCAGAGATCCGTTCTCGGGAAATCCAAAGAAAAGTCACATACAAATATAGATTAAATTGTAATTTAAAGTACATTTCGTAGATCCGGTTTTCCATCTCGGTCAACTGGTTGATTATTTTGTGTTGTAAATCGTGTATGTATCTCCGTAATGTTTGGATGATTAATGTTTCTTTCAAGCATTACCTGTACTTGTTGTTTACTAACAATTTAAAGGCGTATAAAATCGACTCCCTCAGCAGGTGCGATGCTTAGATGTCCCAATATGAATAGAACACTGGTGTTTTTGTATTTTTCCGTTTGTGTGTTCTTCGTCTCTGAGGCCTGTAAATGTGCCGTCAGACATCCTCAAAGAGTTTTCTGTCAAGCAGATTACGGTAAGCTTCTTTTGCATTCAATGGCTAAACATGGTGATAATCATCTTGAATGCGAATCTACAATTGTACAAAAAGACAACTTTTACAGTAGATTGATCTACCTCTCGCATTCATTCATGTTCTTATTTTTGACATTTGGTACCCTCTGTAGAATCATAGATTCGTTGTATGAACTTTGACCTGTCATGTGGTTTACGTGTCTCCCTGATGATTCGTGTTAGTAAGTCACAATTATTTTATCATTCATTCTCAACTGACAGGGAATATTCATCTTTTGCGTCTTTATAATGTAGTAATTGAGCCCCTGTTTATTTATAAAGTAGTAATACAGTCCATTTTTGTTTTTCATATAGTAATCAAAGGTAAGATACTACGTGAAGAACCAGTCGACTCCTGGAGAAAACGGTACGAAGTGAAAGTTAAGCGAAATTTCAAGGTACAAAGTAACTGTACATAAGTCAGAAATAATCGAGGAAACTTATATAGTGTTCATTGTCCATTCAGGTGATCATGTAATATTTTCTGTGTCTATCCCCGTACAGAGCGGATATGCTGACCCAATGCGCGGTTCCAAAGTTTGGATTTATACTCCATCACAATCAGCGGCCTGCGGAGTAACGTTTGACATCGGCAGCAAATACGTCATAGCGGGTAAATATAATTTGCTAGCTTTTAGAAACAAGAAAATGATCACGTGATTTTCATATATGTTTTTTCTTACGGATTTATTTTTCTTCGGGGTATACTTCACTATCACATACAGGTATACAAGTAGTATAGCTAGACCTCTGATATGGCATCTACCTCTCAGTTTAAGGATAGGAATCTACGATTAATAACCAAGAATATTATAAAATTGTGAAATATAATTGTAGGTTTTTACTAAATATCAATATAAACAAACAGAAGTGGAATATGTATAGAAATACTGCCACTAATGCTTATTGTGTTTCACTTGGTCATAAATATGTGTTCAAGGGAGGAAATTCGGACTCTTATTATTCATCCAGTGGTGGGTCTTAGTGCGATGGGTGACATTAATTTCAAAGAAATGGCGAGTTAATTAATGAATTATTAATAGATGTAATCAGTCTAATCTATTCGTAATCCGTAAATATATAGTGTTAAAAAAGACCACACACATACACACACACAAAGATATATATATATATATATATATATATATATATATATATATATATATATATATATATACTTACGAATGAGTACATCTATCATATAGGAGCTAAAGGACGATTGACCCCTGGGCGCACCAGAGGTGAAATCAGGTGTCTAAGGGTGATGATCACCCCCACCCCCCAGCCCGTTGATCTGTCACACTCACTGTGAGCCCCATGGGTCGTCCATGTATGCTAAGTAATATTCACCACTAAACAAATTAAAATTTCACCGAATCACCCATTAAAAGACTTAGATAAATTAGCAATTTGAAAGACGTAATTACATGAAAGAATTTGAGCAATGCAATAATGTTATGGTTTGAAAACTAAGATCAAATATAAGGCAGAGAAGTGGAATGTTCAATTACTATTCTAGAGGACAAAAGTAGTATTCTAGAAAACATAATTACGGGAAAGAACCCGGAATAATACAATGATATTGTAATTTAGAAACACAGGGTTGATACCCTATAACGACACGAATTAAATCCGTTGTATATTGAATTACTGTTTTACAAGACAGAATTATGTAAAGCAATATTATAGTGGTAAGAATTGAAAAGTTAAGATCAGGCTGAAATGTGGTAAGATGGGACTTACATTAAATTGAATTATATTTAGCAGTAAAGCGAGACAACTAGTAAAAAAGGAAACAAACCACACACACACACACACACACACACACACACATTCTTCAATATAGACACTGACGGCAAACTAAAAACTCAACTATATATATATATACGCAAGAGCTTGTTCTGGATATGATCAGTTTGTTTTTTTTATATCGAGGCAAGCAACTGAAAAACAAGTTGGTGTTAGAAGGGGTTCTACAGTCTCAGCTAAATGTAGAGTTTCGCATATTCTATGGTTGTTATAACGATCAAGTTTGCCAGTACAACTTTCCATTAGGTCAATTGCTGTTTGACGTGTTTCATAACAATTGTTGGATAGTTCTTGGCAAACTGGTTCTGATTGCAGATTACATCGTTTACATTAAGATATTAGACTCACGGCCGTTCTGACCGGTTGACAGGAGATGCTTATTCCTTCTAGGCACCTCTGATATGTCCAGGGGTCATGGGTCTGTGTTTGCCCATCTCTCTGATTTGTATTGTCTATAGGAATTACGAGATTGAGTATTGTTTATTAGCCCTATCACACACACACACACACACACACACACACACACACACACACACACACACACACACACACACACACACACACACACACACACACACACACACATATCTATATATATATATATATATATATATATATATATATGGGATGAACAAAAAACCATAGCACAGAGGAAGACACCCAACAGTGATCAATCTCATGACTTCTGTGAGGTATACTAGTTGCGCAATCACGGGTTTCTGAATATTCCAGAAGTTTTTTAATAAATTTTATTAATCATTCAATTATTCACGACACTATTCTACTATTTGTTTTTGGCATAGCCTTTATACAAATTTGTAGCAACGAGGGCTTACTAATATAGCAATCCAATGCATTACTAGAAGGACTCATTTATACATGTGGATGTCTTCTGATGGTCTAAAACTTGCAAAAATATATATCAAGTTTATCATTAAATTTTGTATTGCGCTGTTGATCTCTTTACAAGCGAAAAAAAAATCTCTCTCAAGACATTTACCACAGAAACGTAAAATTGTACATTGTGTTTTTGTCATCTATTATTGATGATTTAACAACTGCCCAAAGCTAGATTCAGAGGAGATTAAAAAAATAAAGAATTAAAAAAAAAACCATACAAAATCCATGCAAATTATTACATTAACGTCTACCAAAAATAATACCATTCAAAAATCGTAATGAAGAGAAGACTGATTTTATCAATGACGAGAGCTAGAATGCAGCTAAGTAACATTTTGAGTAACAGCTTGTTCTGCATATGATCAGTTTTTAAATCGAGGCGGACTTCTGACAAAGAAATTGATGTTACAGGGGTTTGTATATAACGATCTAGTTTGACAGTACAACTTACCATTAAGTCAAATGTTGTCTGACATGTTTCATACCAATTGTTAGGACGTTCTTTGTTCAATTATTCTGACTACGGATTGTTCCGTTTACCTGATCGGAATATAGGGCTCACGGCGGGTGTGACCGGTCGATAGGGGATGCTTACTCCTTCTAGGCACCTGATCCAACTTCTAGTATAATCAGGGGTCCATGTTTGCGCATCTCTCTGATTTGTATTTTCTATAGGAATTACGAGATTGAATACTGTTAGTTATCTTCGCCTTTTCATTATATTAAATTAAGATGTTTTAAAATTTATATTTGACTCACGAAGTACATATGTCATTATTTATGAAGGAATAGCAAAATGTATGCTTCAGAATTTATCTGTCTGATCATAATATTCAATAGCACCATCGATTGACTGCTGATTGTTTAACCCCTGCTTTAGAATCTTTCACTCATATGGAGACGTCACCATTCTCGATGAAGGGCTGCATAATTTAGGCTTATGGTCAGCGCCTAAGACCTTTGAATTGGGAGGCATCTTTATCGTACTAGAACTGCTGTGATACAGGGCCTCGGTGTTTACTGTCCCATCCGAAGATTTGTCCCTTTTAATCAATTCTTACGACAAGCAAGGGTTACTGAGGACACACACTAACCCGGAAGAAGAAATGCGTCATTCGTAGATGTAAATAAACGATATTCAAATCAAATGAAATCCAAAGAAATAATTACATTTAAGTTGAATTTGTCTTCTTAGTCCTTCCTGTGATGGATTTGGTTTAATTACATTGATAAAACCTAGGTTCCTATTTATAGAATTATTCACATATTTACATTTACAAACGTATCTATTTTACCATTCAAAAACACAGGAGTTCACCTTCAAAGTGGATCTTCTTGCTCTCGAAGCGCCTCGTAATTCGGTCATGATCATGTTCTCAAATAAAATATACATTTCTCAACTGATTCAAACTCCAATCCTTGAATAGAATAAGAAGATATTCGAAAAACCTTAACATTGTCTAGTTCTCTAACTCTCCCTATACTCCAGGGGAAAAAATTTAATGGCAACCGCCTTCCACCTAACGCATCGGACAAACACACTCTCTTCATCTCACATAAATTGCTCTAGAATTTTACATTTTACCCATAAAAGCAAAACAATGCTTTACAGTTACGTTTTTGCTATTTCATGTTGTAGGTTCAAGAGATAAAGATGGCACACTAAGGACGAGAAGGTGTTCTTGGAATGCGAAAATGTCGGATCTTTCCAAGTTCCAACGGCGAGCTTTGAAAAACATGTCATATAAGGAAAATTGTACATGCAAGGTACATTGAAGAATTACGTAAATTATGTAAGCATTATTTGTGGAAACATAAAGCAGTTGTTTCCTTAATGTCTGCAAAAATACACAGCTTAACGTGACATGCATGTAGAGTCAATTAACCTAGGTTCGAGGTGCCTTGCAAATTTATGTACGTATTGAAAATTATCACTTTTCGTCACAATAATCGTGATAGGAGGGTTGTTCGATATGTAATGTGTAATGTACGATATCTCAAAAATAATTCGGCTCAGATAGTGAAATAAACATCAAATACCTTCAAAGTATTCTCCGCGGTTTGAAATACATAATTTCAATCTCTGAATCCATTTCTGAAATGCGTTACGATACGTTGATTTAGGTAGACCTCTGAAGCACTGACTGATAGCTGAGCCAAAGGCTTGTCGGGACTTGTAGCGACAACCAGATAAGAACTGTTTAAGTTTTGGAAAAAGGAAAAAATGGTATAGGGATAAAGCTGCAGAGTATGGTGGGTGTGGCAAGACAGTAACCTTCAAATATGTCTTCACAAGCTCAGATGCATGTGATGGAGCATTATCATGCATTAGACGAACATGCCTAACTCCCGACACAAGCCGTTGTTTATGATAATATTTCGTAAGCTTTTTTAGTATAACATCTCGATAATACCGACCTGTAACACTTTTGCCCCTCGGCAACAGCTATACCATCACATGTGAAAAATATGCAATAGAGAACCTTCTTTGTGCTTTTGGTTGTTTTGGCAACTACAGGCATTCTACCGTGTGTAGTTAGCCTTATTTTGTTTCCATTTTTTTCATACTGGTTCGAAATAGTGAACCCGTGTTTCGCCACCAGTAACGTTTCCAATTGTATTTGATTGAATTTGGGAAACATTTTTAGCAGTTGCATAGTGTTTGGTATTCGTACAAATTTTTTGGTCATCCGTCAATTTCTGCGGGATCCATCTTTCGTACTTTCAAAATACACGATGAATCAAACTGAAATGCACATGTGATAGCGATATCCCAACAGCTTTGGCATATCACGTATCGTGCACCTGCTGTTCAAGAGCATCATCATCCACGAAATTGTTCAAAGCGTTATCACACTGTGGTACAATAAACATTACACATCGAACAGCTCTCGTAAATGAAAAAAAAAGATGTAGGCAAAACGTTTGTCATTCAATACAAATACGTCTGAAATGAAATTAGATAAAAACATAGGGGAGACATACCATATCAATAATAACCACACCCATACAACACTCCCTTAACGTGTGCCTTAGTTAATTGTCTGGCATGAAAAAATAAATGAAATATATACAAATACTTTACAAATGTCATCCGCATACAAATAATAACACTCATATCTAACAGTGTTTTATATATATATATATATATATATATATATATATATATATATATATATATAAGCTTAATGAAAATCATTCAGTAGGATACAATCATTATGTAATGTTCTCCTGTTGTTGTAGATTAGAGAGTGTTCCCATGCTCTCTGTGAGAAAGGAGGCGATTGTCTGGTTCCGTATACGAATTCGGACTGCTACCACACGAAGGCATTGTGTAAACAGTCTGGCAATACCTGTTCATGGACACCAAATTCTTGTTAAACGATACTCTCAAACTATGGTCTTCTTCAATAAATAGCTTCAGAGTTTGCACTTTCATAAACTGACTGAATTTTCGTGGAAACCATTTTATAATGTCCTTGAGGTAATGCGTACATCGACGAAGGTTTATATTGTGCATGAGGTAATGACGAAGTTTTGTTGCGTGTCAAGAAATAGGTACATTGACGAAGTTTTATGTTGTACATCAAATACGTTTTGATATTCCTCTAAGTAATAAAAAACATAAACGGTACCAATCTTGATGCACCTGATGCACATTTCGACAAATAATGTCTCCTCAGCGGTGTTCAAGTCAAAACTGTTCGAAATCCGAAATAAGAACAATCTTGTAAGAGCTGAAAGAACCAAAAAGTACCAAATAGCGGAGCCAAATCCGACAAATGGACCAGAGCTATGCAAAAGGGAAATAATTCTTAATTTTGAAATGAATTTCTTAATTTTATCACGGGAAATTTGTATTCGTAATTCATGCTAGTATTGAATTACTTAGCAGCTGGGCTTGTTGATATCCTCGGAGACTAACAGTCTACCAGCTTGGAAGAGCTGAAAAAACCCCGTAATATACTAAATCAGGCAAAGAATCAGAGCTATGCATCTTTACAGAAAATTATCATATTGCGAAAATTTACCTATCACTAAATAAGTTAAATACTAATCTCTGACATGCCACCTTTACTGGATCAAGATAATAGAGTTCACGGCGGAGGTGACTGGTCTACAAAGGATGCTCCCCCTAGTAACCTCATCGTACCTAGCGTTTCCATGGATATCTGCTTGTTCAACTCTCATTTCTT
Organism: Ostrea denselamellosa; assembly: GCA_024699665.1. Taxonomy (NCBI): domain Eukaryota; kingdom Metazoa; phylum Mollusca; class Bivalvia; order Ostreida; family Ostreidae; genus Ostrea; species Ostrea denselamellosa. The sequence goes on along the minus strand of JAMZEH010000068.1, from coordinate 2,376,163 downwards.
TGTGGTGTAAAATCATACCTTTTGATGTGTTAATTTCAGAAAAGCTTTGTAATATCAAATTCATTAAACGTTCTTTAGAATTTTTAAGAATCCACTTTTGATTTACACCACTTCTGGCTCATGAAGTAGCACGGGGAATTAATGCTAAGTTCGTTTAGAATGCAGTTTGCCTTGCAAACAAATACAATGTTGTTACAAGCTTTGTCAACTGGAAGCAAAACATATTCCTCATATAACCCATCTAACTCTTTTATAACTTCTGGTTTACTAAACGCAGAAGGATAGATGGTACGCATGTTTGTTTTGATGTGTCTAATACGGGATTTAATATTCATCTTCTAATTTTTATCCATTCTCACAAAGTAGCAAGTTCTTTTTTTCAGATTTAGCCCATCGTGTAGTATAATCCTCGACAGAATTCATAATAGAGATGAAGTTCTGTCGCCACGTGAAAGACCGAGGTTCTCTGAATTTAGAACTTTTCAAAATAAGTTATTTTAGGTCATTAATGACATGTCCAGCTGGATAACAGTTTAACGAAGACGAAGAATAATAACACGTAGGTTGATCGAGTATAAGATGGTATATATCTAGACACTGCAAAGTTTGTTTATAGTTAAACAAAATCTGGATGCAATAGTGGAAGTATATCTCTAGGAAATGGAAGATGTAGACTTAACTAGAAATACTCTGGAATACAAGACTGAACTTTTTTATGCGAATAATGTTGCTTACGTTGACGGCATCAATTCCTTTGTTAGTAAATTGGAGTTTAAAGAACGGGCGGCTTGTTGCGTAAGTAATATCATCAAAAACCCGCAGTGGTTTAAAGCGTCTGTGGTGGGCAACATAAATAATCATAGAACTCTGCCTTTATTATGGTGTGGAAACAATTTCATATTCTTCAAATAACATATTCAAAACTCTCAGTGGAACAGAGTAAAGTTATGTGCGACTATGATGTAACCTAATTGTCTGTTGACGAAAGATAAAAGAGAGTTAAGTGTAACATCGTGTATACTTTTTTTTATATATCAACGATGTCCATGGCTGTGTATATGTCTATGTGAATTAGGAATAAATCCCATCACATTCACGTTATTTCCTAGTGGAGTATTCAAATTTCTGACATATGTATATAACATAGTCAGAAAGAGGCACCCATCTTAAATTTGACAGCATACATGATGACTCTGATTGGAGTACTATAATATTTTCAGCTTTCCTCTGGAATTGACAATATTTCTAATGTTCTTAGCATCATTCCATACTGTGCGGTAATAATTAAAACGACCAAAAAAAAAAAAAAGAAAAAAAAAGATGGTATTGTAAATTTTGAATTGTGTTTCCTTTGACATGAAAGCACTCAATTGGCTTGACGAACCTGGTTTCTGAATGATGTCTGTGTGTCAGAAGACTACGCAAGACCAAAATGTTTGCCACATTTAACATTTCCTCTGAAGATTTCACCAACTTGATAACAAAGTTGTCTACATTTGGATAATTCCAGTGATGTTCCTATTAAGATACATTGCGTTTTCTTTAATATTTTGTCAGTTTTAGTTTTCTTTTTTGCATCAATTCAATAAAATAAAAAAAAATATCCTTTAATATTTTTTTCTATTACATCTAAAGATATACATGAAACAACTTGTGTGGTATGATCTACACTGATATTGACTGTTGAGTGTTTCTGACAGGTTGGATAGTCATTTACATTTAGACGACCTTAGAGATTCGATCTTTTCTCCTTTAAATGGCTCAATTTCAATTTGGCACATGACGATCTTTCATATAAACCAAGTTATTTTTTTCCACATGTACCCCACAATAGAAGTATGTGCATCAATATATTATGACCTCATTCCAAGGACCGCCCCATTTAGTTGCCTCTTAATACAAATAAGGGCTACTGAGAGCCTATTCTAGCCCGAGTCCTCTAGGAACCATTTGAAATATCGAATGGCGAAGTAAACAATGTGGAAATCGTACTCAAATCCCAAAGACATATACAAGTTCGAGTGTAGGGCAATACGGACCTCCGACAAAGCGAAGTTAGGGTCAGGCGCCACGGAGGATTAAGCATCCTCTGCTGACCGGTCACACCCGCCGTGAGCCCTTAGTCCAAATTAGGTAAACAGGATGATCCGTAGTCAAAGTTAATATGAAAAATGACAGTCTAACAAAGGGTATGAAACAAATCATTCAACATATGTCACAGAGACACTTTGTAATCGCAAACAAAGTCATTATAGCGACCGTAAATTTTGCGAAATGATGACTTCAAACGAGATTCATTATAACCCTGCAACGTCAATTTTCTTGTCAGTAGTTGACCTCGCTTTAAAAAATTATCATACGCATGGCATGCTCTCGCGTATCGAATCAACTGGGAGATATACACACCATAAGCAGGCGAAAGTGGTATATTATATGGAAAGTTGATAATTGCAAAGTTGAAGTTATCACTCTTGTTATATAATGTAGTTGTCAGTCTGCCATTAGACTCAATATTAAATAAAATATCCAAATATGAAGCAGACACGTCAGGGTCTGTGGTGTCCTTTATTTCGAGTTCATCGGGATATATCAAATGGACATAATTATGAAAATTATGATTGTTGATTGATAAGACGTCATCGATATATCTATATGTATGGTTGAAGGACACGACAGGTTTTTTGTTTTTATCCTGTAATAGTTTCTGAACAAATTCAGCGTCATGAGAATATAAAAATAAGTCTGCCAATAAGGGAGCAGAATTAGTGCCCATGGGAATGCCAATGGATTGTTGGAAGACTTGGTTTCCAAACACTACGTAAATGTTATCTACAAGAAAGTCAAACATACTCTTAATGTCTCCTTCAGAGTACGTGTGCGGGCTATCGGAGTGGTGTCTGACAAAATATGTACCTTGTTTTCCAATCACTGGAAATTTGTATTTTCGAGTGCCATTTTTGTTCAAAAAACAATTATCTATTATCTGAAAAAGTCTAGTCTAGATTTTAATTGATTGTGAGGAATTGTTGTATAAAGTGTGGAGAAATCATACGTTTTGATGCTGTCAATTTTAGAAAAATCCCGAGACTTTAGATTTTCCAAAAGTTCCTTGGAATTGTTGAGAATCCACATCTGATTGACACCACATATATGTAATGGAACAGTATCTCTGAAATGACTCTTTAATAGCTGTTAGCAGTTTAGTTAGTAATAAAGATAAAGGCTTGGTAGAACACTTACTGGATCCAGTAATATATCTTTGTTTGTAAGGATTTTTATGTAATGTCGGAATCCAATAAAGGTATGGTAATTCAAACTTATCCTGTATCTTAGGAATGTCAAAAGTATTTAAAACTGAAAGATGGTTATGAATGATTTCATCCTTTGCTTCGAGTATAAGTAGGATTCCCAGATGTTGAAGTAAATTCCAGTTCATTTAAAAGACATTTATAATAGTAACTTTTACAAAGAAAGACAATGTTGTTACTTGCTTTATCCGCTGGTACTAGCACAAAGTTCCCATGTAGTCTCCGTAACTCATTCGACACTTCTGCTTTCTTAAAAGCAGAAGGATAAAAGGTGCGCATTTTCCCCATCAAATGGTGAATGCGGGATTTTAACAATTTTCGAATACTTTTGATCCACTCAGACAGTGTCAAGTTCCTCTCCTTCAGATTTCGTCCAACGTCTGGCATATTCTTCCACAGAAAAGGTTATTTTGTAAAGCAGACTCGTATGAATGGTCTGAAACCTGGTTGATGTTCTGATGAAAGTTCATTTGCATTCAATACTCGTAGAAAGTATTAGAAGCATGACCTTCTAACCCTAACCCTTGTTTACAGTGGGCAAATCAGATACAGGTCAATAATTATTAACGTGGAAATCATCCCCAGATTCAAAAAGCGGGGAAACTTTACTTTTTCTTCCATTCCTTTACAAACTCATCACCCTGTATAGAAAAAATTATGATGAAGCATAATATGTCGGATACAATATCAATACTCACTTTCAGTAATTTTACAGAAATTTTGTCCATGCCTGTAGCTTTAACATGCTTTTAATTTCTTTCTTCAGAACATTCTATAGATACATTTGGAGTTTTGATTGAGCCTTTCGGCATTAATTGTTCAATTTCCGGGAGTGTATCATCAATTGTTTTCTCTTTACGACTTATGCTACAAAATCCCTACGTTGATGAGGGAAGTTGACAATATGGAAATTGGATCATCCCGTTTGTCATATAGCTGAGTTACAAGTTTGCCAACAGTATCTATTTTCAATGAAATATCAAAGTACGAAAGCAGATGGTGAAAACTCTTTGGTGTCTTCTATTTCATGTTTACTGGTATATATCCAATTAACATATGGATGAAAATGATCATTGTTAATACGTAAAATATCGTCGATATACCTAAAAGTCGAATAGAAGGTCACAGCATGAAATTTCATGTAGAATCGTTTTAAATAATTTGTGCTTGATAACAATATGAAAAAATAGCGGTAAGAAATGAGCACAATTCGTGCCCATGTAAATTCCAACTGACTGTTGGAAGTCCCGATCACCAAAGACTACGAAGATATTGTCAATGAAGAACTTTAGCATCTATTTAATTTCAACTCCATAGTACTTGTGCCTGGAGTCAGAGTGGTGTTTGACCAAATGATTTTTGTATGAATGATCATTAGGTTTTCAAAAAATAATAATGAATAATTCGTGTTTTGAATGGGAGTATTCAATGAAGGAAAAACTTCTACATATAATGTAGGGATATTCAATGAATATTCTCTCTCTCCTCCCCCCTCTCTCTCTCTGAAAAAAAGCGGATTTATATTATAGTAGTTTTTAATTTATATCATTATGAATCTAATAAAATTATCTTGATTTAATACAGAAATTAGCGTAATGTCGATGATTAATAAATTGGAATTGATTTATAGCATATATCAATGTAAGTAATGTGTAACCCATCAACTTGTTATTAATAATAAATCATGAATTATTTATATTTGACCGAGATGCATATTATTTTCACCACAAATTGTTCATCAGGAGTGTTTAGATAATACACGTATCTATGTAGAAGTTGTATATTCCATAGTAATTTCGAGGGTCTTTGCCAAAATAGAACTACATTACGTTAGCTAATCCGGGGGAACTGAAGCTTGCCCAATTAAAAAATAAAGAAATTCTGCAAAAGAGAAACCATAATTCACAATGAGAGATGAGAAAAAAAAACCTGCATGTATCTTTATTGACATTTCAACCTTTGTTAAATCATAAAATGAACATATTCAGCGGCTTCTTTGATTTTAATTTCTTTCACACCCGCTAGTGTTTCATCGCAAAGTTTGAATTAAAGAATATCATCAACTTGTTCATTTAATTTTCAATACCATAAACCACACCTTCATTTATAGGTTTTGGAATTGGAACACGTGTAGACACGTTGTGACACTGAGGGTATCACGGACTAAATTCTTTGACAAGGTGGAATTCTTGTGTATTCGAAATAGACATAGAACGTATACCGTAACTACGGTGTAATACGAGTCATATTTCGCCGTTTGTTTACCACCGTGCGATGAGGAAAACTCGTGGCTTGTACTGCATCTTGCGCCTACACTATTTCACATCAAACACTTCTGTTATTTTCTTATACCCCAGATGAGTTTATCGTAATTTACTTTTAATGTGTCAAAGACCCTCGGAATTTACATGGGATATACAAGTGGTACAGGGGACCTTCGTGACCGAGTGGTTAGAACATCACGCTCAAAACCACAAGGCCTCTCACCTCTAGTCGGTGCGGGTTTGAATCTCACTCGCGCCGATATATGTGCGAAAGTTTGCCAGTTTACTTTCGGAAGGTCGGTGATCTCTTCCCAGGTACATTGTATCTTGGTTCCCTCCTCCAACAATAAAACCTGGACGCCTCCAGATAACTGAAAAATTGTTGAGTGTGGCGGAAAACAACAATCAATCAATCAATCAACAAGTTCTACAAAGATCATTGTAATAACCAGACACTCCCAATGAGAAATTTTTGCTGAAAAGTATATATCATTTTATTGATATGTGTTAAAAATCATTTCCAATTTATTAATCATTTCCATTATTACTCTAAGTTCTATATTGGGTCAATCTAATTGATTAGAAGCTTCCAGCAATCCATTGACATCCCCATGGGCACTAATTGTGATCCCTTATTGGTAGACTTATTTTTATATTCTTATAATTTGTTCAGAAACTATTACAGGATAAAAACAAAAAACTTGCCGTGTCCTTCAACCATACATATAGATATATCAATGACGTCTTATCAATCAACAATCATAATTTTCATAATTATGTCCATTTGATATATTCCGATGAACTCAAAATAAAGGACACTACAGAATCTGACGTGTCTGCTTCATATTTGGATATTTTACTGAATATTGACTCTAATGGCAGACTGACAACTACATTATATGACAAGCGTGATGACTTCAACTTTGCAATCATCAACTTTCCATATCTATGTAGTAATATACCACTTTCGCCTGCTTATGGTGTGTATATCTCCCTGTTGATTCGATATGCGAGAACATGCCATGCGTATGAGAATTTTTTAAAGCGAGGTCAACTACTGACAAAAAAATTGACGTTGCAGGGTTATAACGAATCTCGTTTGAAGTCATCATTTCGCAAATTTTACGGTCGCTATGATGACCTTGTTTGCGATTACAAAGTGTTTCTGGGACATATGTTGAATGATTTGTTTCATACACTTTGTTGGACTGTCATTTTTCATACTAACTTTGACTACGGATAATCCCGTTTACCTAATTTGGACTAAGGGCTCACGGCGGGTGTGATCGGTCAGCAGAGGATGCTTACTTCTCCATGGCACCTGACCCGACCTTCGCTTTGTGGGAGGTCCGTGTTGCCCTACACTGGAACTTGTATATGTCTTTGGGATCTATGATTACGATTTACACATTGTTTACTTCGCCATTCGATATAGATATAAGATGAGAAAAAATGCATTAATTAACACACAACCAACAAACAAACGTCATAAATCTATGTATATAGTATACTTAGGATCGGTATTGTAGATATTAGTGAATATTTGCACAAGTGACGTGTTTATATAACCCTCGTTTGCTCGGCCTAGGACTTCCTTTGGATATTCTATAATGACTAATGATCCAGTATCCATATGCACTATTATCATATACATATTATAAAATTTATAATATTAGAGTCTATTGATTATAATTTTATTTGCAGTTGGTGGTCAAAAATTACGTCTTTTAGACTGATAATTAATGTTGGAGTGGTGTTTTATGCGTTATGAAGACTTGTGATAGGACTTCAAATTATCATTTCTAAAAATAATAATTAAACCATTAGTGATTGTTGTTGATACATTATTTCTATTTTTAAACTAATTTACCTTTTATCCTAATTTCCGTTATGTTTGACAAGTCTTTGTTTTCATCGTCTGTCATTACTGACGCTTAATACGTATTCCGGAATCAGGAACCAAAATAATCTGTTTTTAAATACTATATTAAGGAATAACTCATCTAGCTACATATACACAGATGTTTAAGAAATTAAAATAGATAGATATATCCTGGTATCACCTTTTCAAAACACGTTCTTAAAACGACGCATTCAGCATAAGAAAACACATGTAGTATAACATGAACAAGAGAAGATGGCGAACAGTGATCGATCTAATACAGAGTAAGAGAATATCTGTGCACACTAAAACTGGGAATAAGCATTCCCTGTTGAACTATTACACCTATCGTGAGTATTATATCTGGATTGGGTAAACATAGCAATGGAAAAGTACTTATAATGAACAGTGATCAATCTCATTACTCCGAATAAATTAATTGTGGGTACGTTAAGGTCACGCCGAGGAAAGGTTTGGTGGTAAATCATGTATGTTCCATTTTGGAACCGATTATCTCCTATAAAGTTTTATTACTCCTATAAATAAATAAATTTGGCGTCTAAAAATAGCACACGAAAAGTCCTTAATAAAAATCAAACGCATCACAGTACCCAGGATGTTTGGAATGTATCCTAAATGAAAATGTGTTGACAAATGCAATAAATTCACTACGAATTCCAGCTAATATAATGTCATTTACTGTTTAAAATTAACGAAACTGGAATATCTGACTAAATTTTTCCTGTTTTTCATTTACGTCCACCGTTTTACGATGATGCCTTGATATATTTCCCTCTCATCTGTTTTTATCAGCCAAGGTACAAATCCTTTATTATAGAAATTTATGCAAATAAACAGTATTTCCATATGCAGAGTAGTGTGTTACTTCAGCAATATTATTTCAGTGTGTGAAATACATTTTTTCTCTTACGCTATGTCGACTTTTGCATAACACGGTTAACAAATTGTTTACGTATGTGCCATCGTCATTCGATACATAGCTATAACGTCATCAGTATACATTCATATTGATCAGACACAAATTACTCAAAAGCAGTTTAGCATTTTTGGATCTTAGTAGCTGGATGGTTTATTTTCTGTATGAACAAAACTTACAGGAAAATAAAATCGGAGTTGCGAGGGCGAATCGACAAGTAGCCAGCTTATCCCATCTCCGATTGACCGAGACAGTCACGATTTCCGTGCCTTGTTTTAATACATATTGTATACCTAGGTACAGAATTGCACGCATATAGTCTTTCTTTAATAAGATACTGAATGGTTAAACATGGCTAGTAGTGCAAGGGCATGATTTTCATCTAAAGTTGAGCACCATGCTGTAATTCGACACTCGTATTTAAGAAGTAAAACAGGCAAGGAAATATATGGCGAGTTAAACCGATGTTAATGGGTCTTCTGTACCATCTTATGCTCAGTTTAAATTCCGGGTAGGGGAATTCAAACGCGGTAAAACGTCTTTAGAAAATGAGGCCAGGTCAGGACGCCTACTGGATGCCACCGACGAAGGAATGTGCAACAAAGTTCGGGATCTGATGAACTCTGATAGGGACTTCAGGTGGAAGGGCATAGCGGAGGCATTAGGCATTCTCCAGGAAGCGTTTCAACAATCGTTCATGATCATTTAATTATGCGGAGGCTAACAACCCGTTGGGTCGCAAATCCCTTAGCGATGAGCATATGGGCAACCATAGCATCAGTATGTATCACCTTGTTGGAGCGATGATGATGATGATTCTCGTTTGCGTCTGATGATGGTAGATCAATAACCTGTTGGCTGATCGATTGATTGATTATATATTGTTTAACGTCCTGCTCAAGAATCTTTCACTCATATGGAGATGTCACCATTCCCGGTGAAGGACTGCAAATTTAAGCCTATGCTCGGCGCTTATGGCCTTTGAGCAGGGAGGGATCTTTATCGTGCCGCACCTGCTGTGACATGGGACCTTGGGTTTTGCAGTCTTATCTGAAGGACCGTCCCATTCAGTTGACTCTTACGACAAGCAAGGGGTACTGAAGACCTATTCTAACCCGGGTCTTCACGGGGTGTTTAGTAAGGGTTTTTGTGAAGTCTAGGAAACCAGTATAGGTATAGCAGCTCATATTATTATTATTATTATTATTATTATCATAACATTTATATAGCGCTAAATATAATTAAATTACTCTAAAGCGCTTTACATAATTATATGAAACTGCACAATGAATATACACAACTAAAAGTAATTGAAAATAACATGGGCATACAAAATATAAAAGGGGGTTTAGATATAGAAATGGGTTAAACAGTGATTAAAATATTCGTAAAACATGTTCAGCACAGATTAAGATCTAAATATTAAATTGATGAAAGGGTCAGTTAAAAAAAGCTAATTTAAAAAGATGCGTCTTAAGTAACTTTTTAAAACTGGTCAGGTTGTCTTCGAACCTTAAAGCGGCTGGCAGGCTGTTTCGCAGTGCAGCTGCATTGACATCGAACCACCGATTTCCATAAAATTTGGTACGTACCTTGGGCGTCACCAGAAATTTCGAATTCTCTGATCGAAGCGATCTCGATGGAATATATACATCAACAAGGTTCTGAATGTATGCTGGTGACTTCTCTTGCAACGCCTTGAAGGCAGTCAAAACAAGTTTGTATTGAATTCGAAATTCCACTGGTAGCCAATGAAGACCAATCAGCACCGGAGTGATATGATCATGCTTCTTGGTTCTTGTTATTATTCTGGCAGCTGTAATTTGAATTCTCTGTAGCTTTGACAGGGAGCCCGAACTCAAACCATACAGCAATGCGTTCCCATAATCAAGCCTTGATGTGACAATATCCATTCCTCCTATTGGTTTTAAAGAATTTCATATTATAAAAAAGCAGTTGGAGCATAAGAACGATCACTGCACGTGGAATCAAAGCCAAGTTCATTTACTATACACGTGTAATAATGATGTCACTTATTTCGATTAAAAAAAATACATCATATGCAGTACGCAGACGAGTTTAGTATACCGCTCTTAAAAATGTAAGGTGTTTTTATTATATAAAATGAGTCATCATTGCTTTGAGTCGTATAACAATGCTCACTATCTTCGTATTAACTGATGCAAGCAAAGAGAATAAGACCTGGTCTTCATATTATGTACAATATTTACATCACGCTATTTTTAATTTGAATTATATTTACGACTTAGAGAGAATCCCTCTGAATAACGTTGAAAATGATCCAATGCATGTCCGAACCATGTACCTCACGAACCAAACCCGGAATGGCCATTGCACTGAGATCTGCGTCACGCAGGCTATAAATTAAAAAAATCATTTAAAAAAGGACATTCATACAGCACTTGATTGATGTTAATGTAACGATCCTTCACTTATATTTGTCATCTCCTAAATGCACGTTCACTGAAATAGTTCTTAGAATTTCAAATTGTCTTTAATTAATGCCTATTTCTCTCATTTATTGTAATCTCTTGAACAATCAGGAAATGTTCAAGAGTTAGAGGTCTGTACCTTTAAACATGTTGCGTTTTTATCAACACGCGCTTCCTCTTTGCAAGCCATCCATGAATTTCGGGAAAAATCCACTACGACGGAATTCATTTCACGATTATCAAGTACAATAAGCCAGATTACCACTATGATCCTATTTCTTTATCTTATCTTATTATGTTAGCATTTCCAATGTTTTTGCGCTTGATGTAAATTACAATGACAGATATTTCCATGTTTCTTCATAAAAGAGTTCCAATTTCAAATATTGAATCAATAAATCTTAATAAATTAATGACAACTATTTAACTGCTAGAAAATCAAATAGAAATATTGCATGGTTAGTTGAATGTATAACATTCCGTTTGATAATATTTCACTCATATAAAGACATCACCATTGTCGATGAAAGGCTGCACAAGTTAAGTCCATGCTCGGCGCTTACGCCCTTTGTGCAGGGAGGGATCTCTATCGTGCCACATATGGTGTCACACGGGACCTAGTTTTTGAGGTCTCATCCGAAGTACATCCCCATTTGGTCGCCTCTTACAAGGGTACCGAGGACTTATTCTCACCGAGATCCCCAAATAAGGTAGACAGGAAATATAACAACTGGATCTACGTTTTGAAAATTAACCATTGTATGAACTGAAGAAATCCCTTAAAAATTCTCACTTTGAGGCATTACAAGCTAGAGGTGAAGTTCAACAAGCCATATGAAAAAGAAAAGATAACTACTAGTAATCAGACTCATAGCTCTTATAAGGAATGCAAAAGAAAATGTTGGATAACCATGGACACCTTAATATACCATAGATGGGATCTGGTACCTCGGAGAGGGGGTAAGCACTCGATGTCGACGGGTCATACCCGCCTATATGGATGTTTTCTTAGTTCTTTTAAGTGGGGATGTATAGCATGTTCGTTTCAAACACAGTTCTGATATCTGTATTATAATCATTCTTTATTAATCGAATGGCGAAGTCAACAATGTGTAAATCATAATCATAAATCCCCAAGACATATACAAGTTCCAGTGTAGGACAATACGGACCTCCGACAAAGCGAAGGTAGGGTCAGGTGCCATGGAGGAGTAAGCATCCACTGCTGACCGGTCACACCCGCCGTGAGCCCTTAGTCCAAATTAGGTAAACGGGATTACCCGTAGTCAAAGTTAGTATGAAAAATGACAGTCTAACAAAGGGTATGAAACAAATCATTCAACATATGTCCCAGAGACACTTTGTAACCGCAAACAAGATCATTATAACGACCGTAGAATTTGCGAAATGATGACTTCAAACGAGATTCGTTAATACAACCTGTCATTGGGTTACAGAGTGCCTGAAGTGTTTCATATACAGTGTTATACCGTTATTTATATTGTGATTTTGACTACGTATTACTCCGTGTACATGATCAAGATATAGAGCTCACGGCGGTTGTAACCGGTCAACAGGGGATACTTAGTCCTGGGTACCTGATATTGGGCCAGTGTTTGCTTTGTTCATAGCTTTGTATTCTTTGTTACTGTTAGTTACATTCTCCTGTTATTTCACCGTTGCATTCATTAAGTCATGTGTATTCAAACGCATTGATTAGCATAATTCGAAGTTTCATGTTGAAAAATAAACTTCAGCTTCAGGTAGTGATAATATCAAGGGAGAACGGATGGAATGTATATATCAAAAATTCATTTATTTAGAATTGTTATTTAGACGATTTACGTTTCGTAATAAGCGTTACCATAGTGTTAGATGAATGTAGTGCAGTGCCTGATACGGACGCTTATTTCGTCAGATAAAAGCATGGCGGAACAAAATAGTTAACTGTTTAATATAAAACTACATTTTAAATGTAGAAGAACCACGGAAATTCTAGTTTTCTTTTGTTTTTAATTCCCAGATTAAAACATATGTTTGGTTTTTTTTTTTGATTTAGAACAGCACCCAAACAACCACATCCCAAAGAGCAAACAGTGAACAGGAAACAAGCAAGCAAACAAAAACTTATCAAAAAAACTGATAAAATATTTATATCTCTAAGTAATAAGAAGAAATCGTATGTGTTTTATCATAAGATATGTGTCGCCTGATTATGCTTTATTTGCTAATTTCTTATTTTAAATGCCGCGTTCCCTGAATATTATAAATTCATAATTTGGTCCCCTTTAATGTATAATTAACCTTTTTTATTAATTAACATATATAATAGCTAAAAATGTCACTGAATAATTACAATCTTGACATACATCAGAATGAGGAGTAAATATGTGTTACATGACGAAAGAGTTTTACCTTAAAAATCCCTTAAAAGACCGTGCAATAGACAAAACAGTTTATAACAAGTTGCAGACGACAACAATGAATACGTTCTTAGTTCTTGCGATATTTTCTCTCCATGTAGGCTTCCTGAAAGCATGCACATGCGTAGACAACCCGACAAATGGATGTGCTTCCCAGTATTGTAAGTGTAGATATCTTTTGGTTAACTGTTATATTTTGTCTTGAAAAGAAGAAGTTTTAATTTACAAAATCGTTTCAAGTTTTGTTTGAACGTTTTTTTGCAATTTTAAACAGTTTTACGAAACATGCGTTTAGCCACTAATAATACTATTTGTTCAGCATTAAAGTTTCCATCCTCTTCTTTTTTACTTTCTCAGTTTCTTTGGTTCCGAGTGAATTAGCTATAGTTTCATTCAACTAGACAATGCATGTTCGAAAACACGCACACAAATCCCCGGAAATTGTTCAGATTTGCGAACTGTTTTTGTTTTAATCAATTTCGAAAGTAATTAAATACGTGTTTTTATTATCATTCATTCAGCTCTTCTTGGTATTGTGGTTGGGGAACAAGCTGTTGGTGATCCAAACACTGAGGGAATACGGTACACAGTTCTGGTGTTCCAGTTTTATAAGGTACAGTAAAACATAGATGTTAAGATATTTTCTTTTGAAATTATTCAAAAATAATTGAAATACAAAGGGGCATGCATCGATGATGTTTATGCATTTTTTGACAATGATCAAATATGAAAATATGGTATACGCACACCGGTTCGACGTGGTATTGTTTTTGTGTTGACCATCTTTTTTTTTCAGATGCAATTTGACGTTTGTGTCCGAGTGAACATTTGTTTCACTCGGACACATAGACTTTATTTACGCTGTTGATCTCTTTACAAGCGAAAAAAAAATCTCTCTCAAGACATTTACCACAGAAACGTAAAATTGTACATGTGACACTTGAAATATGTACGCATTGAATTAATTTGGAAAATTGCATTAAGGTTTATATTGCATCTCATGTATCACCGTTCAATGCCATGTCACTTGGTAAAATAAACACACCGGTCGCGGTAGCTCAGTGGTTAGAGCGTTCGCTTCGTAACCGGGAGGTGGTGAGTTCGAGCCCTGCTCGTGCGATGGCCGCGTCAAACCCAAGACGAAAAATAAGTAGTGATTGCTCCTTCGCCAAACGCTCGGCATTTAGAAGTGAGAATCACGGGTCTTTCGGATATTACCTTTAAAACGTAGGTCCCGTGTCACCGTAGGCGTTGGCACGTTAAAGAACCCTCACTACTGAGTGCTAAGCATAGGTCTAAGTTTGTGGTACTTCACGTACAGCTGGTGACGTCTCAATATGAGTGAAAGATTCTCAACGGGAAATAAAACAAACAAACTAAAATAAACAATGATAGGTTAGACAATGATTTGCCACTAAAAAGTTAGTTTCCTATACCTGCGGTTCATCAATATGTTTTAATGAAATGCTAATGTGAGATTTTGAAATAATCTTTCTTCCATAACAGAAATAATGACACGACGAGATGCGGCCACTTAAGGTTCATTAATATGTTTTAATGAAATTATAATGTAAGGTTTTAAAACAACCTCTCTTCCGTAAAAGAAATAATGATACGAGGACGTGCGGCCACCAATGCTTTACGGATCCATTGTTGAGTACATTACGCTTGTACCTTGCTTTTGGCAGATACCCCCTCATGGTAAAAAAAATGCTGTAAAGTATTTTGTCACGAATTTTATTAAGTGGAAAAAATATTGCAGAATTTGTCAGATAGAAATTGGCATGCAGCCCGATTTTTTAGGCATCTTGCCATAAATAACTGGTATACGTTACCCATCCTCATGCAACTTTTTATTTTTCCAAGCATTGCTTTTACAAGCAGAACACTCAATATTCATAGCACCTGTTAAAGTCTTTGATCACAATAATTTTATAATTAAGGAGGACGTTGATAAATCACACATTTTTACATCATATGCAGTAAATGTTGATTACAATTAAATACTAGTTTAATATTTTGATTTTATTTTTATAACGTCGACTATTTAATTTCATTAAATCTCAACAGAGGGAATATTGACTCTGTTAAAACCTCAATGCTTTGCTGAAATTTACACGATGATTACCCATGTGTGTCCCACGAACGCATTAACTATTGTTGCAGAGATTGCAAATTCTTGTCTTTTGTTTAGAAGTCAAACTATTCAGTGAAAATTGCCGCTGATTCGCTGATTACCGCTTGATCAAATACTTTGCTGCGTAGTACACAACCATTCGCAGGTTGATAGAACGCACGTCGAGTGTGTAATACACAGAGAACATTTTGAACGCTGAATGGTTTAAACGCAATGCTGAAAGATTTGCACGAACGAACAAAACGCTTCAGTGTTGCAGAACGCTTCAGGGGCTGTAGAAAATTTACATATATAGACTATTTTGTTGCATTAAAACTTGTCTGATTCTAAATAATATTCATCTTAAGCTTTCCAGTAAAATTATCAACATCCATGACAAGATGATTTCCATCTGCTGATAGTGAAGACTGCTTGCATTAACATAGAAATGTAAGATTATTTATATGCATGATCTTTCGTTACTTCAGACCGACAGACCACTACCAAATGTTGTTCAGATTGAAGCCTATGTAGAACCCTCTCTCTGCGGACTAAGATTCCCGCTGGGTCGTAGTTTCGTCATATCGGGTAATGTTATGCTTTGATTATTAATTTTCGCAGAATCAAAATGTATGATTTTGCAACACTTTACACGACCATACCTCACGATAAATTAAAGACTAGACTTTTTGACATCATAAATATTTGCTTCGTCAACAAAAATGGTAAAAGGAAATATTCATATTTAGTGATTGGTCATCTCAAAAACTATTTTGTTAAACACCACTCTGACTCCACGCACAAGTATATTAAAAAGATGCTAGAGTTCCCCATTTACAATAATCTCGTAGTCTTTGGTGATCAGGTCTTCCAACATTCTGTTGGAATTCCCGCGGGTACGAATTGTGCTCACCTTTTAGCTGACCTATTTTTATATTTTTATGAAGCATAATTCATTCAAAAGCTTCTACATGAGAAGAAAAATATCTCTTGCTGGGGCCTTCAATTCGACATTTAAATATATCGACGATGTTTTGTCCATGAACAATGATAATCTTTATTCATATGTCGATCCCCGTGAACTTGAAATAAAAGACACCACAGAGTCTTTCACTTCTGTTTTGTACTTAGATATTTTACTGAAAATAGATGCCGGTGGGAAACTTACAACTCAACTTTATGACAAACGGTATGATTTCAATGTTTCCACCATCAACTTCCCTTATTTATGTGGCAATATTTCATCATCACCCCCATATCGTGTTGATATATCCCAACTAATTCGATACGCAAGAGCTTGTTCTACATATGATCAGTTTTAAACCGAGCCGGGCTAATGACAAACAAGTTGATGTTACAGGGATTTGTACAACTCGTCTAAAATAAGCATTTTGTAAGCTTTGTGGTCGTTATAACGATCTCGTTTCCCGGTACAACTTACCGTTAAGTTAAATGCTGTGTTTCATACCAACTGCTAGGCCGTTCTTCACACACTGATTCTGGCTATGGAGTACTCTGTTTAGAAGATCGAAATATAGTGCTCACGGCGGGTATGACCGGTCGACAGGGGGTGCTTCCTCTTCCTAGGCACCTGACCCCATCTCTGGTATGACCAGGGGTCCGTGTTTATTCATCTCTCAGATTTGTATCTTCTCTAGGAATTACGAGATTGAATAATGTTAGTTATCTTGACCTTTTTGTTTACCAATATCTCGTTTTATTAGTGTAAAATTTATAAAAGTTATGTCGATATCGAACAGTGATGAATCTTATAGAGAATGCAAAACTGTGAGTACGGCAAACACGGGTTATTGGGCAAACCATCGTTGGAGTCAAGTGCATATACATTTAAGTATCCTAATTATGTTGACCGTTTACATCCGTCATGCACGCTATACCTTGATCGGTTAAACGGAGTAATACGCAGTCAAATATCAGTGTGGAAAAAATCGGTTTAAAAATTACCATGAATCTATATTCAACTTAATGACTGGTCGTATTTACAGTAATAATAATAATGATAATAATAATAACCTTTATTTACCCAGGATAACACAATTACCATACAGCTAGTTTTCATTGTGGTCCTGCATAATTAGTATTACAGTATTACGTCCATGCAATTTGTGAAATAATGACATCTAAGAAGACTGATGAAACCCCTGTAACATTATCTAAGATGTCAGTAGTCCGTCTCATTTGTAAACTTTATCATACCCAGAACATACTCATATTCGAAGTAGTTGAGACACATAAACGCCATATATAGGTGTAGAGAAGATGTTATATTATGAAATTGACGATACACATGCTATAATTATCTAGCTTGTCATGAAGATGTGTTGTTAATTTCCCTTTAATGTCAGGAATACGTCCCGTTGTGGAGGTTTATTCCACTTTGACTGACATACATCGAATCTACATATCTGTTAACAGTTATAATCGATATATCTCAATGTCAAATTGAAGGACACGTAAAGATGTTTCTTTTTTCGAATCTTTTAAATAAATTCTGCCTCATTAAAATACCAAAATCAGTTAAGCTAATAAAGGGGGCAATTCATACCCCTGAACATTCGTAGACTCTTTAAAAACGTGGTTTTCAAAGACTACGTTTCTATTGTGAAGGGATTCTTTAGCACGTTTCTAGTATCATCTTCAGAGTGCTTGTGCGTAGAATACAAGTGATTGTCTAAGTAATTCATTTTGATGACTGATCACAGGACATGCTATTTCGAGTTGCTTTTCTATTCAAGAAACACTCAAGTGAAACAAGAAATATGAAGACACCTTTAAAAACATCCGTGAATAGTTTTTACCCGAATTGAAAATCACATGACTCCAAAAGCATATAAAAGTGCGTGCACATTACACTGTGATTTCCCTGCTGTTAATCACTCGCACTACCTTACAATGGATCGCGTAGCAAATTGCTTAGTTCTATACGAATCCAATACAAATTTAAATCAATATAAGTATTTTAAAATGATTTCTTTTATGCTTTAAGGTTATTTTGACGGCGCGAACATGATGAATACAAACTCATGTCAATACGTGAGGGCCTGGGATGAGATTCCACCCTGGGAGAGAGTGGGACTGTATTGCCATAGGAAATATTAAAGATACCACGTGAACACATTGTGTATCTATGACGTATGGCTTCGAGCATGGCTGCATTCATAGGGCTATGGTATGCTACAACCTGGGAAGATATTAAAGAAATTATCAACCAGTTTGCATCAAATAATAAAAAAGAAAATAAAATGATTGATGAATGTGGTTGAATGTGTCTGAATGTAGAATATGTTATATGTAATAAGCGTTAACATGTGTAATAATATTGATATTTACAAACAATCATTGTTAAAAGTAAACAAAATTAGGCTTTAAATTGTGCAGTTTATATACAATTGTAGAATATAGTCTGTTCTTATAATGAACTTTAGATGCTCGAATATTGATACGTATCTATATAGAGTGTAGGTACACGATTTTACCATACACGGACATTAATATTTGTTTAGTTATGCGTGCGGTCGGAAGTAGTAAAAGGGAAGCAATGGTTTCCGTTCTTATAATAACATTAAGAAGTCTACAATTATATTTGTATGATAGCAATTACCAGATTGGTTTTTCGATTTCCACTTGAGTCCAAGATTCATTGTCATACAGTTTGTTTTAACGCAATTGCGAGGTCACCATTGTCATTGTACTGCAAATGAAACAAAGCCCATTTATGATTCTACATGTATATGTCATATGAAGACACAGTATGTGATGGCGTCATAAGTATACTTTTCATTAAAAGTTGTAACTAAAACTCTTTATTTATTAAAACGTATTTATAAGCATCTTCTATTGACCGGTAACGACCGACATCAACGGAGTAATGAGTATATGAATAACGGTATGGCAATTCGTATGAGACATTTCAGAGATCATCCGACCTAATGACAGTTGCATTTATAAATTTGATTGTTATGGAGACCATAGGATAAGTGAAATGCTGATTTTAAGCTAGACAGTTTAAACCTTTATAGCATCAGCTTTTTTGTCAGTAGTTTTCCTCGATTAAAAAAAACCCCACCATACCCATTGCATTTTCTCACATTTCAAATAAGTTGATATAACGCCATATATGTGTTATAGTGGACTAGTACTACATAACTATGTGGGATTGACGATTGAATGAACATACATCACGATATACAGAGAGAACAAAATTGATTACAGAAAGGAATAACCCTAAATTCATTTGTGAAATCGTGTGTAGTACAGACACAAGGTATATCTAAACTTGCATATGCTTTTTTAATACATAATCGTTTTGATAATCTTACTGATACTTTTTGAAATATTCAACGTCGTATTTATGTTTTGATCAGGGATAAAGCAGGAAAACATAAACATGGCAATTAGAATGGGTGGTACTATAAAAATGGGTATCAATTGTTATATTGAAAATCAAAGGCCCCTAGCGTCTCTAGATTGTTTGAAAGGAGCGTGTTTTGCACAGACAAAAATGATATATATTTTGACCAGTTTAATAGTGATGTAAAATATATTTTACAATTTACCAGAAGTTCTGTCTAAAACACGATGTAGTTACAGAATCGACGATAAGAGCAATATTGAAAGGATATCAATACGTATCAGATATCTCAACTACACTAGCCTTTAAACGGATGTTATTGTTCTCAGTATTCGTACAGTTGATATCGTATTGATATGGGAATATGATTGTTGAGGTCTGTTGTCTCTTTGATATCGTCGAATCATTTAGGGGCCTCCGTGACCGAGTGGTTAGAGCATCGGGCTCAAAATCACAAAGTATCTCACCTCTGTCGGCGCGTGTTCGAATCTCGGCCGCAGCGTTATGTGAGCAAGTTTGCCAGTTTACTTGCGGAAAGTCGGTGGTCTCTTGCCAGGTACATTGTATCTGGGTTCTCTCCTCCACCAACAAAAACTGGACGCCACCAGATAACTGAAAAACTGTTGAGTTTGGCGGAAAACAATAAATAATCAATCAATCAATCGAATCATCTGAATTAAGCACGCCATGTTTCGTCTTAGTTAATCCTTCCTGTCGATATATATCGTATCGATGTCGAATCATGATCTTCCATCTTGTTGATGTCATTGATGTGGATGACATTGTACCTGTTTACTATAATGATTATATGTTTTCTTCAGTTTGGGTCGTCCCATTTTTTAGTTGTGAGAAGGATATAATGTATCGAATGGTGAAGATAACAATGTGTTAATCGTAATCATAAATCCCAAAGACATATACAAGTTCGAGTGTAGGGCAACACGGACCTCCGACAAAGCGAAGGCAGGATCAGGTGTCATGGCGGAGTAAGCATCCTCTGCTGACCGGTCACACCCGCCGTAAGCCTTTAGTCGAAATTAGGTATACGGGATTACCCGTAGTCAAAGTTTTTTTTTCTATTTAGAGGAAGAGTTTCGATTTAAGAGCCTAATTGAACTTTGGTGACGATTCGATGTGCCTCCGTGGTTGAAAGGTTAGAGCATCGCGCTCAAAATCACAAGAATTCTCGACTCGTGTCAGCCCGGGTACAATTCTTGCTCCCACCGATATATGCGAGAAATGTTTCCAGTTTACTTTCGGAAGGTAGTTGGCATCTACCCGGGCACATTGTATCCATGAATAAAACCGGACGCCACCAGATAACTGACAAAATGTTGGGTGTGGCATTATGGCGTTTAACTGATCATTAATTAGGGCTCATGGCGTTTGGGACCTTTTCAATGCGGTTGCTTACTCCTAGGACCTTATCCCCCCTCTGATTTAGCCAAGGGTCCGTGTTTACCCTTCTCGTTTATATTTTTATCCACATCGTTGATTGACAAATTGATAAGACGCATAAACTACGGTATTGCGATGAAGATGGTCCGATATATATATATATATATATATATATATATATATATATATATATAATTCAAATTCTCTTTTTTTTCTCTTGATATCGCAGTATAATACAGTAAAGCAAAGTCATCATTGGGACGTTAGATTTTTTTTTTAAATGTGAAATTACATTTCAATTCAGTGTATACGTTTTAACCGCTTTTATTAATGTACAATAAAGGCGAATTCTAAGTAAAATGCATATGAATATAAGGTAAAATTATTAACAGTTTAATCCCGTTTTGGATCCGGTTTAGAATAGGTCTTCAGCATCCTTTGATTATCGTAAGAGGTGACTAAATTGGGCAGTCCTTCGGATGAGACCGTAAAAGTTGAGGTCCCATGTCACAGCAGGTGTGGCACGATAAAGATCCCTCCCTGCTCAAAGGCCGTAAGCGCCGAGCATAGGCCTAAATTTTGCAGTGTACACGCACACACTATTAACAGGACAGAAATATATAAACTGGAAACTTGTCTTAATCAATGACAACTACACCCCTCTCATTTGTCCACAAAATAGAATCTATGTATTTGACACTTAACTCACATTTCCCACAAAATGACCAAAATAGCACCATCATCCGTCCAAGTCGGTATATAGTTAATATTCATTGTTTGTGCACGTTCGATTTTAATATCAAAGTTTATTTTTTTATCATATACTCTAATCTATTAAATACTTCAATGTATTAGCCCCGTTCAGATCCGGGTTAGAATAGGTCCTCAGTACCCCTTGTTTGTCGTAAGGGTCGACTAAATGGGCAGGTACTTCGGATGAGACCGCAAAAACCGAGGTCTCGTGTCACAGCAGGTGTGACACGATAAAGATTCCTCCCTGCTCAAAGGCCAGAAGCGCAGATCATAGGCCTGAATTTTGCAGCCCCTCTCTGGCAATGGTGACGTCTCCAAATGGTGAAAATAACTAACGGTTATAACTCCTTTAAATATTACAACATAAAGAGTAGCGTAAATAAAGACCTCTGAATGGAACCAGGTGCCTTGGCGGAGAAAGCAACCCTTTTAATAAAATAGTATATCATTTTCATTTTTTCAATTAGCGCCAAGTCATTGTACGAAATTAAATACTGTTAGTTATCTTAGCCTTTTCGTAATTGAATTTCCTATCCTGGCTGTCAATGTGCATTGGGAACGATGTAAAAGTCCCAAAATGATATTACTGAATTTTCCTTATCAACATATAGAGCTCAAGACGTGTGAGACCGGTCAACAAGGTGCGCTTACCTCGCCTTGGCACCTGATCCCAACCCTTGTATATGTAGGGATCAGTGTTAACTCTTAATTTTCCATTTTTCTACAGGAGTTATGAGACAAATCACTGTTCGCTATCTTTTTCATCACTGGGACTAAATCCGAGTTACTTTAAGGCAAGTGACAGAGTCTTGTTTGTATACCCAGCTTAGATATCCGAAATTCACATGAGTAGGAAATTTGAGTGGGACTTTAAACAATATCTAGAATACAGTTGTAATAATGCGCCTTACAAGCAAAACGCAATCCTGTCACTTCGTCAGCGGGAATCAATATATCCCCCTCATGTAATCTGTCAAAATATTTCATCACTACTGGTTCACTAAACACAGAAGGATAGTTTCTATTGTTTTAATGTCTTACTTTTTGATCTATTCTGATAGGGCGTCAGTTCTTCATTGTTTTTATATTTAGTGCAAAGTTTTGAATTAATAAATACAACTCAGACATTTTGAAGCGCTTTAATATAGTAAAAACCAACATGTACATTGCAGCAATTGAAGCAAATCACTAAATTATTCAAAATAGCGGTGGGAAGCAGACCACAACAAGATGATATGTCTTGTTCAATAAAGCGTAATAAATCTAGAATAGAGACAGGTGTGGAGACTGGGCCATCCTAACATCCAGATCAAATGATGAATACTCTATAAAACTCCAATGGCAGCAAAACTAACTTATTAAGCATTAAACGTCTACTTATATTTCCAACGTTTTTTTACTGCCGTCAGCAGGGTTATATGTACAACTCACCGGTTTAAGATAAACCAGTAACTTACAGAACAAATTAACTTGTCGAAAGATGAAATAATGTAAATATCAAGATTACATACATAGGATTGGGGTGTGGTCACGTGATGGTCTGTGGCTGACCGCAAATGTAAAGCTCCGCTGTTATCTGGGTTTTTTTTTCTCTCAAGTTTTTATTGTGCGCAATAAACTTATAAAAGCTCAAGTTGGTGAATTCTGCATTGTTTCAGGGTTTTTTACGCTTGTGATAATAGATATCGATAGTATTAGAAAAACTTTAGACAAATGAACTCCTGCTCACTGATAGTGACAATGGCGGACAAAACTGAAGCCGGTAAAACACATGCGAAAAAGAGCTTTCAAAGAAAAAGAACTTGTTCAACTTTATCTCAAAATGGTACCAGTGTCTGTTAGAAAAACGAGTCTGCATGGTATTACAACAGGAAGCTTTTTGCACTGAATGATCAAGGATGCCGCCACAAATTTGACATTCTGGACGATATTTCTCAAAAACTAAAACAGCACTAGATACTCTATGTCTATACACAGACAGCGGAGCGGGTCCTAAATCATCGGGATCGGTCAACGGGTTTCATATCGGGATCGCAATTCGAACAGTTTACTTTCACGTGTGGAGAATATGACTAGTATATTCTCTTTCATTCATTTGCTTTAATATATATATATATATATATATATATATATATATATATATATATGTGTGTGTGTGTGTGTGTGTGTGTGTGTGTGTGTGTGTGTGTGTGTGGTTTTCGTTTGTATGGTTGGACCAAGTCTGTTGGTAAGTGGTTATTTGCCAAGATGTTGGTTTTTTTTATTTGCTGTTTGCAGCATAATACTACAAGCATCATACACGAGTTTTCTTATTTTTGTTGTTTCTGAGTACATACACTTTCTAAATGCCGTCGTCGGAAAATATATTAATAGCAACGGTGAACTGTCAGGGGCTTACCACTCCATCTAAACGCAAATATGTTCTTATCTACTATAAACAAAACCAATATTCTATCATATGCCTACAAGATACACATTTTATATCTGAACACGAACAGCTGATTGACACAATGTGGGGATATAAAAGTGTTTTCATTTCTTTCTTCGTCTAACTCTAGAAGTTTCTGTATTCTGTTCAATAATATTTATGAGTTTAAAGTCCACAGAGTGAAAAATTACTGTGAAGGTAATTTGTTGATTGTGAACCTGGCACTTGACGACCAGAAGGTAACTCTTATTAATATATATGGTCCAAATACTGACAACCCTGATTTTTATGAAAATGTCAGGAGTATTTATTTTTAGAATTATTACTTTATATTGTGTGGAAACTTTAACCTTGCATTAAATCCAATGCAGGATACTTTAAATTACAGTGGTGTTAATAATCCAAAGGATCGATGTAAAGCACGAAAATTATGGAGGACTTGCACCTTGAAGATTACTATAGAGTTTTAAACCCTGAAAAAAAAGTTTATACATGGCGGAAGAGAAATCTCCTGAAACAGGGCCGAATTGATTACTTTCTTATTTCTGACAATCTAACCAATCTTGTGGAAAATTCTACTATTAAACCAGGTTACAGGTTTGACCATTCTATTGTTTTGTTTGAGCTTACGTTGAACCCCTTCAAGAGGGGTTGTGGCCTGTGGAAATATAATACTAGTTTGTTAACAGACAAAGGTGATGTCCAAAAGGTTAAAGAGGTAATGCAACGTGTCAGTAATCAATATTTAGAAGAAAAAAAGTAGAGTGTAAGAATTTTGATTGTAAAGATAGCATTGATGAAAGTTTATTTCTTGAGATCTTATTGATGTGGAAATACTATATCATACTCTGCTTATAAGAAAAAAGAAAAGGACACAGAGGAAAAAAACACCGCTGCAGGAAATTGAAGTTTTAGAATCAGATTCGTCCAGTGATTTAGATATTTTAGATAAAAAAAACTGAACTCGAAAATATTAGTAAAGAAAAGTTATTAGGTCACGTGCACAATGAATTGATGACGGGGAAAAAACCTTTAAAATATTTTTGCAGTTTAGAGTCTCGGAAGTATTTTAAAAAAACAATTTTTAAAAAATGAAGTAGAAGGTTATGGCATGGTATATGAGCAAGCAAAATTTTTTTTTTTTAAAAAGTAAGGTTTTACAATGAATCTCTTTATGAATATATTGACTCAAACTTAGTTAATATAGATTCATCAGAAGTTTTCTTCCAGTTACATTATACCTAAACTAAACACAAATGTAAAAAAGGGCCTGGAGAAAGATTTTGAAGAAGTTCTTGATGTAATAAAACATATGGGAAATAATAAATCTCCATGTGGTGATGGTTACACGGCAGAATGTTTAAATTTTTTGGAGTATATTAAGCATTATGATGTGAGAGCTATTAACTGAATTTTTCTTAAGAAGGGGCTTTCTATATCCAAACGGCTTGTAATTATCTCATGCTTGCCTAAAGGTGACAAACCAAAACAGTTCTTAAAAAATGGCGACCAATAACACTTTTAAATAGATTTATACTCCAGTTTTTCAAGACTTAAAATTAATTCTTCCAAAACAAAAACTCTTTGGATTGGTTCGAAAAAAAAATCCTGACGAAGTTTTCCATCATACTAGATGAAAATTGGGTTGAGGTTCTACATCTTTTAAACCGGTCGCGGTAGGTCAGTGGTTAGAGCGTTCGCTTCGTAACCGGGAGGTCGTGAGTTCGAGCCCCGCTCGTGCCATGGCCGCGTCAAATCTAAGACGAAAAATAGGTAGCGATTGCTCCTTTGTCAAACGCTCGGCATTTAGAAGTGAGAATCACGGGTCTTTTGGATATGACCTTAAAAACGGAGGTTCTGTGACACGGTAGGCGTTGGCACGTTAAAGAACCCTCGCTGCTACGGCCCTGAGCGCTAAGTAAAGGTCTAACTTTGTGGTACTTCACTTACAGCTGGTGACGTCTCAATATGAGTGACAAATTCTCGACAAGACGTAAAACAAACAATCTACATCTTTTAATCTTTTTGGTTTTCAGTTTTCTGTTGAACTCCACGAAATTGTTGATAATAATTTTAGTCTTCAGATTCACAAAAAATTGTCTCACTTATAGAACAGTGGAAAAGAAGAAAACTTA
Source organism: Ostrea denselamellosa (assembly GCA_024699665.1). Lineage (NCBI taxonomy): Eukaryota > Metazoa > Mollusca > Bivalvia > Ostreida > Ostreidae > Ostrea > Ostrea denselamellosa. The sequence goes on along the minus strand of JAMZEH010000068.1, from coordinate 2,349,694 downwards.
CTCCCATTGGCCGTGTCTCTGTCATTAAAACTTTGCTTATTCCAAAATTAAATCATTTATTCATATCACTTTTTATATGAGACTATTTCATCCATATACAAAACTATCTTTGAGTTTTTATGGAAAGCTAAGACAGGTAAGGTTAAAAGGTCTATTATTACCCAAAGTTATTTGTCAGGGGGTGTGAAAATGGTTGACATTAGCAACTTCATAACTTCTCTCAAGTGTTCATGCATTAAAAGGTTAACTAGCTCACATAAACCATGGACGGGTATTGTTTTTGCCACCGATGGACATGATGTTTTACAGAAACTATATGATTTTGGAGACAGTTTTATATTTGGATGTTTTACTGTCCTGAATTAGTTACATAAATTCTATTACAAATTCTCCGAGTTATAAAGACATATTTCAGTATATTCCAGTTTGGTAAAAAAAAATTGATGTAAAAATAGCTAACAAACCAGTGTTTATTAGGTCCTGGTATAAGAAATAATTAAAAGTTGTACAAAATATTTTTTCATGATGATTCTAATTTCTTGATTTTTGAGAAATATGATCCCAAAGACAATTGTATGATGCAATATAACACTATTGATACTGCTATTTCAAAATATCTGAACATTTTGTCTATTGATAGGTTGCTTGTCAGAAGATTTCCTAATCCATATGTACCATTACTTTTTGAACCATTTATTTTTAATGACAAGTGTTCAAACGTTTTTACTGTTTCTTGAACAAGGATGACGCTATACCAACCTCTATTCACAAATGGGAGTTAGAACTTTTGCCATATGGAGCACAGTATCTGTACAAAATGTTTTTTTAAAATATGTTTTAAAACTACAATGGACTCTCTTGTATAGTGGTTACAATTTCGCATTTTGCATCGAATTATTCCTGTCGGATATTATCGAAAAAAAAATCACATTCAAACTTCTGATTCTTGTAGAATTTGTATGGAAAATGTGGAAACAATATTTTAGGTTTTTATCTCATGTGACAAAGTTAAGTCTTTGTGGAGTGAATCAAGTCTTCATATTTATCGAAAGACTTCTGAAAGAGTTGGTTTAAATTATGTAATATTATATTTGGTGCATTACCATTGTCTAATAATAACAAGGTTATTAATTATTATTTACGTTAAACAATATATTTTTATATCCTTAATACAAAATGAAATACCAAAATTCGTTGCTTTACACTGCCACTTAAAGATAAAATATCATGTTGAAAAATATGCTGCCATTCAAAGCCAAAAAAATGTCCAATTTTGAAAAATGATGGTCTTTATGGAAAAATATTTTAGAATAGTTTATATATATATATATATATATATATATATATATATATATATATATATATTGTTTCTATTCTTACTGTTCTTCTTTTTTCTATTGATATGCAAAGAAACCATTTACCTGGATGCATGCAATGTATGTGAGAGAAGTATATGTGTGTTTGGAATTTAAGATTAATTCATTAGTGTCATTTAATTATATTCTGTATGAATGAAAAAGAACCCAATAAATTATTTAAAAAAAAATACATAAATAGATACTGTAAAAATGCGTTGTGCTCTCTCTCTCTCTCTCTCTCTCTCTCTCTCTCTCTCTCTCTCTCTCTCTGTGTGTGTGTGTGTGTGAAATCAACAACACACCAGAACACACATTGCTCACTTTAACTTTAAATTTTTGCTGTAGTTTAGTACAATTCCTCATAACTCCAAAGAAAAGAGAAATGTTTAACTAAAAAGAAGAATCAAATAATTAGATCCACATGATAAATCAAGGTTGATGATGATTATTATGATGATGATGATGATGATATATATATATATATATATATATACTGACGGACTTTAAAAACGCAACACACGTTTTCTTTTCTTTTTAATTTATTCATTGGCAGCTGCTGTGACCACAGTGAGAGAAATCATTGGATGTCATGGAAGGTCTATTCATCCTAGAACCGTTTCCAAATTTTGAAGCTCCATAGGATCCGCTGCATAAGATCTTATTGCTTAAACAGCATCACCGACGGTACAGATTGCAATGGGCAAGGCAGCATCTGACTCAGCGTCAAAATTGATCACATGTTGTGTTCTCAGATGAGTTCAGATTTAACGCTAGCAACGCGGACGGTAGATATCGATTTTAACCTCGTTTACATGAACGTTTTGCAGACAATTGTGTCCTCGAGCGCGACATGTTTTGAAGGGGAGGCGCCATTGTCTGGTATGAGATTTACCACAATTTTCGGTCACAACTGGTCGTTTTAAATGGAACCATCACTGCTAGGAGGTATGTGGATGACGTTCTGCAGCCTGTTTTAACACAATGCAGCAACATAGGCAAAGAAATGGGTTAATTTTCCAACAGGACAATACGCGCGTACATTTGCAAGATTGACACAAAACGTTATTTTTCAAACGAACGTCATTGACGTCCTTGGTTGATCCGCTATGTCCCCAGACTTGAATCCAATCGTGCATTTGTAGGACGAGTTGGGGAGACGTGTGCTTAGCAGCCAGCCTCGACCTCAGAATCCGCAAGAATTAGGGAGAGCCTTGTTGGAGTAATGACAGAGTTTTCCTTAGAGGGCTATCGGAAATGTTTCCCAATCAATGTTAATGTCACGTCGCCTTCGAGCCGTCGTCACTCCTAATGGAGGTCATACCCGGCACTAGTGAACAAAACCACATTTTTGTCGCACCCCTCATTGGCATTCATTTCAACTGTAGCCTCTTTGTGAATAAAATTATGTTCAAAATCAACGAATAGTGGTTGTAATATGGCACTATGAATTTGTTTATTAGATATATGAACAAATTTGTAATATATAGATTTATCAAGTGTTGCGTTCTTTAAAGTCTGTCAGTATATATTATATTAAATGTTTAATCACACATTAAATATTTAATCACACGTGAGGATATGTACGAATGTCAAATTTGCAAGCTATTTGCAGTACTTAGTATTGTATAAAAGAACATATATTTTAAAGAATAACTTACAAATGATATTTCAAGACATAGAGATCCAACAATAAAAATATTACAAAAAAAATCATCTTAGGGATTTTATTGTAACAGATATTTTACTACCCCCTACGACCCATCCCACCCCCTTCGATCAATTAGAAGTGATCAGCAGACTGTTAAATTCTATGCCAATTCATTGTTTTAAATATCATTCCTTAATTCACTTTTCATGCAGATTTGAACCCAGCATCAATCAATTTATTTTTACCCATCCCGTATCTCTTATTATCTATCAGTTCTTTTAGAATCATCCTGTGAATTGAATTACACCCCCTTTCATATCCATATTTCGTATTCAATAACAAGTACTACACTTAGCATATAGACTCACTACATTCTCTTTGGATGTATATACTGGGGGGGGGGGGGGGTGTTATATGAATGTACAAAGTTATAACATACATATAATCCATATATAAGTTTCTTTAATGACACACGCAAGTCCATATCGTGTTTTTTTTCAACGTGTATGCGAGGTGACATTTTACTGATTTAAATAAGCTGTATATTCAAAATCTGATATCTACGTTTCAAGGATAAGCATATACTTCCACTTCACATACATTAAGGATTTCAGTGTGTCCTTCCTTTGCTTGAATCGTGATTGTGACAGTGTCACCGATGGTGCCATCCTTGCATAAAAACAGGGTACGGTCTCCTGTGACTCCTGGACCAGGGTAAAAGCCACACAAATAATTCATTCCATTTCCTGTGACATTCACAGAGACATCATGCAGTCTATCACCTGTATAAGAGAAAAAAGGACCGTCCCTTTTCAATGACAAGTCTACTTTAAGATTTATAAACGACTAGGAACGTAATAAACAGGTGATAGATGAATATCAGGGAAACATCTGTACATGCTTGTTATCGTTCCGTTTTAATTTTTATTTCAACAAAAAGGCAAGAATTGTGAAAAAATAAAGTTAACCTGACCTTTACGTTTTGTTTTGCAACACATTTTCATGATAAATTACGCTTATAAATTGAAAATGACGAAGTTCGAGATGAACCTCAAATCAAAATACCCTTAGCAAAACTTACTTTTACCCAACAAGATTCATAGCACTTTGATTTAGTATGGTAAAGTCCGATATATTTGGTTATCAATAAGGTTTTGTTGAATATTGATGATACATACCATGTACTGATGCATCTAAATATTATAGCTTATGAATTATATGTGCTGTTTCGTTGTAGATATACATTTGTCACATGTTTCTTCTTTATCCAATGGCTATCAAGTATTATATATATATTTATTATTAACTGTGTTTTTTATGGCTGTGTCCCTTCACAAATGTATGCAACATTTACATAGTTTGCAAACTTCTCAGAAAGCGAAATTCTCAAGATTAGTGTTGTAACAACGATACAGTTCTATCATCAAAATAATGACAGCTGCAGTTGGAATTGTTGGGGACAAAAGATGAACTCTATATCTTGATTAAGTGGACGGAGTAATCCGTAGTCGGAAACAGTGTGTCAAGAACGGCAAGACAATGGGTAGGAAACACGTCAGACAACATTTGACCTAATGGAAGGTTCTACAAGGCAAATCAGATCACTATAACGACTATAAAAGCTGTAAAATGCTAACATTAGGCGAGGTCAGCAGAGGATGTTTATTCTTTCATGGCACCCGATCCTACCTACGCTTTGACGGAGGTCCGTGTTGACCTGCACACGAACTTGTATATGTCTTTGGGATTTGTGATTACGGTTTACTCTTCACCATTCGGTATATACGAGACTGTAGAAAACCCTGTAACATCAACTTGTTTGTCAGTAGCCTGCCTCCATCTAAAAACTGGTCATATGAAGAACAAGCTCGTGGATATCGAATCAGTTGAGAGTTATAAACACTATATGCAGATGATAATGGCATATTGCCAAACAGATAAAGGATGTTAACAATGGAGGAATTGAAACCACTTCTTTTGTCATGAAATTAAGTTATTAATTTGACGTCAGAATATCTTTTGAATATATATCATACCAACCCCATCCTGTCTGTTGTACAGTAGCACTTTCCAAACCGTAACACTTCCTTTCAATCCGATTCTTAGCCATGGTGAATTTTCTGATTTGGTGGCTGCTAATAAGTGAACATGGTTACATAACGTGATGCGATCCACTGCATTTGATCCATTGAGTATTTTTCTCCCATCCCAAATCGTACTCAATCTACCGGTTTCTGCACCTGTTGAAATTAGAACATCTTGCACAAAAACGGATAAGACACGACATGCATCATTGTAAACAAAAATATCTAATGAAGCAAACCAAAAACACAACACAAACAAAAGTATCAGAAAAGAGTCCAAAGTAACCATGCCCATAGAGATTATCCTCATTAAGTTAGACTGTTTCTAAGAAAGCTATAATGCGTACATCACACTTATATTTCAGATGAAGAAATTAGATTCATGCAAATGGTACACATGTCAATCATTGTACGTTAATATATGTACAATTGTGATTGAAGTCTCACAGATTTTGACCTATATATTTCCGAATCTTATCAAATACTTTTCTGTGTCGTACGTACGTCTATCGTGTCGTGAACAAGTCATACAGACTCTTCCTTCTACACATAATATCCAAAAGATCTATAGCACACACTTGTTCGTGATAAAATAAAAATCTTACATTTAACGCCAATAGAGAATCAAAAACAGACGAAAGCTTAAAACATTAGACTATAAAAATTGCTTAATTCGCCCCGTTCGATATAAGATGAAATACTTGATTTAATACTAAAGCCTTGTATGATAACTTAATGATTAAAAGAAAAGGCCAAGATAATTAATATTATTCAATCTCGTAATTCCTATAGAAAATACAAATCAGAGGATAGACAAACACTGACCCCTGGTCATATCAGAGGTGAGATCAGGTCCATAGGAGGAGGAAACATCCCCTGTCGACCGGTCACACATGCCATTAACCCTATATTCCGATCAAGAAAACGGAGCAATCCATAGTTAGAATCAGTGTGTCAAGAACGGCCTAACAATTGGTATGAAACACATCAGACAGCATTTTACTTAATGGTAAATTGTGCTGGGCCTCGTCATCTTACTTTGTCGTAGTCAGATCAGCTTCATTTTGGGATTTTGATGGCTGATGCCTGGGTAGTGTCTACACAAACCTTTAATGGCTCAAGTTCTGATATGTTTGATACCAATTAGACTTCTTTACGCACTGAATTTGCGGATTACTCCTATTACGTGATCAAGATATAAAGCTCATGGCGGTTGAGACCGGTAATACTTACACCTCATAGGCACCTGTTATATCTTGAGATACCTCTTTTCCTAACTCTTACTTTTGTATCCCTTATCATTATCATAATGATCTACTATATATGGAGCTCTTACACTGAATGACCATAGCTATAGGTACTTACGGTTTTCTACATATTCATCAACCTGTTCACAAAAAAGAACACATAATAAGACATGGAATTTCAGGTTATCATATTGAAAAATAATGCTATTTTAAGATCATAAATTGTTGTCTCTGTCATATTGTTGCATTCATTTAGGTAAACCGTTATCTCAACTCATGAATGAAACAAAACAATGTCAGTTGCATCATAATGGATACAGTAATAAGATTTACCATTTCGAAATATTTGCAACCAGCTTGAGTTTCTATATGATTTCCCATTTTCTTCCATTCACAGCAAACGCGGCATTGGAAGAATTCTGCATTCATTTCACAAAATTCTATCCCTATACAACGTTGACGATCATGTCTACAAAAGTTAATACATTGATTCATAGTACGTCCAATAGATGTTCCATCGGCAGAGAAAATTGTTTGATAACCGTCAACAGAAAGCTTCCCGCTAAATTTGAAATGGAAATTCCTTTGATAATAATACAGTTGACCTGTAGCTTGCTGAATTGCAAAAACAAGACCCACAAATATTGATAGCATTGTCAAAGTAGTCATTTCGTCAGCGTGAATCAACCACTGGTGTAGCGAATGGTTTGGAAAGACGTGTCATTCTAGAATATTGAGTTATGCCCTCGTATTGGACATCATGATCGGAATATATTGATTTGTTATCTATATGCTAGTTTGGTATTATCAATAATTAACAAATTTGAACAAAAGAACAATTCAGAGATAGTTAATTGTGCAACTGAGACTTCGCGATTGCAAATATCTATAGAATAACACATTTGTGCGATATCTATCAGATGATATATTGGATTTTCTAATAGAACGTTTATTAATTATTCATTTCAGAATGCTTTTGTAATAAAACTTTTCATTTTGAAACATTGTTTTGCAATGTGATATTTCGATAGAATACCTGTGCATATGTATCGTTTTCTTTTTTATAGCCCGGAATATAATATACTAAAAGTAATGGCGTTCCCATAAAAGCTAGAATATTTTTGGAACTTGGTCAATCCTGAATATCTTCCATTGTTAAGAGATTGGTATAATTTACATAAGGTAGGATCTGAGCAACAAAATGTCACAAAGAAATATGCAGTGCAATACAATTTACCACCAAGGATTTGTAAAAGAAAGGCTATATTCAATGATTTAAAAATAAATTAAGTAGATTATTGGAGGCGTCAATACCAGTGTATTATAAACTATCAGCTACAGTAATAAGCAGCATATGTAGGTAATTATACAGGTAATCATACAGGTGATTAGAGGGATAATTAGACGGATATCACAATCTTGGATTAGTTGTAGAAACGTTAAAAAGACACAGGTACATTGATCATTCGGTGAAATAACATCTATAACATATGTGATACATGCATGTGCTGGTTCCAAATGACATCTTACGAAACTACCGTCTTTTTCTTAATTCTTTTAAGTATATCTTTATTGTAGAACATGGATTTATATGCTTACTCCCTCTAGGCACCTAAACCCCGTGGGGACTCGGGTTGTTAGAATAGATTCTCAATACCCCTTGTTTGTTGTAAAAGGCGGCTAAATGGGGCGGTCCTTCGGATGAGACCGCAAAAACCGAGGCCCCATGTCACAGCAGGTGTAATGTTAAAGATCCCTCCCTGCTCAAAGGCCATGACAGCCGAGCATAGTCTTAAATTTTGCAGCTCTTCACCAGGAATTGTGACGTCTCCATGTGAGTGAAAGATTCTCGAGCGGAACGTTAATCAGACAATCAATTTAGGCACTTGATCCCACCTCTTGTATGCCCAAGGGTCCGTGTATGCCCATATCTGTGATTTGTATTTTCTATGGGAATTTCGTGTTTGAATACTAAGTTATCTTAGCCTTTTCAGTCTTTCTAATCCAATTTGTTCTTATATGTCCTCAGAAAAAAATATGCATTTTAATACCATGAAAGAGTTAAATCTTGTGATCAGTCATTTAGATATAGACTTATGTTATATACAATTCTGATTTTGCATATAAGTGCTCCGAGTTAAAACAAATGCAGGAATTTGTCATTGACAATGTCTACGTGGTCTGTGGAAATCGAGTCTTCCTACAGTCCGTGGGAATTATCATGTGCAGGAATTATCCACATTTATTAGGCACCTTCTTATATTTTTATAAGACAAAATTGACATTTCTTGCTGTGACCTTCAACATAAGACGTTTTCTCCTTTTAGGCACATTTATGATGTCAAGAAGCATAGTGTTCAATTTATTTTATGCTTAATTTACTGTCTTTTAAATGTTAACATCTGGATCAATAGTACGGACCCTCATCTGCTGAAAAAAAAACCCACACATGATGCTTCTTTATTTGCAAATATAATTCATGAATTCATGAATGCAGTTGTCCTTACATTGATAGTTATCAGAATTTGTAAAAATGATAAAGAATAAATTAAACGTGTCTCTAAGAATATATATTAAATATATATTTTGCACAGTATATTGTGTGTCCAGGAGTCCGTATTGTGGTTAGTTTGCGATATAGCCCATCACTAAGGTAGCAAACTTAGGTGCAAGTTTGGTCCCCATAGCCATCCCTTTTATTTGAAGATAGAATTTGTCATAAAATTGAAAGTGGTTATATTCTACAACTACTTGAAAAGCTTCAAGGATGAAATCGTTTGAAAATCTTTCGCTAATTCTGTTGGAAATTTCTCAATCGAACATTTCACAGTCTCCAGTCCCAAGTCACGTGGGATGTTGGTATAAAGACTGGCAACATCAAAAGTGACCAGAAGTGCGTTTACCTGTATTTTGTCTTAATTATATTTGAGGAAATCCAAACACATTGTCACTTCTACGCGTTTCCATTGCAAGCTTTCCATATCAACGTTTTCTTATCAAAATTGCTAACTTATTGTCATCGTTTTCCATAGGCGATCAGGTCGTGGACAATGTTAATAAACACTATATTATTTATCGAGGAAATTCGAACTCTGATCGTGACATTTTTTTTCCACAGCATTGTGTAGAGTTGTAATTGTTTGTTTTTGTTTTTTTTTAGTTTTTTTTTGTTTTTTTTTTTTTTTAATTTTTGTTTGTTTTTTTTTTGGTTTTGTTTGTTTTTTGTTTTAAGTTTGGTTTTTTTTTTGTTTGTTTGTTTGTTTGTTTGTTTGTTTTTTTATCTATCATGGTTATTATACACTAGTATGAACAGAAATTAATTTCATAAGTTTTTTTTTCTAAAAATTGACACCAGTCACTTTATAATAAATGAAATAAAACTTGCAACTACCCTGGCCCCTTCCGTACCCCACGAGGAGAATTCGGCCTCCAAACTCACTAATTTGCCTCTTATCCGTCAAAAAGTGAGATATATCCAGTTCCAAAAAATCCAATACAATCATCCACATCCAATTACTACCAAAATTCGCAACATTTGTATTTCTTCCATCAACTTTTCCATCTGATTGGCAAAATTTGCTCTATCAATCATGGAAGTTGAATTATATCTGAAATCGACCCAACACAGAATATAGAGTCTAGTGATTCTGACTCTGACAGTGAATGACAACTGTATACTATTTATGAAAGACATTGGTAAAGAAGGTTTTTGTTTTTATGAAAGATTTTTTTTTTTATTTTCGTTATTTTACCTGTGACTGTTGTTTACCTGTTACTTGAGTATGATATAAATAGAAAATAAAAATGCCATCTATGTGTGACTTATTGATTTACTGAACAGCTCCCTTTTGTCATTTGAATTCTGATATATATAGGAGAATTATTATGAATGGAAGGAAAAATAACATTGAATTTGAATTAGTTTTCACCTTCGAACTTCCCTGGAAGGTTTACTACAAATATAATGAGGACATATTGCACCATATCATGACCCCGTGAGGATCCGGATTGTTAGAATAGATCCTCAGCACCCCTAGCTTGTCGTAAGAGGCGACTAAATGGGGCGGTCCTTCAGATGAGACCGTAAAAACCGAGGTCCTGTGTCACAGCAGGTTTGGCACGTTAAAGATCCCTCCCTGCTCAAAGGCCATAAGAGCCGAGCAAAGGCCTGCATTTTGCAGCCCTTCACCGGCAATGGTGACGTCTCCAAGTGAGTGAAAAATTCTAGAGCGGGACGGTAAACAATATATAATCAACCAATCATGTAATATCATATTACATTGTAGTACGTGTTTATTCTCTTTCAAAGTTTTTTTTCATTACTTTCTAAAAGCCTGTAGCGAACATCTCTCGCCGGATGATAATACACATCCAAAATCCAAAAACGCTGACCCTTTCGCAACTGCCTCTATATGGTACTCGCAACACGCATGATTCTCTAGCTGCCCCTCTTTGTCACCGTCTTTTGCTAATTCAACACAGGGGCGACTGACAAAAACTGCGTTCTTGGCTCGGCCACTGCTTGATGGAAATAAGATGCAAAATTTGCACAATCCACCTTGTTGATTAGGACTGAATAAGAGTCAGGGATACTTTTCAAACCAGGATGTTTGAAATGATATAGTGCAACGCTGCTTTCGTTTTTTGTTTTTTTTTTGGTCAAAATTTGGGCAGAATCTGTTTTATTAAACAAGGAGAATTCGTATCAGGGACAAAGTGAAACTTTAGATAATTGTGTCTGTCCTCATCTGTAACATAGTGTGAATGTTTCTTGAGTACGTTTCCGACGTCAACAATTCCAGATGCAAATGATGTCGAATGCGAGCGCGAGACCGTGGATTGCCTAGGTGCGCCTGAATGTGTATATGCCTTAGACTGCATAAAGCCTGAAGAAACTGGGTCTGGAGAAGGTTTCTGGGCTAGGTTATGAGTCTCCATTGCACATTCCATGTGCGTTTCCGTCTGTATTTCTGTTTCGATGCCGTTGCCTTGTAAAGAATCCTCTGACAATAGCAGTACACAATGGTTGGGTTCATAAGAAATACCATGGCGATTGTCCAGATTAGATTTCTCGACCACAACATGCCTATTTCCTCGTAATTATTGGTAAAGCCACATTATGGGTTGATTTGTTGATTGAAAAGTGGTCGTATGCCTTCATTAGCTTGTAGATATACTGAAAATATTGGAATCTTTAGGAAAGTTGCAAGTGCAACCATGTGTATCATTGCCGACCATCGGGGCTTAACGCAAGTACGTTTTGCCTCATTCTTGATGGCATGCACATGTTCTCTGTTTTCATCATAATAGTTCGAAGTTTCGTCTGTCAACAGAAGTGAAAGCAATGTATCTTCGTGATGAGTAAAGGTGTGGCCTTCCTAAATTGTCGACTCCATATTAAGATGCCAAGCATATAGATCGGCATTCCGTGCAAGCTCAAACGCCACCAATGCTCGCAATACTTTGGCGTAAGATATATCCCCTGACAAAAAAAAAGGGGGGGGGGGTAATGAAAATGCACCAGGTTTGTTACGACTTGCTTTTCTGGAAATTGCATGTTAAAAGGGCAGCATCCGGTGTTTCTAGTCCAGATCCCAGTTACTTTCGTCTCAATGAGTCAATCTGTCGCCAAATCAATTTGTTCACAATCACCAAAGTCTATCCGACCACAACATATTTGAAATATCATGTATATATTAAAAGACCAAAAGGCTCATGGGCCTTAACGGTCACCTGAGTATCATAGCCCATACAGGGAGATTCATATTTCCATATATACTGCAATAAGCCTTAATAAGCATTTAATAATATTTAATATGTATATTCTGTGGATATCCATTTAGGTTCAAGTAAGCATCAATAACATTAAAGATGTTAATCAAACATTTTACACATAAACATTTTATACCACCCTGGGGGAAAAACGTCTACCCTGAGGATCATGAAATTCACAATTTTGATGGAGGCATTCAGGGTCCCTGCTCTACACCACTATGCATTTAGTTTTTCTTACACACGTGCAGTAAACAAGAAGGTTTTTGAAAATTGATCAATTTTGGCATTTGTTGCTCCGCCCGAAGGCTGCAGAGGGCAGCAGTCCTAAAATGCACAATTTATGACCCTTTCGTCCCAAAAACACTCCATACCAAATGAAAAGAATTGGAGCAGTGGTTAGCAAGAAGTTGAAAATGTTCAATTGTCAATAGGTGGCGGACGACGGCGGACGAAAACGGATAGCAAATAATAGCATTTACTAATATTAGTACTGGGCAATACTTTTAAAAGTTAAAAGACTCATCCAAAAATATTTCTTTGAGCATTTCATAGAACTTGATTAAACTCTCATTTCATCATTCATCCTGCTACCATTAATCAAATTCTATACTCGGATAGGCAGAAACAAATGTATATTGCTTTTCTGTTAAATTTTGTCATCTGAGCAGTATTTTATAAAGACTTACAGCTTATTAATTTTTATGTGCAGTGTCGTTGGACAGATTGAGGGGGAGGGGGGGGGGGATTCTCCACTTGTTCACGATGATGTTCAATAAGACATTTGACTTTGGTAACTCTTCACTAAAGCTTGAAACTATGTATTATAATTGCATTTGCTATATTTAATCAAAAGGCATTTGAAAAATGCTTTTTTTTTTATTTTTGTTTTATTTTGGGTTTTTTTTTTCTTTGCTTAGCCCATTTTTTCTTTTTCTTTTTCTTTTTTTACTTTTATATGCTTCCTACGCCACTGTCAGATATAAATTTGATGTGGAAAAGCAGAAGACGAACTGGAGGAATGATCATTCCTTTTGAATTAATGTCTCTAAAACCTAGAAAAATATATATGTGTATTTTGACATGAAAAGCGTAACATCGAAACCAGAGATTGATATATATGGATGTGTTTTCTGAAAATATTTTATCATATGGAAATTGGAAAGTATTGTATATGGTCTAGATTCATATATTTCATAATTGATACGCAATATTGCCATATATCCACGGCCATCCAGTTATGAATATAGGGGTCGGATCAACTAGAGTCAGACTGCCTAAGGACAGATCGACTCAGAAACGAATTAACTTGAGTACGAATTGCTTTGAGGACGGGTCGACCTATTTCTAACATCTGAAATGCGAACAAATAATTTAATAGCCAGAGGATTGAGTCCTATACCTAAATGTGATACTAACCTGAAGTGGATAGTGAAATACTATTATATAAACAGTCGCCGTCTCCAGGAGTTTTCACTGCTTCATTGAATTCATAGTCCTCCGACAATAACGCTGTGCCAAAGAAGTCTTCCCCATCGTGATGCCGGATTTTCTTTTCTAGTGCATCTTTCAGTATCGACTGTAACTGAACTTGGAGTTTTGAGTCACCATATTGATTTAAACTTGTCTTTACTTCGTTCAAATTAAAATTCAGCCATCGCGATACATAAACTTTTAAAGCGTCACAGGAAATTATGCATCGACAATAATTCATGGAACTGTAAATGCTATTCGGAACAGCATCAATAGTGGATAATTTGTTTTAAAACAGTAACACGTTAAAATCTCTCTCTCTCTCTCTCTCTCTCTCTCTCTCTCTCTCTCTCTCTCTGATTTTCAATGGGGAGTGCAATCCCCCCTGAACCCGCCAATGTACAATTGCTATTGAATTAAAGATATGATACCTTATATGATATAATACAATGTCATATAATATTCATGATTTGATATTGTTTCATATGATGTAATTTATTATCATTTCACATATTCACATAACATGTACATATGACTCTCAGTGCCTCAATTAATAAAAATGTAATGAAAATAGAATAGATCCTCAATAGCCCTTGCTTGTCGTAAAAGGCGACTAAATGGGGCGGTCCTTTGGATGAGACCGCAAAACCCGAGGCCCTCTGTCAAAACAGTTGTGGCACGATAAAGATCCTTCTCTGCTCAAAGGCCATCAGCGCCGAACATAAGCCTAAATTTTGCAGTCCATCACGAGCAATGGTGACGTCTCCATATGAGTGAAAAATTCTCGAGCGGGACGTTAAATAATATATAATTATTCATTCAATCAATTAATAAAAATACAATGTGCAGGATGAGTAATTAATGTGGCTTCTTACCCACTGGGCTCTCAATGTTTACTGAACAAAAACGTAGAAATTGTTATATGATAGCTGGAAAACAGACAGGAAATGTTACATTTGTGTATTTTTACTTATACCTCAGGCCAGATAATACGGTCAAATACCTGGTTATACTCAAATTCATCCATGCGAGACTAAAGTTGTTTATTTTTGAAACAAAAACAACCCTGTTGTATCAAAATTGTGGGGTTTTTTTCAAGGTGATAAGCTGGCGTGTGTCCCTGTCTATCATCGATTAGGCTTATTATCATCACAAAACCTCTGTGTATCTTGATTCCATAGTAGACAAAGCTTATAAAAATGGGATTTTGAAAAAGCTTATATTCAAAATTGGTGGGAGATATTAGTCAACATCGTACATAACGTTTTTTAGACTTCGTAAATATGCTTCAATTGCTTGGGGATGGCTGTTCTGTTTATGATTCTGACAATCTTGATAAAGTATTTATTTTTTGCAGCTGTTCAAAACTTGATACATGAAACTTATAGATTTGTTTGACTATTGTACGTTTTACCTGTTAATTATTTATCTCGCATGCCATATTATATTGTTTTGAGAGAGGGACTAGTACACTATTACAACTTGTTCCCAATCCTTTGATTTGATCAATGAAATACGTTCAAATCAAAAACAGTAGAAATAAAATGATCCTAAAAATATATATAGCAAAAATCAACTGGGCCCATTGTAGGACCTCATTTTGTCAACTGCTGTATGCATATACGTTCATTTGAACTATATCACATTCAAGGTCCATGGATATATATTGTTGAGGATTATCATGATATAGAGGTGGTGGGGATACTTATTTAGATTAAGATTAGTAAAAGTATCTGATTTTTAGAGTTTGTGTAGAATGAATGCTATGGTATTTACTGTACAAATAATGCATGCCAAAGTAGTGTATCCAAATGTTAGATTTAGACTCAAACTTTATATTCATTTATGTTACTTTCAGGAGCTTTTTTCATTATTTGATTTTTGTATTAAAAATTTATATTTACTTCTGATGTGTGAAATTTTACACGATTTGAAAATGCACTGCATGAATGTCATGTAATGAAATATGCCGAATTCTAAATTAAGTGGTCATGAATTTTATGAACAAATATCTTTGACAAGTATTTGCTTAAACAACTTAGTGTCCGAATGGGGCAAAAATTACGAAGCAATTCATCTGCTTATCGAACACAAATATGAACATAGATCTTTAATCCCAGTGATAGTTATTAGTACAGTGTAGTAAGTGGGACTCCCTCTCTACTGGCATTAGGAATGTTCATTAAATCGGAAATATTAAAACATAAATAAAGCGCAAAGCTAATTTACCATCATTTTATTTTAAGTATAGAGGTAGGAGCGGTACATGCAGGTTATGATTGTGTACTATGAACAATGATCTATTATTGTAAATTCATTGTGTTCATATGCAAAGGTAGAAGAAGCAAGCTGTTATTTTTTGTCTCAAAAAATTGCAAAGACTAGGAAAGATTTCTTAGATCATTTTTTAAGACGTAATAAAATTCATAATTGTGACACCCATATGTTTTATGGGACGACGATTCGCATGATGTTGCAGAAAATGAGCACACACACACACACACACACACACACACACACACACACACACACACACATATATATATATATATATATATATATATATATATATATATTGTACTTTCCAACGATGTATTAGAAAATCTGGTAAATTCATCTAAGCTTTAAATTGAAATTCCTCTCAAGCAAACGATATTGCATGTATAATACATAATATTCTAAAAGAACTGTGACTCATAATGTGTGTCATACATGTTGAGAGATGACAAGGTAAGTTTTCAGAGCGAGCGCACAATGTCATTGTATACCATTGATACTAAATGATATGTTAAAATCAAGGCACCTAGTTGCATACATGGCTGAAAATTAGATATTTCATAGTGATAATTGAATTGAGCACATATAAATTGTTTCCTACTGGCACCCGTTACCTACATATTTATATACCTGTATGTACATTTGTACACCTGACTGTATTAGTGTTCGAAATCTTAATTGTCAATATGCAGTATTCATTGTTTTGAAATTGTGAAAATAAACTATATACCCCGTGAGGATCTGGGTTGTTAGAATAGATCCTCAGCACCCCTAGCGTGTCGTAAAAGGCGACTAAATGGGGCGGTCCTTTGGATGAGACCGCAAAAACCGAAGTCCCCTGTCAAAGCAGGTGTGGCACGTTAAAGATCCCTCCCTGCTCAAAGGCCATAAGCGCCGAGCATAGGCCTAAATTTTTCAGCCCTTCACCGGCAATGGTGACATCTCCATATGAGTGAAAAATTCTCGAGCGGGACGTTAAACAATATACAATCAATCAATCAGTTGACACTATAGAAGTATGAGTGAGCTTCACATAAAGAGTAAAATAAAAACCGGACTATTGTATATTTTGCCTTTTCATTCTTTTTACCCGGAATTAATTAATCCTTTAAAATAGTTTTAAAAGACGGTTTTGAATAATGAATGGAATCTACAAGAAAATTAAAGTTCTGAGACCTATAGTTTTCAAATACCTCACGTAAATACTATGTAACAATACATAATCAATCAATTAATAAACTATATAGCTGTAAAATCTACATTCTTAGTAATGCACATGCAATGTAACTGCGTAAATATAAGAGTGTCCTCGTCGAAGTTTTATGATTAATTCATATTTTGCGCGATTTATTATTTTCCCCACACACTTATTTTACAATACACTTCGATCTTAGTTTCTTTGAGACAAAGCTGGACCGTATTCATCGTGAGCACGTTGTGTATTTCGCTCTATTGTTCACATGAATGAGAAAAACCCTGCAAATAACATGGAACGAGCAATAAATATATACACAAAAGGGTTAACTGGGACGGTATACCCAGTCATGCTACCTTATCACAGGTAACAACACATGTAGCATGCATTACCGTATGTTTTCTGTTATCTCATTTCATTTCAGTTTTGTTAAACCCAGTTAATTCTAATAACGATATGATATAAAAAAAGGGCTTAATTTTCTTCTTTCATTGAAATTTCATATATTTTTTAAAATCAAATTTGAATTATTGTATATTATTACCTTAAAAAACTCCGAACTTAAGTTAACTTTCAGCACTGCAGAAATCATTAAAAGTCACGGCCTATAATTTCCGCAGACTGAAACTGGACGGAAACCGTATAATCGCTTACGTCTGCGGAAACCATACAGGAAACCCAAACATCAGGTTTCCGCAGACTGAAACTTGACGGAAACTATGTAATCGTTTACGCACTGCAGAACCCATACAGGAAACCTCAACGTCGGGTTCAAATGCATATTTAGATGAAATTTACGTGTCCAGTTCAGACTTCCAGTCTTATCTGCGTAAGGCCGTGTATGTTTGATAGGAATTATAAAATTGATCACTGTTGGTTATCATGTTGGGATTTTCTTTATGCTCTTGGGGATATTTGTAGACGCCTAACAGTTTTAAGAGACCGCGAATTTAAATAATGGTTCCCAGTATATTTACTTTTTAAATAATCCTCTCATTGTTTTCCTTTACATGCAAATAAGGGGGCTTCCGTGGCCGAGTGGTTAGAGCATCGCGCTCAAAATTACAAGTCCTCTGACCTTTAGTCGGCGCGGGTTTGATTCTCGCTCGCGCCAATATATTGTGAGAAAGATTGCCAGTTTACTTTCGGAAGGTCGGTGTTCTCTTCCCGGGTACATTGTATCTGGGTTCTCTCCTCCACCAATAAAAACTGGACGCCACCAGGTAAGTGAAAAAAATGTTGCGTGTAGTGGAAAATAACAATCAACCAATCAATTACATGCAAATGTTTTCAAGCATGTAATCAAGGGAGATTTAATAACTTTAAAACTTATTTCCTCGCCACTAAAGCAATTTTGTTCTTTAACATCCCGTTCGAGAATTCTCCACTCATATGGACACGTCCCGTATAATCCATGATCATTTAAAGAGGTTGGGAAAGGCAATACAAGAATTTGTGTAGTGTAAAAGTCAAATGCCATAATATACCTATCAAACAATTACCATACGTAATTAAACCGAATGGAGCATGCAATGTCATATTTCGCAGATAAATTTTGATATTTTCCTATAACAAATTTCGTCATTCCATACACCAGATTGAAATGCGTTGATACAGTTTTCTTTCTGTCCACCATTTGGTTCCCCGACTTTCCAATTAGTATATGACACAATTGTTCCCGACTTCATCCAAACAAATGCATTTTCTTGTACGTTGTCGTTACCACCATACCATGTTGCACAAGTATATGGCTTGGCACAACGATCTATAAGAAGAAACATAGATGAATAAAAAATGTTTTTTATAAATAATTTTGCCTTTTCATACGTAAACACTTTATAATGAAGCAATGTTTTGTCTTTGTTTTTTATGTAAATCGAATAAGCTTATTACAGAACTTTACACAATGAAGAGGCAACAATAAAACCCTGTACCAGTGCTCAGAAAAGTTTGTGTTAACCATTCGTTTTCCTCCTGTGTCTGTACTTCAACCAGATACGCACCTCTTCTTTCGCATTCAGACTGGAATATATAGATACATAGTATTTACGTGAGACATTTAGACTGGAATATATAGATACATAGTATTTACGTGAGGCATTCAGACTGGAATATATAGATACATAGTATTTACGTGAGGCATTCAGACTGGAATATATAGATACATAGTATTTACGTGAGACATTCAGACTGGAATATATAGATACATAGTATTTACGTGAGGCATTCAGACTGGAATATATAGATACATAGTATTTACGTGAGGCATTCAGACTGGAATATATAGATACATAGTATTTACGTGAGGCATTCAGACTGGAATATATAGATACATAGTATTTACGTGAGACATTCAGACTGGAATATATAGATACATAGTATTTACGTGAGGCATTCAGACTGGAATATATAGATACATAGTATTTACGTGAGGCATTCAGACTGGAATATATAGATACATAGTATTTACGTGAGGCATTCAGACTGGAATATATAGATACATAGTATTTACGTGAGGCATTCAGACTGGAATATATAGATACATAGTATTTACGTGAGGCATTGGAAGACTATAGGTCACAGAACTTGAATTTACTTGTGGATTTCATTCATTATTCAAAAAAGGTCTTTAAAAACTATTTTAAAGGATTAATTAATTCCGGGTAAAAAGAATAAAAAAAAACAAAAAATGCAATAGTCCGGTTTTTATTTTAGTCTTTATGAGACTTTTACTTCTATAGTGTCAACTGATTGATTGATTGATTATATATTGTTTAACGTCCCGCTCGAGAATTTTTCACTCATGTGCAGACGTCACCATTGCCGGTGAAGGGCTGAAAAATTTAGGCCTATGCTCGGCGCTTATGGCCTTTGAGCAGAGACGGATCTTTGTCGTGCCACACCTGCTGTGATACGGAACCTCGATTTCATTCGAAGGACCGCCCCATTCAGTCGCCCCTTACGACAAGCAAGGAATACTGAGGATCTCTTCTAACCACCCGGATCCCCACGGTGCAATTGAGATTGAGCTAACACAAGGTAGTCTTAACAATGTTTTTAGTATGTGGACGTAGATTCAAAACATTTAATACATTTATAGCCATGGTGTACTAGCCTGATGCATGTAGTATTTACGCATTTTGAGCTTTATACGTTATTTCGTATTTTTAGTAATGATATATACTTGCTTTTATGTACTTTCAAGATAACTTCCTGTTTGATATCCATTTACTTTACAAGACATTTATTTTCTAGCAAAATAAATGGTAAAACATACCAAAGACATGGCTTTAAAGAATAGAAATCCGTAAAACAGCACTAAGTATATGTTGATGAAACAGGTAGTAATTGTTCCATCGCTGGACAGTAAGCATTAAACGAAAACATAGATATAAGCAGGTGCCTAGGAGGAGTAAGCAGCCCTGTCAACCGGTCGCACTCGTCGTGAGTATTACATCTTGATTAGGTAAAGGGATAAACTGTAGACAAAATCAGTATGTTAAGAAATGCTTAACAGTTGGTATCAAACACATAGGACAATATTCGACCTCATGACAGACAATATTACAACTGAATCTAACTGTGTAATATCAACTTGATCCTCAGTAGCCGGTCTTGTTTTAAAACCTGATCATACATAGAACAAGCTCTTGCTTATCAAATCAGTTGAGAGACATAAAAACTATATTCTGGAGAAAATGGAATATTGTAGTTGAGGAAGTAAAAGCTGAATCCATACCTATTGCCACGAATTGGAGTTGTTAGTTTGGCTTTTTAACATCTATGTTTAATAGAATATCTAAATACGAAACAGATGTGAAGGGCGTTGTGGTGTCTTTTATTTCAAATTCGCTAGGGTATATTGAATTTAAATCTGAACGTCACGGGTTTTAAATCCAGATATCACCTTCAAAACTGAGGTGTCTTGAATATGAAATTATGTGTTCATTTCCTTTGAATAATTATTAGAGCACTAGTATATAATGAAAAAAAAAACAAAAAACAAATGTGTGCATATTACAGAATATTAAGAATAAATATCATAAACCGTTTTGTTTATTTCCTTATATCAACGTTTGGGGAAAAAATGTGACTTAGCCTTGTATGGCCTGCTTCGTCATCGCTGATATGTTTCAGTCAAGTAATAAAAAATTAACTTAGAACCATGGCGGAAACAATCATAGCATATACTGCCAACAATAAGCATAAGTAATAACGATGTAAATATGTGCAAGGTTTTTCCAAAACGTCACCTAATTTTTTATCACTTTTTAGTGAATTTCGGCCAAATTGAGGTGTGTCCCTACGAATACTGATATTAAACGTGAACGATTCCAATTTTGATGCACCAGATGATGGATTTTCTTAAGATTGGTACAAATCAATGTATATATATATATATATATATATATATATATATATATATATATATATATATACAGAGAGCGAGAGAGAGAGAGAGAGAGAGAGAGAGAGAGAGAGAGAGAGAGAGAGAGAGAGAGAGAGGTGTTACCTGTCTTGAAGAACACTAAAGCAAAAATTATTTTCTACACCGGTGTTGAAAATGTCTAGGCCAACTTCGAAGGCTAATTACAATATTGGAAATCATAGGTTCGAAATGAAAAGGTGAAAAGAAAATCATACATATGTACGACAGAAAATAATTAACGATAGTTTGTGTTACGAGGTGGACTGTTCTGGACAATTATTTCCCCCTTATCCTGAATTGATCCTTTATAATTTAATCTAAATAGAGTATTTCGTATTTTTGATCAACGCTGATACATTCATTTTACTCATGTCAAGATGATTTTGATATCGTGATGAAAAGGCTAAGATAATGAACAGTATCCAATAAATACAAATCAGAGAGATAGGCAAACACGAATCCTGACCATAGCAGAGGTGTGGCCAGGTGCTTAGGAGGAGGACGCATACATTATCCGTGAGTCCTATATATTGATTATTAAAAAAGTTATAGAAATCAGCATGAAATGTAATAAAAGTCGGCAGGAAAGGTAATAGAAATCGACATGAAAGGTAATAGAAATCGACATGAAAGGTAATAGAAATCGACATGAAAGGTAATAGAAATCGACATGAAAAGACGGCTCAACAATTGCTACGAAACACTTTAGAATGAATTTGATTTCTGACTGGAATGGGTAGAATTTGATTTCTGACTGGAATGGGTAGAATTTGATTTCTGAATAGAATGGGTAGAATTTTGACTTAGATCGAGATTGTAGACGGATAACGGAGGATGTATACTCCTCTTACGCACCTGGGCTGGGATTCATAAAAATTCAAAAAAAATTCTTAGATTTCATACCTAAGTACTAACAAATTCTTAGCTAAGAAAAAAAACTTGAGCATTAATTCATCAAAAAGTTAAGCACAGTTCTTAGTAATTTAGAAAACTTAAGTTGGTTCACCCTAGCAACGCACAGCATTTGCCATACAAAAGCTGGAACTCTTGTGCGATGGAGGTAATATTTTTAATGTTATTTACGTCACAGCTCTCAAATTTCACAGACGTGAACATGGAAGGAAGCAACAAACTAAAAAAAAAGCCGAATTGGAGTAGTGAGGAGTCCGTGGACCCCACTACTCTTGTTGAAGAGTACAAGGGCAGAGTGAGAGGGAAACTTGAGTCCACAGTTAACCTCACAGATGAAGTTGAAAGCGTGGGAGGAGAAATCAAAAAAACTTGGTGCTATGTGTGTAGGGCCATCCCGAACGGCATCAGAAGTAGAAAATAAAAATGGCGTAACATCTTCTCGAAATCAAAAACGGAGATTTCTAACCACAGGCGTGCAATTATTGGGACAGGCGAGTTGATAATTAAATTGTAAGATTTGGTGAACATAGACCATAGATATATATACAGTATATATATATATATATATATATATATATATATATATATATATATCGCGGTAGCTCAGTGGTTAGAGCGTTCGCTTCGTAACCGGGAGGTCGTGAGTTCGAGCCCCGCTCGTACCATGGCCGCGTCAAACCTAAGACGAAAAATAGGTAGTGATTGCTCCTTCGTCAAACGCTCGGCATTTAGAAGTGAGAATCACGGGTCTTTCGGATATGACCTTAAAAACGAAGGTCCCGTGTCACGGTAGGCGTTGGCACGTTAAAGAACCCTCACTGCTACGGCCCTGAGAGCTAAGCATAGGTCTAAATTTGTGGTACTTCACCTACAGCTGGTGACGTCTCAATATGAGTGAAAAATTCTCGACGAGACGTAAAACGAACAAACAATTACAGACCTAAATATGCGAGTGTTGGAAATATACACATATATTGTTGAAAAAAAAAAAGGAAACTTAAGAGGTCAATGTTAAATCAATAGTTATATTATTCCATAAACCACCGAAACTTTATTTCGTTTTGTTTTCTTTTTGCAAGTACTTGTATTCTCTTGAGGATGTAAATGTAATATTAAAACTGCGTATGCTTGCACTGCTGGGATTAACACAGCAGTGACATTTGAATGCGTGTTTCATCAAAGCAAATCGTTTGATTTAATTATTTTCATTTCATTGCGATGAATATGGCATGTACTTTACAGATCCTTTGATCCGCTCACGTATATCGTTGTGGACACTCATTTCGGTGACAAGTCGTTTTGGCCCATAGTAATTTCGACCCCATATGTGCATCAAGTTGTCCTACTCATTTAGGAATCTTGAGGATCACAATAACATTCATTATAATACTGTTAATCAACAATCATTGTATAATACAAGTAAGAAATAAATGTAACATTTCATGGGGAAATGCCCCTCCCCCCCCCCCAACCCCCCTCCCCCCCCCCCCCCCCCCCCGCAAAAAAACCCCCACCAAATTAATACAACTTTTGTATGCTTTAAAATTTATGCTATGAACAGGTATAATTTCTTTATAATACTGTACAGTGCATTAAAGTAATTATTTATCATATTTAGCACTTTATAAATCCACACATTTAGTAATTATTTATCATATTTAGCACTTTATAAATCCACACATTTAGTAATTATTTATCATATTTAGCACTTTATAAATCCACACATTAAGTAATTATTTATCATATTTAGCACTTTATAAATCCACACATTTAGTAATTATTTATCATATTTAGCACTTTATAAATCCACACATTTAGTAATTATTTATCATATTTAGCACTTTATAAATCCACACATTTAGTAATTATTTATCATATTTAGCACTTTATAAATCCACACATTTAGTAATTATTTATCATATTTAGCACTTTATAAATCCACACATTTAGTAATTATTTATCATATTTAGCACTTTATAAATCCACACATTTAGTAATTATTTATCATATTTAGCACTTTATAAATCCACACATTTAGTAATTATTTATCATATTTAGCACTTTATAAATCCACACATTTAGTAATTATTTATCATATTTAGCACTTTATAAATCCACACATTTAGTAATTATTTATCATATTTAGCACTTTATAAATCCACACATTTAGTAATTATTTATCATATTTAGCACTTTATAAATCCACACATTTAGTAATTATTTATCATATTTAGCACTTTATAAATCCACACATTTAGTAATTATTTATCATATTTAGCACTTTATAAATCCACACATTTAGTAATTATTTATCATATTTAGCACTTTATAAATCCACACATTTAGTAATTATTTATCATATTTAGCACTTTATAAATCCACACATTTAGTAATTATTTATCATATTTAGCACTTTATAAATCCACACATTTAGTAATTATTTATCATATTTAGCACTTTATAAATCCACACATTTAGTAATTATTTATCATATTTAGCACTTTATAAATCCACACATTTAGTAATTATTTATCATATTTAGCACTTTATAAATCCACACATTTAGTAATTATTTATCATATTTAGCACTTTATAAATCCACACATTTAGTAATTATTTATCATATTTAGCACTTTATAAATCCACACATTTAGTAATTATTTATCATATTTAGCACTTTATAAATCCACACATTTAGTAATTATTTATCATATTTAGCACTTTATAAATCCACACATTTAGTAATTATTTATCATATTTAGCACTTTATAAATCCACACATTTAGTAATTATTTATCATATTTAGCACTTTATAAATCCACACATTTAGTAATTATTTATCATATTTAGCACTTTATAAATCCACACATTTAGTAATTATTTATCATATTTAGCACTTTATAAATCCACACATTTAGTAATTATTTATCATATTTAGCACTTTATAAATCCACACATTTAGTAATTATTTATCATATTTAGCACTTTATAAATCCACACATTTAGTAATTATTTATCATATTTAGCACTTTATAAATCCACACATTTAGTAATTATTTATCATATTTAGCACTTTATAAATCCACACATTTAGTAATTATTTATCATATTTAGCACTTTATAAATCCACACATTTAGTAATTATTTATCATATTTAGCACTTTATAAATCCACACATTTAGTAATTATTTATCATATTTAGCACTTTATAAATCCACACATTTAGTAATTATTTATCATATTTAGCACTTTATAAATCCACACATTTAGTAATTATTTATCATATTTAGCACTTTATAAATCCACACATTTAGTAATTATTTATCATATTTAGCACTTTATAAATCCACACATTTAGTAATTATTTATCATATTTAGCACTTTATAAATCCACACATTTAGTAATTATTTATCATATTTAGCACTTTATAAATCCACACATTTAGTAATTATTTATCATATTTAGCACTTTATAAATCCACACATTTAGTAATTATTTATCATATTTAGCACTTTATAAATCCACACATTTAGTAATTATTTATCATATTTAGCACTTTATAAATCCACACATTTAGTAATTATTTATCATATTTAGCACTTTATAAATCCACACATTTGGTAACATTGATACAGTTTTACAGAAGAGAAAACATTTGTGTAGGTGGAGGTCCTCCTCCTCAGTGTTTGAGAGCTGTAGCGGAAGCTGTTACTAGTGTAATTGGAGTCAACAACACTAGCCTGATGGGTATAGAGGGAGGTATTGATACTCCCTTGCTAAACCTTGATGCACGTAGCAATGAATCTATGTAAGTAACTTAATGAGTGACAAAATCATGGATTATCTAGTATAGTCCCGTGTTATATTTTCATATAAGATTTATGGGGAAACTGACTCCAAATCTTCCAAAAGCAGAATTATTGTTTGTAATTTGATTCGTATTAATGAATTATTATTATTATTATTATTATTATTATAAACATCAAAATTCAAACAAAGATAATAATAATCAACATAATTATTCAAGTCATCATTTAATAATCAACATAATTATTCAAGTCATCATTTAATAATCATTCTCAGAAGAAAACATGACTCAGAAAGAATAATGTATTCTGCTCATCATAGGGGAATCCATGTAATGGAAGGCCTTCCTGATACGGATCCCCCCGGATTCTTGGATCAAGTCCTTTAGTTGCAACATCTGCCCTGGAGTCGCCATTGCCATCAGTAACCTTTGGCAACGGCGGACGACACACCGACCTGAAAAGAAAAACCTAAGAACTAGCATGCAGGAAGTTGATTTTTTTACGTGCCACAGCTGCTGTGACACGGGGCCTCGGTTTTTGCGGTCTCATCTAAAGGACCGCCCCATTTAGTCGCCTCTTACGACAAGCAAGGGGTACTGAGGATCTAATCTAACAACCCGGATCCCCACGGGGCCACAACTGATAGATGCATTGACTCTGATTGTAAATAACATCGGAAAAATGCTAAAATTCAGCACAATTTATCACTGTTGGTCGTCATAATAACTATGGGACATCAACAGGACACACAACACTTGCATTATATAGTGTGGTATTGATACTGTTTGTAACATTGCCTTTCAAAGATTTTCCTTTTCCTTCTCATCACTATATACATGTGTAACTGTCAACAGGCCTTTGGTACAGTATATTTTTTAGTTAATATGCAAGATATATAATTACTACTTGTATACTTATTTGATGGCAACTGTCAAAATTCTGTTTGTTCTGAAATTTGTTAATGTGAATTGAGAGAGAGAGAGAGAGAGAGAGAGAGAGAGAGAGAGAGAGAGAGAGAGAGAGAGAGTGCGTGTGTGAATTGAATGGGTGTGTATTTGTGAACATACTTAGTTATTTGTGTGTTAATTAATACCAGAATTTTTACATTCTGAAGAAACTTTATTTATAAATATGAGTGAAAAGTTTGGGACGTTTTTTTTTAATTAATTCAATAGCACACTATATCAGTAAAAATTATATGAAACTGAAATATAATATATGTGCCTTCGATTGTTGTTCATGAAAATTATTTTTCATTTTTTTTGACACGTTATTATTGAAATAATTAAAATGAATGATCATGAAAAAAGCATATTCTGTAGTATGTCCGTTTTCGTTCAGTCCAAAATTGAAATATATTTGTTTGCCTTTTTTATAAACAATTGTTAGGAGAGTAAGACATGTTTTACGTGTACTGTTTGTAAATTCTGATGCAATAGACATTATTAAAAGTATTGGTACATTGTAGTAAATGCTGTCCTGCTTGTAATGCTTTGGGATTAGTGAAAAAAAATGTTGGCATGTCGTCTGAATTACCAAAAATTATAATAATATTAATAATAAAAGGTAAATCAAAATAATTTCCGGAAATTGGAGATCGTCAATAGTAGGTCAGATATAAGGACAAACAAAATATCTTCATTACGGCCTCATTTGATAAAGCATGAATTCAGCTTAAAAATATGAATACATATTGCAATGTTTAAGGTGGGGATTTATACATAGTCATGGATATTTTGAAAATATGATATTATTTTAATCTGTACTTTAAATGCCCCAACATCCTTAGTGCTTACCAATCAAAATTGATTTTCAGCAAATAGTTGTCTGTACCTCAGTCCTCCTTCTGTGTGACAATTCTGATGATTACCAGCAGCAGACCCATCATCTTTCTGGTTGTTAGCATTTTCATCACCATCATCAGGACAAGGTATCTGTCTAGAGCTGCATATGTTGTGCAGGATACAGCAAGCAGTAATAACTTGACATGCCTTGTCAAGATAAAGGGCGGATTTTTCCATGCAGAACACGGAATATTCTCTTAAGTTGGCCTATCCCTCTCTCTACAACATTCCTTGTCTTCTTGTGAGCCCTGATTGAATCAATTATAATTTTATTAGAAAAGTAATATCTTTGTCTTATATTAAATTGTGAAAATGAGATGGGTAATTTGTAAATCTGATAAAAAGAAAACCCAATGAAATGGAGAATGACAACATTTTAGTAAAAGCACTATGTTTTAATGAAGAAAAAAATCCCTCTCCGTTGTCAATCAAAGCACATGCATGTAGAGCTATTTTGTGGGAGTAAAAAGTTCTTTACACTAAATGTGTTAATTTATTAAAATTCACTTTGAATTTTATGTGTGACCAGTCGACAGGGGATGCTTACTTCTCCTAGGCACCTGATCCCACCTTTGGTATGACTAGGGGCCCGTGTATGTCCATACCTCTGATTTGTATTTTCTATAGGAATCACGACATTGAATACTGTTAGTTATCTTAGCCTTTTCATGACTAAAAATGTAATGGGCATTATTATATATTCTGGTATAGATTACCTGATTTTGTGATACAGGTGCCTGTTTAATTACCCCTACCCGGCACCCCACCCCTTTCCTCCTTTTATTTACAAAATAATTAATCATGTACCCTTTACATGTCAGGTAAATATAACAATTAAAGTAGATTTGTGTTGTTAAAAAATGTTGTAAACGTATTATTAGTTAATGATTGCTAATGAAAAAAATATTTTTGAATGTCAGTTTGGATCCGCAACATAACTGAGTGTAGAGGGCGCTTTAAGAAGAAAGAGAAAGTAGGTGTATCAAGACGAAAATAATGATTCTCACCTGTTATAATTTGTCTGACAATCTTCTTTGAGGCGCAAAACTAGAGTCAATAGCCATCGCTGTGAAGGGTACCCATTATTTCCTAGCAAGTGGATATGAACAGGTAACCTTTGTTGGTCAAACAATACTTTGAGTCCACTTTCATTGTTAATCGTAGCGTCATGCGTGGAACCCGGCCAATTTGCTACTACATCAAGGATGGATCAAAGACCGCCTGTGTGTTGATGTTCTGGCAATTGTGTCTATTTACATACTCATTTTCATATTCACTTGGGGCAATGATGTGAATGTGAGTGCCGTCAATGGCCTCAACGACGCCTTGAAACCCAGCGATAGTATGGAATTCCTCTTGGATTTTACGAATAAGCATAATGTGGGAATTGAATGCATCGTGCAATAATTCTTGACAGACTTTTGAGGGTTGCAGTTACAGCCCTAGACACGGTGAACTGGGAAACCCCTATATCGTCTCCATCACACAGCTACATCTTACCAGTGGCAAGAAATCGCAATCAACAAGATTTTCTGAAGTGGGGATACAGCATGGTTTCTCTGTGAACTACGTATAATTTCATGACCAATTAAATTTTCAATGAAATAGATACCGGCTGAATCCAATCTAAACCTTTGTACAAGTTGTGTGTTACTATACTAAGCTAAATAACCCTTTCTTTCTCGAAAATATCGCTTGTGTTCTCCACTGGCAGCCATCATGATTCTTGACGTAAGTTTTTCTGAACAATATAAAACTGCTATAGACTACACTTAAAGTTAAGAACTGTTTAAGAATTTTGTTACACTTAAGTAGTTTTATGAATAAAACTCGTTATAAAAACTCAAATGCTTAGATTACTTAAGTTTTTTTTATTGGTTTAAGGATTTTCGTATACATTCTAAGACTGTTTATGAATCCCAGCCCTGATCCCACATCTGATCTTGCAGGAATGTGAGTTTGCATTACTCTCACTACAGGGTTGATGAGTTTGGTTACTGATCTTTATCCTCAATTCTTAATGTGGGTTCACACAGAACAATATTTAGATAATTTGTATCCTTAATGCCCTTTTTCTACAAATAAAAAAAATTACTGAATTAGATGGATGAGGATGCTCTCAAATGCTCATATATCAGACCAAACTGAAAGAAACTGCAGCTGATAACATATCATTTTTGATATATCGGGTTATCTCGCTATGGAACCAGAAATCATAGTAGAATGATATTTTCATTTATAAGGAATACTCATTCAAAAAGCACCTCGTGAAACCTACTTCATTTATCATCTGTTGTGAAGGTTTATTCGCTAAATACCCAACATTACAATTGGAAGTCATAGGTCTGTTGGATATGCTCTTAAAATTGGACATTCCGTGATAATATAATGAGCGTTAGCGTTACTGTTACAGCTCAGGGCCCCCGATATAGGCAGCATTTTGTAACAAATGTTCTTCAGTAACAGCACTGATATCTTTATGTTTGTAATGAAGTTGATTCAGTTCTGCTTAGTTTGCATTTTGTTTTGTTTGATTTTGTTGCAAATGGGTGTCCGTAAGAGTGAATCGGGTGAGAGTTATTTTTCGTCGCTAGTATAAAAGGAGACTCGCTTGGCTGGTTTAGATAGATTGGGCACGGTAACGACATCAGCCGGGTGCCACGTTAGCAGGTCCTGGAAGTTCAGATGATTGAGACTTTATTTAACTTATTCTGAACAGCTGACAACATCTGGGTCTGAATAGAAGTTTTATTTTAGAGGGCATATCTTTTTCCTAACCGGTAAGCGTGTTTTGTTGACAGTTCGTGAGTATTTGTATTCAGTTTTTCACGGTATTGTTATTGATAAAGTTCTCGGTTTCTGTTTCTATGCTTAGTTCGTAGTTTTTATGAAATTTCAGTGCATATATGGATATATAGAAAAACCACTTTCCACGGGCAAGGCAGGCAGTGAGTTTATGGGTTACAGATGTATGGAGATCCATGCGGATATTGGGGAGCCATATGGATAGACGTGGTATAGCTCCATAGAAGATAACTCAGGACGGGGAAAGTATCGGAAACCTGTATTGTCAGGAGTTGACGATAGCCCGTGGGACTTGGAAGGCATCCGAAACCTGTATTGTCAGGAGTTGACGATAGCAAGCGAAAAACCTGCATGAGGGTGGACTGTTTTTCGTTCTGGGCGTGCTAAACGTGGAAGAGCGGGAAACCGGAACAGTGTCTTTCGCGTGTATAGTATTGAAGTCAAGTGACTTTAACATTAGAAATTCAGAACAGTAATACTATATCTGAAAGTAAAGAGATTTTATCTTAAGAACTTTTCCTAAATCACGCTATACATTGAAATATTGTAATTTATATGAATAATGCAAATTATGTTACATGGTTAATATCTGATACGTACTGTTGAATTTTCTTTCGGTGAACTGTGGCTATTGGTGAAAACTTTTATTTGATGTATCAGATATCAGAAATTGTATATGTAATTTTTCATATTTGATATTGTTTCATATGTTGAGTGAAAGGAGTGAGTATGATTTTTTTTGGTTTCATTTCTTGATTTAATAAATTTGTTTATTTTACAACTTATCGTTAGTCTTGCTCGATCATACAAAATCCTAAAAGAACTCATTACATATGGTGGCAACGGTGGGATTTTGTAAAGACAGACTGAGCGAGAAAGATATTTTGTAGAATATAATATACAAATTCAAGTGTGTGATACAGAAAAAGTTCAGTATATTTTCACTAACTTAATTTATTCCAGGATTAGACACACCGAAAGAGTACTTGTTCAGTTTTGTTGGGTTTTGCTAGTGGGTGTCATAATGTCGTTACCTAGTTGGGTTCAGGATGCTGTCAATAAGGGTCAAGATATGTCTATTTGTCTTGAGTTGTGGAAGCAGGCCAGTGCGGTTGAACGGGAGGAAAGAATGGCAAGACGAGAAAAGGAGAAAGAAGAACAGGAAATGGAGAGGCTGAAACTAGAAAGAGGTTCAACAGAAAAAAATGATTCAAGAGAAAGACTTGGAGGAAAGAAAATACGAGGTAAGAATGAAGGAGCTCGAATTACAAGAACAAGCCATGAGGGAAAGAGAATCTACTCGAGTGTCGGAGTCTGGTTCTGGAGAAACAAAACATGAGGTAAAGTTCAACTTGCCTAAATATGTGGAGGGTGAAGACATAGATGTTTTCTTAAGGTCATTCGAGCGTCTGGCGAAACTGCACAAGTGGCATAAATCAGAATGGGCTCTGCGACTGATACCCCAGCTGACAGGTAAGGCGTTAGACACGTATGCACGGTTAGGGGAAGGATTTACAAATGACTATGATGTCATAAAGAAAGCTATTCTGAAACGATACTGTAATAGAGTGATTTTGGGTTTATTAATAAATATATGTTTATTAATAAATGTGTTTTACTTAAATAAAAAAACCTAGATCCACTCCTTTATTTCCCTTACACTGCATACACCTGAACACATATTCATTTATTACCTTAAGGCATATGTCAAAGGTCTTAGAGTGTTCTTGGTATCCATTGGTCAAGTTTTGTAAAGTTTCGTTTGGTTGGTTTTATTCTCATGGTCATTGGTTTTACCGCCAAAGTTGAACACTTTTTGTCTGGAGTTGAGATTGACCAGTCAGAGATTTTGAGTTTGAGACCTTTCAGACCTGAAACTGATTTTTCTTATATTCTGTTAAGTAACTAATTCATAACTAATAATCCTTATATTAAATGTCAACTAATATGTCCAGGATATAATTATATTAGCATATTTAATGAAATTCCTTTTGCACATACTATTAATAGAGAGAAAGGATAGATATTGAATGAAAGCTATTTAGTTCATTAATCTCATAGATCAAGAGAATAGATATATATATTTATTGAAAGTAAATTGGTGAATTTATCAAGTTACATTGTATTTTATAATCAGTATATTTGATGACTTTGTTCGGAATGAGCAATTCAGTAGATTGTACTAGATAGTATTCTTAGAAACTTGTACATATAAATTACAGAGTTCCTGTACATATCCACATTGATTGATAATATTGTGGAAGACTTTTCCCATAGAATGGTAATTACAGGTTTTCAGTTTTTATAATTAAATATTTTATGACAATTTATAGGAGATAAGATGTTCATATAGAGTATGTAACTTTAAGAGTTATCTCCCTTGATTGTGATTTTGAGATAAGTAATGAATTTATCTTGATGGAAATTATATTCATAAATCACAAAGTAACATTGTCCATTATTAATTAATGCATTCTGTGATATATTCAATATATTGTGTCATGTATTTCAGGGCTGTACATACATATAGAAATCCATCACTGTCGAATAAATATATTCCCTGAACCCAACAGGAGTTATTCTTTTCAACATAACAAAACCCTGTTACAATACGATCTCACAGCAAGCACGTATAAGGATTAGTTCAGAGGCTGTAAACAATATTCAAATGAAACATTTAGAGAATTTTGCAGTCGTACTTTCAATTACTTCGACCACTGGTGTCAGATGGAAAAAGTAAACAGTAATTATGAAAATTTAGTAGATGTTCTTATGCGTGTACACCTAGTAAATAGTTCCTCAAGAGAGCTACAGGTTTGGTTGAAGGAGAGACAGCCCAAGAATGTAGAGGAAATGGTGGAATTAGCAGAAGCATACCAGAATGCACACCGAGCATCAGGTGTCCAAAAGGATAAGATAAAATCTTCTGGTGCAAAAGGTAATGCGACTGTAGAAACGAGTCAGCAAGGTAAGTCAGACAAAAAATGTTTCTATTGTCAAAAGGCAGGTCATTTGATTAAAAAATTGTTCTCTTCGCAAGCAATCATCAAAGACCAATACCACAACGGGTGCAAGACAACCAAGTATTCAGGATAGTGCGAAGCCAAGTCAATCGGGTAAGGAAAGAGTAGGATTAATTCAATCGCCCACTATGTATAGGAAAGGACTAACGGTTGAGCTACCAGTGTTGGTAAAGCAAAACAAGATTGATTTTGAGTCAGACAATGGGGAAAGAGGCCTGAAAATTGAGACAGGTACCGTGAACGGTAAGAATGCTTCTGTATTGAGAGATACAGGTTGTACCTCGATATTGGTATCGGGTAGCCTTATTGAACAGAAGGATATGACAGGGGTGAAAAGTGAGGTCACTTTAGCAAACGGGAGTTCACAAGTATGTCCAGAGGTTTGGATAAATGTAGATACACCTTATGTAAAAGGTAGGGTTGTAGCATTGGTAATGAACTCCCCATTTGCAGATCTGATAGTTGGAAATTACACGAGAGTTGATATTCCCCAGTGCATGCCTCATAAGTGTGATAAGGCTGTAGACGAGAAATGTCAGGCAGTAGAAACGAGAGCATCGGCAAAACAGACTAAACATGAAAATGACGTTCTTGAAACAAGGTCTGTAGTCAATGAAATGGTGTCTAGGGACGATTGGCTAGAGGAACAAGGTAAGGACTCTAGTTTAGAGCAATTCAGGAGGCAGACGTCTAGCGATTGTCCAGAAGGGAAGGAAAATTGTATCATTAGAGAAAATGGTATGATGTATAGGGTGTTCAATTCAAAATCAGGCGACACGCTGAAACAAGTTATAGTACCAAGTAAGTTCCGGAAGCAAATATTAGCTTTGGGTCATGATATCCCGCTGGCTGATCATTTGAGAATCAAAAAGACTAGAGAAAGGATACTTAGACATTTTTTTGGCCAGGTATTTTTGAAGATACACAATCATACTGTCAATCCTGCCCAAAATGTCAGATGGGAGCAGCAAAGAAAAGGGTAAGTAAAGTGCCCTTAGTGAAGATTCCTGCCATGGAAGAACCGTTTCAGCGAGTGGCAATAGATATGGTTGGACCATTGCCAAAAACGAAAAGGGGCAATCAGTATATTCTGGTGACGTGTGACTACGCCACCAAGTATCCAGAAGCGATACCTCTCAGAAGTCAAGATGCTGAAGTAGTGGCCGAAGCATTGATGGAAATATTTACGAGAGTGGGAGTACCCAAAGAAATTCTGTCGGATCAAGGTACAAATTTCATGTCTTCCCTAATTACAGAACTTTGGCGTTTGATCAGTGTACGCAAGTTAAACACCACACCATACCACCCAGAGGCAAACGGACTCGTAGAAAGGTTTAATGGCACTCTGAAGAGAATGATTCAGGTGTATGCGCAAGATGAACCTGGTAAGTGGGACAAAATGTTGCCCTATTTGTTGTTTGCATATAGAGAGGTTCCCCAGGAAACTACGGGCTTTTCCCCCTTTGAGTTGCTCTACGGTAGGTATATGAGAGGTCCCTTAGCTATTTTGCGAGAGAGTATTGAGGACAATGCAAGCGAGAGTCAATTGCAACCGTCAGTGTTGAGTTACTTGCTAGAGACTAGAGATCGATTAGCTAGAATGGCGGACATTGTAGCGGAAAACGAGGAAGCAAGTAAGTGTGACCAGAAAAGGTACTATGACCGGAAGGCAAGACAATGATCATTAAAGGTCGGCGACAAGGTATTAGGTTTGTTACCTACTAATACAAAGAAACTGTTAGCACAGTGGAAAGGACCAGTTTCAGTTATTGAGAAGTTGGGTCCTGTAGATTACAAGGTTCAGTACGACAACGGCGTCAGAAAAGTGTACCACATCAATATGTTTAAAGAAGTGGATAGAGAGACAGGATGACAATGTTGTGATGACAGCAGTATGTCAGGTTGAGTCTTCGGATGAAGATTGGATCGGAAATCCCCTGATGCATACTAAAGATACGGTAGAAGTTCTATTTTGACAAACGTTCCAGGTCGGACGAGCGTGCTTAAATACAAAGTGATTACTTCCAGTGCAACAACAATTCATCAGAGACCATACCAAATACCCCATTCTCTTCGTGATGAAGTAAGGAAGGAGTTAGAGGCTATGTTGGAGGCAGGTATTGTAGAACAATCAGTTAGTCCGTATGCGTCACCGGTTGTTATTGTTCCAAAAAGGACAAAACTATCAGATTTTGTGTTGACTATCGAAAACTTAATCAGGTTACACAATTTGACCCGGAGCCAAATGCGCAGATTGAGGAGATTATAGATAGACTAAGTAAGGCTAAGTACCTCACGAAATTAGATCTAACCAAGGGATATTGGCAGATTTCGCTTGATGAAGAAGCGAAGGAAAAGAGTGCATTCATTACACCTTTTGGCCATTATCAGTTTACTGTGATGCCATTCGGTATGATGAATTCAGCAGCCACTTTTAACAGGTTAGTACGAAAGATTCTGGCAGGTCATGAAGAATTTGCAGATTCATTCATAGATGATATCATTATCTTTAGTAAGGACTGGAATAGTCACATTGGTCATATCAAGTCAGTTCTCAAATGTATTCAAGACGCGGGGTTAACAATAAATCCTAAGAAATGCGAGTTCGGAGCTAGAGAAATGGAATTTCTTGGCCATGTAGTTGGTCATGGACAAGTAAAACCAACATCAGACAAGGTGCAGGCTATACTGGATATCCCTGTTCCAACAAAGAAAAAAGAGGTGAGATCTTTTTTAGGGTCTATAAACTTTTATAGAAAGTTCATACCGAATTTTTCTGAAAAATCTGCGGTATTATCTGATCTTACGAGGAAGTCGAATCCAAATAAAATAGTGTGGACAGAGG
This sequence comes from Ostrea denselamellosa, assembly GCA_024699665.1. Classification (NCBI taxonomy): domain Eukaryota; kingdom Metazoa; phylum Mollusca; class Bivalvia; order Ostreida; family Ostreidae; genus Ostrea; species Ostrea denselamellosa. The sequence continues at coordinate 2,312,972 of JAMZEH010000068.1, read as the reverse complement.
AGCACGATGTAGCATTTCGCCAACTGAAGGACGATTTGGTAAGTGCCCCAGTTTTATGGAATCCAGACTTTTCGTCAACCTTTGTATTGCAAACAGATGCAAGGGACAGAGGGCTGGGGCGGTTTTGTTACAAGAAAAAGGAGGTGAGTATCATCCAGTGGTATATCTCAGTAAAAAGCTTTTTCCCAGAGAACAGAATTTCGCCAGAGTGGAGAAAGAGTGCTACGCGATCGTATGGTCGGTACAGCGTCTGCAGAAGTACCTGTATGGTAGAAAATTTATTATTGAAACAGACCATCGTGCACTACAATGGCTGAAAACCATGAAATATCAAAATCCTAGACTATTACGATGGAGTCTTGTATTACTGGAGTACACATACATTGTACAACATATACAAGGAAAAAACAAGATGGCAGATTTTCTATCACGTTTTACGTAGAAACTTTATCAACCTTCTCATTGATTTATTTTACAATTGACATTGTTAAATAAATGGGGGCGTATGTAATGAAGTTGATTCAGTTTTGCTTAGTTTGCATTTTGTTTTGTTTGATTTTGTTGCAAATGGGTGTCCGTAAGAGTGAATCGGGTGAGAGTTATTTTTCGTCGCTAGTATAAAAGGAGACTCGTTTGGCTGGTTTAGATAGATTGGGCACGGTAACGACATCAACCGGGTGCCACGTTAGCAGGTCCTGGAAGTTCAGATGATTGAGACTTTATTTAACTTATTCTGAACAGCTGACAACATCTGGGTCTGAATAGAAGTTTTATTTTAGAGGGCATATCGTTTTCCTAACCGGTAAACGTGTTTTGTTGACAGTTCGTGAGTATTTGTATTCAGTTTTTCACGGTATTGTTATTGATAAAGTTCTCGGTTTCTGTTTCTATGCTTAGTTCGTAGGTTTTATGAAATTTCAGTGCATATATGGATATATAGAAAAACCACTTTCCACGGGCAAGGCAGGCAGTGAGTTTATGGGTTACAGATGTATGGAGATCCATGCGGATATTGGGGAGCCATATGGATAGACGTGGTATAGCTCCATAGAGGATAACTCAGGACGGGGAAAGTATCGGAAACCTGTATTGTCAGGTGTTGACGATAGCAAGCGAAAAACCTGCATGAGGGTGGACTGTTTTTCGTTCTGGGCGTGCTAAACGTGGAAGAGCGGGAAACCGGAACAGTGTCTTTCGCGTGTATAGTATTGAAGTCAAGTGATTTTAACATTAGAAATTCAGAACAGTAATATTATATCTGAAAGCAAAGAGATTTTATCTTAAGAACTTTTCCTAAATCACGCTATACATTGAAATATTGTAATTTATATGAATAATGCAAATTATGTTACATTGTTAATATCTGATACGTACTGTTGAATTTTCTTTCGGTGAACTGTGGCTATTGGTGAAAACTTTTATTTAATGTATCAGATATCAGAAATTGTATATGTAATTTTTCATATTTGATATTGTTTCATGTGTTGAGTGAAAGGAGTGAGTATGAATTTTTTTTGTTTCATTTCTTGATTTAATAAATTTGTTTATTTTATCGTTAGTCTTGCTCGATCATACAAAATCCTAAAAGAACTCATTACAATGTTAATACCTGAAACTGGAAGAAAAACAACACACAACAATGTCTGAGTATCTTTACTAACCTTGGCCTGAAACCAGTCGACCGACGTTTTATTGTAGAGATAGCAATGACCTTGGAAAGCTTTCCAACCTTCTTCGCAGTCTGTAACACACACACAAAAAAGAATGATATATTTCTTTTAACTCGTTACACACACACACATACACACATAATATATAATATATATATATATATATATATATATATATATATATATATATATATATATTAAGAGAAAAAGAAATTTCTTCAAAACGTTTATCGAAACATTAGTTCATTAATATATTTTAATGTTGTCATGAAAAACGGTGACCAATCTCATAACGACTGTAATGATTACAAACTGAAGAGTTGAGCATACCCGGACCCCTGGATATACCAGAGATAGGACCAGGTGGGTATGAGAATAAATTGTTTTATATGTTATTATGCATCGTAATTATTTCATTACATCAGGCGCTAAATTTTATTCTATTCATATGCATAACGTATGTTCACACATATTTTATTATATTATCTGTAAAGCGCTTTAGAAGACGCAGGTCAATAGAGCGCTTTACAAATCTATTGAATTACATTTACAATAAAACATGTTTACCGATTAACTTACAAGGTGTCCCGGACACGTTGTAATCAGCGTTCCATGTCTCGTAATCCACATTTTTTGGCAAGTGTTCAAAAGAGAATATATATTAGATAGCATTTGCAACACCGACAGGTTGCATTGGCAAATTAGATCGTTATAAAAAGTCGAAGTCAAGGAACGGTGATAAATATCATAAATCCCATGCGGAATATACATTAAAGAGTGTGCCCGCGTGGCGCAGTGGTTAGAGCGTCGGGCTCAAAGATCTGATGATCCTTGAGTCGGGGGTTCGAATCCCACTGTGGGACGTGGGTGCCGGTCTTTCGGATGAGACCGTATAAACCGAGGTCCCGTGTCGCAGTAGGTGTGGCACGATAAAGATCCCTCCCTGCTCAAAGGCCCTGAGTGCCGAGCATAGGCCTAAATTTGCAGCCCTGTCACCGGTAATGGTGACAGCCGCCGGATAGCTGAAAAATTGCTCAGGCGGCTATAAACAAACAAACAAACAAAAAAAAAACATAAAGAGTTCTGCAAATATGGACCCGTGTATAACAACCATTGAATCTGTGAAAATGGAAATATTTTAGGGCGAAAAAATTGCAAATTTTGGGAATTGTTTGCGAATTACTTTGCTGATGATCATACAAAAAGGTTTAAATCAAATCAAACATTGTATACACAGCTGCTGAAAGCATAGCTTACCTTTGAACAGGACGGTAAACAATAATTATTATCAAGCTTTCCAATTATGATTATTATTCGAAATTTACGAAGACGATTATCAACACTACAATTGTACTAACCTGTTGGTGCTGTATAATATTGCCATCCTGCATTTACAGGGTCTCTCTCGGAAGAAAGATCATATGAGAGAGGGTATTGGAGAAGACGGCATTCATTTTTGTCGGAATTAAAAATCATCCCCATGCATTTCTCGTCCAGCAGACATTTCCGAGCACAGCAGATTGATATGCATTTTTCGTATTCTTTGAGATAAATATCCTGCCTAAGTGGTAGAGCACCGCTTAAGTGAAAATCACGCGTGTACGTAAAGTTGCGAAGTGATACAACTGGTGCATCAAATACTAATAAGAAGATGAAGATACTGGTGTAGTTAATGCAGACGATTGTCATGGTGAAACCGTGTTGAATTTCCCTATCAAGTTTCAAGAATGAAACCTAGCAGAATATGTTCTTTTTCTGAGCGCATGCTCGGACTTGATATACCCAGTGAACATCACTGTTGGTTACACGCAGTATACACTGATGATGAAACATAACGTATTGAAAGACTCATTGAATTGATTGATTTTTGAATTCAATGGAAGAGATTCCCCATCGGTGTAAAGTGTATGTCTGCTTGCGTAGGTATGGCATGCTTGCGCTTTGTTATCTTAAAGGATGATTTAATATGAGAATTTAGTGCTCACAATATTTGCGAATTTTTTTCATCTTCTGATCACGAAGATAGTATGAAAATTTACATGGTTTGGTCTGATACCTCTAGATGATAAATCACTTAGTCAAGTCCACAATTTATATAATATTCCTTGAATTTATTTCATTTCACTGTGTACATGTATATATGACTAAACGGCAAAACAGACAGACTTCAGTGGAGTGTATTCATCTTAGAGATCCTTTGACGCATACCTAGGACCCTTATGTTATTCAATGTCTTCAATGCTCCATAATGTATTTACTTCGCAAATGTGGATGCATGTAATGAAAATAACAAGTCTGGTTTGGTGTCCCAGAGTGTCATCTCTAGCCTCTAGACTCTGGAGACAATTTCAGCGGACTGGTACAGTTACTTAGAGGCCTAGAACTGGTAGACCCAGTGCCACTACGCAAAGCCAAGACCGTTGGCCCGGATACAGCGTTTTGATCCTGCCCCAACACTGACTCATCAGTTTAATGTTGCCACAGGCCTGCATATTACGCTCCAAACTTCAAACAGACTTCTTTCTACCAATCTCAGGGCGTACAGGCCAGTAGCACGCCCAGACTTCGCATACGTCATTGACAAGCACGCTTGGATTTCGCACGTCAACTTATGAATTGGGATATACAACGTTGGGAGCCGGTAATATTCACAGATGAGTCCCGATTCTGTCTTGTCTTCCACGATGGTCGTAGGGGCGTGTTGGTAAAGCCCAAACAGAGATATATACAGGCAATAGTGGCTGAACACAATGGTTTTGGGGTGGTTCTGTGATGATTTGGGGTGGGATCTCTGACGGGTCGCACTGACATGGCATCCATCAGGAACGGCGCACTAACCGCTCTCTGAAATTCTACATGCAACGATCAGGTTTGTTGCAGGTGCATTTGGGCCACATTCCATTCCGATGAACTATAACCCCTCCCCATCGTGCCGATATGGTTCAGGAGTATCTGCAGAGGATAACTGTCGATCGTATGGTGTGGCCTGCTGTCTCACCGGACCTGAATCCCATCGTGCATGTGTGGGATCAACAACAACATCAATTTTCACAACGTCCAAACCAACAACAAACTTTTGATGACCTTGAAAACGTGAGAGGAATAGAAGAATCTCCCACAAGAGAACATTATGAATGCCATCATGGGTAAGCAATGCTGATGGCAGGCTGTTCTGAGAGCAAACGGACGTCACACCGAGTATTGATGAAAATCTCGAGTCAATTTTGGACTTGTTCTGTAACGTTCAAGTTGTCTTTCATGTCAGATTTCTTCACGTTGTTAAGTGAAATTTGTTATTTGTTCTATGACGTAAAAAAGAATCAATATGAAATCGATATTTCTGATTAAAGATTGATGAAAAATTATTTCACAGTTTGTGTTTTGTATTTCCTGCCATGTACGCACAAAGGTTTAGTTTTAATCAGTGAAATAGCCCATGACCCCTAACTCATTTTCGCCAGGATATCTATTTTAAAATCCAATGAAAATAATAACCTTGGGGACCATCCATGATTCACTATTTAAATTTGACATTCTCGCTTTATACTTTTTACAAAAAGCACACACTGTGTATATCTTCTAAGATTTATTATTCTTTGATTATTTACATTGAACCGGAATATGAATGTAAGGTAAGGCAATAAAAAAATGAATGTTTCGTTTGAATTGAAAAGCTATTTCAGACATTGTTTCAGTTCGAGACACTCCTTACATCATCGCCATTATATCTTTGAATTCTAATGAAGTAATGTTTTTTAAGCGATACTTTAATTTTTCTACTGAAATGAATCTTTTATAGAGATCAAATAGATTGATTATGCACATTGATCAATAAAGAGCTGTAAAATTCAAGCCTATGCTCGGCGCTTACAGCCATTGAACAGGGAGGGGTCTTTACTGTACCATGCCTGCTTCGACACGAGACCTCAAGTGGTACTGAGAATCTACTGTAACCCAGATCCGCAAGGGGCTTACGACCTTGAAGGGAGGGTAGCTCAAGAGAAAACACAGAAGTTTCCTAAGATAGTTATCTTAGCTTTAGTAAACTTTTCATTAATAAAACTCAATACAATATTCAATTGAATGTTTATGCTGGGTTTCTTAACCTAATTGTCAAATATGTGAGCGGAAATCGAACATCGAAAGAAGTTAACTGATTTTGAAAAAGTTATGAAAAGACTAAAATAAACAGTACTCAATCTCGTAAATCCTATGGAAATACAAAACATAGAGTTGGACCCTGGACATACCAGAGGTGGATAAGATGCCTAGGAGGAGTAAGCATCTCCGTCGACCGGTCACAACTGCCGTGAGCCTGTATCTTGATCAGGTAAACGGAGCAATTCGCAGTTAGAATCTAAGCGCTAGAATATTTTGCATACCTATCTTTTTCTCAATATTGTTTAATGCATGCTGTGTCGCTTTCTTTACCTTTTTCTTTATATTTAATTTACCTAGCACATTTTATTTCAATATATCAATATGATTGATATACATACATACATACATATGTAGTTTGTAAAAAAAAATCCAGTATTTCATACAGCAAAAATATCCAATAATAAAAGTCAAAAAACACAAAACTCGAATTAATTATTTTCCACTGTAAGCTTTCAGCTTTAATGTCTCTTCAGACAGTTGTAAGATGATGTTTCATTGCTTAGTAATGTCCACATAATTATCCTTTGCGACGTCATAATAAGTTACAACGGTAGCGTTACAACACACACAAATAGACAATACTGGAAAATAAACACTGGAAAATAAACACTGAAAAATTGATTAATAGATTTCAATAAATTCTAGTTACAAATTTAAACAATTATTTTCTATTAAGTTTGAGATTAAACGATTTTATAAAGTAATCCTCTTTTCTTACTCTAGAAATTTCACAGTCGTTATTCATTTTATGAAATGGAAATATGTTGAAATTTCCATGACCACATTTGGCAGAATGTTCCGAACTTTGTGAGTTTCTGGTACTTGGGTCGCGAATTTGTTATTTGTGGACGTGCACACGTGCGTTCAGTTTGCCGGTTTGTCCGATGTAGTTTTCTTTACAGGTAGGGCACCTCATGCAGTATATTTCATTTTCTGATTTGCATGTCATGTTGGAATTTGGCGTCAATTTTTGCCACATTTAAGAATTTTCTCTCTTCCTTCTTCCAGATGACTACATGTACCGCAGCGTGAATCCCCACATTTATTTATTTGGAATGCTCTTCAGATTTGGAGCTTGTCTTCTGCATTCTTAATTTGGGATTCTTGTATTAGGTTTTTGAGATTTTGGGATTGTTCTAATATAGGAAAACATCTTCTAGCTGTTCCAAAAATAGGGTGGTTACGTGGGTTTTGCGTGGGTTATACGTGTGTTATGCGTAGTTACGAGGGGCACTTTTTTTTAAGTTCGTAGAGTAATCCTATAACTTTTTAACGCGATTATGACGTTGCACAATTTTTTTACACAGAACTTGCGTAATCATTCCTCTCTCGAACGGTATCACGGTATGCGGCGCACGATGCCCACGTGCGCGCTGCGCTGGGTATTTTCAACACATGGTTTTATACACTATAGTAAAATATAGCGTTCAGTATGGATGGAAGAATCTCTGAACAGAGGGTATATTGCAAGATTCGAGCACACCTCGGATTTCCGTTAACGGAAATTCATGCTGATTTGCAAAAGGTTTATGGGAATGGTGCTCTAAAATATGCTACAGTTTGCAAGTGGGTACGTCGTTTTAATGATGGTTGGGAGTCAACTGAAAATGACCCTCGAGTGGGTAGGCCGGTTTCCGTTTTGACGGAAAAGAACGTTGCTACTGTGAAAACGTTCATTGAGGAAGACGCACGTTATACCGTGCAAGAGATAGAATTAATTGGCATTCATTCGTCAAGTGTTTTGAAGATCTTACGTGAACGCCTTGGGCTACGTAAGATCTGCGCGCGCTGGGTGCCCCATTTGCTCACTGACGAGCAGAAACAAAGTCGGGATAGACTTGCATCGCAAGTTATAAAAAAAATATGATACATTTTTTGGAAGAGATAGTTACAGGTGATGAAACGTGGATCTATCATTTTCAATCCGATTCTAAGGCTAAAAATAAAGTTTGGGTTTCATCTGCGGGCGACAGACCTGTCTTGCGCGCCGTTGCAAAACATGAAATCGCATGTTGTATGTTCTTTGATTCGAAAGGTCCAGTCCTTCAAATTCCAGTCCCAAAAGGTAGTTCTGTCACTGGACAGTTTTACAGAGAAAGTGTTCTTACTCAGCTTGTTGATTTCTATCAGAAACGCAGACCGCGGACCGGTGTCCGCGGCATCAAATTACAGGGATATCTGAAAGAATCTGGGCTCGATGTCTTAGATCATCCCCATACAGCCCTGACCTGTCCCCCTGTGACTTTTGGTTGTTCCCAAGACTAAAGGAAATGCTGGCAGGGCACCGTTGTGAATCCCATTGTCGTATAGGTAGTGCGATCTAGCAGTGTCTGCAACATATACCTGAAGAGGAGTACCGTGCGGCGTTCCGAAAATGGGTAGATCGGTGTAAAATGTGTGTTGAGGCAGACGGGGCATATTTCGAAGGTCTTAGATAAATAATATTATGATGTTTCAAGCAGTTTTAAAAAGACTGCCCTACTCTATGAACTTAAAAAGTGTTCCTCGTACAATAGGAATGTCATTGTTTACACTGTTTTCTTCGTGACGAATGTTTCTTAAAATAGAAATAAGTATGTATTGTGCTTTCGTAATTCCGTCATTAATAAGGTTTTCTGGGTAGTGCTGTCGCTGAAGGTATACTTTGAATTCCTTCTTTTTGAACGTAGTGAGGTATTTGTAATTATTGTACATATCCGTCTAGCCATGTTACATGGAATGTTTCGTTTAGTATGCGAAGGATGACATGAACGGAAAATATTGATGTGAATCTGTTTCTTTGCAGTAAAGATCCGTGACTATATTGGTATCATCCTTAATGATTAGAAGATCCAAAACTGGTCGTTCTTTGTCACTCATATTGATAGTAAACTGAATCGATTGATGAAATTGATTAATCCAAAAGATGAAAATATCATCGAGGTATCTTTTCTAGTTATGGTGAATATATTGTGCAAAAGTTGCATCAAATATTTCTGGAAGTTTATTCTGTAGTTTTTCGTCACGCTAGCCCATTACTAAGGTGTATAGGTTGTTGCAACTTTCATTTTATAATTGTCTGAAGAATCATTAAAGCCGGAAGCGCTCACAGTGGAATATAAGTTATTCCGAGTTTTTTGTTTCTTGACTTTTGAGCTTTTATTATTGGATATATATATATATATATATATATATATATATATATATATATATATATATATATTATTAATATCAATTCAATAATTTAACATTTATCTCTGGTGTATCAAAATTGATACCATCTATGTTTTACATTGTAACCACTGGGTCGATGTCTCTGCTGGTGGACTGTTAATCCCCGACGTTTCTCACCAGCCCAGTTGCTAAATAGTTCGGTACTAGCATGAAAACATTTGTTGCAATAAAATTAAGAAATAAATTTCAAAATTAGAGACTATCTCCGTCATGCATAGCTCTCATCCTTAACCGGATTTGGCTCCAGTATTTGGTATATTTTTGGGGATATTTTAGTTCTTCCAAGTTTGCTCTTATTCCGGATATCCAACATTTTTTACTTCAGCATCACTGCAAAGACATTATTTGTCAAAATGCGCATCTGGTTCATCAAAATTTGTACCGTTTATGTTACATCTAATTAAAATCAGATCTTCTCTAATCGTTACACTGGGGAAGGATCCGACAGCATTCCGTTTGAGGTCATGTTATTGACCCCAGTTTCATGAATAATTCAACAAATTTTCGACCAATAATAACAACGTGACGAAGAATTAAGGACCAATCAGAAATCGTTTTACTAAACCGCATTCGGATTTATAAAAATAGCACTGAATTAAAAAATAAAGTGTTTATATGAATTCTTAATACCTGCGTTAAAAGCAGAGTAAGAATTTAGATGTATTGTGGGGAGAGAAACTGTCTGGGAAGTCTCTTTGCATTTGAATTACTTTGTGTGGTCCGAATTTTAACAAATTAATTTTGTCCACTTGCAACCATTGCACGTACGTATAAAGTTGAGGCATTCATTATCTCAGCTGGTTTTGCTTGGAGTACTTGGGTTTGGTGTATACAAACAAATGCAACTGTCACTCGACCATTTCGAATGCCTATTATTTAGATAGCAAGTCATGTGACAAGCCACATGGTTAGTAGTTCAAACTTCCAAATCGGTGGCTTTGTCTTCGTAAGGCTATGTATTTTATGAATACAATACCGTACCATACGTTTAACAGAAACGTAAACAGCAATCCACCACAATACTAATTCTAATTCGTTCTTATATACTTTCACCATAAAAGTCGACATATCCCCTCCTGATAAAACCTTGGTAGATACCCTTCGCAAGTCAACAGTGTTACAGGTAGGTACATAGTACTGCCAGGTAAGGGGTATTATGGATAGCGTTAATTTAAATGATATGGTAATATTCCATCCCTCTGAAATCGACAGAGGACTTAGGTTGTGTGTGTTGAAACTGTGCATAGTGTATCCTAAATGGAGGAGGTAAGGCGTGTCTCAGTTGATGAGTGGAATTACTGTAAACAACTGTTGTGCTGGCAGTGAATTTGAAATGGTCATTGCTATTGAGTTATGTATGTTGTGAAACTGTGACTGTTGGCAAAATGCGTGCTTTTAATTGGGTTACTTAGGTTAAACTTGCTTCGCTTGATTTAATCTGTATAAATAACATGATGCTTGTGAACATTTCCAGCGTTCCAACATTACCCTATGGATCGTAGTTTCTGGGGCCTCCGTGGCCGAGTGGTTAAAGCATTGCGCTCAAAATCACTAGGCCTCTCACCTAAAGTCGGCGCGGGTTCGAATCCCGCTCGCGCCGATATATGTGAGACAGTTTGCCAGTTTACTTTCGGAAGGTCGGTGGTCTCTTCCCCGATACATTGTATCTGGGTTCTCTCCTCCACTTACAAAAACTGGACGCCACCAGATAACTGAAAAATCGTTGCGTGTGGCGGAAAACAAACAAACAAACAATCAATAAGTCAATCGTAGTTTCTACTGGTTAACGGCACATACCTTATACAAAACACATGAAGGATCAGAAAATAAGCAAATAACACAGAGGCGTTTAAAAGAAAAAATATATAATTTTCATAAACTAATCTGACATAACAGATTACGAAAGAGTTTTACATTTTCTACTGGTACATGTTAGCATATTCACCTTCGAACATTTCTGACACAGAAAACATAACATTTGCTATGAACAATCAGCGCCATTGATCAGTTTGAGTAATATTGCTATCTATTCAGTGCCGTGGTATAGTAAATAATATTTCATTGCACTTATCGTTTTGGATGGCTTTTTTTAACGGATATTTTACGATATTTACATTTCCAATGATTTTGTCGTCGATATCTTCACCAATTGAAAGGATTGTCATATTATCAACAATATGGACAATATGTGTATGAATCTTGATAAATATGGCCCGTCTATTTTAACGGCTGGGAATGAAAAGGTACAATGTGAATATAAAAAAACAACAACTCAGCTTTGTTAAATAGATAAAGGAATGAACTGCAACGCCTCACTCTAACATCCTTTTTTCCTGTAGACGTCCATGGCTACTCTGAACATAGAATCCACAGCTTGACTGTGTTTTCATCAATTGAACATGGATAAATGTATATTTGTGACTTTCGTGGTTGTGCCAGTTAAAAGCTAATGAACGAAACGCATTTGTCGTCATAAATGAAAATTACAGAAATTGCGAATCAATGAAATTGAAATTCATAAATCTTGATTTCGAAGAAAAATAGCGGAAAGACGTGGACGGCATGAAGTCTTCTTGTGCGATGAATGATAATCGATTGAGATACAGTGATGGTTAGTAAGCTTCAATCATTTGTAAGCTTAAAAGTGTGTTGGTAAACTTTTATCGAGTACAAAGAGATATGATGCCGAGCGAAACGGTGGCGGCGGGTGGGGGGGAGGGGGGTGGGGGGAATCGAATGGCGAGAAAAAAGTTTAACAACTCACCCAGTACATGTTTCACACCAGTAATTAAACTATTTGTAGTTTCTTTTTAATGTAAATAGCCCTTCTATATTTTTTTTATTTTTGTAATAAAGATCATCAGTATTTATCTTGATTGGTGCAATTTTATACTGCCTGGGATTTGATAATTAGGACCCTCAAGGTGAGTTCACAGGTTTTCAAAAGCCTGGTGGGGGTCCACGGTGAGTAGTTTTGAAAAATAATAAGGTATTTTCTACCCATTAAATATCCTCATCCATATTTCAAGAGTCACATGTCTCTTCAAATAATTTTGAGTTAATAACCTACGACTATTATTGTATTGGCCATGTTCAGGCATGATGGAGAAAACTTCCAACGGTTTTCATTTTTTAGATATCATTCTTAAAATCGGTGAATATATGGGTGACCTGAACGACCAACGGAAACAGATCAGAAGTGTCCCTGTGCGTTTTAAATTTGATTCAAACGAGTTACACTGCTAGATGTGTCACGTGCGGGGGAAGTCCGAAAACAAGATGTGTGTACTCTCTCTCTCTCTCTCTCTCTCTCTCTCTCTCTCTCTCTCTCTCTCTCTCTCATTGAGTCTGATTAATCATTGATTATTAGGTGTTAAATAATTAAAAATACAACCATGATAATTGGACTTGGAGCATATCAAATGATTTAGTAGAGGCAAAAAAATGTTATTCCCGGTGTGAAACACGTGCTGATATATATTCTTAACACACATGAAACCACGCGGCAGTGACATTTTTTGAGAATATAATTTGAGCTACATCAGTGTAAATGTAGTGATATGAGAGGGTACTGCTCTCCTCCCTGGGAACACATCAATACTAGGATCCTGGATATGCATCACATGGCAACAAATAAAACAATTATTTTCGTACTTCAACTCAAATAAAATCTAACAAATGTAACGATATACAAATGTCACGCTGGTTTCCTAGTACTTGGGGTGTTGACAGAAATGTTGTGGGTACTCATTCAATGCTTCTCTAAGGCTTTGTCTGTAGGATGGCGGAGGGGAGGGGGGCTTTATGACTTCTTCATAAGATGGCGGTTTTACCGGATGTACAACTTCTAGCGTCTCATTGGCCTCTAAATCTGTGTTTGGTGTGCGTTGACTATGCGATATGATGTCATAAATAGCTGCCGTCATCAACCCACACTGTCGCTCTACAATACGTGTACAAGATATTATGTGTGAATAAGTTTTGCATGAAATATCAGATTAGTCATGATGGATAATGATCTAGTGATTAAGAAATCAAAGTACGTGCAAATCATTCGTTGTAAGTTAAATTTCTTTTATTTCTGTTATATTATCTATAAAAGTTCTCAACCCACTGTAACATGTCAATATAGCACGTTAAAGAACCCACACTACTACAGCCCAGACCGATAAGCATAGGTCTAAATTTGTGGTACTTCAACTACAACTACAACTACAGCTGATGACGTCTCAATATGCTTGAAAAATTCTCGACGGGAAGTGAAACAAACAAACAAACAAACAAATAACACACACATACACACGCCACATATGTAGACATACAGTTACGTCAACATCAAATACACCCCACACACAAACCCAAATTTCACAAACACACCCATATCACACCACGAACTGAGAGAGAGAGAGAGAGAGAGAGAGAGAGAGAGAGAGAGAGAGAGAGAGAGAGAGAGAGCACCCGTATCACACCACAACACACACACACACACACACACACACACACACACACACACACACACACACACAGACACAGATTTTTCACAATTCACAAGAGTATTAGATAAACTTTTATTGGTGTTCCTATAGCTATACATAATATAGTGCAGACACTTCTTTTGCCTTTGAAATAATGTAAGTATGCATGCATTCTTTTCCTAGAGGTTTTGAGGACGTCCTCACTTTAAAGGTTGGGTCAGAGAGAGAGAGAGAGAGAGAGAGAGAGAGAGAGAGAGAGAGAGAGAGAGAGAGAGAGAGAGAGAGAGAGAGAGAGAGACATCTCCCCCACACATACCACATACACACTACATACACTAGAAATATATACATACCGCGCACCACACATAAATACATACACACTACACCACAAACAGACACACCACACAAAAACACATACACACCGCACCACACACTCCACACACAAATACATACTCACCACACCACAGAAGCATCACCCAAAAATACATACTCACCAGACCACAGACACACCATAAACAAATGTATACACACCGCACTACCGACATACCACACACACAAATACATACACAGAGCACTACCGACATACCACACACAAATACATACACAGAGCACTACCGACATACCACACACAAATACATACATATCCCACAACAGAGACACCACACACAAATACATACACATCCCACAACAGAGACACCACACACAAATACATACACAGAGCACTACCGACATACCACACACAAATACATACACATCCCACAACAGACACACCACACACAAATACGTACACAGAGCACTACCGACATACCACACACAAATACATACACATCCCACAACAGAGACACCACACACAAATACATACACATCCCACAACAGAGACACCACACACAAATACATACACAGTGCACTACCGACATACCACACACAAATACATACACATCCCACAACAGACACACCACACACAAATACGTACACAGAGCACTACCGACATACCACACACAAATACATACACATCCCACAACAGAGACACCACACACAAATACATACACAGTGCACTACCGACATACCACACACAAATACATACACAGTGCACTACCGACATACCACACACAAATACATACACATCCCACAACAGACACACCACACACAAATACGTACACAGAGCACTACCGACATACCACACACAAATACATACACATCCCACAACAGAGACACCACACACAAATACATACACATCCCACAACAGAGACACCACACACAAATACATACACAGAGCACTACCGACATACCACACACAAATACATACACATCCCACAACAGACACACCACACACAAATACGTACACAGAGCACTACCGACATACCACACACAAATACATACACATCCCACAACAGAGACACCACACACAAATACATACACATCCCACAACAGAGACACCACACACAAATACATACACAGTGCACTACCGACATACCACACACAAATACATACACAGAGCACTACCGACATACCACACACAAATACATACACATCCCACAACAGAGACACCACACACAAATACATACACAGTGCACTACCGACATACCACACACAAATACATACACATCCCACAACAGAGACACCACACACAAATACATACACAGTGCACTACCGACATACCACACACAAATACATACACATCCCACAACAGAGACACCACACACAAATACATACACAGTGCACTACCGACATACCACACACAAATACATACACATCCCACAACAGACACACCACACACAAATACGTACACAGAGCACTACCGACATACCACACACAAATACATACACATCCCACAACAGAGACACCACACACAAATACATACACAGTGCACTACCGACATACCACACACAAATACATACACAGTGCACTACCGACATACCACACACAAATACATACACATCCCACAACAGACACACCACACACAAATACGTACACAGAGCACTACCGACATACCACACACAAATACATACACATCCCACAACAGAGACACCACACACAAATACATACACATCCCACAACAGAGACACCACACACAAATACATACACAGAGCACTACCGACATACCACACACAAATACATACACAGAGCACTACCGACATACCACACACAAATACATACACATCCCACAACAGAGACACCACACACAAATACATACACATCCCACAACAGAGACACCACACACAAATACATACACACCGTACTACCGACACACCACACACAAATACATACATACCCCACAGCAGAGACACCACACACAAATACATACATATCCCACAGCAGAGACAACACACACAAATACATATACATCCAACCACAGACACACCACACACAAATACATACACACCGCACCACAGACACACCACACACAAATACATAAACACCGTACCACAGACATACCACACAGAAATACATACATACCCCACAAGAGACACGCCACCTACAAATGCATACACACTCCACAATAGACACACCACACATACATACATACATCCATACATACATACATACATACCGCATTCAGACACACCGCACAAAACTGCATACACACCGCACCACAGACATACCACACACAAATACATACACATCGCACCACAGACATACCACACACAAATACATACACAGCGCACCGCAGACACACCACACACAAAAATATATACTCACCGCACAGCAGACATACAACACACAAATACATGCACACCACACAACAGACACATCACACAAAAATACATACACACAATACAAATGACACACCACAAAAAATGCATACATTCCGCACCACAGACACACCACACACAAATACATACACACTTTTATTAGGATGGACAGTGTCGTTTTAAGAACTGAGTAATAGAGGAGTATTTACCTTGTTGTCGTGAGTGTTCTGTCATGGCTGCCTTGCGTTTGACCACAACTATACATAATAACCCCAGTATCAATACAAAGACTCCAAAGAAGAAAGCGACCTGGTATGTAGACCATACTCTGAAAACAGAACAAAATCAGACAGTCAACACCACCATGCACAGACCTCCACTGCACTCAGCACAGACTGAATGAGAGATAATAAATGCTAGTTTAACATTTTGAATAGAATAAAAGCTGCACGAGATACTCTAACACAGTGGGCGCTGACACGATATAACAAAAACTCACTAATTTGCCAAAAGCTTAAGTCTCTCGAGTTGAAAAGATTAAGTGCCATACCAATGCTTTGACATTGATTTTGGTACATTTACTGGTATCATAAGGCTACACGTATTTATATTAGACTACAATCCTCCCCATCCAACCCTCATGTTATAGAGCTCATTGAACTCCAGTGTCCATTCTCCATCTTGTTCCACTATCTAAATTATCACTGTTACATGTAAACAATACTCCAACATCCAGCCTGGACTTTAGTAATCAGCAGACCACACCATCACACTCCATATTCCAATCCACTAAGTTATATTCCACCCTCCAAACCCCACGTTGTTACTACCCCACATTCCAAACCCCACGTTGTTACTACCCCACATTCCAAACCCCACGTTGTTAAGTATATTCTATTCAGCAAATGTAATTTTCTATCCTCCAATTTTCGTTTCTTTAAATAACATTTTATTCTTTACTTCTAACGTTGTTAAGCAATATTTCATCCTCCATTCCTCATGTTGTAGACTAGTACCCTGTCCTGCATCCTCTGACCAATTACTACCCAGCCTTCATCCTCTATTTTGTCTCGTAGTAACCCACCCCAAGTCCAGAGTATAAGACAACAAAAGCACACACACCCATCTTCCGGGTTATAGACTAGTTCACAGGAATACGTATTTCCGGGCCGTAGATTGATGTCCCCGAATCTGCATTAAAGGGAGTTGAAGATTAATGCCCCTGATTACATATTTACAGGATGTAGATTAATGCCCCTAAACACATATTTACAGGATGTAGATTAATGCCCCATAACACATATTTACAGGATATAGATTAATGCCCCATAACACATATTTACAGGATATAGATTAATGCCCCTAAACACATATTTACAGGATATAGATTAATGCCCCTAAACACATATTTACAGGATATAGATTAATGCCCCTGATTACATATTTACAGGATATAGATTAATGCCCTTAAATGCATATTTACAGGATATAGATTAATGCCCCTAAACACATATTTACAGGATATAGATTAATGCCCCTGATTACATATTTACAGGATATAGATTAATGCCCTTAAACACATATTTACAGGATATAGATTAATGCCCCTAAACACATATTTACAGGATATAGATTAATGCCCCTGATTACATATTTACAGGATATAGATTAATGCCCCTGATTACATATTTACAGGATATAGATTAATGCCCTTAAACGCATATTTACAGGATATAGATTAATGCCCCATAACACATATTTACAGGATATAGATTAATGCCCCTAAACACATATTTACAGGATATAGATTAATGCCCCTGATTACATATTTACAGGATATAGATTAATGCCCCTGATTACATATTTACAGGATATAGATTAATGCCCCTAAACACATATTTACAGGATATAGATTAATGCCCCTAAACACATATTTACAGGATATAGATTAATGCCCAATAACACATATTTACAGGATATAGATTAATGCCCCTAAACACATATTTACAGGATATAGATTAATGCCCCTAAACACATATTTACAGGATATAGATTAATGCCCCTAAACACATATTTACAGGATATAGATTAATGCCCCTGATGACATGTTTCCATGTTGTAGATTATTACTCAGGATACACACTTCCAGGTGGTAAATTAACGCCACGTGTTAAGTATTTCCGGGTTATAGATTGATGTCCCGAGGTGCGTACTTCTGAGATGTAGATAATGTTCGGGTAGTAGATTATTATTCGGGGATACGTATTTCCGGGTGGTAGATTATTGTTCCGGGATACGTATTTCCATGCAGTAGATTATTGTTCCGGGATACGTATTTCCATGCAGTAGATTATTGTTCCGGGATACGTATTTCCATGCAGTAGATTATTGTTCCGGGATACGTATTTCCGGGTGGTAGATTAATGTTCCGGGATACGTATTTCCGGGTGGTAGATTAATGTTCTGGGATACGTATTTCTGGTTTGTAGATTGATCTTCCGGAATATGCATCATTAGTGTCCTGGTTAACGTAGATTGATATCCCGATCAGCGTACTTTCACTGGATTGTAGATTAATGTCCCGGGATTTGTATTTCCGGGTTTTGTGATTAATATTCCCTGATATGTATTTCGACTAAATTTTTAATTATCTCCATTATTTCATAATGCCTCGGATCACCACCATATAACTCTGCAGCAGTTCATTAAACTTCAATATTTTTGGCATCTTCATTAAAATCCTAACTAACTTAGCTGACTTTAACATCTCTCTATATTTCTAACTGATGAACAGGTCCTCAGTACCCCTTGCTTATTGTAAGAGGCGACTAAATGGGGCGGTCCTTTGGATGAGACCGCAAAAACTGAGGCCCTTTGTCGCAGCAGGTGTGGCACTATATAGATCCCTCCCTGCTCAAAGGTCATAAGCGCCGGGCAAAGGCCTAAATTTTGCAACCCTTCACTGGCAATGGTGACGTCTCCATATGAGTGAAAGATTCTCAAGCGGGATGTATAACAATACAATCAATCAATCAAACTCATTCAACATAGTTTTGAACATGTCTATTGAAAATCATATTACAGGAGTGTATATATTGTCCACCTGACCTACGATTCTTTCAAGGTCATTAAATACTCCCTGGTCATGATACACATTGAGAAGATGTTCTGCGTGGGATTGCAATTTCTTTGGCTTCTTTCTTACAGGCTTAGTTCAGACGGACGACAAATGAACTGCATTACTCTGATTTGCGGGAATACTGTAGGAGTAAAATTATGCTTGTAAATTGGAAGTACTCACGAACTGAAATCTTTATCATCGGATGGGGCATTGATAGTAGCAGGAAACGTTGTTGTCTGGAAATCTACAATAGAAAATACAACATTGTTAACATGTTTTCTTGGAATTCATCGATGCCAGGAGCAGATCCTGGCTTGGGTTTCTAAAAACATCACAACGTTTTCTTTTATCTGAGCAGTGAATATTTGAGTAAAATCTCAACACGTTTCAACAGGAATTGAAGTTGATGGGTGGAGAGGCGTGGGGTGGAAGTCATAATTTAGGGGGTCCAAGGGCTGCCTTAAGCCCCCCCCCCCCCCCCCCCCGTGGGTACAGGGCGAATCCCCTCGGAAGCTCCTTGATTTTATAAGTCTTATAATGTGTCTCCTAAGTGGTCATTATTTTCTATTTCCTGTCAATTTTGTAAGGTGAAATTAATAAAATGACAAAAAGTGTAAGGAATTAAGGTAAATCCTGATCCATTTCTGTTCAATGTTCTACAGTGTACAGAATACAAACGCACATTTAAAAAGAAATTGCATTCATGAGAAAATGGCTGTCGTTAACATAAGTAAGGTATCGATGACAAAATCATTAGAAATAAAATGATATATCAATATCTATATCACCAATATTTTTATTTTTGATATTTTTATAAATTAAAATGACAGTCATTTCTTCATATATATGAAAAAAGTGCGTACGAATCTTGATAAATATAGTGAGAGTATTCCTACGCCTCGGAGGTCCGACTGAAATGAAAGTAAAATGTAAATATAAATCATAATATGATGGTAGCAGTTAAAGTCACCAGGACATTAGTACAATTTCCTGTGTTGCTAATTAAGTCTCCAACATTTTTTTTTAGGAACCATCCACTCGTGGGGCAGAATTCGGGTCAGTTATTGGTGAGTCTGGGGCTGCGGTTGTCGTGAGTGGATGTGCCTATCCAGTTCGTCCCATGCAAAATTTCAGATAACATTGTTATCTTGGGTTCAAATCTAATAATTTGGACGAACAAAGAAGAACCTGGATGTTGTTGTGTCTCTACAGAACATCACGAGTTAGATGAGCAGTATGTGTTCTGGCGTTGTCATGTTGTAATACTGTTCCGAGATGCTGCATTATCCGAACCACGTATGGCTGTACCATTGAGCCGTCAAAGAACCAATGCTTACCACATTTAACACCCCCCCCCCCCCCTCTATACCGGCCCTCCTTCTGGATGCAATTTTTGCTTTGGTAGTCGTTCATTTTGGCATCTATACACTTCCACTAGGCCTCTGCAGCAAACACAGATAGCGTTGAACCGAACTCTCCACCAGCGTTGTCACGGTCATACATTGCAAAGTCAGAACAATGCCACGGACAGGTCTGTTTGCTCCAATCTAAGCAACATGCAGTCAATTGCAACCAGTGTTATCTGAAATTTTGCGAATCCCAGGAATAGCTGATGCTGTAAGTTGTAAATCATTGACGGATGTTGTAGGTGACGCTGTTGGTGACGCTGTTGTAAGTCATTGATGGATGCCGTGGGTGACGCTGTTGTAAACCATTGACGGATGCTGTAAGTGACGCTGTTGGTGACGCTGTGGTAAATTTTTGATGGATATTGTAGGTGACAACGTCGGTGACGCTGTTATGTCATTGACGTATGTTGTAGGTGACACTGTTGGTGACGCTATGGTAAATCTTTGACGGATGCTGTAGGTGACGCTGTTGGTGACGCTATGGTAAATCTTTGACGGATGCCGTAGGTGACGCTGTTGGTGACGCTATGGTAAATCTTTGACGGATGCTGTAGGTGACGCTGTTGGTGACGCTATGGTAAATCTTTGACGGATGCCGTAGGTGACGCTGGTATAAATCATTGACAAATGTTATAGGTGACGCTGTTGTAAGTCGTTGACGGATGATGCTAGTGGAAGATGCGATCGTGTGATACTGATGCCACGCTTGGTTTACCTACCCAATGATGACTAATTGTTGAACCATGCCTTTAATACCTACTCCGAAGGCGAGATAAGGTGCTTTGCGCGACATTAATATCTCTTCCTACTGCAAATTGTGACATAACAGATTCCAGTCGTCAAATTGCATTGCTGCATAAACCATCGTTCAAATGCGGTATTTCTCAAAAAGAGAAAACAATGTAATCGAACCGCAGGTGTTGCTAATATGCGAAACGGAACAGCATTCAAGAATCAGAATGATTAATGTAGCTTAAATAGCACCTAAAATCGGACACACACGCTTTACTTTAATTAAACCAAGACTTTTAGGAATCCATTTACAAGTGGTAAAACAAATTTATCTTTACATTTTGCACCATTGATTGGTTACGTCCAGTTATATGTTTGTAAACGTTTACACTACATTTTACAATCGTGTCATTTCGGCATTGACATTACGTGGTGTTAGCGAGCAGCTATGTTTATATGCCTCTGCACTCTTGTAGCAATACGATCTTTAATGCACATGTATCATATTCACACATAATACAGTCTATCCTAGTATTTACAACAGTGAATGTGATATGTATTTATAAAATAACGATAACACATGATTTTATCAAGTCTGCGAGTTAAACCTCTTTTGCTGGTTTGTTACTTTTTAATTAACAGAAACTGGGAGACCGCAGCACTCCAATACTAAATACGTCTAATACAACTATTGGTATCTTATTATTTAGATTAAATATGAGACAACCTTTTAATTCAATCAAACATAATTTCTCTGTTAGCCTTTAAGCTGTTTCATACATGCATATCATGACATAAGTCTGTGAATTGATTTTACAAGGTCATAAACTTCACCTTAGTATACACTGCTTCGTTTTCAATCAGTAACATTTCTCTATCACAGATGTATCTTTTAGGGTTCGACACACATTCACAGGATTCGGGTACATGTACAAACTTTCTCTTGACGTAAATCAGAAAATGACAAAACTGGGAAATTGGGGGTGGAGGGGTGTTGGAACCCCCAACGCTTGCTTAATATTTTTCATAAAATGTTTTCATGATTTTGAAATTTTTTATCTATTAATTTGTATGGAGTACACGAAACAGTTGACGCTGAGCACGACTCCCCGTTCTTTCTGTTATTTCTACTTCCTTGGTTCATAATAAGACTTTTGATTTAAAGAAAATGCAGACTCCCTCATAATATTGTTGCATACAATGTTTTCCGTTCCGCGTTGACTCATAATGTTGTTGCATACAATGTTTCCGTTCCGCGTTGACTCATAATGTTGTTGCATACAATGTTTTCCGTTCCGCGTTGACTCATAATGTTGTTGCATACAATGTTTTCCGTTCCGCGTTGACTCATAATGTTGTTGCATCCAATGTTTTCCGTTCCACGTTGACTCATAATGTTGTTGCATACAATGTTTTCTGTTCCGCGTTGACTCATAATGTTGTTGCATACAATGTTTTCTGTTCCGCGTTGACTCATAATGTTGTTGCATACAATGTTTTCTGTTCCGCGTTGACTCATAATGTTGTTGCATACAATGTTTTCTGTTCCGCGTTTACTCACGAAGCAGCAACTTGTTGCAATGGCTTCTCACTTACTCAAAGATGACCGTCGCCACGCGGCCATATAAAGAACTTTTGCTTCAGCAAGGAAGGATGTTACACTGATTTCAGCGCAACATGACATTTTCATATTTTGAATTATTGTTAAATTGATGTAATATATGATTGATAGTCAATCATTTGTGGAGATAGACACTATGAGGTATACGTTTGTACATTACCTGTGGAGACAGTCACGTTGAGGTATAGGTTTGTACATTACCTGTGGAGACAGTCACGGTGAGGTACACGTTTGTACATTACCTGTGGAGACAGTCACGGTGAGGTATAGGTTTGTACATTACCTGTGGAGACAGTCACGTTGAGGTACACGTTTGAACATTACCTGTGGAGACAGTCACGGCGAGATACACGTTTGTACATTACCTGTGGAGACAGTCACGGTGAGGTATAGGTTTGTACATTACCTGTGGAGACAGTCACGGTGAGATACACGTTTGTACATTACCTGTGGAGACAGTCACGGCGAGATACACGTTTGTACATTACCTGTGGAGACCCTCACGGTGAGGTATAGGTTTGTACATTACCTGTGGAGACAGTCACGGTGAGGTACACGTTCGTACATTACCTGTGGAGACATTCACGGTGAGGTACACGTTCGTACATTACCTGTGGAGACACTCACGGTGAGGTACATGTTTGTACATTACCTGTGGAGACAGTCTCGGTGAGATACACGTTTGTACATTACCTGTGGAGACAGTCACGGTGAGATACACGTTTGTACATTGCCTGTGGAGACAGTCACGGTGAGATACACGTTTGTACATTGCCTGTGGAGACAGTCACGGTGAGGTATCATTTTGTACATTACCTGTGGAGACAGACACAGTGAGGTATAATTTTGTACATTACCTGTGCAATTTCTGTCGAATGGGCAACCAGCTTCAGTATCTGAAACGAAGAGAAATCCGATGTAACGTACGTACAGAATGACACAATGTACGTGGATTCTGACAGCAACCTGAAGAGTATAAAGCGTGTAGTTCTTACTAGCTATTCCAAATGTATGTTCAATCAAATATTACTTTACTAAGACAATGCGGATACAGACCGTTTTCTATGTCTGTGGGACCAAAGAGACCCAAACTTACATATCGACTAGCTAAGTAATTATCAGCAATGGTTGCAAGTTCGTGGACATGACATTGAACATTGGTCTGGGGGTACTGCGAAGATTTTTTTTATTATTTATTTTTGCGTCCTTTAACTTTGAAAATTTGTCATCATCAACATGCAAAGTAAGATTTATTGGGTAAAAGTAGCATCTAATAGTTAACCGATGAATGAAATCTGTATTCTGAAAAGAAAAAAAGAATTAGCCATTCCCTATTAAGATTTTTTTAGGCCTGGACAGAACTACATAATCTACATATTCTTCATGATTTTCAACAACTTTTTATGTCGGTTTCTTCCCCGGCTTTATCCCATTTTTTAACACTGATGGTTAGTTAGTTGCATATTGTTTAACGTCCCACTCGAGAATTGTTCAGTCATTTGGAGACGTCACCATTACTAGTGAAGGGCTGCAAAATTTAGGCCTTTGCTCGACGCTTATGGCCTTTGAGCAGGGAGGGATCTTTATCGTGCCACACCTGCTGTGACACGGGGCCTCGGTCTTTGAGGTCTCTTTCTAAGGACCACTCCATTTAGTCGCCTCATACGACAAGCACGGGGTACTGAGAACTGAAAAATGATAATACGTGCCTGAATTACCCTTCAAGTCCTGCGCCTAAAAATTAACATCTAGGAAAAAACTGAGACCTGAACCAACTCCTTGTTAAGGTCTTAAGCGTAAGATTAAGCGAGTCAATAATACATAAATTTCTCGTGACATTTCGATTCCACTCCACTTACATCCTATCTTGCTTCTACCAAAAAAGGGTCTGTTATTTTGATACTTCTTAATTGAGGCAAGTAACATAGTAAAGTACAGAAGTTTGTAGATATGGAAATCAGTCAGCGTAACAAAAAGGCTGCTACAAATTTTGGGTCAGTCTGGGATTGAACTCGGCACCCTGCATAAGATGCCTTAACCACTGAGGAAACCAAACTCATGTATAAAGTATAGTACTACAATATGTAATACAAATATGTCTCCAAAATTATACAATAACTCATCATATCAAGGAGCACCTTGGCAAAGACGCAAGTCAAGGATTAGTATAAATCTGACAAATCATGGATTAATATAAATCTGACAAATCATGGAGTAATATAAAACTGACAAGTCATGGAGTAATATAAAACTGACAAGTCATGAATTAATATAAATCTGACAAGTCAAGGATTAATATAAATCTGACAAGCTATGGACTAATATAAATCTGACAAGTCAAGGATTAATATAAATCTGACAAGTTATGGATTAATATAAATCTGACAAGTCATGGAGTAATATAAAACTGACAAGTCATGGAGTAATATAAAACTGACAAGTCATGAATTAACATAAATCTGACAAGTCAAGGATTAATATAAATCTGACTAGCTATGGATTAATATAAATCTGACAAGTCAAGGATTAATATAAATCTGACAAGCTATGGATTAATATAAATCTGACAAGTCATGGAGTAATATAAAACTGACAAGTCATGGAGTAATATAAAACTGACAAGTCATGGAGTAATATAAAACTGACAAGTCATGAATTAATATAAATCTGACAAGTCAAGGATTAATATAAATCTGACAAGCCATGGATTAATATAAATCTGACAAGCTATGGATTAATATAAATCTGACAAGCCATGGATTAATATAACTCTGACAAGCTATGGATTAATATAAATCTGACAAGCTATGGATTAATATAAATCTGACAAGCCATGGATTAATATAAATCTGGCAAGTCATGGAGTAATATAAATCTGACAAATCAAGGACTAATATAAATCTGACAAGCCATGGATTAATATTAATCTGACAAGCTATGGATTAATATAAATCTGACAAGCCATGGATTAATATAAATCTGGCAAGTCATGGAGTAATATAACTCTGACAAATCAAGGACTAATATAAATCTGACAATTTTGTTTTGCTTTACTTGCTATCTATGCTTTTAAGAATTTTTGTCAATACCACTGTACAAAGAATAGCATGCACAATCAAACAATAAAAATTTTATAACATTGTATTAAAATCTTTCTCGACTGTAAATTTAAACACGATGCGCACCTCTCTCTCTCTCCCTCTCTCTGATATATATATATATATATATATATATATATATATATATATATATATATATATATATATATGTGTGTGTGTGTGTGTGTGTATGTGTGTGTGTGTGTGTGTGTCTAACGTTCACCTTTTGTATAATGCGTAAAACAATATTTTAACATGACAGAGACTTACCTATACCTGTTCTCAGTGATCAGGGTATTTTATTACATGACTACTATATAGAATTTTAAACCTTGTAATTTTTGTTTTTCAATTTTCGAGATGGTCCAGATAAAATAACTTCTGTTTTAGACGGTGAAGAGGCAAGTCATGAAGGGCATTGAAACCACTCCGATTATAAAAGTAGTTCATATAACTGAATGACACACACTTTACTGGCACCTACTTCACGACGTGCATTGCAATACGTAGACCTTAATGTTATGAAATGTAAGCCAAAACACGGATAGTATGTAAACAACTTCTCCTCTTCTTTTTTTGAGTAAATATATCCTGTTGTAAGGGCCAATATAAATTATATGTCCTAAATTCTATTTAAATGTATTACGAAGTATTGTGTTGAGGTTTTGTTTACAAGAAGGCATACATAACCTTAGATGCATGCATCAGGTGAAGCCGACACGTGACACGGATATTTAAAAATTAATGCGCTCTGATTTCGTCACTTTCAGTAACAACGTATTTGCTTGGTTAGTTAGTCGTGTTACACAATGCTAATGTTACAAAACAACAACACACACACAAAAACAAAAAAAAAAAAAAAAGAAAAAAAGAAAAGAAAGAAAAAAAAGTAAACACATATATAGACATGACCAAATACTGGGCAGCGGATTCACGATACTGGTCTGACATTGACGATATTTGACTGAACATTTACATATATTGACTTAGATGGTTCTCTATACATATATTGACTTAGATGGTTCTCTATACATATATTGACTTAGATGGTTCTCTATACATATATTGACTTAGATAGTTCTATATACAGGAGATTCATACATGTATGTGATAAATGTAGACAGAAAAAACGGTCATCCCTTTATAGAAACAAAATACAACCATTGAATAGAAGTACGTTAGGAACTATATGTATGTGACCATGCATGGGATTACGTCCCAACCCTCACTCATCTGAACAGTACATAAGCCACCCATGCGCTAAGCTTAAGAAAAAGCTTCCTTGTTATTATCGTACGAGTGAAATCAAGAAATCATTATGTTTATTATAAGGAAGTTAAAAATATAGCTCTTTGTCATTTCCATTTGGTAAATTCCAATTCGCACCTGCCCTTCCCTAATTATTTGCCTGCATATATGGTCAATAAATTATACATACCTATTACATAAAAGGTCACCAAGGCGAGGACACGACACGACCAGTCCATTCTCATAACAGCACGGTGTACTGGTGTTTTAAATAGTTGTGTATTTCATAAATCGTAAACACAACAGGGCACATTATGTTTATTTAAATGTATTGCATCACGGGAACAGGCTGTTCACCGAAATCCATTCATCCGTGATCGATGTCAATAGGATTTATATTTTGGAACACAGTGGAAACAGCTTTGTGGTAGATTGTGAAGAAATGGAACGTGAACTTTAAGCGTCACTGAAGTGATTAAAGGATCGTGAAAATATCATGAAGAGAAAAATCCATAGAATTGTTTATTGTATATCTGTTCTATACCAATAGCCTCATAAAGTAAATAGAAGGGGGGGGGGGGGGGGGGGCTACATCCATCTATAAATACATATATTTTACATGTTCATATTTTCTTAATGAAAAAGAGAAGGAGGGAGGGTTGCCTTTGAGAAATTCATTTTACAGATGTGATAGCTGGGGTGCATTATCCACCGTCAAATTTCAGACTGAAAGAGACAATTAACAAATCAACGCACTTTATTTCAAGGTATTTCATTTAAAAACCAAATATTGCCCGACATCTGATCGGTATACACTGTAAAGAGAAGGTTTGAACGGCCTATATCATAGGTCAGTGGTGCAAACACGAAAAATGAAATCCACAACTCGTCAGGAGAAATGGGTGTATTCGTGAGATTAAATCTTGCTTACATTGTACCAGATAGACATGTACATAACACGTCCGATTTTTTTAAAAGAAACCCAATGCAACCTATTTATAGGTGTACCCCGCAAACATCAAGCAGATGTAATCTGAATCAATTCAAATTTCAAACTGGTGATGTGCAAATGCAATTTCCCTTCAGTAAACATGATTCATTTGCTCTTACATGAGAATTTCTAGTGGCTAATTCGTGTTTCAACACTTAGATCAGCTTCTCCATTGTCGAATGAGCTGTTATAAAATGACGAAGTTACAATTTATAAGACTCATTCTCAACCTTTATTGTTTGGCCCAACACTTTTCCTCTGTGTGTTAATATCACTCTCCTATTGTAATCATGGCATCCTTGTGTTGTGTATGTTTATTTAGCTATGTTATGATGTTTTCTTCGTTTGAGAATTACAGTCCAATGCAGGATTCATAAAATAGAAAAATATACTTAATTAATTCTACATACTACATCGTAATATGATTTAATTAATTCTACATACTACATCGTAATATGATTTAATGAACAGAAAAACAAATGATAACATCTTAATAACCTTATATATATATATATATATATATATATATATATATATACACACACACACACACACACATTACAGCACCGTCAAGTTATAGGTCTTCTATAAAATAAAATGCTTCTTTAGACAGGAAAGAATCAAGCGAATTACTACTTTTAGCTGTGTTTGTTACAGAAACCTACCATTATGCTACAGAATTCTAGAATACTGCTACACAATATGCTAAAGAATTCTATAATTATGCTAGGGAATTCTATAATTATACTAGGGAATTCTATAATTATGCTAGGGAATTCTATAATTATGCTAGGGAATTCTATAATTATACTAGGGAATTCTATAATTATGCTAGGGAATTCTATAATTATGATACAGAATGTTATAATTATGCTATAGGATGCTATAGTTATGCTATGAAATGCTAAATCTATGAATGCTATAATATGCGCGATGATATGAGACCACTATATACATGAATAGAAAACACACAAAGAGTTGAATTCACTTTGTAATAAAAGAAACTAAATCACTCCAACTCTCTCTACACTGTGACTTTACGAGAGTACACATAATAAATATTATAAGCATGCTGTTGATTGAACAATAAGCCGCCCCTAGCTGATCCTTATCTGCTTAGAACCTCTCTTTTTTTCAATATTTACACAGACACACAAGGAAGTTTAATTCACAGCTCATTTGCTATGCGATATTTAGAAATGGAGATGAAAACATTTCTGGGTAAGAAAAATATATTTGAAAATACATTTATATATTTTAAATCGAGCTTTTTTCTTGCGAGTTTGTAGACATATTTGTTGTTTAGTTATGTATAATGTACAAGTACCTGCGACAGGTAAAATGTCCTTGTGTTTACTTTCACTGTTGTAATGCATTTAGCGACCTTTTGAGATTGATAGCAATGTCTGTTGTTTGAATTTATTAAGTTAGAGGGACGTCCACAAAATACTGCGTTTGAATCAGTGAAAATATCAAAACATTTTACTGAAAAAACAAATTGAAGTTTGAATTTATTATTCACTGCAACAAGACAGAGAAGTTGAATTGTCCGATTTAAATACAGGTGTACTCATTTTATATCCATATGCAAGTACTGTGATAACAGTCATGTACAAAGAAAAAAAATAGACTCCTATGGTAAAATATTTGACATCTCGACCTACATCATCTACATGGTAGGGATTCACAATATGTTTCTAATACTTATACATTTATAGTCCAAGAAAATTCTTAAACCTGTACAAATTCCTTACATACCACAAGAATATTGTTTATGACCGAGGGATTTTCCCCAAAAACTTAATTATTAGAAAATTTCGAACTTCTTAATTCTAACAATCCTCCAGAGCTTTCTCAAAATGTAAAAAGACATTGAATTCACAATCAATATTGCTTACATTGAAAGAATGATTATATTAAGCAACTTAATGATCCTGAATTATTCGAACGCTTCCGTTTGGATTCTAGGGTGATTTTTTTAAAATCATATGTCGTCTTCGGGACAGATTAGTAGTTTAAGAGGAGTCTTTGCTTAAACCTCCCTTCTGAAGTCCTCACATTCCAATGATTTTGGGGTGTTTCGTCCAACCACCTGTCTTCCCCAGGATCTGCGTCACAATGGCGAGTCTAGAAAACACCAGACGTTTCATCTGATTTCTCAGGACTGCAGCAGAGATGCGATAGCAGGTTTTGTAACCCTGCTTGTAGGATGAAGGAAGCTAGTCCACCATAAATCCCACTGAAACAGTCATATTTCCTCCGTTACACCACACTGCACACTGCGCGGAAATTTTACCGAGTGGGCGGGACTTCTTCCTGAAAAATAAATCTACGTCCATCAATAATATTATTATTCTACATTCATAAAGCGCTTTATCTCATTAAGACAATTACCCTGGAATGCTTTACATATAGGTCAATAAAACAAAGAATAAACAATGCACAAAAAGGCACAATAAATACTAAATTTACAGGTTAAATGCTAGTTTAAAAAGACATGTATTAGTTTATTTTTAAAAACTGCTAAAGAACCTTTGACACGGAGTTCCAGCGGGACGCAGGTCCACAGGGTTGTTGACGATATATCAAACCGTCTTTCACTGTACAGTTTTGTACGGGCACGTGACCAATCCACAGAACGAAGTGGTCGCTGAGGATGGTAAAGGTGCACTAGGTTCTGGATGTATGCTGGAGATGATCCTTGACAGTATACAACAAGATTTTATATTTTGTTCGATATGTCACAAGTAACCAGTGAAGAGATGTCAGAATTAGTGTCATATACTCATATTTATGTGAACATGTCACTACCCTGGCAGCAGTGTTTTGATTGATTGATTGATTATATATTGTTTAACGTCCCGCTAGAGAATCTTTCACTCTCATGGAGACGTCACCATTGCCGGTGAAGGGCTGCAAAATTTAGGCCTATGCTCGGCGCTTATGACCTTTGAGCAGGGAGGTATCTTTAACGTGCCACACCTGCTGCGACACGGGGCCTCGGATTTTGCGCTCTCACCCGAAGGACCGCCCGATTTAGTCGCCTCTTACGACAAGCTAGGGGTGCTGAGGATCTATTCTAACAAACCGGATCCCCACAGGGTAGCAGTGTTTTGAAGTTTCTGTAACTTCCGCAAGGATGCTGAATTAACACCATAAAGACGTGCATTTCCATAACCACGACGGGATATGTTTAGTGATCACCCAAGTGTCCTGCAAGCAGCCTCCTTTATTAGAAATCGAATTCTACCAACATTACAACATCAAAGCCCTTATCAGACACTCCATCCCAAGTGTACTGTCGAAAAACATCCCACGAATTTTGACACATGAAGCACTAGTGATGAAAGATCTACCGAAAGCCAGTTATTAGCTCTACGTTTTAGGGCAAAGAGGAATAAGTCTGTTTTGCATCCAGTTGTCCATGCCAGAAAGGCATCTTTCAAGTCTGTCGACAATGCTATGTCAGCTGCCGTTCAGATTTACGATCAGGTATAATTGAGTGTCGTCCTCGTAGCAATGATAACTTTCTACAAATTACTTAAAATTTCGTTCTTCGGGGAACAAAAATAAAAGAAAGGATGGAAATCACCTGTGGCTAAGATACATTGTAAATTTATCTACAATGTGTGTTCATTCTATTTCAATTAAAAGTGTAATACCAAAATGTAGAAATTCCACTATTTTATCGTCCATAAATTGGTACAATAGATATTTTTTTAAATATAAAAAAGGTGTAAATTTGTCGCAATTCACCACACTAAAATAGCAAATTTTCTGCATTCGAAATTTTTTAAAGTAAAATTCACCCGAATCATTTCACACATGATTTTCATGAAAAGTTTCATATGAATTGCATGTAAAAGTAAAATTTCATTTGAAATTCATGAAATATTTTAACGCGAATGAAAGATCTAAAATTGCTGTTCAAGTGAAATTCATGTAAATATTCTAATTTTAATTTCAACATAACCCCTTTTCACGTAAACTTCTCATGCGATTTACGTGAAATTAACGTGAAAGGTTGACGTGAATGTCACGTGAACAGCAACTGAAATAAAATTCACGCGAGGTGCATTTCGGTTGTTGCGGTCTCATCAGAAGGACTGCGCCATTTAGCCGCCCCGTACCAGATGAAGGGGTATTGAGGACCTATTCTAATCGAGATAATTTATAAACCGGAAATAGGAAAATAGTCATACATTCGAAATTATAACTTTATAATTCGAAATTCAGGGCCCTTGTAAATT
Source organism: Ostrea denselamellosa (assembly GCA_024699665.1). NCBI lineage: Eukaryota > Metazoa > Mollusca > Bivalvia > Ostreida > Ostreidae > Ostrea > Ostrea denselamellosa. Next base: position 2,280,290 of record JAMZEH010000068.1, on the reverse strand, counting down.
ATGTAAAACGAGCTCTTTTTAGAAATATTGTATAATCATGGAATTATATGTTTTGAAATCTATATAATTTCCAATTTAGGTGAAACCTAGTAAAATGGTTTTTTACAAAATATCCTGCAGGGAGCCCCAATCCATCACCTGAGTTTTGCATTAGATATTATAAACAAGGTTGTTTCTAAACTGGGGTTATATTGCATGTTGATTTAAAGTTGTTTTAAATTATCGGACATAAATCTAGTTTTGTCTTTACAATTCATTGAATAGGCAGACAAATTGGGTCGATGTGTACAAATATATCGCATTATGCATATAAATGTGCATTACACGCTATTTAATTTCATATTAACTGTTTTTACACCAGTGAAAGCTTGTCTGTGATCTGCGATTTCTGCTTTAGATTTGGAGATACACTACCCCCTCTCCTTCTGAAGCGGTCCTTGCAGGCCCAGCACCCATTACATTGTCGTCAGCCTTTGTTTAAATAGTTTTGCATGCCGGATTTCAAGATTGCTCCTTATAATATGATTGTTTCTGGAAAAGAAAAAGAAATATCTGATTTATTGACTATAGTTAATTTTACTCACCAACTGCTTAAATTGTAAACTTTAAATACATACTACTTATTTACGTTGGCACTACGGCATACAAAGGTAAAGTGATTTGAGACAACTTCTATCCTGGATTTCAAAACGTACAGCAAACTTACAAGCACGTTCCCATATTTGGAACACAAAAGTGCACACAATCCTTCAGTTTGAAGGATTTATTAAAGGTGAGACCATACTCCAGATGATGGGAAAGTACTACTGACTTCACCGATTCAATGCAGACGTTCTAACAGGGCCTATAGTGGTGGTAAAATCAACCACAACATACAAGTGGTACCTGATAACCACGCAGTTGTTAGATGTAAATAAATGTTTTTTAAAAAGTTACACCCCTTGTTTCAGTCATTCAATGCAGCCCTAAAATTCGAACAATAAAACAATAAGTTTCAAATTACTGACATGTCCTCAAATCCTAAAATGATTAAACTGCATGATAATCGTGTAAAGTATAGGCAGACTCTTGATAGGGCGGGGGTGTCGTTGCATGGAGATAAAATTTTATTTATTGACCAATTGCATGTATATCAACTATTCAATATCATAACTTCGCATCACAGAGACACTTAATTAGTGCAGAGTCCAGTGATTGTTGAGGTACGTAGCTGATGAGGACCATATATGTTCTTAAAAAGAAAACAAAAAAAATATATGGAATGCAGTTCTTTAAAGAAACACCTTTATGCCAAAAACAATAGAAAGTACATACTGCGCATGCGGTAAAATCCAAAACACGGAACATTTTCTACAATAAAGTTCAAATTACACACATCTTGGGGAAAAACTGCATTCAGAAAACATCATTAAGCATAACCTTTAATCTTCTGCTGTGCATGCATGGGAACACACATCTACGCCGAGACACACACACATAAACTGTCAGAGGGCGTTCACATTTCGGACTATGTATATGACGTTGGTAAAATAGAATTATCACCTGTTTTTATTTATTTATTTATTCATTTACTTTTAGGAGAATACACAGAAGGTCAAGTCATAAATATTCACATTAATCAAGCGGTACTTTCTGGAGTTCTATGATGCTAGCTATATGTTATCTGTGATTATAAGAAGAGAAGGCATGTAATTCTTTTGACATCGTCTGTCTCACCTGGTTTAAACTTCGCATGATTTATTTTCACTCACAGCAAATCAAACCATTGGATGTACATATATCAATAAATTGGTTAGACATTCTTCTTTACTTTCGTTTTCGTTATATTGTTAAAACTCGCAAATATTTAATTACAACAATCAAATCACTTACAAACGAAGTCAGTTTCGTTGCTGTGAATCAGCCGGACCAGAAATTTAGGAACGATAGCCCACACTACTGTTCCGAATGTCATTAAGCACACGATGAATCCCGAAGCTTCCGTGGAAAAGCATTTTGGAATTTGCCTAGTTTTAACAAAATCGCAGTACTCTCAAGTCATCTACATGAGAAATAAAGATCTCTTGCCGCGGCCTATATCTCGACATTTAAGTTTTATCTATTGACAATAATTATTTTCACTCACATTTCGATCCAATATATCCTGGTGAGATATTAGAGTGTTCCACATCTACTTTGTACTTAGATATTTTATTGACGATAGATGCTGACGGCAAACAAACAACTCATCTTTATGGAAAACAGGGTGACTTCATCTTCCCCATCACCAACGTTCCATATTTACGAGGGCGAGGCAATAAGTAACTAGCCTATCCCATTCGGATTGACCTAGATGGACACAATTTTCATGCTTTGTATCAATACCTATTTTATATCTGGGTACAAAATTGAACGCATATCGAGTCATTTTGTAATAAGATATTAAATGTCAAATATAGCTAGTGGTGCAAAAGCATGGTTTTCATCCAAAGTTGAGTATCATTCTGTAATTCGGTACTTGTATTTAAAAACAGGCAAGAAAATACATGGCGAGTTAGCTGATGTTTATGGGCCTTTTACACCGTATTATGCTCAGGTTAATTCTGGGTAGGGGAATTCAAATGAGTGAGTCAGTGGAAAGACCCCGACTTTTTCAGTTCTGCGCTGATGACACTTGAAGATCGTTGGTCTAAGTGCATCACACGAGCGGGCAGTTACATCGAAATAGAAAAGGTGGATTTCAACCGCAAATAAGTCAGGATGGTCACTTATTGACTAACCCTCGTATGTAGCAATACTCCATTATGGTCTCATTTGAAGCGCAGGTGCTTGTTTTGCATATGCTCAGTTTTTAAATCGACACAGTCTACTGAACAGTTGATGTTATAGTAGCTTCAATCACAGGCGCTCGGCATTTTAAATATTTATAATTAAAAAAATGCCTTGCTGTAAACAAACTATTTACAAGGTATATGACGCCGCCATCTTGGTTTCCCTTTTTATCAGGTGCATCGCTTGCAATTTTCGGCGAAAAGTTCAATGCAATATTATAACAAGAAATCAACTTGACGCAAGCGTCAAAAGTATCAGGCTGCAGAAGATACAAAAGAAATTGTATCCTATATTTTTTATATCATTATTATTATAATTTTTTTTAGATCGGGTCACACTGGTGATAAGCATTCTGTACGTGATATGCATTTTGTAGGTTAATTGTGAAGTCATTCTTTGATTAAGAAATGTTAATTGCTAGAGTAAGCAAATTTCGTTAGTAGAAACAACGGAGAAGGATAACGACGTTAAAATGAGTTTCCATGCACTTGTCTCCCCACATCACCTCGAAATCACTTGGATGAATTACTATTTGTTTGCACGTGAATCCGTAAAAGTAGCATTGAATCCACAAAACAGTGTACACCCTTTTGGTATTTCACATTAAAAAAATATTAACTCGAAACAAACGCAGTACAAATTGACAACTATATAATGTTTATTGCATTTTAAAGTGAATTTTAAATACGCATGATTTATATGTAGATATTATACAAATCGAATGTTACAATTTACAATAAATCCAATCCCCGATAAAGTACTTATATTTCATTAATGTTGGGGGGGGGGGGGGGGGTCATTAAAAATTACATTCAACTTTATTCCCACAGAAACACATGTACATACTGAAAACATGCAGAAGCAACTCTGTAAAGGTCTTACCTCTATCATTTTCATGGTGAACTGGAAATAAAGTCCATTTGTAGGCTATAATCAACCGTCAAACATATAGCTTCCCTATTTTTTTCTGTAAATTCGTTATGACAAGACCTTGTGATACAGTTTGTATTTAATCTTGTGACCTTGACTTACTTTTTTTTTGTTTAAAAAAATCTGACCTTATTAATATATCCTGAACTATTTAACGTAAATTAATTGATTGATTATTTGTTTGTTTTACGTCCCATTGATAAAGTTTGACCAGTATTGTGACGTCACCAGCTGCGAGTAAAGAAGCATAGATTTAGACCTATGCTTATCGCTCAGGGCCATAACAGTAAGTGTTCTTTCACGTGTCAACACCCGCCGCGACACGAGATTTCCATGTTAAGTATATTCTCAGTTCTAAATACCGAACATTCGGCGAAGAAGCAATTATGACCTATGTCCATATCTTAGGTATGACGCGGTCATAGCACGAGCGGAGCTCTAACTCACGACCTCCCTGTTGGAAAGCGAACGCTCTACTACTTGGCAACGGATTATCGAAGGTAGAGCTTTCATATTTTATACATAGATTTCTAATGGAATGGTCTTTCATAGCATACCATGATCTATGATCTATGACCTTGGTCTTATCCAGAACAGCAAGATCAAGTGTAGAAGCATCTCTGTGTAATGTTATAATCCTTTTGAGCCAGACAAAGGTCACAATATGGAGTCAATATTTTCCCATGGGAAGAAAGATTAATAAGAAAACAACTTTTAAATTCCCAAATATCACAACAGCTGAATAACGACAGGGGCAAGGTGACAAATGTGAGGGATGTATGTCATGGATCTCGTGTTATACTGGGCGACGTGTTTCGTGATTGTTTATATTCATGGAAGAACATGTATAGAGTTACAAGTATCCTCCAGAGTGTCCACCAGCTGAGATGCATGCTCGATTGTTAAATGATTGATTGATTGATTATTGCTTTCCGCCACACTCAACAATTTTTCAGTTATCTGGTGGCGTCCAGTTTTTATTGGTGGAGGAGAGAGCCCAGATACAATGTACCCGGGAAGAGACCACCGACCTTTCGAAAGTAAACTGGCAAACTTTCTCACATATATCGGCGTGAGCGAGAATCGAACCTGCGCCGACTAGAGGTGAGAGGCCTTGTGATTTTGAGCGCGATGCTCTAACCACTCGGCCACGGAGGCCCCCTGATTGTTAAATGAAGAAGCAAAGACAACAAACGGTGAACAATCTCCAATCCCATACGTTGAGTATATATAAAATAACCGTTGATGGTCACACAGATAATCCAAAGGCAAATACTTATAATCAGAGCAAAATACTATTTTTACTTGAGTAATATGCAATCCCATGCTCAATCAGAATTTTAATTAAATTTAGAATTTTTCACATTTTCATAAGTCATATTTTCAAGAAAAATAAAAAAAAAATAAATCTCTGACGGTCGTACTGACGCTGTTTCGTTTGTTGCCCTCTATATTTGAAACGGAGTTTGCGTTTTCTAAAATACGTTGGCGGATCAATAAATTTGAAGCCACCCATTGATATCGCTTTCTACTGGAATATTTCAGAAAGATGGGGGGAAAAAAATCTTTAGCATCAGGGAGTGAAATTAGTTACATTACATAATAATAGATATAAATATTGCCTAATAATGGGCTAATGATTTGTCTTTGTTTTATACAGGGATTCTGACAGTCGTGGGGACTAGTTTGTCAAGTATTTGGTGTTATAAGAGGTAAGCAATCTAGGTACATCAGACAGTAGAGACGAAGATCTTACAAGAACTACAAATTTTACCGCAGCATATGTAACGATACAGTACTTCAACATTGTTCTAATATATAATATTTTTCTGATAAAAAGTACGCATTTATATTAGCTTTTTCTAGGGGAAAATTGAGATTAGCTGAAAGACAACGTTTTCAATAAAATGTATATTGAAATATCCAAAGCTGGGAAAAAAAGTTTTGTCACATCTGTATGCGAGAAATCGATGACGTTCGGATTAATAAAGATGAAATGCATGGGGAAAATACAAAAAGCACTCCACTTCTATAACTCTTGTTATGATGTCATTGCGTAAATAAGAAGTCAGGTAAAACGGAAGTGATTCAAATACTTTTGAAGAGGTGATTGTCTTCATACGCAAGAAAAATGTCTGGTCACGTGACTGACTTCATGTTAATTTTCGTCAGTAAGGAAAAATATTGGCAAATATAAATGCAAAAAAAGAAAGAAAAAAAAAAGGACGAATGGAAGGATAAATAGATAGAAAGATGCACGTGATAGAATGTCTCACAACTCCACATAGCAGTTTGTGAAAGATACTAAATGCGATACATTATACTAATTGTTTTTTTCTTTTCTTTCTCTTTAGCGACATTTGCCTGGACACAGTACTGAAGTTTGGCATCCTTGATGTCGCTTGTCAGTTTACGGAGCATGATTTAGTGGATTGGTTTGGAGGTACTATAGGAAATATATATTTTATCACAGGCCACTGCACTGAACAGGGAAAAGCAAACATACTCTTAACTAATGAATATTCAATTCCCATAGGGTGCTTTTCATATGTCTCCTCCCAGTGAACACTGTTGTTTAAAATCAATGGTTATCAGAATGATATCAGAAAATATCACATACCACACTTATCTGTTTATTAGATTAATGAAATCAACAAAAAGCACAAGTTAGCATGCAACATTCCGGATTTAAGGTCACTTACTATAGATATGAATATCGAAAGAACCAGTGCTCCACGAAAACAAGGAATCAAAAACTGCATTTGTTTCTAGATAAAATACATACACTGTCAGTGAAGTTGAGGAGAACTCGGGGATGTCACTTATTCCTACTTTTCTTAAAACTCAAAATTGCAGGTACTGATGTAGCTGACTATCCCTGCCAAAATCGATGTTCAATATCCGTGGATGTCAACGGTGCAAACGAGCATTTTAAAACAGACAAGATACACATCTATGTACACAACATGAAAAAGAAGACGATAAATAGTCGATGTTCATCTTCCTACCGTGAGGTTGAGATAAAGTTAAACTGTTCCACAGAGGTGTTTGAAGGTAATACCTTGGTAACAGTCGCTACACGTGCACGGCTTGTCTCGCAAGCTTCGCAACACTTTAGTTCTATTTTTGAATTCTTTGGTGTACTGAGCAATCATGCATGCGTTGCTGCTTGCATGACATAAGACAAAAAGAGATGTGCAGTATCGCGGAGTGGGGGGGGGGTATTGAAAGATATTTTTAACGTTATACGTCATCATTAGCTATTTTTAAAACATCGTGTTTCCAATATCAATAAAAATATATATTGTTTAAATCACCATGTCTACGCATTCACTTGTATTCACTGATTGATTATATACTGTTTAACGTCTCGCTCAGAATCTTTCACTCATATGGAGACGTCACCATTGGCGGTGAAGGGCTGCAAAATTTAGGCCTGTGCTTGGCGCTCAGGGCCTTTGAGCAGGGAGGGATCTTTATCGTGCCACACCTGCTGTGACACGGGACCTCAGTAGATCCGTAAATTAAAGAACAAAACGAGTCTTTATTTCATCGTGAGGAACGATCGTGAAAAGCGTGAAACATCGTGTGTTTTGTTGTTGTTGGTCGGGAAAGATTTTGTGATTTCATATAACTAAAACATTCTTTGTAATTTATGAGAATCCACGCTTAATTTACACAACTTATCGCATACTGCACTCCTTATTTTACGCGAGTACTTAATATCGCGAAACGCCTCTTGGACGTCAGATCACCGCATGATCATGCATTCACGAATGGTTTGTTGATCAAAAGTGTTAACATGTATTTCAGTAATTTAAAAATAAAAGCGAGTAATTTTGAGCAAAAGTTTTGATATCGATAGTACAAGCACGGTTATTCTTGAAACAATCCTCAAAAGGAACCACGGTAATTGTACTTTTTTGGTATTATTCTCCATTATTGGTCGTGGAATTTCAGAGTTTGTAAAGGGACTTCAGTATTCTCAAGCAAACCAGGAGGGCGTTATCTGAGCATATTTGTATTCCCTTTTCTGATGTTTTGAACAATTCTTGGGTATGGAAATAGAATATCCATGACCGAGCGTTGAAAGAGCATAAACGCCAGAGTAATTTTCCAACAGTATAGTTGAGTGGATTTACGTTTCATCAATGCTTTGCTCCTGTGTTTGACTGTGTTCAAGGTTCAACCCGATAAAATACTGCAACAGTTAAAAAAAACCCTTCCAAAGTAAAACCAATGCGAAAATGTCAAGTACATGCTTAACAGCACGGTTCTTTTTATCTTCACTACTATTGAAATCTACGAAAGCCTATTAATATCATGTAAGAAAAATGAATAAATGAATGCACAATTACTGGATAATCTTCTCTAACTATATATGATAAAAGATGTACTTATTGCGAACTAATCATCTCGCATTAAAAAAGAAAAGATCTCGTAATTACGAGTAAAGATCTTGTTATTATCAGAAAAAGGTTACGTTCTAGCTACCTGTCTTCTCAAAAATAATAAAAGAAAAAAACAAAAAAAAAACAAAACAAAACAAAAAAAACAAAAACAAAAAACAAAACAAAAAAAAACCAACAACAACAAAGAAACAAAAAACAACAACAAAAAAAAAGATAAAAAAAAAAACAAACAAACAAAAAAAAACAACCAAAAAACAACAAAATAAATAAATAAAAGAAAACAAAATTAAATAAAAAAAATCCAATAAAAAAAAAAAGGAAAAACTGTGGCCACTGTCTGCCGGGTCTGCAATGGGGCAGTTAAGATAATGTATAACAACAATAGACAATATAATTGACCAATACCTAAAATAAAAAAAATACTGCGCAGAGAGGTACACAGCGGGGATATTACAAATTGCTGACTCAACAGGTATTTAGAGGCTCCCTATAGGAAATATTAACCTATTATTAATTAGTTATTTAATATAATAATAATAGCCACAGTTTTGTGAGAGACATTAAAAATGGCGACAGGCGCTGAGAGGTTAAAAAATCTCCAGTGTTGGTCCTGAGCGCTAAGTATGAGTCAAAATTTGTGGTACTTCACTTATAGCTGGTGACGTCTCAATGTGAGTGAACAATTATTACCGGACGTAAAAGAAACAATCGGAATTAAAAGAATGTTGAACTTCCACACACAGTTACATTAAGCATTATGAATAGTATAATACACTTCATTATAAGTTTGTATTACCGTGAAAATTAATGATTAATTTATAGTGCAGAATCTTACAATAATACATCATCGTTTTCTTTTTTCACATTTTGAATACATGTATAATTATGTTAAAGTTCACATAGCAAGTTAACGTTTTAGCTATTATAATAGTCTACTTGGCCTGATTCGATCAGGAAATGACTTCTTGTATTTATACAAGCTGACAAAAGAAGCCGTGTAGTTCAGCAATTTCATTTACAGATTCATATACAAAGCATTATGCTGTAGTATGTATATCATTATCGAATATAATGCATTGTCTTTCAATTCAAACATCACAGATTTTGTTCATTGAGGTTGATACGAACAGTCAAGAAAAGTAATGGGGTGCAGAAATATTTAACAAGCGTGTATGAGCACAATTTGCTTCAATCCATTCTCTACACCTACGAGGTACGTACTAAACGAATCGGGTAATTCCTTAATGGTCCGCCGACGATGCAAAGAGTCCAACCTAGGGGGGGGGGGGGGTTAGTTCTATTTCACTCAAATATGTTCTATAGGCGATAAGTCCGGTGAAATCGCAGGCCAGGATAGCACACTCACGTTTTGTGCTGCCGTAGATAGTTAATAACAACGCGTGCGGTGTGCTGTCGTGCGTTGTATTGCTGCAGAATGACGTTACGCTAGTTGTTGTGAATGGCGTGTTGATGTACAATCTCGCCACTGTAGCGTCCGCTGGTTAAATTGCCCTCCACTATCACCAATTAAATCTTCCCGAACATGACCGTCACTACCGTTGAGATTGAATCTCAACTTGTCCATGACCGGTCGCGGTAGCTCAGTGGTTAGAGCGTTCGCTTCGTAACCGGGAGGCCGTGAGTTCAAGCCCCGCTCGTGCCATGGCCGCGTCAAACCTAAGACGAAAAATAGGCAGTGAGTGAAAATCACGGGTCTTTCGGATATGACCTTAAAACCGAAGGTCCCGTGTCACAGTAGGCGTTGGCACGTTAAAGAACCCTCACTGCTACGGCCCTGAGCGCTAAGCATAGGTTTAAATTTGTGGTACTTCACCTACAGCTGGTGACGTCTCAATATGAGTGAAAAAGTCTCGACTTGACGTAAAACAAACAATCAATCAATCACCTTGTCCACAAACAGACCTTCCGCCGGATCTCTGTCATTGAAACGACGATGCCTCCTACACCACGCTAACCTCACAACACGAGTAAAACAGGACGGCTACCAGGACGTGGAGGACGGATGTTGGCCTATCACAATCTGTCCCTTACGGCACGAGGACTTATTGCACGTACTGGTAAGGTGCATTTATTCCCCCGTCGATGCCCAGGGATGCTTCTAACTGCGTTTACAGATACCGTTGCAATAAAACATTTACAGTGTTAATATGAACTCCAAACTGCCTTGCTACATTGCTTTGAGACATCCCAGCTTCCAGCATCCCAAAGCAAGCAAACGGATCATTTTCAATTATGCGCGGCATCTCTCAATCAACTTTTTATTCCCAAAACCAGTGTTTTACTGTTTCAATACACTATGATATATATTGGAATACTGTCAATGAATGCAAGAAAGTCTAATCAATTACTGACTACCAAACTCCAGAAAAGCGTGTTGTGACCATCACCGTGAATCAACTGCTATATCTAACGAATTGAGTAAATATATTTTTTATTTAATATTTTGTATATAAGGATATTATATGACCAATATTTATATATTCTCTTGTAATTGCCCTATAATGTTCTCGTAATTTCGAGATCTTTTCTAATTTCGAGATAATTATTTCGTAATGACGAGATCATTTTTATCGTCAATGCGAATTATCTCTATAGTGAATTATCTCTATAGTGAAGCGTGGATTCGTCATGATAATAATAGGCTGTCGAACAACACAATACATACTCACTACTGGGAAATTTCTTAGAATCCACTTCTTGATTCGAATCTCGCCACACTTTGCAATCCTTGAGTGTCAATCTCGATGCACTCTTTTCCCTTAACATCAAATCTATTCTAATTTGAGATGATTTAGAAAAAAGCAGATTTCTAGCCACTCGTATTCATGACCTCTGCGCCTTTTGTCCATTGAACTGGCTGCACTGCGCTATGCTGGTAATAGGGTATATTCCTGTCGGGTCGGGGTTTTTAGTTTTACTGTGGTCATTGAAACTTACATGTCTGCCTTAATATTTCAAGCAGTGATTGATTGTACTATATAGAATATATGTCTAAGCTAAGAGTCTGTGAAATAAAATACTGTGTTTATCCCGGTTTTTTACTCCGAAAAAACCGAGCCTATAGTGTTTTAACTATTTATTTTACCAACAATTCACATAACCGGAAGGTCGTGAGTTCCAGCCCCATCCATGTCTTGGCCCTGTCAAGCCTAAGACACAAACGTACGTACTGATTGCTTCCTCGCTAAACACCCTGAATCACGGATCCTTACCCCCCCCCCCCCCCAAAAAAAAATAAATAGATAAATGAATAACTGAATAAATTAGTGAATAAGACCGAGACATCGTGTCGTGACAGGCGTCGGCACAGTGGGGTAAAATCATTACTGCGGTTGCAAGAATAGGTCTAAATTTTTGGTACTTCAACTTCAGCTACCACTGGAAACTTCTCGGGTGAAACATTCTCGACGGGACGTAAAACAAACGTACAACAGTTCATGTCGATCCCAAAGCAAAGTGGATATTTCATTAATTTTCTAATCATTATTCATTAATTCGAAATAGTATTTCTATTTAACAAATTCAATTCCCTTCAACTAAGAAATCTAGATGTTCCAAGCGGTTTTAAAAATTACCAATAGGGGTTTTTGAATAAAAATTAAAAGTTAGACAAATTAATATAACTGACATCAGTAACAACAAACATCGCCGTGCGTAGATAAATTCACCCAGATATGCTAATAAGCAAAAATGCGAATGGTATATTTTGATAAATATTAACATTTAAATTTGTTTATTTAGAATGACAATTATATCACAATCCGTGACTCGTGTATATCGTTGGTTAATATAATACCGTCTGGACTAAATAATGTAGGAATTATTAACTGCCTGTTATTTAAAAAAAAGGAAAGCACAGTGAGTGACTTTACCTGTACGAGGCCATAGAAGTGGACAGGAAATTTAAGTCACCATTAAAAAATTATGATACTGCACGTTTCAGCTTTATTTCTAAATCTTTACTTCTTACTTATATTATTCATACTGAAAACTCACCTGTTATCTGTAAGTATTTTATTCATATTACTCTTCTGCGTTTGTCAAATTACTGTTTTTGTACTTGCGCATTATATATTTATATAGTTTAAATTCCGTATCGGTCATGCATTCGCATATTTTTGTTTTATTGATCTAATCATGCTTATTTCGGTTACCCCCCCCCCCCCCCCCCCCCCACCTTGCTCCTTTTTACCCTTTATTTAAGCCATTGCTGATCTTACGCAGTTTGAAGTCAGGTGATATCCCCCTCGATGACTTTTATAATTTGATTTACTCATTCAGATTACTTCGGGTTTCTCTGCTCCACCGACATAGACTGTCAAACACCCGGCACAGTTTGCTTCAAACCTGCGAATGGTAATGTAGGATCCTGTGTATGTCGTGAGGGCTTTATTCGACGAAATGGAGCTTGCTATTCAGGTACATTCTAAACTATGCATAAAATGTCTTATTGTATCAACATTCTGTGGTATGGATATCTTATTATGGTTATATTGTGACAGCCAAATCGCATAAGAATTCGTCAAAATATAGCTTTGTTACATGGATTGTGATATTAAAACACACACACACACACACACACACACAGAGAGAGAGAGAGAGAGAGAGAGAGTATCACTATAATATCACTATTTCAGTAGTTTAACTACCATGTTGACGTGTTTATATTTAGATCTTATTTCTTCCGCTCAAGGACATTTTCAGATGATGCAAAGAGGCAGAAACGTGGAATGGAAAGTAACTATTTATTGATAGTTGTCTGATATATATAATCCTACATTCGTGCTCGTGAATTATTAAATATGACAATTCTTCAAATGCCATAAAATTTCATATGCCATAAACACTCGTTATAATAGTACACCTCCCAAACACCTGATCCCATTTGTTATATCCAGGGGTCTGCGTGTGCTCACTATATACGTTGCATTCCTTATAGGAGATATGAGATTGGTCAGTGCTCGTTATCTTCACCTTTTCATTTGTATATGATATATATCATCTATTAGCATATTAAAGGCTTCGAAATAATAAGGAGAGACAATTTTCCTTTTAAAATACCCATGACGTTTTTCATCATTGCTGTGATTTATAAATAGATTGACGCCAATTTCTTCCAACCACCAAGATATAGATAGATGATAGATAGATAATAGATAAATAGATAGATAGATAATAAGAATTTCACATATCCTAATTTGTTAACGGATAGGGGCTCCTGTAGCACTGAAACCATGTTGTATAAATTATTCAGCAAAGTAGATTGTGTACGGCAAACATCATTCTTAATCAGATAACTACAGCAATGCATAAACTTTGAAAAGCAGAAATGACCAATACTTGGAGAGGGTGGAGCTAAAGAATGATGAATATTCATGTACACTTATCTTTTCACTCCTGTCACGCGAAGAAGTTTACAATCATTCCAATGACAGCGTGTCACTTCGCTTGACCAATATGCAAATTTCATCCACTTAGACTGATTGGCTTAATGGTTCGCGGATACGTTAAGGCCACTCTCAGAAAAATGGTGGTGGTAAATCGCGTATGTTCCACTTTTTGCCATTATTAGTAACTATAATGGGCCCGATTACCTCCTATAAAGTTATTCCTCTTACAAAAAAATGAGTTTTATTAGTGTTTGGTTACCTCCCTTGAACTGATATACAGGTCTATCCTCGAGTGCCGTGGGGATCGGGGTTAGAACAGGTCCCCTACTCCTTTCTAGTCTTAAGAGGCGAGAAAATGGGGCGGTCCTTCGAATGAGAACGTATAAAACCTAGGCCCCGTGTCGCAGTAGGTGTGGCACGATAAAGATCCCTCCCTGCTCAAAGGCCCTAAGCGACGAGCATAGGCTTAAATTTTGCAGCCCTTCACCGACAATTCTCGAGTGAGACGTTAAACAATATACAATCAGTCAATCAAATAATTGAGTGGCGTTTAAAAATAGCACGGGGAAAGTCCCCAATAAAAACATCAAAAGTAACACAGGATCCCGAATGTTTAGTATGTATCTTAAATGGAAATCTGTTGGCAACTACAATAAATTCGCAGGGAAATGCTGATAGAATCGTGTCATTTATTGTTTAAATTAACGAAACTGGAATATCTGACTAAATCTTTCCCGTTTTTTCCTTAACTTCCACCGTTTAACGAAAATACCTCGATATATTTCATACTCCTAAAATTCCATCAGAAAAGGCACAAATCTTTAAGTATTTTTTTATAGAAATGCATGTATATGCAAATAAAAGTTATTTTGATATCTGGGGTAGTGTGCTACTTTAGCAGTTTTATTTCAGTGTGAACAGAGAAAAATTGAATCGACATGATAAATGATTGTTGTGTTTTTTTTTTTTCGTTAAACAAATTGTCAATGAATGGAATCAACATACCTTCATGATATCAATAAATTCTCATTGTTTCAAATATATATATTCCATGACATATATTCGATGACATATATTCTATGACATATATTCCATGACATATATTCCATGACATATTTCAAATACTCCACATGTTGTCGATATTTACAGAACACAGGTATTAAATTCTTCATATCATCGTTACTCAATACATAGTTATGACGTCATCGAATTACTTTCATATTGAACAGACAAAAATATTCTCGACAGTAATGTAACATCTCGTATTTTTTAATCTTAGTAGCTTCATGACTTAATTTATTATGGATAAAACTTGCATGAAAATAAAATCGGAGTTAAATCTATATACTTAGTGAGTATTTATGTCTGTTAAGAAGTCAAACGTTTGGAGGATTTTATCCCAGCTTTCATGTCCCTGCGTTTGTAAAGAAGTGAGTTTGGATGATGGCCACGTTATGCCCTTCGTTAAATGTAACTGGTCACAAAGAACAAAAGGAACGCCCGGTTCTTTGAAATGTTTGAGAAGCCTCACCCCACAGTCTGCACGCTCGATCAAACAAAGTGACCGGCTGCTATTGGAAGCATAGTATGATGGTGTGGCGTCTGGAGGTATGGCGGTTTTATAGGACTACTAAAATTCTTTTATTTAGATGAAAAACTCACCACGACGACAGGCTTTCAGATCATCAGCTCTCAGCGGCCAACACAACCTCATGGTAAACTGAACTTATGACATAACTTCCCATGAAATAAACCTATATAAATTATATCGATTATATTATATGTATATGTACAAATGTACATCCATTATCCATGTACACGTAAGTAGCGTATGAAACCTCCTTACAGTGACGCATTATACAAGTGAACTGTCCAGTATGATGACAGAGAGCTACAATCCGGTCGGTACCAGAGACCCGAACGCGCAACAATCCCAAGGTAATGGCAAAGTAAATTATATAGACTTTATTATTATTATTATTATTATTCATGTTTTAGTTTTAGTTATTTACATGACAATAACCGCTCGCTCAGTGGTATGTAGAGCGTTCGCTTCGTAACCGGGAGACCCCGTGGTGATCCGGGTTAGAATAGACCCTCAGTACCCTTTGCTTGTCGTACGAGGCGACTAAATTGGGCGGTCCTTCGGATGAGAACGCAAAAACCGAGGTCCCGTGTTACAGCAGGTGTGGCACGATAAAGATTCCTCCCTGCTCAAAGGCCATAAGCGCCGAGTATAGGTCTAAATTTTGCAGCCCTTCACCAGCCCTTCACCGGCAGTGGTGACGTCTCCATATGAGTGAAAAATTCTCGAGCGGGACGTTGAACGATATACAATCAATCAATCAATCAATCGTAACCGGGAAGTCGTGAGTTCGAGCCGCGCTTGTGCCATGACCGTATCAAACTTAAAAAAAAAACAACAACATAAAATAAAAAGTGATTGCCCCTCTGTCAGACGCTCAGTATTTAAACGTTAGAATCAATATGACCTTATAAATGGAGGTCCCATATCGCAAAAGACGTTGACACGTTAAAGAGTCCTCGCTGGTTTATATCTGTGGTACTTTAGCTGATGACGGTGAGAACGTAGGATGATTCCTTTGTATTTCTGCAGAAAGTGTCGGGAATGGCTCTAGCGTTGGGACAGTAGCAGGAGCGGGAGTTGGAGGGTTTGTTCTTGGGGTCGTGGTCAGTCTTGGGACCATGATTTTCTTGCGAAAACGTGAATCGCGTGGAAAACAGAACAAGTAAGAAAAGTCATCGTAATATACACATTTGAGCTTAGATGCTCCAACATACAAATATGGGCTACATATATCACATTGTACCTATATATCACCCCTGAAACTTTAGATAAATGATTACTGCCTTGTTTATGTATATGTTTCCGAGATTGAAATAAAAATGGGAGTGGGTGGGTAGAGATCTTCCAAACTAAAGATGACAAAATATGCATAGACGTTTTAAGCTGAATACACATCCTTCTTCCCCAGTGGCTTGAGGTAGTTTTGATAAGTATAGCTGTGTGATTTCGGTAACTGATTCGATACGCAGTGTCTGCGTATAATTTCTTAATGGAGTAGGGCTACTGACGAAGAAGTTGGTGTTACAGGATTTCTACAGTATCGTTTAAAGACAGCATTTCGCTAATTCTATGGTCGTTACAACGATCTAGTTTGCCAATACAGCCTGCCAAAAAAGTCACATAATGTCTGACGCGTTTCATACCAGTCGTAGGTGGTTGTTGGTAAACTGATTCTGCCTGCGAATAGTCCTTTTACCAGATGAAGAAAGAGGGCTCAGGGAAGTCAACAGGGAATGCTTACTCATCCCAGACACCTGACCACACCTATGATACATGTATATCTCCTTATTTTGTATTCCGTATAAGAGTATGGAGATTGATCACTGTTCATAGTTTCACATTTTCACAATTAGGGAAATATATACATCCACATGCAACCGTTGTTTAAGTAAACGATAGTTTTCTATTCTTCTTCTTATTGGTAGAGGCACTCAATCAAAATTGACTATTATGTGTCTTGTTTTTAAAACTATTTACATATTACATTGGAATTAATATGGGTTGAAGAACAGGCATATTAGCATGTTCTTTGAATGTACTGACTGATGGTGATGTTGTGATGTTTGGAGGGAGCCTGTTCCATTGAGTGATGGTGTGTGGGGAAAAAAGAGTATTTATAGGTGTCTTTGTAAGCATGTATGTGTTTGAAGGCGGATGGGTTGGGATGACGAGTCCGTGTGTCTTGTTTGATAAGAAGATAAGATGGATAGATAGCAACGATGTTATGGATACTTTTGTAGAAAAAGATAAGACGAGTCCGTAGACGACGTTGTTGAAGGGTGGGCCAATTTAGGTCTGTAATCATGTCATTTACTGAACTTTTGTTATGGAAGCGATTTGTTGAGTATCTAGCAGACCTGCGTTGAACCATTATTACATAGACATATCTAAAACATGGAGTAACTTTAATGTTTGTACATTCGAATTAAATAATCTTAGAATTAGATAAGATTGATGGACACAACTTAATTTCACAAGAAAAGAGTATGGTTTTATTTCAGTGATAGCAGTCCTGTTATAGTTAATCAATCGTATGAAAAAGATACAGACTTCGGAGAATCAAGTCGATGTTCAAATGCAACAGATACGGTAAAAATAAAGTTCACTTTTAATGTTCTTACTATGTTAAACTGCTATTCCAAGTAACAGTTTTGATATAAATCTAAATGTTACCTTCAATGCTTAAAACATGTCTTTATATATATATATATAGAAACTGGTATCTCACGTGCGACCAATAATCAGAGATGCTACATACTCCAACATGACAAGTTTCTCCGACGATAATGGCGACTTATATAACCACCTGAATGAAAAGAGTAATCCTGCGGCTGATTTAGACGACTATGACCACGCCCACTTATCCACAGAACATGGAACACTGGATGACTATGACCACACCCACCCATCCACAGGCAAAGAAGGCCCGAACGAGGATTACTGGCATCTTGGTTCCATACCCGGGAATGGAATGAAGTTACAACAGAATGCCGATGCGTATGAGGCACCCAGATCCGTACAGAACAGTGATAAGTATTTTACACTGGAAAACAGGAACACATCGTGACAATTATTCTTCATTAATCCACTGACAAGCCGATTTCACATATCGTACTCCCATAGCTTGTGAAGTTATTATAATGTTATATTACAACGTGTTAATTTTAGACAGGAAGCCCATCTTAAGGACAGAGTACTTCAAAAGCAGCACAACTTAATACAAACTGGAATTTGTCCTCTATTTTTTTTTTTACAAAATATACATATAAATAGACATTTTCTAAAAGTACATTGCTATAGTGGGCTGTTTCAATTTCAAGATCATGAGAAGATAATCAAGTTCCACAAATATGTTTTTGTACATATTAGACAGGTCATATTCTATAGAAAATCGATCAATAAACTATTTGTAGCTAATGTATTTTAAAGGACAATAAATTTATTCATCTAAACTTTGAAAGAATACCATGTATATTGGTCAACATCTGCTTCATTGCTTTATGAGTAAACGATTGTGAATAGAAACGTTAAACAATATACATCCAACCAATCTTCTTCATAACTGGAAAAATGTACAAGTGACATTTTTTGTAATAGGCCCAATTGTTTCTGCAATTGTTCAGTCTATCACAGTTGTGATATTGTAATTCATCCTAACTATTTCTAAGTTTCACTACACAACGCTTGAAACCAAACTTTGAACATGCAGAAAAATCTATCTATTTTCATAGGTACATGTAGACTTGCGGTTTCAAAATACACGGACGCAGATTTTACGATTTTTCCGGAAACCTAACATATCTTTTAAACCCTGGCTGTATCTTTTCCACGTGACTGGCATTCTGCCTACCATTAACTTCACGATAATAATTCAGAATGATCGCTAGATATGTATCAACACGTGTCAATAATGGTTCTCTGTTAAGAAACATGTTTTTGACTTTTGATTTTAATGAGAACTTAAGTATTGTACCTTGGCATGGTAATTGTTTTGCGTATAATTGTAATGACTGTTAAAGTAAAACCATAAACTCCATGGTATACAAATTTGTCAACAACGTTCACAGTTTCATCATTCAGATTTCATTGTTTTCTGTAATTTTAATTTTGCCATCATTCTTAAAAATAATAGTATTGGAGATACCCCTTTTCTTCGTAGAAGTCTTACGTTACTTATAAAAAAAATCTGATATGATACCTGCAGAATTAACACTGGAATTCACGAATAAGTTACATTGAATACCACACATGTTGCGCCTTTACCACAATAATTAAAAGACATGTTTTGTTTGTGAATAAAAGGTTTAGGTGTCCAAATTTTATTCTAAATTGGTGCATGATATCAATATGGAACAAAACATGCTTAAAAGACTCGTATACACGATCTAGATAAAAGGAAATAATAAACGATTGAAAACGTTATTTGTTAATATTTCTTAAATCTATGGATAAATTCTTCACGAAAGATGTCAATTGATTAAAAAAATATATCATACAAATGTATTGTAAAAAGAAATTGCAATGAAATGATCAACATTCAGGAATATTGCGATTTTTCAAACTGGACCCAAATCCGATCGGAATTATAGAGAACATCGCAATCGGAAAAAAATATATTCCCTTGATGTAAATTGAATGAATATATAAAACACATTTCTTGATTAAAAGTGTCAAAAATTACAAGATTATGATTAGTAATTTCTATCAACTGTGATCAGAATCGGTATTTTTTCTCAGGCTTGTTTGAAATCTGAAACAATAGCTAAATTTCAGAATTTTGATTAGGCAAACATATTCCGCAGTTTTCCGGTAGCTGGGGTGCGTGGGTGAAGTTTCTCGGCGGGAAGGCATAGCACATCAGGGGAAGGGGGCGGGTCCACAAGGGACATACGGGTCTGATAGAATGGATCAACTTTTTGGGATAGTCACTCTCTTTACTTCACCCGTGTATTACATCCTCCCTAGTCAGTTAGAGGGAATGCCACTAGAATACTACAAGATGTGAATAAGAAACCCAATCGGAATTGTAGAGGACATAGCAATCGAAAAAATATATTCTCTTGATGTAAGATGCTTTCAAAATTGAATGAATTTATAAAACACATTTCTTGATTAAAAGTTTTGATTAGGCAAACATATTTCGCAGTTTTCCGGTGACAGGGATGGGTGGGTGAAGTTTCTCGGCAGGAAGGCATAGCACACCAGGGGAAAGGCACGATTCCACAAGAGAAAGGGCCTGATAGGATGGATCAACTCTTTGGGATAGTCAGTCTCTTTAATTCACCCGTGTATTGCATCCTCCCATGCCATTAGAACACTACATGATGTGAATATGTGTCTCACTTAAGGTGTGGGGGAAAAAACGGAAAGGTCAAAGGCTGTCGGCAAGCTCGGATGAAAATCCAGGAGTAAGCTCTAGGGAGGATATAAGGTTTGGACAGGGAATTGTATCTACCACCTTGTTACAAACACCAAAAGAAGGGTTCCAAATATTAAGATAACAGGTTTCAAAACTGACCATTATTTTCTGTCAGTTTCAATCTAGGGGACCAAAGTAAGAAATGATGACAGTTCCCATGTCAGGATCGCGGGGGATAGTGGTGTTACCTCTCATGCTGTTCACACTGAAAGGAGTGGGAGTACCAGTGGGCTGGTGGGGGCTGGGGCAGGTCCGGTAATGATTGTAGAGGACTGTGTTTGTTGACGAATCTCGCAGATAGCACAAAAGTCATACACCATAATAAGTTGAAACTATACGAGTCTGGGGAATCACTGATGTGGCTGGCAGAATACCATTGGCTACAGGGAAAACTCGCCTACATCAAATGTGTGGAGTGCATGGTAGCTATGGGAAATCCGATACCCCATGGATATGTACCGATACTAGGAGCGGGGCACTTAGTCCTTTACATGTAAATGGATACGCAGAGTAAATGCAAGGAGACCGTTATTACGAATCCTGTTACTCAAGTGTGAACACAAAACAACAAGGAAAGGGCCATTAAACAGCACTGTTGGTGTAAACAAACTAATCCGAGAGGGGCGACGGTCCAGTGCTATCAGAGCCGGGGTTAGTTCCAACCCGCATGCGTAAGCATCACGCTGAATGATTCAGAGCGTTTACCGACCTATATATGAGTGTCCTAACTAATATTTCCGCTGGTGGCAAGTAGTGAGTGTCTAGGTCATTATTGTCTCTATGATATCACCTAATAATAATAATAAAAATTACTAGATGATCGGAGTGATCTGTGTTTTCAATGAACTTTGAGTCCAGTCCACAGAAAATGAATAAAGTAATGACACCACGTTTTGTTGAATATTCCCGTCACTTTCGGGACCATTATAAGCTTTCACTAAGTCTATACACTGCTGTGTCATTTTTCTACTACACCTTGATCCGCTTTGTGAATTTGACACATTTATGTATCGAGTGTTGAGTGAATCTAATGTTGACATGTAAACATTATTTTTACCCGTTGCATTATGTTGACCCACATCTATGACTCATTTCTTTTCTGTTCCACTATCACCCCGCCCCTATTTCCTTAAAATTTAATGGGTTGTATCTGTGTACGTGTACACCTTTATTGCTTCACTTGTTTTTTTTTATTGGTTGATTCGCCTTAATTCAATTTGTAGAATCCAAGGAACTCTCATCTTACTTCATTTCAGCCCTAAATTTTCATATCATACCATTTTATATAGTATTGTCTCAATTTTTTTTCACGTAATGTTGTCTTCTAAAACATACTCATTTCAATCTCGTATTGGCTGACTCGCCTTCATTTATTTCCATTGCTAAATACAATCACATACGATTTATCACAGCGCTAATAGGGGATGCTTATTCCTCCTGATACCTGATCTCACCTTTGTCTTTTCCCTTCATTTCGATTGATTTTTATAAGCTTAGAAGTCGTTATTAATGGAGATGAATGTATTAAAATGGTCTCCATACAGAAGAGGTTTTGCTTGCGCTTGGGCTATTCACGTCGTTGTTATTGGCCAGATATTCTTCCAGCTTACGCCTTTTCAGTGTCAGAATATCTTCTTTTAATTCATAAATTCTCATTTTCACATCCTTCCCTTTATAGTTTAGATCAGGTAAGTATGCCTCAGGTTTGAAACGTGCAACGGAATTACTACTCTGGTAACTCTGACTCGCCTGGCATTTAAACCTGTGATCCGTGGATCAGAATGTGAACTATACTTACCTGAACCACGGATACGCAACCGGCCATTAGTGTCACGCATATTCAAAAATCAGACATGAATTTTATTGTTAAAAAGTGAACTTGAATGAAATGTAACCAAAAATTCAGTGTGAAAATTTGCTTTCGGAAATGATGAATGCCGTTAAATTTCTAGTGATAAACTCATTTTATATTAAAGTTCCATTATTTGCATAATTGAAATACCGTGATTTCAACCATTCCATTTCTTTTATTTTTTATGCTCTTTGATGATGTATTTATTCGTGATTTGATATTTAAATGCGTGTATTGAAACTGTCTTGTTTATATATATATATGGTTTATTTAAGTCGTTGTTGGAAACAACTAAGGAGAGGGTTATCTATTCTGTAGCAGGCTGGAAACAACACACGGAAAGGAACACAATAATTAATCATTGTATTTGTTCAAATACTAAACAAACGTCGGATTGTCAAGTTATCATCAGACAGAAATTTAGTTTAAATTTAATTTCATCACGAAGTTCTTTCTTTATTTCAAAGGAAATAGGGAAAAGAAGGAGCATAAATAAGCAAGGGGATTACCATTATTAAAGATTGATATAATGCGTACGAATTAATGTCTCATATTTACTATCATTCTACCAACACCTCGGCATTTGTATTTCAAAACAACATTCCTCGACCTCGGTGATTATCTTACTACATACACGAAAACGTGCCTATTTTTTTTTCTTTTAAAATTGATTGATTGATTAAGTATTGTTTAACGTTCCGCTCAAGAATTTTTCACTTATATGGAGGCATCACCATTGCCGGTGAAGGACTGCAACATTTCGGCCTATGCTCGGCGCTTATGGCCTTTGAGCAGCGAGCGTTCTTTAACTTGCCATATTTGCTGTAACAGGGGCCTTGGTGTTTGCGGTCTCATCCGAAGGACCGCCCCATTTAGTCGCCTCTTACAACAGGTAAGGGGTACTGATGATCTATTCTAACAACCCGGATCCCCGCGGGGCTCTTTTCATCTGAGCATTAGTAAATTTTATATCATAAATGGTTGATACAAATTATCAAATCAATTCCGGGAGTGAAGTGTTGGGTTTCAATGAAAAGGTGAGGATAACAAACAGTTGTCTATCTCATAGCTTCTACAAAGAACTCAAAAGTAAGAGTAGAGCAAAATGGACCCCTGGACACATTGGAGGTGGGATCAAATGTATAGGAGGAGCACATATTCTCAATAGACCGGCCACAATCGCCGTGAACCCCACATCTTCCTCAGTCAAACGGAGTAATCTGTAGTCAAAATCAAGGTGTATAGTACAGCTTAACAATTGATATGCAACATGTCAGACAACATTTGACCTAATGACAGGTTGTATTGGTAAAATAAATCGATATTTGCGAATTTTAAACGTGACTGTTGGAGTGTTGATATGCAGTGATTAATGGGGCATGACAAATAAAGACTCACGAAGTTCTTTTTCCACCAATTAAATAAGAAAAAAGGATATGGTGAGATTGCTAAATGTAACGTGGTATATATCTTGCGACTTTCACCTGTGAAGTAAAATAACATAACATCATTAAAATATTTCAAAATATCTTAACTTTATGGAATGCTTCTTTTTAATCCATTATCGTGTATTGAATTCCCCCTTTTTTTAACTCTCTTAAAAACGAAACTCAATATTTGTAATTTAACCCATTGTAAACATCTTTATCTATAATAAGATTTAAAGTTCTCCGCACAGTCAGAGCGAAACGCCTGTTACAAGGAAGTAAATAACACTGACAAGATGATGGTGGTCAGAACGATCTGGGGTAAGAACTTTTTAGATATAACGGGTATGTCACCTTGGTTGATTGTATTTTAATTTGGGCTATGAATGGGCCATCTCTGTGTATATCTAACAGTAACATATAATTAATGCGGACATGTTGTTAAGGATAGTGTGTTATAATATTAGCCAAGTGGCGAGTAAAACTAAATATAGCATCGGTTACATAGATTTGTGATGTTCATGAAACCTATATATCAAAGTAGGCAGTGTTTCTATGTACTACGGTCAGAGATATCTATTTAATGAAATGGAGGGAACTGGTTGGACACTTTTTAAAACAAAAATTGAATTACTTGTCATTTAGGGGGTTGTGATCTCCACGTTTTTGTAATTAAAAATATCTTTATTCGCACTAGATCTTTTGAAAATATCGTGGATCAGCGCCTGTATAAAGTGTCAGTGCATTGTTAGATACGTCAGTTTTAAACACTAAGCACGGACACTGAAACACAAAACTTAACACGTCTGTTTCCGTGTTTCATCTTTTGAAATTCGAAATGATGTTTTTAACACAAACATAATTATCTTGAATCACACTATCAATATGAATTCTTTCAGTTACCAAGCATTGGTTGAAAAAACATTTGCAAATTGCATAATCAAGCCTATATTGAAAAAATAATCAGTTTACCAAGTGCTTCATAATACAACTAAACATTACCTTAATATTGTAAGTAATGGACGTTAATGGCAAAAATGTCATATTATTCATCTGAAATATTTTCAGACAGAAAACTTTCTATTCATCGTGACCATGATATCAATTTCAATTCAGAGTGCGTTGTAGCACCACCAACTAATGAAATTCGATTACACTACCAGTGCGAGTCACACACGTAATGTATTGCTGATCACGTGAACAATTGCGAACGCCATCTGCTAAAACAACCCCTGTCCAATGGATGTTATTTGGTGATGCCGGTCTGTTGTATGCTTCAATCCCCTGACCTAAGTTTGGGGCATACTTTGTTGACTCTTTTTCTTTGGATTATAATACGTATTATAATAATGATTCTTTATCTTTCACAAAGCCTTCCGTCTTTAACGGTATATTATTTTGCTGTTCTAAGGATTTTTTTTTCTTTTCTCCTTCTTTTTTTAAACAAATGTACAATGATAGAAAAAGTAGTCTTTCGATTTGATGATATTTTCAAACATTATTCAATATGATATAAATTTGTTTTCGAATTTTGATTACGTCACTTCCGATTCAAAATTTGACGTTTATCTGATTTTTAAAGATGATTCGTGCACACATCTCCTCCAAAAATAATGAAGATGGGGGACTGAGACGATTCATTTATTACACTTGTGTCATACTGTATTCCAGTAAACCTGAATCGTAAAGTGGCAGAACTCGTTAGGGATCAAAGATGCCACGTTTAACATTTTATAAATCCCTGCACACTTTCTTTTGCATCCTGTCAACTGTTTACCGTAAAATCAACCGCGTTCGTTGAGCAAGGTTCGTGGGGAAGGCATTTCGTGGATGAATGTCACTTTGAAAATAATGAATCATAATATTGTATGTCTTTCTAACATTAATGTTAATATGTATTTGTTTGTCAGTCTCATTATTACAACTGTACTGTAAACAAACTGGGCATTAATTCCACATTTATTAATCGCACGAACACCCCCACTGCCCTTTCAAATCTTTAAAATCATCCTTCAGTTTTAAATACATTTAATATCCCAGTCAATGGAGCGGATATATGTGAGTTATCACACTTATACTGGATCCCCAAACTCCACAAAAATCCTTAAACAAAAAGATACATCGCTGGATCCAGTAAACGTTCTACCAAGCCCATATCTTTGCTTCTTGCGAAGATATTAACTGCTATGAAGGAGAAAAGGTACTGTACCACTATATATGTCAGAAGTGGTGTAAATCAAATGTGGTTTCTTAAAACTTCTAAAGCACTTTTAGTAAATTTAAAATCACAAAACTTTCTCAAATTCGCAACATTAAAACGTATTTAGATATTTTACGGAAAATAGATGCCGACGGCAAACTAACAACTCAACTTTATGACAAACGGGATGATTTCAATTTCTCCATCCTCAACTCCCCTTATTTATGTGGCAATATTCCATCATCACCTGCATATGGTGTTTATATCTCTCAAATGATTCGATACTCAAGAGTTTGTTCTGTAAATTATCAGTTTTTAAATCAAGTCGGTATACTGAAAAGGAGGTTAATGTTACAGGGATTTGTACAGTCTCGTATAGAGTCAGCATTTCGAAAAATTTTATGGTTGTTAAAACGATTTAGTTTGCCAGTGCAACTTACCATTAAACCAGGTGCTGTCTGGTGTGTTTCATACAAATTGTTAAGTCGTCCTTGACACGCTGATTCTGATTACGAGTTGCTCCGTTTACTTGATCGGAATATAGGGCCCATGGCCTGTGTGACCGATCGACAGGGGATGCTTACTCCTCCTAGGTACCTGATCCCACCTCTGGTATGACCAGCGGTCCTTGCTTGCCATCTGTCTGATTTGTATTTTCTATAGGAATTACAAAATTGGATATTGTTAGTTATCTTGACCGTTTCATGCAACTGCAGGTTTTCAAATCTTATAAGTATTAATAGTATGAGGGAAACTAATCCACCATTAATCCCAATGAGACGATCATATTTCTCCCCATTACACAGCACTGCACACTGCACGGAAATGTTACCGAGTGGGCGGGACTTCTTTCTGAAAAATAAATCTACATTCATCAATAATATTTTTATTCTACATTCATGAAGCGGTTTATCTAATTAAGACAATTGCCCTAGAGTGGTTACCTGTAAGTCAATAAAGCAAAGGATACCAAATGCATAATTTAATAGTAAATTGACTTTGAAATAGAATCTAAGATAAAACAAAACTACATGCATATGAATGCCCTATATATTTTTAATTACTACAACTGTTTACATAAATACCGAATTTACAGATTAAATACTAGTTTAACAAGACATGTTTTAAGTTTATCTAAAAAAGTACTAAAGAATCTTGGAAGCGGATTTCCAGCGGGAGACAGTTCCACAAGGTTGATGACGGTATATCAAACCTTCTTTCACTGTACAGTAATAATCCGCAGAACGAAGTGGTCGCTGACGACGGTAGACTGGAACTAGTTCCTGGGTGAATACTGGGACTGGCCCATGTAGAACCTTGAAAGTATATAATATTTCATATTTTGGTCGGTATGTCACAGGTAACGAGTGAAATGATATCAGAATTAGTGTCATATGCACATATTGATGTGAAAATGTCGCTACCCTGGCAGCAATGTTTTGAAGTTTCTGTACCTTCTGCAAGGATGCTGAATTAATACCATAAAGACGTGGATTTCCATAACCAAGACGGGGTATGTTTAATTATCAACCAAGTGTCCTGCGAGCAGCCTCCGTTATTAGAGATCGAATTCTACCAACATTACAACATCAAAGCCCTTATTATACACTCCATCCCAAGTGTACTGTCGAAAAACATCCCACAATTTTTGACACATGAAGCACTGGTGATGACAAATCTACCGAAAGCCAGTTATTATCCTGAAATTCCACTACCCTTACGTTTTGGGGCAACGACGAATAAGACTGTTTTGCATCCAGTTGTCTACGTCAAAATGTCTGTCTGCAATGCTATGACAGCTGTCGTTCAGATTTATGTTCATGTACACTTGAATGTCGTCCACGTAGGAATGATAACACGCTATGCCTCCGACAAATTTCTCTAATTCCAATAATAAAACTTCAACCCTGTTGGGTACCAAGACTTTTGACAGTTGAACAGAAGCAGACATGTTGGGTTACTAAACC
This sequence comes from Ostrea denselamellosa, assembly GCA_024699665.1. NCBI lineage: Eukaryota > Metazoa > Mollusca > Bivalvia > Ostreida > Ostreidae > Ostrea > Ostrea denselamellosa. Next base: position 2,252,273 of record JAMZEH010000068.1, on the reverse strand, counting down.
TGATAGTTGATCAGAAGCACACAAGTCGCACTTTGTCGCGTGCTAATTTAAACCTTTTAGAGGTAGATCTTACTAACTTTCTTCAGAGATTTGTTACTATGTATCAAACGTGGATTCATCATTTAACCCCAGAGGCCGAACAACAGCCTTAGGAATGAAATCACACTGTTCACTCCCGTTAAAGAAGGCAGTGACTATTCCATCATCTGAAAAGGTATTGGTCTCAATTTTTTGGGATGCTATTGACATTCTGATTGTAGGTTATCTCCAAAAGGGACAGACAATCAATGATACCCACTAGGCATCACTTCTGAGTTAGTAAAGGTAAAATTTTAAACTCAGCAAACGTGTGTTGTTACACAAGGTCAATACCTTTGTTGACAAGGCCATCATGCCATGGCAGTCCTTAACGTTTGTGCTTTGAATTGATTGGTCATCTGATTTATTCCCCTGATCTGATTCCATCAGATCTTTATCTATTTCCAAACCTGAAAATGTCTATTTCCGGTACCCACTTTCAGTCAGATAATGATATCATATATGCAGTGTATGATCGTCTGAACGGACAAGAAAAATATTTTTTAAAACAAAAGTGTCACGTGGCCCCTTAAATAATGCTGGCAGAAGTGTATATATACTGAAAGGGATTATGTTGAAAAATATTGTAATAGGTCCACCAAATTCAAACTCTTATAAATGAGGCTCACAACATATCAATCAGCCCCCGTAATACGTCCAAGGCTTCTTCTCAGGAAAAGGTTGAGTTGTATTCCGATTGTTTCTCATTCGAGGTCGCATATGACGTTACACACAATTGCACTTAAATATGCGCATTGCAAAATTTGAATTCCATCGTTGAAACTCGAATATTACGCAAACCATTTCATTCAAAACACATTTAAATTCATTTTAGGCAAATTCCAAAGAATCGATTTTGCTTAAAAATAAAAATAATAACATGTGATATGCCCTTTAATTGATTTGGCAAAAGGTAGGGCGGTCACCTTTGAATTTGCAAATGAGACAACTTAAACATTTCAATTAAGAATATCAGTTGTTCTTTATTTGTTACATTTTTTTAAAGATTCGTTTTATTTTCATTCTTGTTTTGTTTTATTTCCCGACCTAGTGTAAATATTTGTTGTTTGTATCTTTTAGGTTTTTTGCTGTGTTCCGGATTAGTATTCAGGATTTATTCTGTGGATTTGTAAGATATCTCTATCACCTATATTTGTAGCATAAAATTTTATCATATTATCTTTAGAAATGTGTATTTCTATTGTAGTAAGATGAACTGCCATCATCATTATCATTATCATTAGCATAGACTGTTTACAATTTCATTTGAAAAATTCATAAAACTTTCAAAAGAAATTTAAAAAAAAAATATTTTCGTATTGTGTATTTTGTTGTGTATATTGTGTATGAAATGATGAAAGATTTCCTTCATCTAATCTTCATCTAATGTTGCTTGAGATTAAGCTATACTGTGACACACACACACACACACACACACACACACACACACACACATACACACACACACACACACACATATATATATATATATATATATATATATATATATATATATATATATATATATATTCCAGCAAAGGATCAGAGCAATGCAAGAGGGAAATAACCCGTAATCTTGAAATGAATTTCTTAATTTTATCACAGCAAATTTTTATCTGTGTTATCATGTTAGTACCGACATACGCAGCGATGTATATATTTAAGGAAATATACAGAAGTTGATCTCTGTCTAGAAACAGCGTTAGAATTTGGGCTGAGTGATTTTGCTTGCAATATTACGGAAGAAATACTGGAGTCCTGGTTCCAAGGTAATTATTTGTATTTCTGTATCGTTCGGTAGAAACACGGCTAAAAATCACACAATATCACTAAAATGATATTGAAAAGATGACACCGTCGTTTAAAACTCTGCAAACATTTACATTTAGTACCTCCACGCTTAGTTCCTTGTGAAGAACAGTGTACTTTATCAATGACGCTGGGTTCCGATGGATCCATCCAGGCGAGGAGATTGCAGTTTTACGTTAACTCCAATTTAAGAAGGACGCTGAACTTAAACAATAAGTGTCCAGTTTTGAACGTTAATAAAATCGACATAAAAGTGAACTGCTCATCAAATGCATTTAAAGGTATGCATTTCTTATTTATGTTGTCTGGCATAAGAAATTAGTATTAGGTATATGATGAGAAATGAAATAACATTCCTTTAATAATATATTATGTGTTTGTGATTCATTAATCTTTAATCGAAGCTGTCTACAGACAAACAAGTTGATGATAAGGGGCTTTAACAATCGTGCTAGAAGTCACTATTTCACCAACAAAATGTGGTCGTTATAACGATCTCATTTTCAAATACAATTAACCTGTCATGAGGTCGACTGCTATCTGACGTAGTTCAAACGAACTCTGACTTGGCTTTCTTGTAGATAACATTTACGTAGTGTTTGGAGACCAAGTCTTTCAACAATCCATTGGCATTCCTATGGGCACGAATTGTGCTCCCTTATTGGCAGACTTATTTTTATATTCATATCAAGCGGAATTTCTTCAGAAACTGATACAAGATAACAAGAAAAAAATGTTGTGTTCTTCAAAAATACATATAGATGTATCAATGACGTCTTATCAATCAACACTCATAATTTTCATAATTATGTCCATTTGATATATCCAGATGAACTCGAAATAAAGGACAATACAGAATCTGACGCGTCTGCTTCATATTTGGATATTTTACTTAATATTGAGTCTAATTGCAGACTGACAACTACATTATATGACAATCGAAATGACTTCATCAACTTCCCATATCTATGTAGTGATATACCACTTTCGCCTGCTTATGGTGTGGAAATCTCCCAGTTGATTTGACACACGACAGCATACCATGCGTATGGGAATTTGTTAAAGCGAGGTCAACTACTGACAAAAACGTTGATGTTGCATGGTTATAACAAATCTCGTTTGAAGTCATCATTTCACAAATTTTACGGTCGCTATAATGACCTTGTTTGCGATTACAAAGTGTTTCTGGGACATATGTTGAATGATTTGTTTCATACACTTTGTTAGGCTGTCATTTTTCATACTAACTTTGACTACGGGTAATCCCGTTTACCTAATTTCGACAAAGGGCTCACGGCGGATGTGAGCGGTCAGCAGAGGATGCTTCCTCCTCCATGGCACCCGATCCTACCTTCGCTTTGTTGGAGGTCCGTGTTTCCCTACACTTGAACTTGTATACGCCTTTGGATTTTATGATTACGATTAACACATTGTTAACTTCACCATTCGATATTTCGATAGAGTATGTTCTTAATTTATTTTCTACAAAGAAGTAATGAATTTAATTTTATTGATTTAACCAAGCTTTTTCTGGACTCATCTGCCGGCAAGACGAGGATTGTGGAAAACCCAATACAATTTGCTCCAAATACGGAAACACGGGACGGTGCGTGTGTGAAAATGGATTTCTACTACTCAATGGGGATTGTAGGAAAGGTTAGATTACAATGAACAATCGGTAGTTTAAGAGTCGTTGGTCAATGCATGTAATGTAATTAGCATGAACACGAGCAACAAAACACATACTCATTGCATTTTTCTTCCGTTAAATATTACTGAATACTTCTTTTTATGTTACAAGTTGATTTGGTTCTTGGCGAAGAATGTGATATAAACGAACAGTGCACGGGTTCAGCGAATTCTGGAACCTGTTCTATGAGGAAATGTGACTGTCGAACCGAGTATTACAGGAATGAGTTAAACTGCTACCCAAGTAAGTGAACAGATCCGTGCATTGCAAAAAAGTGTTAATTGGAAAATTGTTATAAAGAATCGTTCAAATATATTTATTGTTGAGTCGAACCCTCAGCACAAATAACAATATGGGTATGTGGTCATTAATGTAAACCATTATTATTGGTTTCAATTTTACTTGTGTTGCATAATTATGTTTTGCCTTTTTTATCACGGAACCTGTAACTAGCAAATGTTTTTTTTTTCCTTTTCTTTCTTATTTTATTTTATTTTTTATTTATTTATTATTATTTTTTTTGCTTTGTTTTTGTTTCTTTTTTCCATTTTATATCAATCATTGTTTCCGTAGAATATAACTTATTAGGTCTGCAAATCACCGTTTACAGATATATATTGGGTTGTACAATCTCAAAGGCGGCGATAAGAAGCCGAACCCTCTATGAGACTGATCAATCCAGTATATATTCGCGGAGAGTCAGCTACAACGCTAATAAATTATTTATTTACCTAAAACGTATACAAGTAGTGATTGATCCTTCGCCAAACGCTCGACGTTTAGAAATAAGAATCACGGGTCTTTCGGAAATGACCCTAAAAAGAAGGTCTTCTTTTGCGGCAGGCGTTGACACGTTAAAGAACCCTCACTGTTACGGCCTTGAGCTCTAAGCATACGTCTAAATTTGTGCTACTCCATTGGTGACGTCTCGATATGAATGATTGTTTGTTTGTTTTAAGTCCTGTTGAGAATTTTTTATTCATTTTGAAAATTGTCTGGATAGGCCCAAAATGATCTTAAATGTGGCAACAACATATCGATGCTCCTGAGCAAGTTTGAATGTCGTTTATCATTTTAATACCTCAGTGCAGCTTCACAAATAATGTCCATTTTAAGTTAGAAACAACCATATACTACTTCCTTTGTTAAGCTTTGTCGACGTGAATACGTAACTGTGTCATATAACTTTGTATAACGGAATAAGTTAGACTCCATAACAGAATAAGAACATTAAAAAAATGTTTTTTTAGAAACCATACAGAACACGTTTTGAAATTCTTTTGTTTATGAAACCTTCCTGATTCCTATAAGCATATGCTTGTACAAACGTTCTCTGACGTTTTACCTCGTGTATACTGTCACGTGGGACTCTGTAAAGGCCTCCACAGGAAATCCCGGTGCCAAGCGATGTTCGGATGAAAACGGATACCTGTGCATGCGCAAGCTGATTTTCCCGCTTTACATCAGGGTTATCGTTGCTTGTACACTATATTTTCTGCGTGGACCACAGGTTAATGTAATAATTATTCTAATTTTGATAACATTTGTTTTGCAGTAGCACTTGGGATATAGATATTACCATAATTTGGGTTACGGGTTAATAAAACTACAATTTGTCCGATAACGATAATATATATAATTACTCAGTCATTCAGAACGTTTCTTCATCTATTGATAAATATAAATATAGTCTTGATTTGGGTCCCGGGTTACTAAAACTGTCTTCGCAATGGCAGCAATTACTTTGTTGCTTAGGACGTTTCTTTAGATAATGTACCCGAAATAATACATATAACCATAATTTGGGTTCAGGGTTGTTAAAACTTAGATACTGTCATCAACTGAATAGTAATAATTATTCTGTTGTTAAATTTATCTTCATCAATTATACCTGGAACGTATATGTCCACAATTTGGGTAACGGGTTACTTAAACAACAATTTATTGTCTGTGAATGGTAGTAAGTACTCTATAGTTAACACCGTTTCTCCAAACCCACAATTTTCTCTACGAAAACAGTGCTTCTTCATAATAAATATTTTACAGACCCTCAAATGTGCAACTACGCCTTCGAAACGTTTCGTCTTGTTCCGTGCAAATCGTTCACCATTCCGTGCAATAATTGTTTCGTTCCATGGCAGAATCGTTCCGTTCCGTACAAACTGTTTCATGCAAGAATCGTTCCGTGCAAGAAACAGTTCGTGCCGTAGATCCATTCAAGACACGACCCTACAATCTTACAAAACGTGCCAATCCGATAAATACCAACATATTTTGTTTTTTTTTTATCAAATTGTCGGTAGTCTCTACCCTGGTACATTGTATCTGTGTTCTCTCCTCCACCAATAAAAACTGGACGTCACCAGAAATGAAAAAAAATGTTGAGTATGGCGAAAACAACAAACAATCAATCAATCTATCTATCTATCTATCTATCTATCTATCTATACTCTGCAAAAAAAGAAACGCATAATGGATTTTTTAAGATTTTAGTAGATGTATTTTGGATTATGATTTTACAATAAAAAATGTAGATATTCACTAGAATTGTTTCAATTGAAAAAAATTACAGTCCAAACCTTAGATATTGGTGAAAAAAAGTCAGATCATCACAGTTAAGAACACTTCCTGTCACGTTTAAGTTAGTACCGTGTATGACCACCTCGAGCTGCCAACACAGTTCTGCATCTCCTTGGCATAGAGTCAATCAATGTTCTTACGTTATTGCGTGGAATTGTTCGCCATTCCTGTTGTAACATTTGACGGAGGTGATCGAGGGTCTGAGGCGGAGGTTGGCGCAGGCGCACACGTTTATCCAGTTGGTCCCATAAGTGTTCAATCGGATTCAAATCCGGCGATTTGGAAGGCCATGGTAGCACATTAATGTTGTTCTGCTGAAGGTAGTCAATTGTTAAGCGGGCTGTGTGAGGCCTAGCATTGTCATGTTGGAAGAACTCCCTCTGTCGGTCAATTACGCGCATAAGGTGAGGTTGGAGAATTTCGTCTCTGTACCTTTGAGCCGTTAAATTGCCCGGGACATGTACCAGTTCTGTTTTACGGTCATTAGAGATCGCCGCCTACATCATGACGCTACCTCCACCGAAGCTATCCACTTCTTGGACACACGAGGAAGAGAAAGGTTCATTCCTGCGCCGGTATACACGGATTCTTCCATCACGTGTCTGTAGCAGAAAACGGGACTCATCGCTGAACCAGATTCTACGCCAGTTGCGGAATGTCCAGCCCCTCAATCTGTTGCACCATCGGACTCTTTCTCGTCTGTGTAACGGTGTCAAAACTGCTCCAAAATACGGTCTTCTGGGTCTAATGCCATATTGTCGAAGTCGGTTGCGGACTGTCTGCGAGCTGATTCTTCTCAATCCAGGTATTCCGACTGCAGTAGCTGTTGCAGCAACGGTTCGATTCCGTAGATGAAAGACCCGGATGTAGCGATCTTGTCCAGGAGTCGTAATGCGAGGTCGCCCACTCCTCGGTCGGTCATTAGTAGAGCCAGTCTGCTGGAATCTGTTCCACAGCCGAGAAATTGTACTCTGATTTACGTTTTCAGTTCGTGCAATCTCACTTTGGGATACTCCGGCCTGGAGACGGCCAATGACGATATTTCGAGTAGCAGGGTCCAACCTTGGCATGGCAGCATTTTAACGTTATGATGAATTCCAGCTTCAAACTTCGTCCTTTTATACGCTTTAATGTAGTGGTTGAATTAAGCACAAAGTTCTCGTGAAAAACGAAAGCCAAATTCCATGGCGATAGAGGTGATGTGCAATTTTAGAGAGTCGCCGAGCTAATTTGGCAGAGAGCCAAATCAAATGAACAGACCTTTAAAGTTTCATACTTACCTGTAAAAAATCAATTACTCAATTGACCATTTCAGTTTACCTGGTAAAATACATAATTTGCATTTTTAAAATTTCAAAAGGGCTATGCGTTTCTTTTTTTGCAGAGTATATATATATATATATATATATATATATATATATATATATATATATTCAACAATAAACATTACTGTTATGAGCTCCTCACGCAGCTCGCACGTTGATCGCACAGCTCGCTTTTTCTCAAAGTGCAATACATCATAAGCTCGGGAATAGGGATATTATCAATCTTAAAGTCAAAGGAATGAATATTACTCGTTCCGTTTGTAGGAATACAGAAATTTACTTTAACAGACAATTCAAGAAACTAAGCATGATATTCCTAGCACGCGTTTATCTTCTCTTTTTTTCATTTTACGTTCTTTGTAACGAGATCGGTAGTGTGCCACAGTCAGCATCCACTAACTATACTGAATTATGATGGCATTTATTGTTTTTCATATTCTTGGGTCTCATCTTATTTGATACATGTACTTGATTTTGAATATTTGTTTGCTATGGCTTTCTCAAACAAACTTTTCACGACAGTTTCCAATAGATGTGAAACGTTGAAGATAACAAAAGTAGTCACTCTGATATCTCCAACGTTAACAAAAGGTAGAATTTCCTTTAATCCGTGGCCGAGTGGTTAGAGCATCGGGCTCAAAATCACAAAGCCTCTCACCTCTGTCGGCGCGTGTTCGAATCTCGGCCGCGGCGTTATGTGAGCGAGTTTGTCAGTTTACTTGCGGAAGGTCGGTGGTCTCTTCCCAGGTACATTGTATCTGGGTTCTCTCCTCCACCAACAAAAACTGGACGCCACCAGATAACTGAAAAATTGTTGAGTGTGGTGGAAAGCAATAAATAATCAATCAATCATTAATCTCTTTACCGATCTGCATAAAAAAGGTCCATAGCAAATTGAACAGTGTACAGATAATGACTTGCTCTTTACACATAGATGGAAATATATACGCATGTAACAATTCGAATTGCAGATGAAGCTTCTCTCGGTCAATTTTGTATTGACCACATGCAGTGCTCTCGATCAACGGACAACAGTTGCTGTAACAGTGAAACCAAATTATGTACATGTTGCCCGGGATTTATACAGTCTGGAAGAATGTGTAAGGCGAACAACATTCTAGATCAGATAATAGATAAATGTGTAAGGCGAACAACATTCTAGATCAGATAAATAGATAAATGTGTAAGGCGAACAACATTCTAGATCAGATAAATAGATAAATGTGTAAGGCGAACAACATTCTAGATCAGATAAATAGATAAATGTGTAAGGCGAACAACATTCTAGATCAGATAAATAGATAAATGTGAGACACAGGTGGTCGAGGTTTTTAATATTTGTATTTTTTTTTTAAAAATGTCTTCCTGTAAAGAAGCTATACACAAGATGTATCACGCCGCCATCTTGGTCTTATATTTTACCTTTTATATCGCTTGCAGTTTTCAATTAAAAGTTTGATATAATATTATAAGTAGACTCCTACCGTTTAGAAGCATCTTAGAAGCAACGATGTCAAAATCATACCTCTCACACTGTTATGGTGAACTAGAAATAAAGTCCATTTATCGGCTATAATCAACCGTCAGACATCGTTTACTGCTTCTCAAATGCGAAAAATCAGTAAAAGGGGGATGAAAGTTGCCATAATTTCTTGACACTATTTTCATTGGTCGATAAAATTAGAAATAGTGAATATTATAATTAGTAGTAAATGTGTTAGATAGCGAAATAATAGATCTTGAACACTATTCTATTGGTGTATATATATATATATATGTGCAACGAAACTATCTTTGACAAGAAATCACACAGATCAATTGCATCGAAACAGTTACTTTTGTTCACTTCTTAACATAATGTACACCCCATTGTTTATAGGTGCTGTCAATCCTTTAGATGCACGATAATCCACTTAATTTAACATAAAATACGGCAGGGGGATATTACTATCACACCTAATCACAGTTAGTCTCTGAATATTTCATTGGAAACGCCTTGTAGCATAAAGACTTCAAATGGCCTGTGCTTTGTGAAACAAAGTTTGTTTATTAATAGCTGCGCAATGTTGAAACCACCACATGCTATCTCCAAAATGATCTATAGATACGGATTCTGTTTTCATTACCCAAATAATTAAAACGAAAACGCTCTGACTGATCTAGATGAATATTCTTTCATTCTATAAACAGTTTAAATCTCCGACTACCCTTTTCTCGAAAACTCAGTTGTTTGACGATTTGCGCTATGCATTTATGTGAGAAACGGTGAACTTTTATCTCAGAGAGCCACGGGTGAAAGGTAAGAGGAGCTTGTAAAGATATGAAGGCAGCAATAATTCCAGTACAATATGCTAACAAGTGTTATGAAGTTTTGTTTTTTGTTTTTGTTTTTTGTTTTTTGGTGGGTTTTTTTTTGCAATGGTTGCTATCTTGATCACTTGATACAACAAGAAATCTTCATGGATGACCCTATCCAACTCATTCATCCCTGAAAATAAAATTACATTTATGTACAAAAAAGTAACATGACGCAAGCGTCAAAGGTATCAGGCCGCAGAAGATATGCAAAAATCATTCTACTTTATTAGTAGTACTATTACTTCTGTTTATCAGGTCGGGCCATGACGATATGCATTTTGTGCATCACTATAGGGTGACGGGTTAATTGTGAAGTTATACTTTAATCAATATGCCTTTTAGTCATCAAAGTTAGTTAGTAGAGACAATTTTACGTAGAAGGTAAACGATTTTACAAGGCACATATGTTTTAAGTTTTTACATGTCTAAAATGTATTCGCCTTATCACCTCAGGACCACTTAAATATATTACCAGATGTGTGAATCCGCAAGAACATTTAAATAGTTTAAACATAGTAGACCTTTTTGTATTTCATGAGCGAATAGTGATAGAAATTAAAGAAATTGAACTCGAAATAAACACAATAGAAATTGACAACTATAATGTTTATTAACATTTATATACGCTTGATTTATCTAAAGATCTTTCAAATCAAACGCTAAAATTAATAATTTCAGTCCCCAAATAAATCTTTACAATAATTAAAAAAAAATCATTAACAAAATTTATTTACATTCACTCTGCACAAAGACATGTACATTTTAAAAATTCATATCAGGAGAGACCGCTGTATTGCTTGGCCTGTAATAAAATGAAAGGGAAATGTAAAAGAAAAGATGATTTACATATATTTATATATATATATATATATATATATATATATATATATATATGTGTGTGTGTGTGTGTGTGTGTGTGTGTGTGTGTGTGTGTTTTCTTCAGTAACGTACTTTCAATGTTGTTTAATACAGGTACAATGCACAGTACGACGACAGAAAGCGACATTCCCATTAGTACCAGTAATCCAAACGCGCAACAACAATCCCAAACTACTGGTAGAATCAGTCTCATTATTCTCTTCTTTGTATGTATGCACACGGCAATGAAGCTAGTTGAGGGGTATCTAGATATCTCTAATTATCAATGATGATTTAATTGCATTTCTACAGAGAATGTTGGGAATGACTCTAGCGCTGAAACAGTAGCAGGAGCTGGAGTTGGAGGGTTTCTTCTTGGGGTCGTGGTCAGTCTTAGCATCATGGTTTTCTTCCGAAAACGTGAATCCCGTGGAAAGCAAAAGAAGTAAGAAATCCCAACGTAGTAGAGAAATGCAAGCTAAGAGGTTTAGATTTGAGCTATACGCATCGTATTTTAATCACAAATCATACTTGATTTAGAAGAATAGAAAAATGGTTCCTGCGTAGATTAAGTAAATACATGTTTGAAAGTTCAGATGTTCGGTCCTTCAAACTAAAGAATATGCATGGAAGTCTAAGCTGAAGAGAGATCTTTACCCTGTGATTTGGCACAGGTTTAGTAATTACAGCTTGTCAATTCATATCTGTTTTTTTATTTTATTGTTCATTTTCAATATACATGTGCATGCAACCAAAACAAAGCAATCCATGTTTATATAACACATTGCTTTATAATACATATCGCGTAGGTATACTGAAGCGTGTTGGTCTGCAGAAAGCTCTTCACGTTTAACATTAGATTTTGTTCGTTGACTTAAATCAAGATTATTGTAGAATTAAATAAGAGCGTATTGAGTGAGATTAATAATAAAGACTTAATTTTATCAAGGTGTCTAATTTGGTTTTCATTTCAGTGATTCCAGCAATAGCGTTGTTAATCAATCATATGACAAAGACACAGAATTCGGAGAATTAAGTCAAATTTCAAATACAACAGATACGGTAAAAATAATGTTCACTTTTAATCATCTTAAAATGTTACCTTTTAATGCCAAGTAGTGTTTTAAATGTAAAACTAAATCATATATCCTCAATGCTTAAAACAAATTTATTTCCATATGTGTAGAAACTGGTATCTCACGTGCGACCAACAATCAGAGATGCTACATATTCCAACATAAAAAGTTTCTCCGACGACAATGGCGACATATATAACCACCTGAATGAAAAAGAAATCACAGGGGCTGATTTAGACGACTATGACCACGCCCACTTATCCACAGAACACGGAACACTGGATGACTATGACCACACCCACCCATCCACAGGCAAAGAAGTCCCGGACGAGGATTACAGGCATCTTGGTTTCATACCCGGGAATGGAATGAAGTTACAACAGACTGCCGATGCGTATGAGACACCCAGATCCGTACAAAACAGTGATAATTATTTTACACTGGAAAACAGGAACACATCGTGACAATTATTCTTCATTAATCCACTGACAAGCCGATTTCACATATCGTACCCCATAGCTTGTGAAGCTATTATAATGTTATATTACAATGTGTTAATGTTAGACAGTAAGCCCATCTTAATGACAGAGTACTTCAAAAGCAGAACAACTTAATACAAACTGGAATTTGTCCTCTAAATATTTTTTTTTTTTTACAAAATATAAATATAAATAGACATTTTTTGAAGGACAATTAGTCTGTTCAACTAAAATTTGAAAGAATATCATATATATTGGTCAACATCTGCTTCATTGCTTTATTAGTAATCGATTGTGAATAGGAGCGTTAAACAATATACAATCAACCAGTCTGCTTCATAATTGGAAACAATTGCAAGCGACTTTTTCTGTAGGCCCAATTTTTGCTGCAATTGTTCATTTTATCACAGTTGTGATATTGTAATTCATCCTAACGATTTCTAATTTTCACTACACAACGTTTGAAACCAAACTTTGAACACGCAGAAAAATCTTTCTATTGTCATAGGTACATGTAGACTTGCAGTTTCAAAATTCACGGACGCAGAATTTACGATTTTTCCGGAAACCCAAACATATCTTTTAAACCTTGGCTGTATCTTTTCCACGTGACTGGCATTCTGCCTACCATCAACTTCACGATAATAATTCAGAATGATCGCTACATATGTATCAACACGTGTCAATAATGGTTCTCTGTTAAGAAACATGTTTTTGACTTTTGATTTTAATGAGAACTTAAGTATTCTACCTTGGCATGGTAATTGTTTTGCGTATAATTGTAATGACTGTTAAAGTAAAACCATAAACTCCATGGTATACAAATTTGTCAACAACGTTCACAGTTTCATCATTCAGATTTCATTGTTTTCTGTAATTTTAATTTTGTCATCATTCTTAAAAATAATAGTATTGGAGATACCCCTTCTCTTCGTAGAAGTCTTACATTACTTCTAAAATAAATATGATATGATACCTGCAGAATTAAGACTATATTTCACGAATAATGCACAGTAAGTTACCTTGAATACCAAACATGCTGCGCCTTTACCACAATAATGAAAAGACGTGTTTTGTTTGTGAATAAAAGAGTGTTCAAATTTCGTTCTAAATTGGTGCATGATATAAATATGAAACAAAACATGCTTAAAAGACTCGTGTACACAATCTAAATAAAAAGAACTAATGACGATTGAACACGTTATTTGTTAATAGTTCTTAAATCTATGGATAAATTCTTCAAGAAAGATGTCAGTTAGTTAAAAAAAATATATCATACAAATGTATTGTAAAAAGAAATTGCAATGAAATGATCAACATTCAGGAATATTGCGATTTTTCAAACTGGAACCAAATCCGATCGGAATTATAGAGAACATCGCAATCGGAAAAAAATATTTTCTTGATGTAAATTGAATGAATTTATAAAACACATTTCTTGATTAAAAGTGTCAAACATTAACAAGATTATGATTATTTTAGTAATTTCTACCAACTGTGATCAGCATCGGTACTTTTTTCTCAGGCTTGCTTGAAATCTGAAACAATAACTAAATTTCAGAATTTTGATTAGGCAAACATATTCCGCAGTTTTCCGGTAGTAGGGGTGCGTGGGTGAAGTTTTTCGGCAGGAAGGCATAGCACATCAGGGGAAGGGGGCGGGTCCACAAGGGACATACGGGTCTGATAGGATGGATCAACTCTTTGGGATAGTCCGTTTCTTTAATTCACCCGTGTATTGCATCCTCCCTAGTCAGTTGGAGGGAATGCCACTAGAACACTACATGATGTGAATATGTGTCTCACTTAAGGTGCAGGAAAAGGACGGGAAGGTCAAAGGGTGGCGACAAGCTCGGATGAAAATCCAGGAGTAAGCTCTAGGGAGGATATAAGGCTTGGGCAGGGAATTGTATCTACTACATTGTTACAAACACTGAAAGAAGGGTCCCAAATATTAAGAGCCCAGGTTGCAAAACTGACCATTATTTTCAGTCAGTTTCAGTCTAAGTAAGATATGATGACATTTACCATGTCAGGATCGCGGAGAATACTCCATGCTGTTCACACTGAAAGGAGTATGAGTACCAGTGGACCGGTGGGGATGTCAGCTTGCTGGGATCACCCTACTGAGGATGGCGTTATGCCTCATAGTACTGTTACACTGAATAAGGGGGTCACATATGGGAGAATTTAGTAGGATTCATGCTACATCTTCGCTACCCTAGGGTGTGTCACTACTGCCTAGCTGGAGTTCATCCGGAGCTCTATGGCACCAATTTGGTTTTCCAGACACGACATTCGTTAGTGCTTCCCAGTCATACAGGTTTTGTACCTCAAGAGAGGTTCCTGTGGGTAGTTTACAGGCAATGTAGAGTGGGCATGTTTGACACCAAATTTAACACCCTAGACAGGCATGATGGCTGTTTCATGACACTCAGCAAATTTAACACACTATACAAGGATTATGACTGTCTCATGACACTCAACCTGTCCATAGGTTCTTCAGTATCCTGACTAGAAGGGGAACGGAACTTTCCCACGGGTGGTGGCTGGGTTTGAGGATACGTTTAGTAAAGGGCAAATGCAATCAGCCTTTCAGATTGGGTTTAAGTTCATGTACCATGGTTAAATAAAGTCTTTGAAACAGTAGGAGAGGTATGAAGACCGTTGATTGGGGGGAATTCAAAGTACGACACCTTGGGACCTTTTTGTCTGGTCCAGGAATGTAAAAAGGTCTGGGGAATCACTGATGTGGCTGGCAGACTACCATTGGCTATAGGGAAAACTCGCCTACATCAAATTTGTGGAGTGCTATGGGAAATCCGAGACCCCATGGATATGTACGGATACTAGGGCGGAGCAGTTAGTCCTTTACAAGTCGGCCCGTACATGTATATGGATACGCAGGGTAAATGTAAAGAGACACGTCTAATTCTTTGGGTAAGTAGCTATTAGGGGAACAACCATGAAACAGCACATATATGATGACATATCGTAAAAAAAGCAATGCACAATACAGAAAAAATCAAATTCTTGAATTGATTTTCAATTAAATATCATAAACACCAAATTATTAACAAAGTTGTGTTATCGGAGCTTTAAACAGTTTACATCTTTTCAAATCTGTCCTATTAAAAACAGCATAGGTGGAATTAATAAATGAAGAATTGTTGAAAAATCCCGCATGTTTGTGTTTGTTTGGTAACATTAACCACAGTAGAAACAAGATCAACTTCTCCGGCACTAATCTGTGTTGTTGGCGATGAAAATGGACAATAAAGCCGTTTTCATTTTGTACACGCACGACCGAGCACGGGAACCGGTAATACATAGCAGGCGTGTATACCATACCACCCCTTACTACCAAGGATAAACACATCAGGGTGCAATTTAATTATAGGGATCTTTACTATTGAAGATACGTACACATCAATTGTAATTGCAGTGTATACAAATCTCTATTAATAATTCAGTGCGTGGGTTGATTCTTTTAACTATGATTTCTTAAGCGAGTGCATTAAAGTTACTGTGTTGAAATCGAATAGGACGTATTCACTAATGAACTTCATTCATTCCCGTGGACATCAGAGTTAGAATAGGTCCTCAATATCCCTTGCTTGTCGTAAGGAGAGATCAGTAGGGACGGTCCTTCAAATGATATTGTAAAAACGAGACCCCGCGTTGAAGTAGATGTGGCACGATAACGATCCCTCTCAGCCCAAAGCCCAAAGGCCGTAAGCGCAGGGCATATAGGCATCAATTAATTTTGCAGTCCTTCACTGGCAATGGCGTCGTCTCCATATGAGTAAATATAAATATTCGCAGGCCATTTTGTCGTTACAATGTTTAGAAATTCAGACTGTTATTTTTTTCTTAATTCTCTACTTTATGTTTACGATTACGTCCTATGATATGATCGTGTTAATAAGTTCAGTCATATATGCACTCAGATATGAATTAAAAGAACTGTTTTATACTCGAACGAATAAAGCACTTCAATCGTCATCACATTATCACTCGCTATTTACACCAGAAGTATCAGTAAATAAATCATATCATGATAATTACAATATTTTTAACTATCTCAAATGTTCAAAATTCATGAGCCATTTCAATTCCTTTTGATTTTCAAAGTGAACACATTAATATCAGTGTGTTATTATATAACATTAATATCAGTGTGTTATTATATAACATTAATATCAGTGTGTTATTATATAACATTAATATCAGTGTGTTATTATATAACATTAATATCAGTGTGTTATTATATAACATTAATATCAGTGTGTTATTATATAACATTAATATCAGTGTGTTATTATATAACATTAATATCAGTGTGTTATTATATAACATTAATATCAGTGTGTTATTATATAACATTAATATCAGTGTGTTATTATATAACATTAATATCAGTGTGTTATTATATAACATTAATATCAGTGTGTTATTATATAACATTAATATCAGTGTGTTATTATATAACATTAATATCAGTGTGTTATTATATAACATTAATATCAGTGTGTTATTATATAACATTAATATCAGTGTGTTATTATATAACATTAATATCAGTGTGTTATTATATAACATTAATATCAGTGTGTTATTATATAAAATTCTTTTTAAAAACATTTAATAACACATCCATGTATGCTTGCTTACTGTTAATGCGTTAGATACGTTTTTAGTATCCATTTATACCCAAAAAAAATCTACTTTTACTTTCTGTTTCGAATTCAGTTTAGTATTATTATGTCATTTATACACATTTATTGTACTTTGTTTTATTATCTGAAATGTAAAGCGCTTTAAGAAGATTTTTGATTAGATAAAGCGCTATATGAATATAGAATAATAACAATCATAATAATAATTGCTGGATGATGAGAGTGATCTGTGTTTTCAATGAACTTTGAATCCAGTCCAAAGAAAATGGATAAAAGTAATAAACTATAAAAGAACACCAGGTTTTGTTGAAATGCCCGTCACTTTCGGGACCATTATAAGCTTTCACTAAGTCTATACACTGCTGTGTCATTTTTCTACTTCACCTTGATCCGCTTTGTGAATTTGACACATTTACATATTGAGTTTTGAGTGAATCTAATGTTGACATGTATACATTATATTTACCCGCTGCACAATGTTGACCCACATCTATGACTCATTTCTTTTCTGTTTCACTATAACCCCGCCCCTATTTCCTTAAAATTTAATGGGTTGTATGTGTGTACGTGTACATCTTTATTGCTTCACTTGTTTTATTTTTTCATTGGTTGATTCGCCTTAATTCAATTTGTTGAAATCTCATCTTACTTCAATTCGGCCCTAAATTTTCATATCATACCAATTTATATAGTATTGTCTCAATTTTTTTTCACGTTATGTTGTTTTCTAAAACATGCTCATTTCAATCTCGTATTGGCTGACTCGCCTTCATTTATTTCCAATGCTAAATACAATCACATACGATTTATCACAGCGTTAATAGGGGATGCTTATTCCTCCTGATACCTGATCTCAATTTTGTCTTTTCCCTTCTCTTCATTTCCTTTTTTATTTTCTTTAAAGGCAAGCCATTTCCATTCTTACTGAAAAGGGTACAGAGAGTCTCCGAAAATAGTGTAATTGGGCGTAGTCTTGGTAATTTATTCTACATATTAATTACCTAGGGTTCGAGGTGCAAATACACGTATGACTAAGCATTTTGTTTGTTTAATTTGTTTGTTTTACGTCCCGTCGAGAATTTTTCACTCATATTGAGACGTCAGCAGCTGTAGGTGAAGTACCACAAATTTAGACCTTTGCTTAGCGCTCAGGGCCGTAGTAGTGAGGGTTCTTTAACGTGCCAACGCCTACCGTGACACCGTTTTTAAGGTCATATCCGAAAGACCCGTGATTCTCACTTCTAAATGTCGAGCGTTTGGCGAAGGAACAATCACTAACTATTTTTCGTCTTAGGTTTGAGCGGGCCTCGAACTCACGACCTCCCGGTTACGAAGCGAACGCTCTAACCACTGAGCTACCGCGACAGTTGGGCTATTAAGATATTCAAAATGACAGAATGGATCCTGGGGTTCAGTCATCTCCAGTCCAATGACGATGATACCTTGACTGATGGAGGGTTCCGCCGACACAAACATAGTCATCATTGTCGGCGGAAACGTGCCAAATCCTTCTGTCAAGAAATTGTACTATTAAACGGAAATCATCGTATATATGAAATCATTCTTTATTGCGTCAACTATATATACATTTTACAAAAAACAGTTCTTAAGGAAAAGACAGATTCACATCGTTCTAACAGACAGGAAAATCCGTTTCCGACATCTCAGTCGCAGCCTCATTGACGCACGTTAACAACGGCAGCGTTGCTATAGGTAATCATTTACAGTAAGAAGTTCCTACACCTATATAACAATGTATCAATGAATTGTTCATTTGTACATTTCATAAATGTGTTCATCAACGTTGTTTGTTTTAATACTGAAAACCTTATATAATACAATAATATGGTTTCTCGGACGACAATAACAGGTTATTTACCAGCATATAAGGGTTATAATCGTTCCGTAGTTTCCCCCGCCGTTCTATACATGGAAACGGTTTGGCCCCAAAACCTAGACACAACTGTGTTATATATAGGGAAGGCTATCTTATTATAATTTGTGCAGTCTTAACCTCATACACTTACGAAAGAGTAAAAAAGAACGACAATTAATCAGGAGTGAATATTTCCCTCTTTGTAGAAATTAAATCCACAAGAGAACGAATAGTATCACGGTGGAGAGAATTTGCGAGATGATGCTCAACACAATCATGATTAGGTTCAATTCACATTCAAATTTGTTCAGTGTTAAGTTGATCTCATTCTTGTTGCTATTTTTGATGTTGCTTTTGTTGTTGCCGCTTCTAACTTCTACATCGACTTCCATATCGTGATCCGATGATTCCTCTTCCACTTGAGTGCTGGCTTTGAACTCAGATTTAGTAAAGAGTCTATCCGCCTTGTCCGACTTTCCCCTCAACATGTTCTTCCTGGACGAGGTTGCAACGGACACGACTGTGGAAATAACACAGAGCAGTAACTGGAAACCAACATACACCGATAGGTAGGGCACAGCAGTGGACGTCTGTGGCATCGTTTTTTCGAATATTGTCAAAAAAACTGTAAAGGCCAGGAAGAGCGTTAAGGAATATTGGATTCTCTCCCCTGATTCCAACGGAATAAAGAATGTCACTGAATTCAAAACAGAAAGTATCATAATGGGCACGAACATATTTAAAACAAAATAGAAGCATCTTCGTCTGAGGAGAAGTGAGTACCGCAACACTGTCAGATCAAATTCTGTGTTATACTCTGATCTATAAGTAAAGTTTAGGAACACCCACTCCCCATTCTGTGATATGATATCTACATCATTGTTAGTTCGTTTCCTAGGGATCAGTTTTTGAGTACGGTCGTTTGTTTGCCAGGCAGAAACTGAAAATATGCATCCATGTTCATCAAAAGGAAATTTGGTCATTTTCAATTCACATGCAACCACCATTTTTTGTCCAGGGAACCAAACCATATGACCGTTTGATGATACTGTTACGAATGGATGAGCTCCAAGACCATGGTTATTTTCTTCAGAGTACCACATCGAAAGATCGGGTATCCAGACTTTCTGATAAGGTACGTTGATCATCTTGATCCTGGAATATTCCGAAATTGTTCCAACTCAAAAATTCGTCATCCCACTGAACATTGAACCAAGCATATAATGAGATTTGTTGTAAGTGTTCGTTGATATCTCCGACATAAAATATACTCATATAAATACTAACATCCACCGCATCGCTCTGATCCCATCTTAGTTTCACCATTGAGCTATAATTTTGAAAAAGATAGTCCTCGATATCGGACGTACAAGGGAAAATTGGAAACTTCATGATAACTGAAGTGAGAAAGAGAAGCAATCTCATATCTTGATACAGACAGTGCTGACAATTTGAAATCAAGGTGACGTACCGAGCAAAGCTTAATTAAAGGAACTCTGAGTGAATCGCGTGGACAAAGCGATATTTATACCAATATATGCTGTTTTAAAATGACATTTACACTGTTTATTGATCTCAATCTCTTGAGATTAGGTAATGAATTATTACAATAACTCTGTAATGTTTGTATACAACAATTAATGATCAAAAGAGAATTTATTGCAGATGAATTTCTGGCTTGGTATTTCATTTACTGTCATTAATTCTGACGTCTCTATGTATTTTAGACGATCTCTTTTCAACTTGCTCAAAGCTGCGTTTCTGTCAGCTCTGACTCACTGATTGTATGCACAATGCGTGACTAACACTAATATTTTACATGCACAATGTTTGACGTAACACTACTACTATGCATGAACAATATGTGACGTAACACTGATAGTATCTGTGCACTATATGTGACGTAACACTGATACTATGTATGCGCAATGTGTGACGTAACACTGATTCTATTTGTGCACAATGTGTGACGTAACACTGATACAATGTATGCACAATGTGTGACATAAAACGAATACTATGTATGCACAATGTGTGACGTAACATTGATGCTACGATGTTCATTAATGAAATGTTCAGATAATGAGAGAAGAGGCTACATAGCTCAATTTACACATTTTAGCGCAAACTTCAAAGTTACTTAACTGAAAGCGTGTGCAACCTAGGTTTAGATTTTGTAGATGCAAACTTAATCAGACATCTTTATACACAGTCTTTCATTCACTGATTCTCTGTAATTATTCCACTTTTGTCGTCATAGTAGTAACTCAATACTGATCACCCTTGCTGAGCTGAAAGGAAAACACTGTCAATTTCAATCCTACAGCAATGAATAATTATAGTTAATTGATTATATACTGTTTAACGTCCCGCTGGAGTATATTTTACAACTGAACCAGATTTACCTGATGAAAACTTATAAAGAGAAGGATGTCGAAATCGTGCAAATCTCCAAATCATACAGCATTGAAAAAGACAATTTTATTGTTCTGTAGCAATGTTATATAACACACAACAAGCTGTAATTATCGCAGTGTTTGTTTGATGCTTTAAACGAAGCTGCTGTTGTAAACAGGGGAATATTCTCTTTAAGATGCCGAAAACGTTTTCGATTTTCACACGTGTATTACATCAAGCTAAATTAAATCTTCCTTCATCTCTAGTATGTGGATTGAGGACTGGAATCGTTAGGATCGCAAGGTGTATCTACTGTCACCCAGAAAAAAATCTATTTTTCTGCGCTCAACCTTCCCACAAATATTGGAAGTTTTAAAAATGCGAGCGTCATGGGTACTGCAGGGCCATCGTACCACAGCACTAGTGCGTTTAAGTTCATGTTCATGTATTGCTTGCACGTGTATAGAATAATAACCTTTCCTGTTTGTAAGACTTACAGCATTATCTCCTCCTGATTGAAATACGGAGGCACTACTTTGCTTCATTAACGTTCTCTGTACTTATAAAATTCTATTACCAGAAGGAAATATCATATAGTTATTGTACAAAGATGCTATTGCGCTCAGGACCTTTGAGCAGGGGGGATCTTTATCGTGTCACACCTGCTGTGATTAGGGGCCCTCGTTTTGCGATCTCATCCGATGTATCGCCCCATCTAGTCGCCTCTTACGACAACTAAGGACTACTGAGGATCTATGCTAACAACCCGGATCCCCGCGGGTTTTTTTAATTGATCATTAGTGAGTTTTATATCATAGGTGGTTACTACAATTACCAAATCAACTGCGGGAGTGAAGAGTTGGGTTTCAATGAAAAGGTGAGGATAACGAACAGTGATCTATCTCAAAGCTCCTCCAAAGAACGGAAATACAGAACTCTAAAAATACTCATGAAGAAATAAAAAAAACATCGTCATTAAACTGTTCCCGCTTGAAGAAACGAGGAACTATCCAGAATTTAAAAAACTGATTGAGCGACAAGATATTTTGTGCTTCCACGAAAAGAAAACAAATGACCTAGATGAGTAAAATTAGATGGTTATGAAACAGAGATTTAAATATGGTAGAGAAAATTCTGGAGGAGGTGTTGTATCTATAAATCAAAGGGAATTAAATGAATATATTAATATACATGAAATGGAGTGTAAATTTGTATTGTGGGTTGAAATTTCAAAACAAATTACTGGCTATGATACAAATTTAATAATTGGCGTGTTATATATATATATATATATATATATATATATATATATATATATATATCCAGAAAAATCAACATATAACAGAAGAGACGCATTTAGTATAATTGAATTGGAAATGCAAGATTTTAATTATGATGAAAGGCGTGTTATATTTTTGACTTTAATGTTCGAAGACCTTTTTGAACGTATGGATAAGGAAGTGGCTTTACCTCACAAAGTACAGAAAAGAAATAATGGAGACAAAAACCATAATTCACAAGGAAGCTGCTAATAAAGATGTGCAGATTAAATAAATTATCAATTATAAATGGACGTATTGGTGACAATATATCTCGAAAGATCACATGGAAAGTTTTGAGCACTGATGATTATTTTATCTGTGATAACTTTATTGATAAGTACATTTCAAATATGCAAGTACTAGAACATAGCACAATATTATATTTCTGATGTTCATACTCCTATAGAGTTGGATTTGAATTTACAAAATAATAACAATATAGATTCATCAACGTCAGTAATTGAATTAAACCATGGGTTCATTCTAAAGAACAATTATGTGTACAATTTATGGATACTGAACTAATTAAAAAACTTTTAACAGCATTGAACAATACTAATTCAGAAAACACTACAGAAAACTCGGTTAACGATATTATTAATCAACTAAACACAAAATACATAGATGCAGCTGACACCACCATAG
Organism: Ostrea denselamellosa; assembly: GCA_024699665.1. Taxonomy (NCBI): domain Eukaryota; kingdom Metazoa; phylum Mollusca; class Bivalvia; order Ostreida; family Ostreidae; genus Ostrea; species Ostrea denselamellosa. Next base: position 2,229,101 of record JAMZEH010000068.1, on the reverse strand, counting down.
GTGTAAGTACTGCATTCAAAAGCTTCTACACGAACTTCTACACGAGAAGAAAAAAATATCTTGCTGTGGCCTTCAATTTGACATTAAGATATATCGACGATGTTTTGTCTATTAACAATGATCATTTTCATTCATATGTCGATTCAACATATCCCAGTGAACTTGAAATAAAAGACACCACAGAGTCTTCCACTTATGTTTCCTACTTAGATTTTGTACTGAATATAGATGCCGGCGGCAAACTAAGAACTCAACTTTATGACAAACGGGAGGATTTCAATTTCTCCATCGTCAACTTCCCTTATTTATGTGTAAGAGTAGAGTGGACCCCTGGACACATCAGAGGTGGGGTCAAGTGTCTAGGAGGAGCAAATATCCTCAATAGACCGGCCACAATCGCCGTGAACCCCACATCTTCCTCAGTCAAACGGAGTAATCTGTAGTCAAAATCAAGGTGTATAGTACAGCTTAACAATTGATATGCAACACGTCAGACAACATTTGACCTAATGGCAGGTTGCATTGGTAAAATAAATCGACATTTGCGAATTTTAAACATGACCGTTGGAGTGTTGATATGCGGTGATTAAGGGGCCATGACAAATAAAGACTCATGAAGTAATAACAAAAATAACAAAATAACAAAAATCGATATGTTGAGATTGCTAAATGTAACGTGGTATATATCTTGCGACTTTCACCTTTGAAGTAAAATAACATAACATGATAAAAATATTTCAAAATATCTTTACTTTATGGAATGCTTCTTTTCAATGCATTATCGTGTATTGAATTCCCCCTTTTTACCTATCTTAAAAACGAAATCCAACATTTGTAATTTAACCCATTCTATACATGTGTATTTATGATAGGGTTTAATGTCCTCCGCACAGTTAGAGCTACAAGGAACTAAGTAACACTGACAGCATGATGGATTTCAGAACGATCTGGGGTAAGAGCTTTATAGATATAATGTGTCTGTTCCATTTGGCTGATTGTATTTTATCTTGGGCTATGAATAGACCACCTCTGTGTATAACTAACAGTAAGATATAATTCATGTGGTCATGTTGTCAAGGATAGTGTATTGTAATAAAAGACAAGTGACGAGTGAAACTAAAATTGCTTACATAGATCTGTGGTGTTTATGTAACCTACATATCAAAGTAGGTAGTGAATGCATGCACTAGGGTCAGAGAAATGTATCTAATGAATTTGAGGGAACTGGTGGGACATTTTTTTTAAACTGTGCCATTTAGGGGACCGCGATCCCGACTTTTTATTAATTAGAAATGTCATCTTTATTAGCGCTCTCTGTTTTGAATATATCGTGGATCAGCTCCTGTATAAAGTTTCAGTGCATTGTTAGGAACGTCAGTTCAAACACTAAACACGGACATCGAAACACAAAACTCTACCCGTCTATTTCCGTGTTTTGTATTTTGAAATTCGAAATAACGCATCTTTACGCAAAATTTAATATTTTGAATCACATTACCGATACGAATGTATTTCCATTACCGAACATTACTTGAAAAACATTTGCAAATTGCCCAATCAAGCCCACATTTAAAGCAATATAAGTTGTCAAAATTGTTATTTTGGGTCCCTAAAATTTAATCGAAAATTTTGTAAACATCTACCTTCTGATACCTGATTTTGTCGATTAAACTTTTGACATGTTGCATTTTTTGCATTAAATGTAAAAATTGCTCGACAGTTGAAATTAAGTCTTCCCGTACCTTAATTTTTCCGACATTATTTCGGTATGCAATGACCTAAAGTTGAACTCATTCGGCAAAATCAAATGCGCAAGCGCAATATTTCCGGTAAGCACGAAAGATGTCTGACACGAAAGGTTCGAAGCGAGGGAAAAAGCCGACTTTGATTGAAAGACGACGAACGGAAATAAATGCAAAGAATAATAAGAATAGAATTTACATTGGTACCGAGTATGATCCATATTTTAATGACCCGGATACAACCCTATCCACCCCGATCAGCCTCAGAATCATTCTTGTCAACATCGGTTATCTTCGGGATTGTCGCCGACGATTAATCAGCTGCCGTTGTTAGGGTCAAACGGAGTGTCGAGGAATATATTTTTCATCACGTAAAGGTGTGTAAACGATGCATAAGAGAGGAAATTCGATGCAGTTCTTTTTTTCAATCATATCAACGTTCATTTAACTTCTTTTGATGCCACTATAAAAAATTGCAATTTTGGCAGCTTATATTGCTTTTAAAAAAACCAAAATCAGTTGATCAATTCAAAGAGTGCGTTGTAGCACTGCCAACCAATGTAATCTGATTACATTACCAGTGCGAGTCACACATATATTGTAATTCCGAGTACCTAAAAGATTGCTAACGCCATCTGCTAATGCAACCCCTTTCCAATGGACTTTATTTGGTGATGCCGGTCTGTTGTATGCTTCAGTCCCCTGACCTAAGTTTGGGGCTTACTTTGTTGACTCTTTTTCTTTTCATTATAATACGTAATATAATAATAATGTTTGTTATTTTCATCATTGATTTCAATAAAGCCTCCCATCTTTAGCGAAAATTCATTTTGTTACTCTAAGGATTTTTTTTCGTTTTCCCCCCACCCCCTTTTTTTACACAAATTAACAGTGACGAAAAATATGCTTTCGATTTCATGATATTTTAAATCATTAATCAATATGGTGAGGACTTTTTTCGAATTTGAAATACGTCACTTCCAGTTCGAAAATTTGACGGTTTTTTTCCTGATTTTTAAAGACGATTCATGCACACATCTCGTCCAAAGGTAATGAAGATAGAGAACCGAAACGTTTCCGTGATTACATTTGTGTCATACTGTATTCCAGTAAACCTGAATCGTAAAGTGGCAGAGTCTGTCAGGGCTCAAAAGATGTCACGTCTAACATTTCATAAATTTCCATTTTTTCTCTTGCATCTTGTCAACCGTATACTATGAAAACATTAATGTTCGTAGAGTCATTTCGTGGGTGAATACCATTTCGAAAACAATGTATCATATAACTGTACATGTATGTGTTTTCAACAGAGAAGTTAACATTGTAAGTTGTATCTTCAAACTTGTAACACTATTTGTGTTTAATTTTACTATTATTACGAACTCTAATATAAACCATACAGAACATTTTTTTAAACATCATCTGGTTTATGAGCAATTCTTCGTGTACATACAAGCTGACTTTTCTCAATATGTGTACGGTCACCTGCTGCCCACTTACGGTCACATGTTGCCCTCATAGGCCGTATATGTATTTTGTCATCAAGCGCCGGTAGAATCGGAAAATCTCTAGGCATTTTCTGTCAAGTTGACAAGACATTTCTTTACAGAAAAAGCCAGTTGGTTCCGGTGAAAATGTACGCATGTGCATGCGCAAGTTGATTTTTCCATACAGTGTCCGACTTAACCTCACCTGTGTTTTTTGTGTGAACTCAGGGTCCATGCAAGAAATACTAGATCTGAGAACTGGGTCATGGAAAACATTCATTAGCAGAGATGCTTAAAAATCATATCTGCTATGTAAAGGGTTAAGAAAATAGAAGAACACTACGAACAATATTTGTCATCGACAGAATCCCCCCCCCCCCCCCCCCCAAAAATAAAAGTATCGAAAAGGAAAACCCAGAGAGAAAGGGAGTAGCAAATATGCTCTGCGTACTATCACTGTACCGTTACAGGTGATTTCTTTGAACAAAACGAGGAAGTTCAAGTGAAGTAGAAGCTTATAATGGGGTTTATAAAATTTATGATGACATTCTAATGGGATTGGCAATCACTGACATCCTTTGTATTAAAGTGTTGCAAACAGTGAAATAAACACATCTACAGTAGATGATCGACAGGGCACTAGGTTAAGCAATAGCAACGGACAATCTTATTTACAGATCTGTAGAATAAACCTTATCGTTCTATAAATATCCCTCATGTAAGTACAACTTACTGATCGTTGTACGCACCTTATCCTCGTCAACAAATATATTCTCTATTCTATTACATTTAGCACAATCATTTGCGTATTATCCGCGGAAGCGTAAAGGAGAGATCGGAAGCGCAGTGATATTCATACATTACAGAAAGTCAAATACGTCATTAATACTGGTAAATATAAACTACGCATCCGTAAATATTAGAGCGCACATCGCATGTTTCCAAAGTAAATAAACTTATATGCATTTTGTCTTTCTTATGATTGATTGATTGTTGTTTTCCGCCACTCTCAACAATTTTTTTTTCAGTTATCAGGTGGCGTCCAGTTTTTATTGGTGGAGGAGAGAACCCAGAAACAATGTACCCGGGAAGAGACCACCGACCTTCCGAAACATACATGTAGTTCGCTGAAATATTGCGATAATTAGTCACAATGCAATTAAATCGAAACCCTGATTGTAAAGTCCGGGTTAGGTAACCATGTGGTGCAGTGACGTCAAATGTTACCTTCCTCGATCACTGGATTGTAAAAACAAACCTCAGCATTTATTCACCATCAACATTTCAATCTTGACTATTCTCTTTGTATGTTAAGCATTATCAGGTTTTTAGGAAGGTTCAGTTCGTTGTTCCCCTTCATGTTTCCATAGTTCTTGATTTTAATGTTAAAATTCGTGTTTTAGAAAATACTTCTTAACTGTTTACCAGCCTGGCATAAAACTGACTTCTGTTATATTACAGAGTTTGAAAGTTTTGTTTCTAAGAAATGTGTTCCCCTGTTAAAAGGAAATATTGAGTGTGTACATGATACTGATTTTTTTTCCTGATCTTAACTGTTTGTTACACGATGCTGCATCTCAAATCATCCCTCTCCTTAAATACAAACCATATTAAAAACCGGAATGGACACCAAAGGTAAAACAACTTTGTGATTTAGAACGACAGATTGATTGATTGTATATTGTTTACCGTCCCACTTGAGATTTTTTTCCGCTCATATGGAGACGTTTAGAACAACAGAAACGCAGGATATGGGTATATGAAAGTCGACCACGTGGTCTGTGTCACGAGTCCTACAGAAATTATAAGCGCACCAAACGAAAATTGCACTGAGATACAGACTGCGCATGGCGATTTTATGAGAGATGTACTCAAGGACATTGGCGGAGGTTCCGAGGTTGATGTACGACTCTTTTGGAGATTTATTAAACGCCAAAATTAGTCCATATGTGGATTTTTGCACACCAGCGTATAGACTGAATTTCATGATTATGGATGTTGCCCATCGCAGGTAATTCAAACCACAGCGGGTTTTGGATGATATTGCTGAATCTAGCCGCAGGTTTCTTAAACTCAAATTTACCAACGGCGGAATTGATGCCGTCAACATAAGCAACAATATTCATCTTTTTAAAAAAGTTCAGTCGTGTATTCCAGAGTATTTCAAGTTTCTACACCTTGTATTTCCTACAGATATACTTCCACTATTGCATCCAAACTTATTAACTACAAACAAACTTTACAGTGCCTAGATATAGACCATCTTATACTCAATCCATCTACGTGTTCTTCGTCTTCTTTTAACTATATTCCAGCTGGACATGTCATTACTGGTAATGTTGATATAGTTAAGAAATGAAGATCTAAAATCATTTACTTCAAAAGGTCCTAAATTCAGGGAACCTCGGTATTTCAATTGACGACAGAAATTCATCTCTATTATGGATTCTGTAGAAGATTATGTCAGACGATGGGCTAGAACTTGATACCTTGTCAGAAAATGGATAAAAAGTATAAGAGGAATATTAACATCCCGTATCAGACATGTCAAAACAAAAATGTGTACCATCTATCCTTCTGTGTTTAGTAAATGAAAAATCATAAAGAGTTAGATAGGTTCCATGAGGAATATGTTTTGATTCCAACTGACAAATCTGGCAACAACATTGTATTTAGGTGCAAGGCTCATTATTACAACTGTATTCTAAACGAACTGGACATTAATTCCACATATATTAATCGCACGTACACCCCCACTGACCTTTCAAAAGGTGAATCATTTTCAGTTTTAAAAATATTTAATATCCCAGTGAATGAAGCGGATGAATCTGAGTTACCGTACCTATAATAGATCCCCAAACTCCACAAAAACCCTTCCAAACAAAGATACATTACTGGATCTAGTAAATGTTCTACCAAACCCCTATATTTGATCCCTACGAAAATAGTAACTGCTGTGAAGGATAAACTTCAAATGCAGTGTGCCACTACATATGCCAAAAATGATATTAATCAAATATAGATTTTTAAAAATTCTAAAGAACTTTTAGTGAATTTGAAATCACAAAACTTTTCTCAAATTCACAACATTAAAACGTATGATTTTACGGAACTTTACACGACCATACCTCACGATAAGTTAAAGACTATACTTTTTGACATCATGGACAGTTGCTTCGTATACCAAAATGGTAAAAGGAAATATTCATATTTAGTGATTGGTCATCCCAAAAATTGTTTTGTTAAACACCACTCTGACTCCACCCACAAGTACTCTGAAGTTGATATGAAAAAGATGCTAGAGTTCCTCATTGACAATATTTTCGTAGTCTTTCGTGATCAGGTCTCCCAACAGTCTGTTGGAATTCACAGGTACACGAATCGTTGACATATTTTTATATCCTTATGAAGCATAATTCATTCAAAAGCTTCTGCATCAGAAGAAAAAATAGCTTGTTGTTACCTTCAGTACGACATTTAGATATACTGACGACGTTTTGTCTATCAACAATGATCATTTTCATTCATATGTCGATTCGATATATCCCAGTAAACTTGAAATGAAAGACACCACACAGTTTTCCACGTCTATTTCGTACTTAGATATTTTACATAAAATAGATGCTGGCACCAAACTAACAACTCAACTTTATGACAAACGGATGATTTCAATTTATTCATCGTCAACTTCCCTTATTTATGTGGCAATATTCCATCATCACCAGCATATGGTGTTTATATCTCCCAACTGATTCGATGTGCAAGAGTTTGTTCTACATACGATCAGCTTTTAAATCGAGGTGGGCTACTGACAAAGATGTTGATGTTAAAGGGGTATGTACAATTTCGTCTAAAGTCAGTATTTCGCAAATTTTATGGTCGTTATAACGGTCTACTTTGCCAGTACAACTTACCATTAAGTCAAATGCTGTCTGATGCGTTTCACACCAATTGTTAATCCGTTCTTGGCAAAGTGATTCGGACTACGGACAAGCAGATTTACACATATACAGCTTGACTACTTGATCACGGTACTAAATAACAACAACATATTTTAAAGTTTTCCCCACGATACAACTGAGACACGTATGCCGTGCCATATTTTATATTTTGACGTCAACTAGTGTGAAGTGCACTGAGATACATTTTGCTTTTTTTTTCTAGGAACGCCGTAACTACACCGTGTATATACAATTTAATTATCTAATTTCACAATAAAATTGATCAAATTCCAGAATCTTGGAAAAAGATATTATCGGAAACAACAAGAAAGAAAACAGAAATCAACTGACACGTTGAGGAGACATGATCTTATGTATAAACTTAACTGTCTGGGAGTTGTCCTGCGGACTCTTACTGACGACTGTCAATCTGATACTTCCTGTTCCGTCGTAGTGAATCACACAAACTTAGATTGGTTTAGGAATAGTTTCAACTCTTTGTTTTTTGGGGGTTTTTTGTTGTTTTTCTAGCTTTTGGGTTGTTTTTTTTTGGGTTTTTTTTTTGTTTTGTTTTGTTTTTGTTTTTGTTTTTTTTTTTTTTGGTTTTGGTTTTTATGAATGTCCTGCTTCACGAAATTCAAACGCAGCTTCCCAATATATTGTTCTCCCATTTACTCCGTCATCTGCAAAACAAATGATAATTGTCTGATATGGTTTCTCGGAACTGAACTTGTCTACTTATCGACAACATAACCATCTGGAAATTCCTCTTTATTCCAAACTTGTCCATGCAGAGAAAATTGACAATGCATGCAGGAAAGGTCGACAGCTTACTTTGCTCTCAAAGTACAAGATCATCTTAACCCAGATATGGTATCGCGGTTGTAAAACAGAATTGTTCCTCCCTTCCGCCCCATACGGATGTAAACTCTGGTACAATTTACGTCAGCGAGATCTTCAAGCCCTTAGTACTTTTCAGCACTTCATTGCAAGCTTGCAGTACGCCAACCAAAAGACACTCGATCCGGCATTTGTGAAACCTTACTTGGACTTCTTCCGATCTCATCAAAAATAAAAAAGACAAAAGAAAACTCCAATATTTTGGCTGGTTATGCGAGCTGGATACCAAAGCTCTTACCAAGAAGATATTTCTATACCGACTTAGTTCTTACATACAGTCTCCAGAATTTCAGTTTTATCCCTGATGTTGTCAGTATACATTTTAAGTACAGTCTCCTTCAGCACGTCTTACTGTATCTACAAGATGGGTACTTTCCACCAAAGTGTTTATGGAAAAGAAGAGTCAAAGCAGCAATCACTGTATAGAATCAAGACGTCAACAGATGACCTCAGATCCTCTTTCTACAATTTAATACTATTACAACAGCTATCTGGAAATTGCCCTCAAACGTCCATGAAATAGAAATTTGTAAATTTATTACTAAACTATGGAGTTTTCCTTTCTCGGTTTCGATATCTTGCCTCATATGTGGTAAAAACTTCACAAACATTTTCGAGCACATTTCGACAACTTCATTTGGAACATCTGCTATCTGAGATGCTTGGTGGAATACTATGATTGACCACGATATTGTACTAAGCACCGAACTTTACCGTCTCTGTCCTCGGGACCTCTATCTTTTTTCTTTTAAGATCCAGGATGCTCACCAACACTAAGAGCGTTGTTCAACATGCAATGTGTATTGTACCACAGCGCGATAATGCTTTGAATGATTCGTTGGTGATGCCACTCTTGAATAACCCTATCAAATAACTTTCCAACGGTATACACACAAGCCTTCAGCTTTACATATTTTAAACTTATAGTAATTTCAATAGAGCCAGTAGCTGATCACTGTTGTAAAAACAGTTGTAAAACGGGTTAAGAATATTGAAGAAATTAGAGCTTATATAAAAGTTCGCACAAAACTCGGTCATTCGATAATGCAGATTCCTACTGAATTGGGGGAAGTTTATGGGTCTGATATGGTATCTTATGAGATAGTAGGTGGGGAGAGAAATGTCTGACTGGCACAGAATCTGTCAAAGATGCAGCAAAATATGGCCGACCTGTGACTGTAACAGGTAAGACAATTGTTTCAGAAGTCAGGGAAATAATTGGATCTGATGGCAGGTACACGATACATGATATTTTGCCAAAAATGTTGGCATATCGCTATCGCTGGCGCATTTTATGTTGAAGCGTATTATGAAGCACAAAAGATTTCTGCCAGACGAATACCGGATATATTGACAAATGACCAAAAACGGGTACGAATACAATCCGCTAAGCAATTGCTCAAAATGTTTCCCAAATCCTATCAAAGAGAATTTGCAAACATAATTATTGATGACGAAACGTGGGTTCACCATTTCGAAGCAGTATGAAACATTGGAAACAAAATATGGCTAAACACGGTAGAAGGTCTGTAGTTGCCACAAAACTCATAAGTACAAAGAAGTTTCTTTGTTGCATATGCTTCCCATGTAATGGTATATCCGTACAAATTCCGGTTTCAAAGGGCAATCGTGCTACAGGTCGGTATTGCAGAGATGTTATACTAAAAAGCTAAAGAAATACTATCATAAACGACGCCCTGTGTCAGGATTTATGCATGTTCGTATAATTCATGATAATGCTCCATCACATACATCTGAGCTTGTGAAGCAATCCGAAAAGGTTACCGTCTTCTCACACCCAACAGATTCTCCAGATCTTTCCCCCTGATAAGTCGTTAGAAATCCCGAAAAGCCTTGGCTCAGCCATCCGTCAGTGCCTCAGAGGTCTACCTAAATCAGCGTACAGTGACACATTTCAGAAATGGATTCAGAATTGATAATATGGTCGTTATAACGATCTAGTTTGTCAGTACAACTTACCATTAAGTCAAATGCTGTCTGGTGTGTTTCATACTAATTGTTAGGCCGTTCTTGACACACTGGTTCTTACTACGGATTGCTCCGTTTACCTGATCGGAATATAGGGTTGACAGCGGGTGTGACCGATCGACAGGGGATGCTTACTCCTCCTAGGCATCTGATGCTACCTCTGGTATGACCAGGGGTCCGTGTTTGCCAATCTCGCTGATTTGATTTTCTATAGGAATTACGAGATTGAATACTGTGAGTAATCTTGACCTTTTCATTATACATATCAAACCGCGGAAATACTTTGAAGGGATGTAAGGTTCATTTCACTATTTGAGTCGAATGCTTTTGAGATATCGTACAATACACATTACATATCGAACAGCCCAGTTATTCCTCAATACGACGAACCCACCTTGCATATTCTGAACTTTCGCGTACTTAGGGATGCCTTGCCTCATATACAAAAATATTAAACTACGGCGTTTTATGTATTTGCATATCACCTGCACAACACTCCAGTCAGCAACCCTGTTCTCATCTTGTGTAATCTATGTAGAGATTTGTCTCTCGTCTTTTTCTGTTTTCAGTTTTGCAGTACCTTAACATTCAAACGTATAATAATGTTAATAATAATATCAATAATAATAATTATGATAATAATAATACTAATAATAATGATAATAATAATAAAACTGTCAACACGCCAAGATGCTTGTAAATGTTGTACAATAATGAAATATCGTATTGGAAACTGACGAAATCATACGAATATGAAAAAATATATGGCACATTTACGTAACTTTTCTTGGTCACCTACAAGTTTGTCTAGTATATATTATATAGTGATGCCATACGAATAGTAGTGTCTTAAGCATATTTCGTGATATAAAACACATCCAGAACATAAGATGACCATGTTCTCTCCCTGCATATATTCATTAATATTGGTTATGTCTTTATCAAGGTGTTTTGCTGTTCGCTGGTCAGATGGAAATGGGTTCCACTTACCTTTTTAAAAGGTAGGATACCTAACACATAGTTTTGGGGTATTTTCTTTATCACATGTTATTTTGTATTTTGCATATGCCTTTCGTGGCACTAGTGTTAGCAGTGTTATACAATACAATTTAAATGATTTTATATGGGATATTCAGAATTCACTTTAGACGTTACGAAATGAGTGTGAACTGTTCCATTTCATTTTCTATCTGCTAAATCAGTATGTATTACTTTCATTCCTTATATACTGACAATTCCTTTCATTCATTTAAAACATGCTATACATCTGGTATACAATCATAGGTAAATAAAGTCAAATAACCATCAATTTAAAACGATATCGCTGTTCCCTGATAGGCTACAAATGAGTTTAAAGGCGGTAGAGTGGGAAGACATTATGGTTTGAATAGCTAATACAGGGTATATGCACCGTTCTCGCAGTCAATTTCGCAGTGTGGCAGTGTGAGAGGGCACATTGTCCTGCTAACAAACTAACCAGATGCTTTTTTGTCTGCTGCTTCATCATAGGCTGCAAAATGTTGTCTTCGAGGGCGGTTTAATATGAGTGAGGCTCATATGTAAGGAACCCCGTGGGGATCCGGGTTGTTAGAATAGATCCTCAGCACCCCTAGCATGTCGTATGAGGTGACTAAATGGGGTGGTCCTTCGGATGACACCACAAAAACCGAGACCCCGTGACATAGCAGGTGTGGCACGTTAAAGATCCCTCCCTGCTCCAAGGCCATATGTGCCGTGCACAGGCCTAAATTTTGCAGCCCTTCACCGGCAATGGTGACGTCTCCATATGAGTGAAATATTCTCGAGAGTCATATGAAGGTTTGAATGTTTTGGCTAGCGATGTTTAAGGCCCCAAATCAACTGTCTAAGAATGTTTCACCGTTCAGACAGTCCTCTACTGTATTTGTGGCGTCATCATCTGACTGTTGGTACCGGCAATGGTCATTGTCAATTTTGGAAATAGATGAAGTTTGATGGAGCGGGATCAGTCAAACAAGGTGGATGCTCAATCAATTTAAAACCACAGTCGTTAATGGCAGCCATGGCAATGACAGAGATGTGAACAGGGACATTGTCCTGTTGAAACAACATATTTTTACTGAGTTTTCCGCGGAGCTTGAGTTTAACATATTCCAGTAACTGCTCTAGAAGTGATACATACAATGTGTCATTGATTGTTTGTCAAGTTTAGAGATAATCTACCATCTAAGTAATATCATTATCACAGAAAACCGAATTCATAACCTTTCCAGCTGATAGAAGAGGTTTTGCCTTCTTTGGCGGGGGTGAACCAGTAGGATTCTATTGTTTAGATTGTTGTTTGGCATCTGGGGTAAAATGATAGACTTACGTTTCATTCACATTCACAAATCGCTGACGAAAGCTAGCAGGATTGACCTCTAATAGGTTTAGAATAACAAGCGACAAAGTGCGCTTGGTGTGCTTCTGATCAAGTGTCAGAAGGTTTGGTACCCAACGGGTTGTAATTTTTCTCATTGCAAAATATTCAGTCAGAATGGAATGTCTTCTTCCCTGTGAAATATATATATATATATATATATATATATATATATGTGTGTGTGTGTGTGTGTGTGTGTGTGTGTGTGTGTGTGTGTGTGTGTGTGTGTGTGTGTAACTCGTCTGTCAGCCATAAAAATATCATGGGCATTGACCATTTCTTCGCTTGCAACACTGAGAGGACTTCCAGGACGGGAGTCATCCTCAAGGCTCTGTCTGTTGGGTTTAAATGTCGTCACCCACGGTTTTGCTGTAGCATATGAAGGCAGATATTTCCCTAGTGTTGCTATGATGCGGAACAATATTACAATAACAACTAAAATGGAAACAGGAGAGTCAATAATATTGTAATATCATTTTTAGGATTGGCAATTTAGTTTGTAGCTGATAAAATCACCATCCGAATCAAATTGCGTTTTGCAACTGAAAATAGATAAGAACGGATATAGAACATCGTTCTATATTCATTATTATTATTTTTTCGTTCCACAATTCTTTGAATACAACCACTTTTTAGATAAAATTATTAATAGTTAAGTTATTACATTTATATAATGCATCATTAACAAAACATGTACTTACAATTTCTACATGGTCTCAGTGTATATTTTTCCTTTCCTGAACACATTGTATATCGTATGGCTATAGGAATACTATACCGAGGGTTTTGGTTCTACTAGAAATGTATAATAAAATGGAATGCTTATGATTGATGCCTGCATTACATTTGTAATTTCTTCGCAATTGTTGCTCAAAGTATGGAAAATACTTACAAGAATGTACGTCCATTTGTTTTGTAATAAATGGTTTCCATTTCATAATGATTAAAGTAAAAGTTACTTACTTCAGCGTGATTTGCATAAAGCAACATATGAAAGTTACATTCATAGTGTTATGTTGTATGACATTTCACAGTTACATTCATAGTGTTATGTCGTATGACATTTCACAGTTACATTCATAGTGTTATGTTGTATGACATTTCACAGTTACATTCATAGTGTTATGTCGTATGACATTTCACAGTTACATTCATAGTGTTATGTTGTATGACATTTCACAGTTACATTCATAGTGTTATGTTGTATGACATTTCACAGTTACATTCATAGTGTTATGTTGTATGACATTTCACAGTTACATTCATAGCGTTATGTCGTATGACATTTCACAGTTACATTCATAGTGTTATGTTGTATGACATTTCACAGTTACATTCATAGTGTTATGTTGTATGACATTTCACAGCTACATTCATAGTGTTATGTTGTATGACATTTCACAGTTACATTCATAGTGTTATGTTGTATGACATTTCACAGCTACATTCATAGTGTTATGTTGTATGACATTTCACAGTTACATTCATAGTGTTATGTTGTATGACATTTCACAGTTACATTCATAGTGTTATGTTGTATGACATTTCACAGTTACATTCATAGTGTTATGTTGTATGACATTTCACAGTTACATTCATAGTGTTATGTTGTATGACATTTCACAGTTACATTCATAGTGTTATGTTGTATGACATTTCACAGTTACATTCATAGTGTTATGTTGTATGACATTTCACAGTTACATTCATAGTGTTATGTTGTATGACATTTCACAGTTACATTCATAGTGTTATGTTGTATGACATTTCACAGTTACATTCATAGTGTTATGTTGTATGACATTTCACAGTTACATTCATAGTGTTATGTTGTATGACATTTCACAGTTACATTCATAGTGTTATGTTGTATGACATTTCACAGTTACATTCATAGTGTTATGTTGTATGACATTTCACAGTTACATTCATAGTGTTATGTTGTATGACATTTCACAGTTACATTCATAGTGTTATGTTGTATGACATTTCACAGTTACATTCATAGTGTTATGTTGTATGACATTTCACAGTTACATTCATAGTGTTATGTTGTATGACATTTCACAGTTACATTCATAGTGTTATGTTGTATGACATTTCACAGTTACATTCATAGTGTTATGTTGTATGACATTTCACAGTTACATTCATAGTGTTATGTTGTATGACATTTCACAGTTACATTCATAGTGTTATGTTGTATGACATTTCACAGTTACATTCATAGTGTTATGTTGTATGACATTTCACAGTTACATTCATAGTGTTATGTTGTATGACATTTCACAGTTACATTCATAGTATTATGTTGTATGACATTTCACAGTTACATTCATAGTGTTATGTTGTATGACATTTCACAGTTCTATAAAATCTATCATTCAGACTTTGAGGACCATGTCCTTGTTTTCAGGTAAATCTTGTTTTCAGGTAAATCTTGTTTTCAGGTAAATCTTGTTTTCAGGTAAATCTTGTTTTCAGGTAAATCTTTATTATTCTTCAAATTATGAAAATTGTTTCACAATTGATCAATCTATATCTAACACAAATCATATGTACTTCAAAACTCGCAATAAGGACTGCGAATTTATGTTTGCCCATGTCTGATATCACCAGCTATTTATTCCATAACATAACAGGGTAGTCTTTGCCTTTTAATGGTTGTAAGTCATTCTTTTACAACACAGGCAAGTTTGTCTGGAAACAGCGATTAAATTTGGGTTCAGCGAAGACGACTGTACAGTTAACGAGGAAGAAATGCGGTTGTGGTTTGACGGTCAGTATTATCTTTTCATATCATACACCGTTTAAAACGTGTTAAATTTTTAACCTGTGACTTTTGATATTGAATAACATGGTTTACTGTATGAATGACAATAATGGGATGAAATTAAAATTTAATTTTTTTGTAGTAAACCCTGTACAAGGCTTCCTCTGCAAAGAACAGTGCGAATTGTCCACATATATCCAGTCAACGAAAACATATGAATTGAAATACATATGGTTTTATCTAAACAATGGCCTGAAAATGAAATACTTTAGCCAATGCCCATCTACATCTAAAATAGATATGAAAATCAAAGTGACGTGTTCATCGAAAAATTCTAAAGGTATATCCACGTATATACATACATACATACCTACATACATACATACCTACATACCTACATACATACATACATACCTACATACATACATACCTACATACCTACATACATACATACATACATACATACCTACATACATACCTACATACATACATACCTACATACATACATATATACATACATACATACCTACATACATACATACATACATACATACCTACATACATACATACATACATACATACATACCTACATACATACATACATACATACATACATACCTACATACATACATACATACATACATACATACATACATACCTACATACATACATACATACATACATACCTACATACATACATACATACATACCTACATACATACATACCTACATATATACATACATACCTATATACATACATACCTACATACATACCTACATACATACCTACATACATACATACATACATACCTACATACATACATACATACATACATACATACATACATACATACCTACATACATACATACATACATACCTACATACATACCTACATACCTACATACATACATACCTACATACATACCTACATACATACATACATACCTACATACATACATACCTACATACATACCTACATACATACCTACATACATACATACATACATACCTACATACATACATACCTACATATATACATACATACATACATACATACATACCTACATACATACATACATACATACCTACATACATACATACATACCTACATACATACATACCTACATACATACATACATACATACATACATACATACATACCTACATACATACATACATACATACCTACATACATACCTACATACATACATACCTACATACATACATATATACATACATACATACCTACATACATACATACATACATACATACCTACATACATACATACATACATACATACATACCTACATACATACATACATACATACATACATACCTACATACATACATACATACATACATACATACA